>OU342638.1:14804423-16004423 GCA_910589415.1 Malachius bipustulatus
AAACTCTCAGCTTAACTTCTTAAATTAAGTAAACTATGAGTACAGAGCCCATGAAAGGTCAGATAAAATGTGACTGTACCTTAATGTAATTAGCGTGGATGTAAGATTGCGGGCCGGGTAAATGCACTCGACTGTGCTCGTTTGGTAAGACGCTGCGGTACCGGTTCCGCGATTGACTGCCTGACACGTAGCACTTCTCCTGGAGGTTCAACGGGACCTCCCAGAACTCCTGGTGCAGCTTGGGAACACGAGACACCTGCAGCAAATGTTTTCTCTTATAAAATAATTATTCGTGTTGATGAGCCTTAACAGTCCTTTCCTTAAGAAAATTCCCCAATCTGGAAAACTCCAGCCATAACAGGGACATACCGGATTTCTTAGTTTTTGTATATTGATATTTTTTCAAAGCAGTCTATTACGAACTGATGGTGTTGGAATAATTATTTTTTAGTTTCAGATAGCAATTTTCACAAAATAAATGATTCCAGATAATATTGTTACGGGTTTCTCACAATAAATAAATCCACCACTTAAAAGTCTTACAAATTACTTTATTGACTAATCCAAATTATAACCTCTAATTCTAATAAACACACACAGCTGGTTACTACTTGTACTATCACTACTGGCTCCCTTACTTCACACTTCACTTCACTACTGCTCTGTTCAGCTTCCACTAGTTACTGCTCTGTCTTCACTTCACTCTATGTCCAAACTAAAACTAAAACACGCAGCCGCGCGGTGGTCCTTATATAGTCCCCCGACGCATCAGTAGGTACGTTCTAGTAGGTTCATTATCGACTCTCGTAGATTGCAGAAATCCCATCGGCCGGTTAACACGTCATTCCAGACCTGCGTCGAACTGTCGCGACCGTGTCATTGACTAATCCAGTATAAAGAATGTAAACAAACAAGCAAATGGTGTACTAGAATGTTAAAGAAGTAATTACTAGAATTTCTCCAGAGCGGTGTTCGTTATAATATGGATGCAGCTGACAAACAAAAATCATTTGCTACAATTTTATATGGAAGGTTTAGGTCCTTATTCTCTAATATACAGGTTGTTTAAAACAAGTTTAAAACAAGCCCCGTTGCTAGGATAGGTAGTACAATGAATAATAAATAATAAGCAGGGTTAGGTTGGTAAGAAAATTTCGTAAGATTCATATTCAAGATACAGGGTGTTGTAAAAAAATTATAAACATTTTTTAAGATTGTATCGAAACTACTGACAACATTCTAATGAAATTTTGTATGAATATCTTTTGGTAGCTCACAGTCTTCATGAAACTCGATACTGAGTACTGTTTACAGAATATTTTGATTTGAAAATTATGAAGTTACTAATAACAAGAATAACAGTTCCACTTTAGTTTGGTACTACTGTTCCCTTTATGATTTTCATTTTCAGTTCCTAGTAAGCAATCTTTTTTTTATTTTCTTCTTATTTTTTTATTATCTTCTTCATACGCCATATAGATATAGAATTGACGGAGACCGAACTTGAACAATTAATAAGTCCTTTGGGGTACCAAAAATTTAAGGTAACATATGTACGAAGAATGAACCGAAGGATAGTTGAGGGGGATAATATCAAATATGTACCCACACAGACAATAATGGTGTCCTTTAGGGGTAATATGCTACCAAAAAAAAATATCAATAGAGAAGATAATATTCGAGGTGGAACCTTACATACAAAAAGTTAGGCAATGTCTTAAATATGAATGTCTTAAATGTCTGAGATATGGACATCTGAGTACTACGTGCAAGGGCAATCACCTTTGTCGAGTTCCTAAACAAAGCATCCAACAAGTCTACCCTCGGAGGTCCCAGACTACCAACTCGAAGTATCACAAACCTTGCTGGAACAAAAATTGCAAATCCGCTATTGAGAATCAAATGAAATCTATGAAGGACTACGAAAGAACTCCAAATCTTGAAAACTTCATCGAGTACAAAAGAAATATGGCCCTTGCAAAAAGGGTAATTCTAGAAAGCAAAAGAGAATGCTGGAGGGAGTACTATAATTCATTAAATAGAAACCCGCCTATAAAAGAAATATGGACAAAGGTGGAAAGAATTAAAAGCGCACATGCTCCTTCAAGGTCAACACCAAACCAGGAACTATTACAAAATGAACTTTTTTATAAAAGCTGGCTCCATGTTGGGTCCCGGAGAATTTGAAAATCAATCACCAATACGCTGAAATTAGTAGTAAGACACATGAATTGCTAGAAAATTTCTCACGAAAGGAATTGGAAATAAGTTTGCAAAACAGAACAAATAGTTCTCCAGGTCTGGATAATATACCAGGTCTGGCCAAGGGCAAATTACTGAACATATTCAACCAAATATGGCAAAAAGGGGAAATTCCAAAAGACTGGTAAATACCTATAGCAAAACCAAGCAAAGGCCCAAAACTGGCTTCCTCCTATAGAGGAATTATTGGTCTGGCGTTATGTGTGTTAAAAACTTTTGAGCGAATGATAAAAAATTGACTGTAAAAGTGGCTGGAAATAAATAAAAAACTATCCGAGACCCAATATGGATTTAGAAAGAATGCTACAATGGAAAATGTAGTGCATTTAGTCTGCGATATCTATGAATTTCAAACACTAACAACCTGGTTGCTCTATTTGTTGATGTTGAAGAGGCCTATGATAATTTAAATCTAAAAATACTTCACAATCAGATGACAGCGATGGGAATCCCTCCAGAGTTCTCAAATAGAATAACAAGCCTCTATCAGAACAGAGAAGTTTTCTTGAAAATCAATGGAAAATAATCGGACCTAGAGTGGTCAATATTGGATTACCACAGGTCACAGGGTAGCATCATGAGCCCGATACTGTATCTGGTTTATACTCACAAGATAGACTCCTATGTTGATGGTATAGAGGTACTACAATTGCGGATGATATATGGCATGTGTGCAGAGAATTGCAGATTAGAAGATGGAATCAACAAAATGAATACGGAGGTAGCCGGCTTGAGAAGCTGGTTATCTGACCCAGGTCTCCAAAAGTATGTATATTTTCAAGGAAACACCAAAGCAGTCCGGAGAGAATAAATTTGGATGACATAGAATTCGCGATAGAATCCAATATAACATATTTAGGAATAACATTAGATAAAAAAGCCAAACTGGAAAAGTCAACTAATATTTTAAGAGCTACAACATGCCACACTAAATGGGGAACAGATCCATCAACAGCATTAATGATCTATCGAACGTACATTAGAGCCATAGCGGATTACAGATCCATTCTATATGATCAAGCGGTCAAAACACATCTAAATAAAATCAATACAGCTCAAAATAAATGTACTCATACTTGGGACCTTAAGACTACTCCAATAACAAAAAATATGATGAACGAGATAGGAAAAATGCCTCTCAAATACAGAAGGAGAAATCTCACAAATCGATTTCTTTATTCCTTAAAACAGGTCTTCTATAAACTGGTGAAGTCCTGCTACAAAAAAACAGACTCACCCTGTATACATATTTGTTAAAAACTCCGTATTATCCGAACTTTCACTTATCCGAAATGGGTCCGGTCCACATTGCTTCAAACAATCGAGCTTCTACTACTGTAATACAGAGGATGTTCTATTAAAAAATAAAATAAAATAAGTTGTCTGAGACATGAGACATGTAAACAAAACACCCTATATACATAAATTGGAATAATTTTAAAATATTGCTGTGGTGGTTTCCTGAAACTTTTATTTCAACTTTGTTTCCGAATCCAAAAGTAATTGATATAAAGGGTGTTTCAGTTCGTATGTTCATAACTCTGACAAATAGCATAACATTTAAAAATAATTGCCTTTTTTCCATAAAGCTTTGCTCTAACCGTTTTATTTTCGAGATACAGGGTGTTAAACTTGGAAGAAAAAAATCAACATTCTTGAAACAGTTGATTTCTTCTAAACTATTGAAGATATGTTTCGCAATAATAATAATAATAATCTCCTTTATTTGATCTCTGGAGCTTATTGTCAGACACAATAATACACAAGTGCAAGAAAGTATGAAATACTAAATCCTATCAAAAGGTAAAATATACAACATTTTATACAATGGGATACCATCACGGATAACTCACTCATTAAAAATTCATCATAAGAGTAGTATGCTTTTTTTTTAATTAAAAAGGATTGCATCGACCATTGAGGTCATTAGCGGTAAATTACAGTTTTTTCCTTTTGTTTTTACAGGTTATAGAATAGACACAATATGATACATTGGTAGATATTCAGTAGTATATTAATCACTAAATTAAAGTGTCTAGTTTGTTAGCTTTTAAGAAATTCACTATGTCACTGATGTTCCTTGAATGGACCAGGAGAGATCTTATGTTATCTTCTTTAAAAGTCCGGGTGTGACTGTATTTACTGCACTCAATTAGCAAATGTTTGACGGTTATTCTTACATTGCATACATCACAGACGGGTGGGTGTTTCTTGGCTATGAGGTAGGAGTGGGTGAGTCTAGTGTGCCCTATACGCAGTCTTGAAATGATAACTTGAGATCTTCGTTGTGAGGGGGCTGGGAGACGGTGCTGTGGCATTATGGTGATTTCCTGTAGCTTGGACTCCTTGCTATTCCAGTTGTTTTCCCAGAGTTTGGTGATGAGTTGCGTGAGATGGTTTCTATGTTTTGGGAGAGAGAAAGCAATTTCCGACAAAATTCTATTTGCTCTTTCGTAAAGTGGTGGTTTGCAGTTTTTTTGTGTGTAGAGGGTCTTGTATCTGGTGGAGAACGTCTTGTTAAAATTTGGGTGATCTTGCCTGAGGGTGAGTTTCTTGACTCTGAGGTTGAGCGGTAGTTCGTTGGCAAGGACATGCAGGCTGTCAGTTGGGCTTGTTCTGTATGCACCGATGGCGATCCGTAGACTAGTGTTTTCTATACAAGTGACTCTCTTTAAAAGGCTATTGGAGGCTGTAGTGTATGCAATTAGCCCATAATCTATCCGTGATCGTATCAGTGATCGGTAGATATGTAATAATGTTTTTGTGTCTGCACCCCAGTAGGTATTCGCTATTGTTTTTAGTAGTCCCAGGGCTTTGTTACATATAAATTTAAGGTTCATTATAATATGTGGTTTCCAGGTTAACCGTTTGTCGAAGATTACTCCCAAATACCTCATACTATCAACATATTCTAGCGGTTCGCCATTTATAGACAGTCTGGGGTATAGTGTATTTCTTTTCGAGAAGAAAATGCCTTTCGATTTGCTTGCCGAAAGGGTGAAGTCGGAGGATTCCGTCCAGGTGTTGATTTTTTGTAGAGCATTTTGCATAGAGTTTTCCATGAGAGGTTTTTCTTTTCCTTTTATGTATAGTAAGAGGTCATCAGCATACATGGTTGCTTTAACAGGGCTTTGGACGTTGGTTAGAACCTCGTTGATGGCGATGGTGAATAGTGTCACACTCAATATAGATCCTTGAGGCACTCCGTTTTGCAATTTCCTTTCTGTCGAGACTGTGTCATTAACTCTTGTTCTGAAGCTTCGATCTTTTAAAAAGTTTTGAACAAAGGCAAAGATGTTTCCCTCCAAACTGAAACTTTTTAGTTTATCTAGAACCAAGCGTTGCCAAACCATATCGTATGCTTTTTCCAGGTCAAGAAAGACCGCTAGTAGTTGTTGCTGATTTGCGAAAGCTTCATGTATTTCTGATTCAAGGTCGATGATGTAGTCTATAGTGGATCTAGATTTAAGGAAGCCGGGTCTCTCATCTATAAAATGGTTATTCTCTAGGAAGATTTTTTATCTATTTTTTGACCAAGTAATTATTTTTGAACAAGCTAAAATTTTACATCATTACCATTAGTTCTGATATACCTACTTATTAAAGCATTCAATGCCTCTATAGACATGTGAGTTCGGTCCAATAGAGAGTCTTGAAAATTGCTGATGTAATTCATTACACCTTCGTGTGTTATGTTCATGGAGTTGCCTATTCTCACTCTGTGTCCATCCCTGCCTCTTAATGTAAAGTATCAATAAATATACATACAGGGACGGAGCTGTGCTGTAAGTATATTAAAAGAAACGAAAAAAGGTCTACAAGAAGTCATTCTTGTAATGCTAGCCATAGACCTCATGATCTTCTTCTGAGCAACAAATACTCTACAGAAACACGGTGAACAGCCCCATATGAAATTACTAACTCTGCGAGACCAAAATATGCAAGTCTCAATACCATATGATCCACAGTATCTTTTATTTGGCGTATCAAAAAACAGACACCACTCAACTTACTGGAGACATTATTTACGTGGCCTGACCATGTCAATTTACAGTCTATTTATATTTATCTGAGGTTTGGTAACATTTACAGCCAGGCCGTTTGTGATACAATAGTTATAAAATTGACAGGCAGCAATGCTAGATTTTGTCGTTAGATCCGATTTATCTTTGTTCGAAATAAAAAATTTGCATCATCTGCATACAGTATTTTCAACTGTGGAGTAGGACAAGAAAGTGGAAGGTCATTTATAAAAATAAAAAATAAAACAGGTCCAAGTATTGAGCCCTGTGGTACTCCAACCAATACCTTTTCCACATGTGACTCACTTTTACCAATCAATGGTGACTACCTGTTCACGTCCTGTCAAACATGATCGTATCCACTCACCAGGCGAACCTCTAACACCCATTCTGTAAAGCTTATCCAGTAGTACGCTGTGGTCAACCGAATCGAAAGCTTTTTTGACAGATCGAAATAGAGGGCAACATTCAGCTCTTTATTGTTCAATGAATAATTATAAACAAAATCACAGAGATGTGCTATAGTCAACCTGTTGTTGAAAGCTACTTCAAACACTTTTGCCAGTTCAGATTGTATACAGATGTTTCTGTAATTAATGATCTCATCAATTGCCCCTTTACCCTTATACATAGTGGAACAGATTTTGATCTCTTCAAATCATCTGGAGGGTATAATAATATGACAAAGGACTCATTTATTAGATAAGATATCTCATCTGCAATAAAAGTCATCACCCTGCCATCTACCTCATCAAATCCGGGGATTTTTTGCCAATCTTTTTGATTATATTGCTTATTTTAGCAGGGGTTTTTGGCGACAAGAAAAGCGTTTTTGAAAAATTATCATGGAATCTGATATTATTATACTTTGGAGTGGGATGGATGGTATTACTGCCTATAAAATTTTTATTCATTTTATTACATATATTTTCTAAGCCAGAAGTTTCATTTCCTTCTTTATCTTTCATGACTTTTGGCAGAACTGCAACGTGACCTTTTCCTTGTTTCATTCACTATCCTCCAGCATTCCCTAGTGGTATTTTCAGCATTAATTATTATTCTGTGGCTGTTACAAGTATGTTGTGCCACTTTGACTACATGCCTGTACATTACCTTTAGTTTTTTATAGGTTTCTAATACCAAAAATGGTATTATTTGTCGAGATATATAAGCTATGCAACTCACACAACAAGGAATGTAATGATTTAAGTTCTTTACTGTACCAATGGCCTATTCTTCGTCTATGGAGTAAAAAACTTGGAGTAAAAACTGCCAAATTTAACTCCAAAATCGGCCCCATTGTACGAATAGATTCTTGAACATATTCATATTATTTTTATCGATAATTGGGGTGCTAAATTCACACAACTGTAATGAATGATCCGATAAAAAAGTTTCATGTACTGTAATATCTCTATACTCCATATTTGTAAAAAATGGATCCAGCAGAGTAGAGCTTTTCCCTGTAATCCGCATTGGTTCCCTTACAATATTCTTGAGACCGTATGTACTAAAAGTGTCTGTCAGGAGCCTTGACTCCCTGCTATCGGATAATAGATTTACATTAAGATCACCACACACAATACAATAAATTGCTGGCTTGAAATGGCAATGTAAGAAGTCATCAAGCTTATTGATAAATAATTCAAAATCTGACCCAGGGGGCCTATAGAGTGCTATTAAGAGTGTTTCTTTACTTCTTAGGGAAAATTTACACGTATTTATTTCTATGGTTTTTTTAACACATAACCCCCACATTTTGTTCTCTGGTGGAGTCTGTGACTACGCAAGCACCGCAACTGAAGTGTCCCTCTGATTTTGGGAGCTTGAGTGAGAACCTTCTAACGACAATTCCCTGAGGCCAAAATTCTCCTGATACCAATTGGTCATGATACTGCAAATCAATACCGACTTGAAATGCACTCGATTTACATTGAAAGTCCAATTTCTTAACTGTAATATCTTCTGAGCTCTTGAACTTGCATTTATTTTTTATATAGGAAATTACGTCTTCTTCTGCCACTGTTTCTTCGGCTCTTCCTACAAACAGCCACATTTTTGTTGGTCTAGCTTTAAAAATATCATCTGCCTTTGTAGCAGCAGTTCCCTTTGTTACAATTCTTGATTTCTCTATTGTCTTATGACTTACTGGCTGAAATTTTTCTGTTTTGCTATTAGTGACCATTTCAGTATGATCCTGTAAGTGTATTATTTCCTGCATGATCTCTTTTTGTTTACCTTCGTAAGTTTCCAAATTGTTTGTATTCACTTTATTTTTTGTGACTGTTTTTACTTTTGGCATATTATCTGCCACCTTAGATATCCTTCCAGTTCCTACTATCTGGGTGTATAATAAGCTTCGTTTTTTATCAATTCCCTTGTAACCTTGGGCCTTAGTTTGTGAAATGTAGACAATTTTCTCCTCTAATAATTGATTTATTCTCATTAACTCATTGATTCTGACTTCCTTTTCAGCAAGTAGTGCTCTTAAAGGGAGTTTTTCACAATAAACTTTGCAGGCTAACAAAACCAATGATGATGTATTTATGACAGTTTTTTTTTTTTTTTTTGAAACCCTCAAACCTCCACGCCACTGGAGAAATTTTTTTACTTATTTTGAAATTTTACATTATCTGCAAAACAATACTCTTAATAAAGGTATCTAGGCGACTTGGTTTTTGAGATATTTTGATTCATAAAAGTAATATAAATGCTGAGAAAAATATCTTCAATAGTTTAGAAGATATTCAATAAAATTGATTTTTTTCTGTCAAGTTTAACACCCTGTATCTCGAAAATTACACGTTTTAGAGCACAACTTTATGGAAAAAAAATTTAAGTGCTGTGCACTTTACCGGAATTATGAAAATTCAAACTGAAAAACCCTTTATAGCAACCGCATCTTGGGTTCGGTGATTCGAGGACGAGAAGTACGTTAAATTTTCTTCCACATACTAGGAAGAATAGATCTACTCAATACCAGTTCAACTAAATTAAATCTAAACAATACAAGATGAGGAAGACTACTTTTACTTTCACATAATATTATTATAATACACAAGGGTAGGTACTTCTATTTTGCAGAATATCGAAAATATTTTTCTTCCACATACATTACAGCAAAACGGAAAATATTATTTTAAGGAGCCTCACCTCACAAGCAGCTCTGATATCACAGACCGTCAGTCCCCGTCCGGCCGTCTGCAAGTACTGGACGCTCTGGAGGTGCAACCGGAAATCCTCGCTAAGAGGATGGGCGGTGTCCGTCGGCTGCCGGGGGTAACGGGCGGCCCGGGATGTCCTGGAGACTCTCGCCCTGCAGCACGGGGGAACGTAGAGATTCTCGTTGCTGAGAGACTTGCGCCGGCAGCGGCAGGCGGGCGTCCTGGAGGGGACCGCTTCGTAGATGGTACAGTCCGTGCAGGCGGAGAGGCGACGGTCGGAGGAGGGCGCTCGATGGGGTTCCGAAACCGAACTCACCTAGATTGGAATTAAAACAAGTACTTTTATATTATTTGGGGCTAACTTTTATTGATAAACTGTTAAAGACGCCTCAAGCGTTATAAGGTTTTAGATCGGCCAGCTGACAATTATACATGGTGATGAAAAATCTGATTAATTTTTATCACCCTGTATAAAAATTTCCGATACCTTAAGCCATTTTTGTTATAAATAACTTTCAAAATCGAAAAACGGGGATTTTCATTTGTTTATAACTCATAAATTTCTAATTTGCAATATTTTTTAATTCATTTCTCCAGCAAATTTTCAATAAAATCGGACACACTTGTTGCTTGTATTGTAATAATTGTGACATAAACTGTCGTAAAATAAATATTACCTGGCAAGTAGTAGTGATGGTGGTGCAACTGCACCTGTCGACCGAGTAACTGGATAGGTTGAGATTGGAAACGCTCTTGGCAGCATTAAGTCTCGGTAATGGCACTGGCACCTTCACGGGCGCGGGTACCGCCTTCTCCGAGATGCTCGAATTTGAGCCCAAATCGATGGTGAGACTGGCGTTTGAACCACGTCGCTCTAACAAACCTTTCGCCCTTACTTTGATGGGTTCTTTCGGGTTCTCTCCAAAATCCTGCAATATGTAGATATTGTAAAATTTTGTAAGAGGTTACTCACAGAAAAAATGCGTTTTGACACGTCATACGTGTAGCTGGACAGATACTTTTTGTGAATTATGAGCAACAGAAGAACTTATGTTCAGGACTAGATTTGAGTCGAAAGTAGTGTTGGTTGTTTAAGTAATAGTAACCACTACTTGTCTCTTTTGTGTAAGCTATTTAGTCCAGTACAGCCCCGTTTTGACTAAAAATTCTATATAACAACTACTCCAAAGTCTCCTCAATGCCTTTGGTTGCAAAAATTGGTTGTTAAAAACTGTAGAAATCAATGTATCTACTAATTTTAAGTCATTTTTATTCTATAAACTTTTTTCCTACAGCCTGCAGCCAATACTTTTTGAGTTATTTGCGATGGAAATTTCGATTTTTTACCAAGTTTTTGAACGGTTTTTCACGAATATCTCAAAAAGTTTGAGCTTTATCACTAAGACCATAATAAACAAAGTTGTAGCTAATAAAAAAAAACAAAGAGAATGGTTTTGTTTATGGTTGCTCCAAACCTATTATTAACTGGGTAATGGCTTATTAAAAGCCAACTTTTGCTTTTGGAGTAAAAATCGAAACTTTCAATCTCAAATTATAAAAAAATGATAGATTTTTTGAAAAAACTGAAAGGAAGTTTTCGATAGTGCTTAAAAATACCTTCATTTTTACTTTTTATGAAAGTACCTAGCATAAAAACTGACCAAGTTATGACGAAAATAAGATAGACGCCGAGTTTTTTCGTAGAAAAAAACGGTTAAAACAACCCCTTCAAAACCACCCCAATTAAAAATATTTGTTAGTCCTTCTACAATTCACTTCCTTAATATACCATTACTAAATTCTGTGAGTTTGAACGACAAACAAGCCCTAATTTTGAAAAGATAACAATTTTAAGTCGGAAATTTTTTTTTTATTATTTCTATAAAAAAGATCGTTTTTTCAATATAAATCAAAAAATAAGGCAGATATGTAAAAATTACAAGATACCAAAAAGTTTGTTTCTTTTTCACTGAAAATTTTCATTTAAATTTTTTTTTCGTAAGTGTAAAATTGAGAGAGATATGGCTCTCAAAAGTTGTGGCTAGTGGTTGACTAGTACCATTTTCGAATCCTTCAACCCTAGCCACTTTCCAGAACAAGGGTGGAAAAAATATTAATCATACATGCTTTTCGGAAAACTTTTCTAGCATCAAAATTGAGGAAGTTTTTGTCAAAAAACCATTGAACTGTTTTTTTGCAGTTTTCGAAAATTTCTCATTTTGATGGTTGAGTTCTAAAATTTAAATGCTTATTTTAGCATTTATATCTAATAGGGTTCGTTTATTGTAAGGGTTGGTGGAGGTTCTAGCTCACGAAAAATATAAAATAACATCAAGTTATCTTCACTGAAATTATTATAACAAAAATTGAAGCAATTAAAAGTTTGAAGCTTGTTTATAACATTTTTATCGTAGTTTTTACCCCTGAAAATATTCAACAATAAACGAAATAGCATTAAATAACATAAAGTAATCTTTACTTAACTTATTTAAACAAAATCCAAACATTTTATTGATTTAACGTAATTTTTTATTATTTTTCTCGCTATTAGGGGTGGTTTTCACTCCTAAAAATATATAGTTACTGGCGTTTTTACACTTAATTACATCGAGTAACCTTTACTAAACACGTTCATATATAATTTCAATTAATTATATGGTTTAATCTATTGTATTATATTTTTTCGCTAATAGGGGTAGTTTTCACCCTTAAAAATAATAAGCAGCCAACGGCGTTGGGGAGACTTTTAAGTTTAGGTCGAGCACAACCTAAATCCACATTTTCATGCAAATCGGAGGTGTTCTGAAGTTTTTCCAGGTTTCGCCGTTTTTGAACTCTGTGTAGGTACTGGACTTTAATTTATTATGGCCCAATAAACGGGGCTATTAGGAACTGTCGAAAGAGCGGGTTTTTATTGCATGAATCCTTCAAATGGTCATTAAGGATTAAAAAATCGTGGAGTGCTATTAAAAATTAGAGAGTGGAATTTGAATGCACCTCTTTCAGTTTTTAAAATATGTATACCGGGTGGTCCATCACTTATGTCCACCCCCTAAATAGAGATTTTTCGATTTAAGCCATTTCGTGGTCCTAAATTTTATATCAAATACATAAATCCTCAAAGTTTTATTTTTTATCTGTAAAATTACCCTCAATTTCAGAGGTGGATATTTGCTTTAGGAGAGTCATTTATTCATATTTTATTTATAATTGTTTAGAGATTAATTTAAAAAATAACTAAATAGTATTAGGTAGTCGGAAGAACTACCTAGTCCTAGTTGATGAATAATATCCCACATACCTTGAGTACCTACCTATCTGCAATTCTGTAATGTTTTATGATTATCATAATAGATTTTCATAAAATCACGTTAATGTAATATTACCTACATAAGTTAAAGGATAAGAGCCTATAAATTTGAAATAATTATATTTATTTTAGCTTTTTAATAATCACCTTTTTCATGACTCCATAATACGACACTGTGTCCAGTGCCTCAGGTGCCCTTTGTCCAGCAAGAGCCATTCTTCTATATTTACTTAGGTCTTATTTACTTTGTCATTAAACTTTATTGGCCCTACCATTATATTGATCACCCTATTACACATCATAAATCAGTTGTCTACCTGTCATTGCTATAGAATTATATTTTATTTAATTAAAAGCCTTATAATTAGTTTTTTCACATTTCTTTCAAGCGATTGTGATTTTCTTAATCGATTTCTACCTATGTATTGAAGAAAAATCGATTTTTTTTTCCAACAATTTACCACCATATTACAGTTTTTTATCGCTGGCGCCCGAACTAATTTTTTTTATGAAACTGATTATGCCATTCCGTGGTCCTATATTAAGTACACAAATCCTCAAAGTTTCAATTTTTTATCTTTACAATTAAGCTCTATTTAGGGGGTGGACATAAGTGATGGACCACCTGGTACATATCTCAAAAAAGAAGCAAAATTCAGGTATGGTTAATACAGAATTTTTGTAGATAAGTGCGCGATTTTACATCGAAATTGTTGATTTAAAAAATTTAGAAAAAATTTCTTCATAAAAAAGTAATTTGAAAACAGCAATAAAATGTAAAAAAATGCGATTTTATTCTAAACGATACGATTAGGAGACTTTTATCAAGAGCACCTTTTTTGTAGAAAATTCATATACGCTGATGATTTGGCTCTTTCTTATCAACATAAACGTTTTGAAGAAATGGAAAATGTACTAAATGAAGACATCCAAATAATAATGGTAGACTACTTCAAGAAATGGCGTCTTTGCCCCAATCCCAACAAAACCGAAGTATCTTGTTTCCACCTGAACAACCACGAAAAACATCGAAAACTACAAGTCTCGATGAACAATGTAATTTTGAAACACAATTTCAATCCAGTATATCTTGGAGTAACTTTTGATACTTCATTAACCTACAAGCTGCATATTGACAAATTACGCAAGAAACTTAAAACAAGAAACAACATTTTACATAAACTTGCCGGTTCGGATTGGGGAGCTCATGCAGACACATTAAGGGTAATTTCAAACATTATACCACCAAGAATCAGAAGACAAATAGCGACTAAGCGAGAATTCGACAAATGCACACCCGAATTTCCAATCTGGCAAGATCTTCAGAATCCTCCTACAACAAGACTGAAATCTCGAAATCCATTTTGGCAACAAAATCATGAGATCTTTTCCCCACTGGATTCTTGGAAGTCTGAATGGAGAATTCAGAATGTTTTCAATCATCACCTTATCCAAGATCCAACAAAGGAAATTCCCGGATTCGACCTACCGAGAAAGCTCTGGAGTAAACTGAATCGTTTAAGAACTGGCCATGACGCTGTAACTCAATGGTATTCAAATGGATGGCAATTCCAAGTCCAAATTGTCTCAATTGTGTCGAAGTGGAGGAAACAATTACTCATATTGTAGAAGAGTGTCCAGAAACTAAATTTATTGGCGGTTTCAATGACATCCACCACCTTACTCCAGATGCAATAAATTGGTTACAAAGTCTAAAACCAATATGAACTGAATGGTGTGTCTAGGTTTTTTTTATGGGGTTTTTCCCTAGACTGGCTGGAAAAGCGACCATGATGTCACAACTCATCCTTATATTCTACAAACCGTCCTCCCCTCATAATAATGAAATAAGAAAATTCTACAATACATTATACAGGGTTACTGGTAACTGGTTACATTCCTTTGGTGATCTGATAAAACAAGAGGTAAGAAGTAAATTAACCCCAACATGCACTATACAAAACTCAATAGATTTTGAGATATTTCGATTTTCAACTTTTCTTAAAAAAATGGTTTCAAATGTCTTGAAATGTAATTTTCAAAAAATCTACTTTAACTTTTTGATTTTTTTTTTGCTGGAATACTTGTCCAATACTATGCTTCCTTCTGGATTAAAAAATATCCTGAGGTATTTCGATCGTGTGAAAATTTCAAAGAAAAACTTTCACAAACTATTTTTTTTTAAATAAGATTTAAAAGTTTTTACAAGTTATTTTCGCAAAATTGTCAAGGCAACTTGCGTACAAATTGTTTTAAAAACTTCCCTAGTGTAGTAGCTATCTAACAAGGTACGAATCTTGTACAAGAATAACAGAATCTCCCCGCTATGTACCGTTACCGAGGAACAAATCCTTAAGTCGGGACGTTTTAAAAAAAATACGGCCCTGAACGGGGGTCTTAAAATTCTCGGATCCGGCCCATCTTCAACAGGTCGTATTTGGGGGTCCCGAGCTTCGTCCCTACCAAGTTTCGTCCCGATCGGTAAAACTTTCAAAAAAAAATTTTTAAATACCAAGCTTAGATTTCTTGACTCATTTCTACAATATACCGTGTGTCCCCGGATAGGTGAAACGACTCTTATAAAAGACAAAAATTTTTTGATTTTAATTTTAATTTTTTGGGGTTCAGCCCTGCTTGGCTGAAGAGTAATTTCTAACAAAATATTAGTTTTGAAAAATCAAGCATGCCTTGGAAATTTCCAAGAAACCGGTTTTTCTGTTGAGTAAAGTGCCTTTTATGTGGCAAATACGACAAAATGTTATTTGAAAAAGTTGTTAAGAATCAACATTTAGGTCTGTATACCAAATTTCAAAATCATATGCCAACTTTGATCTTTTACATTTCACTTTTATGTTTATTTCACAAATCAAAGAATTTCATTATTTGTAACAAAGACTGATATTGACAGATTGCTATTGCTATGGATACAATTTGGTTTTTCCATGGCAGTCTTTGTTAAAAAATGAAATTCTTTGATTTGTGAAATAAAACATAAAAATAAATATATCAATAAAAAGTTGATCTATGATTTTGAAATTTGGTATAGGGACCTGCATGTTGATTCTGAACAACTTTTTCAAATAACATTTTGTCGTATTTGCCACATAAAAGGCACTTTACTCAACAGAAAAACCGGTTTCTTGGAAATTTCCAAGGCATGCTTGATTTTTCAAAACTAATATTTTGTTAGAAATTACTCTTCAGCCAAGCAGGGCTGAACCCCAAAAAATTAAAATTAAAATCAAAAAATTTTTGTCTTTTATAAGAGTCGTTTCACCTATCCGGGGACACACGGTATATTGTAGAAATGAGTCAAGAAATCTAAGCTTGGTATTTAAAAATTTTTATTCCATTGTCATAGAAGTTCAAAGAGTGTGAAACCTAAAAACCCATGATCTACACCAGTGAATAAAACTCTTGAATAATTTTAGTCTTGCACTTTTTGTCCCACAAAACCATAACGTCATACCGAAGTTCCTCAAAGTCGCTTCAACAGTTTAGCTTTGATAATGAAATGACAATTTCAGAATTGACACTTTGACATCTCCTAGTGGCCAAATTAAATTAGGGACTTTTATCCCCTGCTACGATAAAAATATTACTTGCTTCAATTTTTGTTTTAATAATTTCAGTGAAGATAACTTGATGTTATTTAATATTTTTCGTGAGCTAGAACCTCCACCAACCCTTACCATAAACCAACCCTATTAGATATAAATGCCAAAATAAGCATTTAAATTTTAGAACTATAAATCAGCCCTATTCAACCATCAAAATAAGAAATTTTCGAAAACTGCAAAAAACAGTTCAATGGTTTTTTGACTAAAGGTGGTATGCTAGAAACTAAATTTCGCATTTGACAGCGCTGTTAACAACGGCACTCTTGTTAAAAATCACTTTGACATGGTCACGTGACCATGTTAAATGCTTTAACATCGCCATGTCAAATTTCATGTTGACAACGGCGTTAAAGCTGAAATCACCCAATTTGGTATGCTAGAAAGGAAAATCGAGTAGGAACAGTTGAATGTCAATGTTAAATGGCCATGTTACAATAATCAAAGGGTATGGATCGATTAATTATAATTAGCTGTCAAATTTTAGGAAGATTTTTAATAAATCCCTTATTATTCCAGAGTGAAGTGTTTCTTCGATGTTTATTTACGGTGCCATTACAACTAAATATCAACAATCTTGTTCCATAAATTAACAATTAACTAAGTAGGTACCTACCTAGTATTTTTATACTATAATTTCAGTTTGAAGTATTTTATAACCCCTTCTATTATACAAGATCTTAATTAAAAATTGAATACCTGACAATGGTGGGCATCAGATCTTGAATTTCCAAAATCTTTCTTCCAGAAAGTACCTAGTAACTGTAGAAACACAGCAGGGACGCATTTAGATTGAAAAAAATAACGTAATATGTGAACATACTTTACCATGGGCGGAGTAAATAGGGAAATATTTATTATTTTTCCTGCTTGATGTGTATTTTCCATTTAGATTCAGAATAAAATTAAATAAATAAAAAAACATTTAACCATGAGCAGACCAAACTGGGTTGGTGGAAATGTTATTCAATTAAATTGTTTTTCTTGCTTGATGTTTACTACTTTGAAACGTTTACGTTTGTTATTATTTGTTATACAACACAACACAACAATATAGATCATGTGCATGCGTTCAGTAGGCACTAGCCAACATCTAACAACGCGAAACCAAAATCGACCTCGACCATCTCGGATCGCCGATTAATTACGAAATTGAACTTCGGTTCGGCTTCGATCTAGCTCGTGAATTGTTCTTAGCCTGTAATCAGTGTGATCAGCGAATATACAACGTTGCCGCTATTGTTCATGTTACATTTTTAACACGATGATGTTACTTAACAACAGTGTCAAATCATGAATTTTTCATTCTAGCATACCGAATTGATTTTAACAACAACGTCAGATTGACATCGGTGTTACATTAACAACGCCAAATGATATTTTCTAGCATACGACCCTATAACTTCCTCAATTTTGATGCTAGAAAATTTTTCCAGAAAGCATTTTAAAGGTAAATGCCTACAAACTCTTGTAGGATTGATATTTTTTTCCACCCTTATTCTGGAAAGTGGCAAGGGTTGAAGGATTCGAAAATGGTACTAGTCAACCACTAGCCACAACTTTTGAGAGCCATATCTCCTTCAATTTTACACTTACAAAAAAAAAACTTTAAATGAAAATTTTCAGTGAAAAAAACAAACTTTTTGGAATGTTATAATTTTTACATATTTCTGCCTTGCTTTTTGACTTATATTGAAACAACGAACTTTTTTATAGAAATTTAAAAAAAAATTCTGACTTCAAATTGTTAATTTTTCAAAATTAAAGCTTGTTCATCGTTCAAACTCACAGAATTTAATAATGGTATATTAAGGAAGTGAATAATTGTAGAAGGGCTAACAAATATTCTCAATTGGGGTGGTTTTGAAGGGATTGTTTTGACCGTTTTTTCTACGAAAAAACTCGGCGTCTATCTTATTTTCGTCATAACTCGGTCAGTTTTTATGCTAGGTACTTTTATAAAAAATAAAAATGAAGGCCTTTTTTTTCCTATAAGCATTATCAAAAACTTTGTATCGTTTTTTATCAAAAATCCATAATTTTTTTATAATTTGAGGTTGAAAGTTTCGATTGTTACTTCAAAAGCAAAAGTTGGCTTTTAATAAGCCATTACTCAGTTAATAATAGGTTTGGAGCAACCGTAAATACAACCATTGTCTTTGTTTTTTTATTAGCTACAACTTTGTTTATTATGGTCTTAACGATAAAGCTCAAACTTTTTGAGATATTCGTGAAAACCCGTTCAAAAACGTGGTAAAAAATCGAAATTTCAATTGCAAATAACTCAACAATAATTATTGGCTGTAAGCAAAAAGTTTCTAGAAGAAAAATTAGTTAAAATTAGTAGATATATTGATTTCTACAGTAATTCTTAATAACCTATTTATCACCCCCGAGAAGGGGTGGTTTTCACCCCCTCGGTAAAAGCAACCAACGGTATTGGGGAGACTTTGAAGTAGAGGGTAGGGACTACCTAAATTTAAATTTTTATAATTTTAGGAAGTGTTCTATAGAAATTCCAGCCAAAACGGGGCTGTACTGGACTATCTATATCAAATTTCAAAATCATAGGGCAATTATAATTTTTAATATTTTTTAAAATAAAATTGTTGGATTCATGAAATAATATAATAAACATTAAAGAAATGAAAAATCATAGTTGGCCAATGGTTTTGAAATTTGATACAGAGGCCTAGATGTTGATTTGATTCTAAACAACTTTTTTAAATATCTTTTCGTCGTATTTATTTATTTATTTTTTTAATGTTTCCAGCAGGTCCGCACCTATTAAAAGGAAACTTAAAAGAACTACAGACTACAAATTATTAAGAGCGCAGTGAAATTATTTGCTAAATAAAGGGAACTTCACTAAAATAAAAAAGGTTTTCTGAAAATTTTCAAGGCATAACTACTTCTTGATTTAAAAAAATTCAAATTATGTGAGCAATTAGTCTTTAATTAAGCAGACCTGAAACCAAAAAAAATGACAATCAATATGACTCGAGAACTGTAAGAGGAACAATGTTCACCTCTTATACACACTTTGTGCTCTAGATCCCTTGTTTTCTTAGTAAAGTAAAGGTTTTAAAATAATTGAGTGGTGTAAATTTTGTGTACTTTCAAGGTTTCAAGTTTCAACCCCCTAACTTCTATGATGAAACTGGAAAAAATGGGATTTTAAAAAGCGCTCTAAAACCTCTCACGTTTTCTATACCAAAAAGATACTCATTTTATAAGAAAAAAACGCTAATTTTAAGAAAAATAGATAATAAAAATTATTGTCGTGTATAAGAGCATACGGTTCTCGAGATATTGGCAAAAAAACTGGAAAAAATCAACTTAGACCATGACCATCTGTATCTTGAAAATGGTACGTCTGGGAATAATAGTTTATAGGTAAAAAAGTCAATTTTTTATATAAAATTACCTTCTTTTTCAGGTACCTACATGCTATTTGAGGGCACCCTGTATAATGCTATTTCTAGGCACCTTGTATAACATGTCACCTAAGCCCACAACAAGTTTTACAGAACCTGTTAAATGAATACCTGCAAAGTCATGATTTCAGGAAGTGTCTTCAAAGTCTGCGACCCCGAGATGCTGGTGTTTGAGGCGAATTTCTTCAGGTTGGAGCTGAAGACGGGGGCGAGCGAGCTCCTCTGAGTCGGCTCGTCCAGGTCGCAGGACAGCTTCTGTCTGACCTGTCGTTTGGGCGTATTGGGCATGGAGAAGACGTCCCGGGAGAGCTCGATCGACTGGACCTGCGTCGGGGGATCAGAGTCCAGGCTGACGGCTTTCAGCTTACGGGAGAGGGTGGGCGTCTTGGGAGACTGGATCACGAGTAGGGGGTTGTTGGAGGCGGAATCGAGGGTCTGCTCGGTCAGGGTCAGGTTGGGGAAGTTGCGTTCTCGTTTTGTCCTGGTCGGCATCGTTGGGTCCATTGTCACTGGCCAGGATTGAGGGGCTGGAATGTTTAAAATGCTGCGTAACCGTTTTCATGCCGATCGAGGCTTAGTTTTCAAGATAGCAACACAACAATCAAGCACTTACCTACAAGAAATCCTAGAATGAAACAATGTTTATTTCTTCATCATTCACACTCTGACAAATCTTGGTGCTTGTAGTATCAGGGGTGGTAGTAGAGCTAGCGCTAGTGCTAGTGCTGGTGCTGGTGCTACTTATAGTAGCTGGTAATAACACTCATTCTCGCTCCAATTTCCACCCTCCTTAGATTTGTTTGTATTATTTATTATTTTATTATTCCTTCCAGATGTGAGGTTAGGATTTAATTATTGTTCTCTTGATTTCTTCCACTTCCACTACCGCTGATGCTGGTGTTTCCGTCATTTCCGACAATAAAAGATCACATTTTCCATGTATTTTTATTTAAAAACTAGGGCAAGACTAGTCGGCCATTAGGGCTATGCACCTCTCTGTGGTTCATGAACAGCTGTGCCGCGCGATGTTGCCGGATCGACGAGCGCCAACAGAATGAGGGAGGAATGAGGAGAATGAGAATTCAGAATTGAGAATGAATCCAGGATTAGTCCAGGGGTGGTGCCTCATATTATTTGTTCGAAAATTCCCGTTCTCGTTGATTGGTTCATTCATCCTGAATCCTGAATGTCTCCGTTCTCTGTCTGCCGATGTTGCAGGTTGCAGATATTTATTATTTATTCATATCCTAATTTTGCTATGAAAGACAATAAATAAAATGAAAAATGACGTAAGAAAAGTATAGGACGTCAAATAAAAATTCATGTGTCAAAATGCCAAAATTTTAGTAATATCATGTTATTTTATTTGTCATTGTCAAATTTTTACCATGCACTCCATATTATTTGTAAGGTCCCTAAAATCAAAATCACAATTATTATAAATAGGTAAGTGACATTTAGAAGAACTCTTTTTTAATCAAGAGAAGAAAATTTTGATTTTTTAAAATTGTTTGTGTTTATTTTTTCCCCTTTATAGATTTACCTACTTCAAACAGGTATGAAGGTGGAGTGAAAAAATTCATATTTTTGGGAATAAAAACAATAAAAATAATTCTGCGACGGGGAAAAATATGACGTTTTATCCCCTTTGGCAGGTAAAAAAATGTCTATACGAACTTTTTTTTTTCGATGAAAAAAGTATATCATCAGGGAAAAAGTACTCACTTTTTTACCGATATGAACGCATAGGTATACAGTGTGTGTCCCAGGCATGGTACACCCCCTTTTTTTTCTTTATTTTTTGAGATAATTTTATGAAATTTGGTACGTCGCATATTCTCGATAGAGCGCACTTTTTAGCAGAAAATTGAATTTTTTCCCACATCCTGTTTTTCCGGAAATGTTACCAACTTTTTATTTTTAAATGGGATACCCTATATATTATTATATTTTTGGATTCTATACATTTATACGAATCCAACGATACCCACATAAGTACCATTTTAAATGTCAAATTTGTTTTTATTCAATTTTTTATTTCTCAATTATAGTGTGTGCCATGACTATTTCGTTCTACTCCAATTGGATCATCTAATGCTAGAAAAAGCGAATTTTTGTTCAAAGTACTAAATTAAGTGATTTATGGATAAATTATGCGCACCGGAATGATTTTTTGAGCTGGATTCATTTTTTTAAATGGTACCATATTGGTACCGAGGTACCATCTACATACTAATAATCTTAATAAAAGGACATTTTGGTGTACCCATTTTGGATCATCTGTGACGAACACATGAACACAACTGAAGTCATGGCACACTATAATTGAGAAATAAAAAATTAAATAAAAACAAATTTGACATTCAAAATGGTACTTATGTGGGTATCGTTGGATTCGTATAAATGTATAGAATCCAAAAATATAATAATATATAGGATGTCTCGTTTAAAAATAAAAAGTTGGTAACATTTCCGGAAAAACCGGATGTGGGAAAAAATTCAATTTTCTGCTAAAAAGTGCGCTCTATCGAGAATATAGCGACGTACCAAATTTCAAAAAATTATCTCAAAAAATAGACTGTGACACACTGTATGCTGCTATTAACACTAAAAAATCATCATATATTATTTTAATCCAATACGAAGACGAAATAAAATAAGTTATACTTACTTATTACATTATTATAAGTTATAACCTTACGTCCAAAAATGTCAATCATTACTTTTCCATAACAATTTTCCTAACAATGATATTAAATTCATCAATCGAAAACTTTACAAGAATCTTTGCAAAACTTCCATATCAAATTAATTAAATTATGACATTTATCGAATAATTAAATTGTTTCGTTACCAGGCAACGTCGATTACTTATTACTACAAAAGTCGACCAATGAATTCAAATTCATTTAAATTCAAAAAAAAGATCAACGTTCCGACATTATTTTCAGTTATCTACTTAATTACGTTTTTCGATGTTCTACCACTGGGGTTTCCTTGTCACAGAAAAAAATTGTACATTATTAATTTTACATAAACATATAGGTACCTACACAAGAAAAAAGTAAGATCTATTATATGATTTGGACACATTTCGAGCTAAAATTAGCTGAAATATCCTGAAAAAACTGAAAAGTCGATTTTTTTGATTTTTGCAATCTTATTATTGAAAATTAATTAATTATTTTTTGTAAGTAGAAAAGTTCATATAAATATAAACATCCAACGGTTAATAAGATATTCAGTCGCCAAGTTGATTAGAGGGCTTTGGTTTTATATGCCAATATCAAAAAATGTGTTTTTTTTTATTAAATAAAAATTGGACACAACAACATTTATAAGAATTTTTTTACCTACCTATGAAAAAAATTACCTACCTCCCAGGTCACAAAGTGACGTCATAACCACGTCCTTAATTGGCCTTTAGCTACCTATGAAATGACGTGTATATGACGTGAAAACGACGGGCAAATATGACGTCATTGCTAGTCGTCTAAAAGACGTTATATTTGAGCGGTCATAAATACGTCGTTATATGCTCTTAAAAGACGTCATTATTGATCGTCAATAAGACGTCAAAATGTCATCTTAAATACGACATCTCCATTTAGGATGAAACAGAAGTGTATTTTTCAAAAAAAACTTATATTCTTTAATAATATACACACAACATTCTTATACAATTGTATTTCTGGGACATTTATGCGACCGTCACGCAATTATAATGAAATTTTTTGACTTGCATTGCATTTTTGCAGGATATATGGCTATTATAGGTGTTACGTATGGCTCTCTTTACCAATCATTAAAATTTATTGAAAAATTGTGATAATCTTTTTATTTCAAAGTATAAAATTGTATAAAAAGTATAAAAAAAAGTATAACATTTTTCCACATTTTCCACATAAAACTGTGAAAATATATGCCACTGCAAATTTTATGAAACCAAAGTAAATAATATGTCGTTAAAATTGCGACATATTTTTCTCAACAAAATTGACGTCAATTTGACGACATTTTTTAGTCACGTGACGTGACATCGACGTTAATGACGAAAAATCACCAAAATATCACGTCTTTTTAACCTTGTCTTGCTACTAGGCTAGACTGAAAAAATACAATTTGAATTTTTTTTTTTTAATTTCTTTTGCTTTTACTCTTTTTTGCAGTTGTAAATTATTTTCCCATTTATCAATTGTCCAGTGTGGTATCTACATTATTATTTGACAAATTAAATTTCTCTTTTGTCAAATGAATAAAATAAATAGAATATTTATTACTAAGTACTATTAAATGTTGAAAACGCGTTCCATATAACGTGAATCTTGATTTTGATCAGTCTTCTTTAAAAAATGCTTAATCATTCATTTTACGTTTGAAATTGTTTGAAATTGAATCAGTAAATAATATTAAGTAGTTGTCCACGCATTTCAGCACAGCCCGACAACACTGCTAACGCAAGTGTAGGTCAGCTTCATTCACGACTGTCCCGAAAGTGCGACAAGTAACGCCTTCCTCGATCGGTGAATGGTGTGGGAATCGATCCAGCGGTTCCACAATGAAAAGTTCCCGTGAACGGGGGAAAATTGTGTCATTCAGGCGAGCGGGAAACTGCTGACCTGGTTCTTCCCATCCTGGGCCGGGCCCGGGTTACCATTCAGGAATATAAGGGAGGGCTGACCTCGATTTGCGAGTATTTTCGATGGGGGCGGTTCGATATTTTTTACCAGCTTTACCAGCAAAAAATTTCAAAAGATGCCTCGTTCATCGTTAATGAGACCTTACTTATTTTGCTTGCTTTATTTATGTCTGTTAAATTTCTGCGTGCTAAAAGGGAATTATTCGATATAGGTATACCTACCTAAATGTGTAGGTATAAATAGGGCTCTAAGCAAAATTCAGTTCGAGATCAAAAACTTTATTCATAGAAGTATGTTGACCTAAAAAATCCCTGGAGGCTCCCTGACAGTAGTTTGAATCGCAGCCCGATTTTGATTCATCCCTCGCCTTGCGAAATATATAGGTCACCAGGCAATGGTTCAAAGCCCTCGCCAGGGAGAGTTTATTATTATTATTATTTAGTTATCCCCCCTTCCCCCCGTAGAAGTCTGAAATGAGGTCGGTGTGACGAGCGTATAAGCGTTTACTGGGGGTAAAATCGATTATGCTGTTTATACATTTGTGTTAATTTTATACTTAGGTCGTATACCTGCTATATTTTATTTTAATAAGAATCTGAAAAAAAAAAACATTTTTAGGACTTCAGTCGGTGTTGAAATATGTTGAAAAAAAAAAAAAAATTTCTATTTTATCCATATCTTTTTTATTATTGAAAATAGCTCAATAATTTAGATAATAACGTAATAATTTACAATTGAGTCAAGAATAGCTATCAATTTATTGTCATTTAAAAAATTTCAAAGCCGACTAGATCCTTATCAGGGCTTTCCATAGTCAACTTTTATTTTTCTTATCGCCGCCATGTTGTTTTGGCATGTCATTCGGAGTAAAAAATTCAACGAAATAAAAAAGTCTTATAAATAAAATAAAACAATAAAACATTTTCACTGTCCCCTTTTTTCGAGAATTTTTGTATCATCACCTGTTATATTTATTTATTTATTTATTTTGTTTATTAGATTTTGGGATTCCTTGACTGTTTTTTAAACCTTTTTCCAGATACAAAAACAATATTGCGGCCATATGAAAAACTATTGAAAACATTGGAATTTAGTGGGCTTTGAAAATTTTTGAAATGCACAATGGATAGGTATAGCTCTTGACGACATGACATCACTATAATTATTTTTATCTAATTATTTATATATGTATGTAGGTATACAAAAAATACAATTTTATTCATATTCTAAGACTGAAGACTCCTCCTCAGGCAGTTAATTTGCATATGCAGTCCGAGGTGGTAGAAATATTCTATACCCTCACTCTAGAATCATTATTACGATGAATTATTGACTATGATTCGTGAATTTTTAGATTACATTTTTATGGAGTGACTTCTTCAAACCGCCACGCTATCTCCCAAGATTGTGAGAGATCCGCGGCAGCCCAGGCCCGTCCATTGCGACCGCTACTCAAATAGACAGACCCCACTGACTCCAGTGATGTGTGTTTGAATGTCCGCAGATTCAATAATTGCGGTGTTGAACTGAAGATATAATTTGCGAGAAAGTCGTTTTTTTATCTTAATGAGAATAGTAGTATATATCGCTTGCATAGTTAACACGCAGAGGGTATTTGGGCATGTTATTTTAGTGCCTAATCCGTTGATAAAAATAAGAAAAAGAAGTAGACCAAGGTCATAGCCTTGCGGAATTCTGGAAGAGACATGAGCAGAAGAAGATACCTAATAGCGTGACCCCCCTGACCAAGTGAATTCCACCGGCTGAGTTCTTCTTTGCAAGTAGCTGGAGAACCACCATAGGACCTAGTCCACATATTCGCAAGTGTCCAGTCACAGCCTATCACTTTAAAATATGACATCTGCTTAGTAAAAACATGAAAAAAATAGAATAATTAATTATTAATTAATTAAATTAATAATTTAAAAAAATAATAAAATTAAATAATAAAATTAATATTAACTTAATTAAACATAATAAATTACGTATCTACATTATTAGTATTCAAAAAAAAAAAGAAAAAAAGTAAAGGCATCAGCACGTGGTGTTCCCAGGCGGTCACCCATCCAAGTACTGACCACGCCCGACGTTGCTTGACATCGGTGATCGGACGAGAACCGGTATATTCAACGTAGTATGACCGTTGCCTGAAAAAATTTTGTCGCATCCTGGTATAATAACGACACTATTTGAAGGCGACAAATCAAACAAAAAATTAGTTACTTGCAATTTCTGTTTCTAGATTGGCATGTCGTGAACGTCAGGCATGACATCTGCTTCGTAAAAACGTGAAAAAACTAAAATAATTAACGTAACTACATTATTATTATGAAAAAAAAACAAAAAAAGTAAAGGCAACAGCACGTGGTGTTCCCAGGCGGTCACCCATCCAAGTACTGACCACGCCCGACGTTGCTTGACTTCGGTGATCGGACGAGAACCGGTATATTCAACGTAGTATGACCGTTGCCTGAATAATTTTTGTCGCATCCTGGTATATAAACGACACCATTTGAAAGCGACAAATCAAACAAAAAATTAGTTAATTTCAATTTCTGTTTCTAGTTTGGCATGTCGTGAACGTCAGGCATGACATCTGCTTCGTAAAAACGTGAAAAAACTAAAATAATTAACGTAACTACATTATTATGAAAAAAAAAAAACAAAAAAAGTAAAGGCAACAGCACGTGGTGTTCCCAGGCGGTCACCCATCCAAGTACTGACCACGCCCGACGTTGCTTGACTTCGGTGATCGGACGAGAACCGGTATATTCAACGTAGTATGACCGTTGCCTGAATATTTTTTGTCCCATCCTGGTATAATACCGACACTATTTTTGAAGGCGACAAATCAAACAAAAAATTAGTTACTTTGTAACGTACATTTCGTACGTACCGGCTAGATGTCGGTAACACAGAGACGACGGCGGGCGCGCGCAGTTCGTGAGTGATAGTGGTTGTTAGTGCATCGACCAACTCGAGTCGTAACTTCGACTGTCAAGTTGTAATGAGGTGCGTTTCAGCATCATACCTGCGTTTTCACGCTCTTTCTCTCCTGGAATTCGCTAAAGGAAGGTCGGTTCCGCAAAACACCTGAAGCTTCCTGAAATGGCGTCGTGAACTTTCACGTTAATTATTGTTAATTATTATAAACATCGCCCACGTTTTTGGCTTGGTAAGTGTCGTAAAATGATGTTATTAATTGTGCAGGAATTATACCGATCATATTTATTTTTCTTAATACCGTATGCTAATTTTAATTATAACTTTTAAACCCGATCGAGTTCGTTCGCATGTAAAATTTTGTCAGTCATTTTTTTTATTCCAACCTATCTTGAGGACGGGAATAATTCTATGTACCCTCGGCAAGCAGACTCGATCGGACCGTTCATTAATGCAAGAGTGGTTCTGATACACATGAAATTGCAGCTTTTTCCTACGGATTGTTTTTTTACCTGGAGGCAACTTTTTACCTGGAGACAACCTTTTCCTCTGGAGTCAATTTTTTCTTGGAGGCACTCTGTTTCCTGGAGGCTATCTTATTCCCGGAGGCACCTGCCTTTTCCGTGCCAAGCAGATTGTCCGGAGCCAAGCATGAAGATCCAGGCCACTTCCAGCTAGACTTCTGAAGAGCCATACGAAGCTAAGTGCCTTGTAAACATCATACCAATTCATTCGACTAGCACCGCACGCTCTTGTTATTTTTTTACTATCTGTTAACCGTGCTCAAGAGTGTGGTATTCATAATTGTGATATTTTATATTTTAATAAAGAGAACCTGTTATTCTGCTGACCCGCTTGTTATTGTTGACCCCCTTTGACTAGCGACTCAACCTACGACCCTTGTTTTTCTTGTCTCATGCTCTCAGCGACTATTTTTCCCCTTTTAGGGTTAAATAGTTCGTTAAATTTCTGTTTCTAGATTGGCATGTCGTGAACGTCAGGCATGACATCTGCTTCGTAAAAACGTGAAAAAACTAAAATAATTAACGTAACTACATTATTATGAAAAAAAAAACAAAAAAAGTAAAGGCAACAGCACGTGGTGTTCCCAGGCGGTCACCCATCCAAGTACTGACTACGCCCGACGTTGCTTGACTTCGGTGATCGGACGAGAACCGGTATATTCAACCTAGTATGACCGTTGCCTGAATATTTTTTGTCCCATCCTGGTATAATAACGACACCATTTGAAGGCGACAGATCAAACAAAAAATTAGTTAATTGCAATTTCTGTTTCTAGATTGGCATGTCGTGAACGTCAGGCATGACATCTGCTTCGTAAAAACGTGAAAAAACTAAAATAATTAACGTAACTACATTATTATGAAAAAAAAAAACAAAAAAAGTAAAGGCAACAGCACGTGGTGTTCCCAGGCGGTCACCCATCCAAGTACTGACCACGCCCGACGTTGCTTGACTTCGGTGATCGGACGAGAACCGGTATATTCAACGTAGTATGACCGTTGCCTGAATAATTTTTGTCGCATCCTGGTATAATAACGACACTATTTTTGAAGGCGACAAATCAAACAAAAAATTAGTTACTTGCAATTTCTGTTTCTAGATTGGCATGTCGTGAACGTCAGGCATGACATTTGCTTCGTAAAAACGTGAAAAAAATAAAATAATTAACGTATAACTACATTATTATGAAAAAAAAAAAAAAAAAAAAAGTAAAGGCAACAGCACGTGGTGTTCCCAGGCGGTCACCCATCCAAGTACTCACCACGCCCGACGTTGCTTGACTTCGGTGATCGGACGAGAACCGGTATATTCAACGTAGTATGACCGTTGCCTGATTATTTTTTGTCCCATCCTGGTATAATAACGACACCATTTGAAGGCGACAGATCAAACAAAAAATTAGTTAATTGCAATTTCTGTTTCTAGATTGGCATGTCGTGAACGTCAGGCATGACATCTGCTTCGTAAAAACGTGAAAAAACTAAAATAATTAACGTAACTACATTATTATGAAAAAGAAAAAACAAAAAAAGTAAAGGCAACAGCACGTGGTGTTCCCAGGCGGTCACCCATCCAAGTACTGACCACGCCCGACGTTGCTTGACTTCGGTGATCGGACGAGAACCGGTATATTCAACGTAGTATGACCGTTGCCTGAATAATTTTTGTCGCATCCTGGTATAATAACGACACTATTTTTGAAGGCGACAAATCAAACAAAAAATTAGTTACTTTGTAACGTACATTTCGTACGTACCGGCTAGATGTCGGTAACACAGAGACGACGGCGGGCGCGCGCAGTTCGTGAGTGATAGTGGTTGTTAGTGCATCGACCAACTCGAGTCGTAACTTCGACTGTCAAGTTGTAATGAGGTGCGTTTTAGCATCATACCTGCGTTTTCACGCTCTTTCTCTCCTGGAATTCGCTAAAGTACAGTATTCTACATATAAGTAGAATTAAAACGAAAGTCGCAGTCAATTTACGCTCCGTGAATTACACCGAATAAGTGGTGTACTACTTAGAATACAAACGTAACAAATATGTCATTTTGAAGATAAAAATGTGCTTGATTTCGTTGTGAATTTATTTTGCTTGGATCTAGGAAGAGTTCTCCTTAGTTTTGTGTTCAATTTGGGCTCTATAATAGTTGAATTTATTTATTTATCATTTAAGATAATACTATCTGCCTTGATACCAATTATTTTCAAGAAAGTAATAATTCATTCATCAGCTTGCATACTGTTGTCAGATTGTACACTTTTTCCGAAAATGGTCTGCTTCTGCAACAAATGTAGTGGCGCGGTTACACCGACAATACCGGCCCTTAAATGCTCAACGTGTACTCTCTTCTACCATGTAAAGTGCATCGGAGCGAATAAGCAACTTGTGGATTTGATTAGAGCCACTCCGGGGCTGCAGTGGACGTGCGAAAGTTGTTTACAGAGTGGTGTTACTTCTGCCTCTTGTGAGTCGAACTCCACAGCCCCTATAACATGTAATGCTTGCAAGATGATACCTGAGCTAAGTGCAACCATCAGATCACTCGTTGCAGTTGTGGATGACTTGAAGAGGAAGCTGTCGGATCGTGGGTCTCCTACGCTAGACTTTGAGGAGGTTGCGGAGGAAGTGGCTGATCGTCAGAGACGTCGCAGAAATGTAATCTTCTATGGAGTTCGTGAAGACTCATCTGACTCCTCGAATCGGACCTCCAAGGAGAACGATGCATGTTTTATTGGTCAATTTTTGGAGTTCATCAACCAGAGTGGTAGTTTGCCGAGTTTGCCGCCATTGAATGCAGATGGATGCACTACCTTTAGATTGGGACGCTACAGTGCCGATCGTCAAGTACCTAGGCCACTGCGCGTTGTTTTTCAGGACGAGAGATTGGTGTTTTCGGTGATTAAAGCGGTTGGGAAGTTACGTTCTTCTCTCCAGGCTCATCCTCAGTTTGGGGCTGTTCGTGTCTCCCTTGACCGTACCCCCAAACAAAACCAATATTACAGGGAGCTCAAGGTCGAACTTGAGTCTCGTGCAGATGCAGGAGAAAAAAATCTCGTGATCAGACACATCAAGGGTGTTCCTCGAATTGTGGTTGGTAAAACAAGGATCAGGAATTTAAACTAACTCAGCCCATCAGATTAGATCAACTTTCTTGCTACTATCAAAACGTACGTAGCCTCAGGGGTAAGAATGAACAGTTTTATATATCTTCCTGTGACTTCGACTATGATGTAATAGGTATTTCTGAGACATGGCTCGATAGTGATATTGTGGACTCCGAGTTTATTTCTACCACCAATTATAATGTATTTAGGAGAGACAGAGATTTTCAGGCCGTTGGACTCTCAAGGGGTGGAGGTGTATTGTTAGCTATAAAAAACTCAATTAATGTTGCATCTGTTGACCTGACCAGGCTCCACCGGGCATTGCCTTGTATAGATGTTGTCGGTTGTAAATGTAACGTTGGAAATTATGTATATTTTATTTATGTCATTTATATAAGCAGGACACCGCAACCCCGGGATCTTGAGACTTTGCTTTGTTACTTTGAAGAAATGCATCAATATCACAGAAATATAATAATTATGGGTGATTTTAACATCCCATATTTTAATCTTGATGCGTCACACGAACTAAATTCATTACTGTCTAACTTTGTCAATTTTTTAAAATTAACTCAATTTAATAGTGTGCGAAATTGTAATGACAGATTACTGGATTTGGTTTTTTCTAATTCTCACCTCACGGTCTCTCATGTACTGGATCCATTGTTGTTTGAGGACGCACATCACCCTGCTCTATCAGTTTCGGTTACTGTCGAACCCATGTCTACATCAAAATTCACTCGAAATGGCGGAGTTAAACGTTATAACTTTAAAAAGGCGGACTTTGCCGCCATGTATAGGGACCTGTTGGATGTCGACTGGTCTACTTTACAGGGAGACTCTGACCTTGATCTGGTATGTGACAATTTTTATAGTATTCTCTATTCCATATTCGATAAGCATGTACCTTGCATTCGTGATAGAGGTAGGGCTTATCCACCCTGGTTCGATCGAGAAATTGTGATCAACCTTCGAAAAAAAGAACAGATGTTTAGGAACTGGAAGAGGTCAGGCATGATACATTTTCATCGCGAGTTCGTTAGACTTCGTTCGGTGCTCAAAACCCAAATTAAAAACTCTTACAGGTCGTATCTGATCAATGTCCAAGATTCACTTATAGCTGACCCAAAGCGACTCTTCTCATATATAAACTCTAAGAAGGGCATTACAAGAATACCAGGTAAGATGCGGTATAATGGACACGAATTTTCAGACTCCCAGAAGATCGTCGATGCATTCTCTTCTTTTTTCAGCTCTACATTTCTAGCAGCCCCCTCTACTTTACTAAGTAGCGATGATGATGGAGGTGTTAATATGCCTTCGTTAAACATCCAATGCTTTACAGAAAATGATTACTTCGAAGCATTAAGAAAGATTAAACCAACTCTGACCTGTGGTCATGATCAAATTCCATGTTTCTTGGTAAAAGGGTGGAGAGAAGTCATAGTGAAACCTCTACTTATTATATTTAATAGTTGCTTAACACGCGGTACCTTCCCCACCCGTTGGAAGTTGACCAGGGTATGTCCAATTTTTAAGAGTGGTGACAAATCTGAAATTTCCAATTATCGTCCTATATCATTGTTGTCAACTTTTTCAAAGATATTTGAGATCATGCTATACAAGCAAATCTTCAACCATGTGAAGAGCTATATATCCCCATGTCAGCATGGATTTGTTGAACGCAGATCTACAGTGACTAATCTGGTACAGTTTACGCAGCATGTTTCTGGCATATTGGACAGGAGGGGCCAAGTCGACGTTGTGTACACCGATTTCTCTAAGGCGTTCGATCGAATTGACCATCATGTGATCATTGCGAAATTGAGTAACTTCGGCTTGTCTAATAATTTAATCTCCTTATTTAGATCGTATCTTTGCACCAGACAGCTCTACGTCTCGTTTAATGGGTTCAATTCATCCACTTACACAGCTAACTCTGGAGTTCCTCAAGGATCAAATCTTGGCCCTCTTTTATTCCTGATGTTTATAAATGACTTGCCGAATCAAATCAGCAGCCACATCCTGATGTTCGCAGATGATGTAAAAATTTTCCGTCCTATATTCTCTGTACAGGATGCAGTGGCTCTTCAGGCTGATCTTACTGTCTTGTCTGACTGGTGCATTAAGAATCACTTATCTCTGAACATCGAGAAGTGTAAAATAATGTCATACTTCCGAATCAAATCTCCAATTGTATTTACTTACACTGTAGCTGGAAATCAACTGACTCGTTCCAACTCTACCAAGGATTTGGGAGTAACTTTTGATGCCGAGTTGACATTTTCTCAACACGTGACTAATGTATCATCTTCATCAGTTAAGATGCTGGGATTCATTATTCGCAATACTAGATCGTTTCAGAGTGTTCACTGTTTGAAGACTTTATATTTTTCTTTTGTCAGATCCAGGTTAGAGTATGCAATGATGGTTTGGTTCCCTTTATATAATAATAAGGTTTGTTTATTGGAAGCTGTGCAACGTAGGTTCCTCAAGTTTTTGTGGCTCAGAAAATTTCATAGATACCCACAGCAGGGCTTCCCGTATGAAATCCTTCTGCGGACGTTTGAGTTTGAGTCACTGGGTGAAAGACACAGAATTTGTTGCTTAGTATTTTTGTTTAAATTGCTACATGGCTGGATTGATTCCCAATTGCTGCTGGAAAGCATTGATTTATTTATCAGTCGTCACAACAGTAGATCCCAGTGCCTGTTTCGCCTAAAAAACCCGAAGACCAGTGTTCTGTTAAAATCACCCTTATATAGAACCTGTTCATATTACAATGCTATAAGCCGCACGTGCGATGTGTTTTTTCAAACATTTAATTCCTATAAGAAATCTATTGTCGGCCTATTATAACAGGAAATCTTGATCCAGGTATAGTTATATGTGCCTGGTTCATTAATGGGTCTCAACTCAACAAAAGTTTATGAAAATGTATGCTTTAGTTCTATTGTTTGTGTTTTAGGTTTTATATTATTTCGTTTTGGTTTTTATTTTTTGAGCAAATATTGTTTTTTTTTTGTCCTGTAAATGGATATTGTAATCTGTTGGGCAAATAAAGTTATTATTATTATTATTAAAGGAAGGTCGGTTCCGCAAAACACCTGAAGCTTCCTGAAATGGCGTCGTGAACTTTCACGTTAATTATTGTTAATTATTATAAACATCGCCCACGTTTTTGGCTTGGTAAGTGTCGTAAAATGATGTTATTAATTGTGCAGGAATTATACCGATCATATTTATTTTTCTTAATACCGTATGCTAATTTTAATTATAACTTTTAAACCCGATCGAGTTCGTTCGCATGTAAAATTTTGTCAGTCATTTTTTTTATTCCAACCTATCTTGAGGACGGGAATAATTCTATGTACCCTCGGCAAGCAGACTCGATCGGACCGTTCATTAATGCAAGAGTGGTTCTGATACACATGAAATTGCAGCTTTTTCCTACGGATTGTTTTTTTACCTGGAGGCAACTTTTTACCTGGAGACAACCTTTTCCTCTGGAGTCAATTTTTTCTTGGAGGCACTCTGTTTCCTGGAGGCTATCTTATTCCCGGAGGCACCTGCCTTTTCCGTGCCAAGCAGATTGTCTGGAGCCAAGCATGAAGATCCAGGCCACTTCCAGCTAGACTTCTGAAGAGCCATACGAAGCTAAGTGCCTTGTAAACATCATACCAATTCATTCGACTAGCACCGCACGCTCTTGTTATTTTTTTACTATCTGTTAACCGTGCTCAAGAGTGTGGTATTCATAATTGTGATATTTTATATTTTAATAAAAAGAACCTGTTATTCTGCTGACCCGCTTGTTATTGTTGACCCCCTTTGACTAGCGACTCAACCTACGACCCTTGTTTTTCTTGTCTCATGCTCTCAGCGACTATTTTTCCCCTCTAAGGGTTAAATAGTTCGTTAAATTTCTGTTTCTAGATTGGCATGTCGTGAACGTCAGGCATGACATCTGCTTCGTAAAAACGTGAAAAAACTAAAATAATTAACGTAACTACATTATTATGAAAAAAAAAAACAAAAAAAGTAAAGGCAACAGCACGTGGTGTTCCCAGGCGGTCACCCATCCAAGTACTGACTACGCCCGACGTTGCTTGACTTCGGTGATCGGACGAGAACCGGTATATTCAACGTAGTATGACCGTTGCCTGAATATTTTTTGTCCCATCCTGGTATAATAACGACACCATTTGAAGGCGACAGATCAAACAAAAAATTAGTTAATTGCAATTTCTGTTTCTAGATTGGCATGTCGTGAACGTCAGGCATGACATCTGCTTCGTAAAAACGTGAAAAAAATAAAATAATTAACGTAACTACATTATTATGAAAAAAAAAACAAAAAAAGTAAAGGCAACAGCACGTGGTGTTCCCAGGCGGTCACCCATCCAAGTACTGACCACGCCCGACGTTGCTTGACTTCGGTGATCGGACGAGAACCGGTATATTCAACGTAGTATGACCGTTGCCTGAATAATTTTTGTTGCATCCTGGTATAATAACGACACCATTTGAAAGCGACAAATCAAATTAAAAATTAGTTAATTGCAATTTCTGTTTCTCGATTGGCATGTCGTGAACGTCAGGCATCACATCTGCTGCGTAAAAACGTGAAAAAACTAAAATAATTAACGTAACTACATTATTATGAAAAAGAAAAAACAAAAAAAGTAAAGGCAACAGCACGTGGTGTTCCCAGGCGGTCACCCATCCAAGTACTGACCACGCCCGACGTTGCTTGACTTCGGTGATCGGACGAGAACCGGTATATTCAACGTAGTATGACCGTTGCCTGAATAATTTTTGTCGCATCCTGGTATAATAACGACAGTATTTGAAGGCGACAAATCAAACAAAAAATTAGTTACTTGCAATTTCTGTTTCTAGATTGGCATGTCGTGAACGTCAGGCATGACATTTGCTTCGTAAAAACGTGAAAAAAATAAAATAATTAACGTATAACTACATTATTATGAAAAAAAAAAACAAAAAAAGTAAAGGCAACAGCACGTGGTGTTCCCAGGCGGTCACCCATCCAAGTACTGACCACGCCCGACGTTGCTTGACTTCGGTGATCGGACGAGAACCGGTATATTCAACGTAGTATGACCGTTGCCTAAATAATTTTTGTCGCATCCTGGTATATAAACGACACCATTTGAAAGCGACAATTCACAAATCAAACAAAAAATTAGTTAATTTCAATTTCTGTTTCTAGGTTGGCATGTCGTGAACGTCAGGCATGACATCTGCTTCGTAAAAACGTGAAAAAACTAACATAATTAACGTAACTACATTATTATGAAAAAAAAAAACAAAAAAAGTAAAGGCAACAGCACGTGGTGTTCCCAGGCGGTCACCCATCCAAGTACTGACCACGCCCGACGTTGCTTGACTTCGGTGATCGGACGAGAACCGGTATATTCAACGTAGTATGACCGTTGCCTGATTTTTTTTTGTCCCATCCTGGTATAATAACGACACCATTTGAAGGCGACAGATCAAACAAAAAATTATGTTAATTGCAATTTCTGTTTCTAGATTGGAATGTCGTGAACGTCAGGCATGACATCTGCTTCGTAAAAACGTGAAAAAACTAAAATAATTAACGTAACTACATTATTATGAAAAAGAAAAAACAAAAAAAGTAAAGGCAACAGCACGTGGTGTTCCCAGGCGGTCACCCATCCAAGTACTGACCACGCCCGACGTTGCTTGACTTCGGTGATCGGACGAGAACCGGTATATTCAACGTAGTATGACCGTTGCCTGAATAATTTTTGTCGCATCCTGGTATAATAACGACACTATTTTTGAAGGCGACAAATCAAACAAAAAATTAGTTACTTTGTAACGTACATTTCGTACGTACCGGCTAGATGTCGGTAACACAGAGACGATGGCGGGCGCGCGCAGTTCGTGAGTGATAGTGGTTGTTAGTGCATCGACCAACTCGAGTCGTAACCTCGACTGTCAAGTTGTAATGAGGTGCGTTTCAGCATCATACCTGCGTTTTCACGCTCTTTCTCTCCTGGAATTCGCTAAAGGAAGGTCGGTTCCGCAAAACACCTGAAGCTTCCTGAAATGGCGTCGTGAACTTTCACGTTAATTATTGTTAATTATTATAAACATCGCCCACGTTTTTGGCTTGGTAAGTGTCGTAAAATGATGTTATTAATTGTGCAGGAATTATACCGATCATATTTATTTTTCTTAATACCGTATGCTAATTTTAAATATAACTTTTAAACCCGATCGAGTTCGTTCGCATGTAAAATTTTGTCAGTCATTTTTTTTATTCCAACCTATCTTGAGGACGTGAATAATTCTATGTACCCTCGGCAAGCAGACTCGATCGGACCGTTCATTAATGCAAGATGCAAGAGTGGTTCTGATACACATGAAATTGCAGCTTTTTCCTACGGATTGTTTTTTTACCTGGAGGCAACTTTTTACCTGGAGACAACCTTTTCCTCTGGAGTCAATTTTTTCTTGGAGGCACTCCGTTTCCTGGAGGCTATCTTATTCCCGGAGGCACCTGCCTTTTCCGTGCCAAGCAGATTGTCCGGAGCCAAGCATGAAGATCCAGGCCACTTCCAGCTAGACTTCTGAAGAGCCATACGAAGCTAAGTGCCTTGTAAACATCATACCAATTCATTCGACTAGCACCGCACGCTCTTGTTATTTTTTTACTATCTGTTAACCGTGCTCAAGAGTGTGGTATTCATAATTGTGATATTTTATATTTTAATAAAGAGAACCTTGCTGCGGTCGGGCTAATTAGATTAGGCTCTGGGCCAATTAAAATGATTCTTGGCCAATTAAAATTCGATCGTTGTTGAAAAACAAAGCCGACTTACCTTCGTTGGGCCGAAGTATTTATTGATGCACCAAAATCTCATTCAGATTTCATGTGACTGTAGTGGCATCAGCAGCATAAAGCGGTACGGTTTAATTACCTCTAAGATATAAGGTACTGGGATGCCAGATGACCTTTTAATTTTGAATAATTGATCTAAAGTAACCTGAACTATAAAGGCATCAAAATTCACTCAGGTTATGAGATGTTAATCATTTCTAACTACTGTATTATCTACCTACTGAATAATAGAGTTGATCTTTTAATGAAAAGTATATTTATGAATTCTGTTTACAAAATAACTTATTGAAATTCTATGGTTATGAAATTACTAATTAATTGATCATGAAGTTAATTGCAAAATATCTCATTTAACAGTTTAACTGGTAGAGAAAATAGATCTATTTTTTCCTTCACATAAAAAGTGACAAATTCATTTCAAGCATTACTTGAATAGTAATGGTAATAATTGTATATCAGGTATTTCATAGTTATTATTAATATAAGTTTTAATTAATAAAACATCAATCTCTCGACGAGATAAGGCAATAGAACGACACAAAAATCCTAACAGATTTCTCTGATATCACTCTGAGCAATAAAAGGTTATGTCACACTTTGCTTACTGATACGACATTTTGCCTTCCTTGGAATGTCGTGCCGAGACTGGAGAGCGGGGCCCTGGACGAAATCTCAGGATAAGAGACCGTGGTCTCCCTCTGGGGTGGCAGAAAGACTGGTGGACGGTGTCGCGTCCCGTGGGAACACGTGCCTAACACTGGTAGCGTGGTCGTCCTTCGAGGTTAGATGAAAGATGAAAATATGAGGCTCCGAATGATGAGATCCAGTATTTAGGGGCAGGTAGCAGCAAAACTTTCAGATAGTGTAAGAGATTCCTTCCATAAAAGCGGATATTCGGGTGTACCAGAAATGGAAACCAATATGGCGTCCGGGAAGACAGGTGGGGTTCAACTTCGTAGATAGGTTTTCCGACGAGATAAGATAGTACCCCGATTGATAGGGTAGGTAGAAAGAACTATAACAATATATAAACTCTATTAGAGAAAGTTTCAGATAGTTTGAACAATTTACTTACCCGATTTATTAATCGGTCCTTAGATAAAGAGAAAAGGTAGGGGTGCGACTTGTCGCTTCAAGCACCAAGATTGGAAGACCGAACAAACTTGTCCAGAAATTGCGGAGCACCTTTTCCGCGCAGCTCGAAGAAAGGGTTGTTGTATTTAATTTCATGAAACCACATCACAGCGACATCTGTGTTTCTAATTAATCGAAAAGGAAGATTGTAAGAGAAGGAAGTTACAGATTGTACTCAAAAGGTAGGGATCTTGAACTTGCCTAGTTTAGTTAGTTCTACCACTCGGCAACAGGTGGCGATGTTAGTTCGAAATTCATATTTTCGGAACCTTAATAGTAAGGATTTAGAGAATGATGTCCCATTTAATAATATTAAATGGAGCTAATTAAAGAATAAAACCTTTAACGACGTTACACACCTCTCTTTACCGGGGTAAGGAAAGGATTAAAGATAAACCAACTGGAAGAAGCACAGGCGTATTTCAAGTTGTTACTATACCCGAAGAAGGGTATGTTTGCGGGACAACTAGGTGACGATAAGCTTAGAGAATATGATTCAGAAATCACGTTCATAAATAACATGAACCTTTCGAAGAAATAAGATAACAATTCTGAACGAACAAATTGTCAACGACATCATTGATCTGTTTCATTGAATGAATAAAATTTCTCTTATATATGCTTACTAAGGTAACATGCAACTTTCAAAAAGGGAATAGCGTTAGGTTTACTAAAATTACATGCAACTTAAATATTAAGCACCAGGTAATAATTATTCATAAGGTATAAAAATAAAATATTCATGCTTCATTGCAAAGGCAATAAAATAAAAGATATGCTAGTAACGGTAGTAATAAGATAATTAAGATAACTTTCTTAAATGGTAATTGTTCTCGCCGAACAATGTCGATAAACAAAGGAATAATTTCTAGATAACTAGATATGAAGATACGATAAGATATGGTTAGATAATATAAGATAAGATAGATAATATAAGATAAGATACATACTAAGATAAACAAAATCAATAATACTGTCAGATATCACAGTAATGAATATTCTGAAATAAATAAAATTAGAATTCCTAAGAAGAAAAAATCTCCTGAGGTGGGCACGAAACATCTCCCTTGCTGTTGAACACCGCTTCCCCGACCAACGACAACCCGCGCTCTGCTTTGAAGCATGCCCCGCCACTGAGACAGTGGTGAGCGGAAAAGTCAAGAATGAAACTGTCGCGGTTAAGTAGCAGGTTTAACAAAGCAAAAGTGAAACTCGATCCTCAAGGGGGTTGATGCTGTCCAAACTTGGGCATCAAAACATCTATGTACAGGGAAAGATAAATTTTTGGAGTCCACAGGGGTAATCCATGGGCAAGATTTTTCATCTTTGAGCCAGTCAAAATTTGACTATGTCGTCGTCTATGCGACTCCATAATAAATGGTTGAGAGAAAGGAAGTTCGCAGATAATCACTGCGTAGCTTATCAGATAGCGTAATCGCAATAATCATATCGATAAATCATCCAATAATCGCATAGATAAACATTCGATAATCGCACAGAAAAAACATCAATAATCTCCTGGATCATTAGATAAACATTAAGGTAACGGTAAGATAAATTACATCACTTGGTAAGATAAGAAAAATGGAACAACCATTTTCATCGCTAAGGTAGGGGGCATTCAATATCCATGTTCAAATTCATTTATGTTAACACTGAATATCAAAATTCATCTTTGTAAATTCGTAGCTCGAATTCACATAGATTTTTATTTTCCATTTTGGAAAATATTCGCAGAGAAGATAAGTATTAGCTACCATTCTAATATGGTACTAATAGATATAGATAAGGTAAGATAGGATAATTCCTTTTCTTTGAAAAGAAATTAAAGATAAGAAAGGCACGAAGCTTTGACTAAAGCTTACACCTGTCATTTTTCAAGAAGAAAATTGCAAATTCAATTTTCGTTTCCTTGAACGGTAGATAAGATAAGGTAGAGATATTCTGTTGTCTTCCGTTGAGGCAACAGAGGGATTTTTCACTTTAGCCATGCAGGGCGGAAAATCTTAAAGCACCCAAAACTTGGAAAGATGGTGGGTAAGATAAAGATAAAAGAGATCTGCTGTCGTCTGATTTGACAAGCAGAGCAGTTTTCACTTTAGCACGTAGCAGGGCGGAAACTGTCGGGAAAGCACCCGTCTAAAACTAGACGGTAGATAAGATAAAGGTAAAAGATAAGATAAGGTAGATACAACGGCAAGATAGCATTTTCTTTAGTTCATTGAACATAAGAAAATTTAAAAGATAACATTAGACCTGTAAACGTTAGTCAGACGAGATAGGCGAATAGTTACTTTTCAAGGTAATGATTTCAGATAACCAGAAAGATATGGGTTCTCAAAATTTGAGCGATAAAATAGAATGAGAGCCTGAGGATAGCAGATACTGATCCCAAAATTAGCAACATTTTCACTTGTCCGGACACATTCACACAGCTAGTTTCGAGATCCTTGAGAAATGCTTTGAAAGATACGGTATTCATTCTGCATACATTCTTCATTCATTCTAAGATACAACAAGAAACGGAGCTTTCTCAATTCTCATATTGCTAGACCTCATTTTCTAAACGGATTTTTGTCAAATACAAAAAGAAAGATAAAGATAGGTAGGGAAATAAAGTTAAAGAGAAGATATTACAAGGAACTATTCGTCGCTTTTCGGCGGGTCTTCGCCTCGATAAGCCTTCAAATCTTTAGAATGCCAGCGACCTAGGGGATTGCCTTCTTGGTCTTGTAATTCGTACACTAATTTAGACACTACTTTAGATATTCGACACAGTACGAATTTTGGGGCCAATTTAGCAGCAAAATTCTTTGCGGCATTCGAAAGTGGGTAGGTATGTTTCCAGACGAGGTCACCCTCGGTGAAAACATCGGGGCGCTTGCGTAAGTCGTAATGTTTCTTACTTACTTCGTAAGCTTTCTTAAGTCTATCACGTATATCGTTGAAGATAGGAGGTAATTTAGATATGTCTTGTTCTCGATGAACATAAGACAGATCATCAGGTAATTCTAGATAATTATCTGAGACTGGACCGTAAAAGGTTCCGTCTACAGGGACATTTCTAGCGAAGAGTAGGAAAGCTGGAGCGTGTTTAGTAACTTCGCTCACCGATAAGTTAATTGCTTGTGCAATTTTATAAACATTTTTATCCCAATCTTTATGATTGTCACGGATGTAAGATGAGATAGCTGTAAGGATGGTACGGTTCGTTCTCTCGGTCGGATTCACCTGAGATAAATGCCTGGCGCTATACCACAAATTAACTTCGTAGTTTTTCAGCAAATTAGTAAATAGACTGCTTTTAAAGATTTGAGCGTTGTCACAAAGCAGAATTTGAGGCACACCGAAAATTAAGAACACTTGGTTCTCAAGAAATTTTGTAACGGCAGCTGCTGTAGCATTAGGCATTGGTTTAACCAAAACGAATTTCGAAAACCAATCAGTGACGACTAAAAGTTGGGTGTTTCTAGCCTTGGATCGAGGGAAAGGTCCCATGAAGTCAATAGAGAGAAATTGGAAGGGAAAATTGATTTTCTTATAATTACCCATGAGTCCTACACGAGCAGTGTTTGGGGCTTTGTGTGCACCACAAACCTGGCAGTTTCTCACGTACTTTTTGACTGAGATAATCATTTTGGGCCAATAATAAACTTCAGAAATTCTTGCCAAAGTTTTACTTACTCCAAAATGTGCAGAAGTTGGAGGGTCATGGAATTGAGCAATTATTTCCTCCCGGTTAGGAGTAGGGACAACAATTTTCCAATCAGATAGGTTAGACACGACTTCCACTCGAGGCTTAACATGTTTATAAAGAATATTGTCTTTGATGGTAAAGTCAGGGTATTTCTCAGGAAACTCGGTAACTTTGGAGACCATGTCTTTATACCAATCATCAGGTACAAAGTTTTGGAGAGAGATAGAAGAAATAGAGCGGGAAAGATAGTCTGCCGGGACATTGCAAGTGCCTTTTCGATGTTTAATGTCGAAATCAAACTGGCTAAGGCGTAAACACCATCTAGCTACACGACCCATAGGATCTTTTAACGTGCGAAGCCAGAGAAGAGAGGCATGATCGGTGTAAACTGTAAAATTTGCACCTTCGACATAAGGGCGAAAATATTCTATACCAAAGAGGACACCTAAACATTCTCTTTCGGTAACGGTGTATTTCTTCTCGGCTTTCGAGAGCATTCGACTAGCAAAAGCAATGGGGTGTTCAAAATCTCCATCAAGTTGAAAGAGCACTGCACCCAACCCGAAATCACTTGCATCCGTCTGTATGCAAAAGGGCTTCGAGAAATCTGGGCTAGCTAGAACGGGAGCTGTAGTCAGTCGTTCCTTGAGAAGTTTAAAAGCTTGATCAGCTTCTGAGTTCCAAGTTATTGACTGTCCCTTTTTTCGGTTATGCAGCAGAGCTGAGATAGGAGCACTGATTGTAGAAAAATCCTTTATGAAGCGCCTATAATATTGTAAGATACCTAGGACGTGTCTTACTCCAGTGGTGTTATGAGGAACAGGGGACTCAATAATCGATTTAACTTTCTCTTCACTAACTCGCAATCCGTTTCTATCGATAATAAAACCCAAAAAGGAGAGAGAATCTCGACAGAAGTGACATTTGTCGAAGTTGACAGTAAGATTAGCGTCTTTTAAACGCTCGTATACTTCCCTTAAAATTTCTAGATGTTTCTCGAAACTATTCGTGGCGATGATTATATCGTCAAGATAAACAAAAACAAATGGCTCCAAAGCTGGACCTAAAATTGTGTCCATAAGTCGTTGCTGGGTTTGAGCACTGTTTCTCAGTCCGAAAGGCATTCGTCGGAATTGGAATAAACCTCTCCCGGGAACTACAAAAGCGGTCTTTGGGCGGGATTCTTCGTCCAAAGGAACTTGAAAGAAAGCCTGCTTTAAATCGATGGAGGTAAGATAATTAGCGTCTTTGAGCTTGCTCAAGATAGTATCGATTCTAGGCAGGGGATATGAGTCATGTGTGGTGATCTCGTTTAGCTTTCGACCATCAAAACACATACGGTATGTTTTGTCTTTCTTGCGGACCAAAAGAACAGGGGACACCCAAGGAGAATTACTTTTTTCGACAATTTCCAACTTAAGTAATTTATCTACCTCTTCATTCAGATATTGTTGAAGGGTTGGAGATAAGGGATATTGTCTCTGTCTAAAAGGCTTAGCGTCTTTTGTTTCTATGGAATGGCATAGCACATTGGTTTCAGGGAGTATATCAACACGGGCCAAACTTTTGAATTTGTCTATCGTCGATTCAAGTCTAGACAGGTCAGTAGGAGGTAAACAAGAGATATCCTGAATCTTATTGATAGCGCAAACCTTAAGTTCATTAGGTAAGACAGAAGATAATGAAGACGAAGGATCACCGGGATGAACTTCGAAAGATTCATTTACGAAATTAATCATCATGTTGAAAATACGAGCTACGTCTATTCCCAAGATAATTTGTGGTGAAATGGAAGATACCACATGGAATTGAACTTTCTTTGTGACGTCATCTATGGTCAGGTCAAGTTCAATTATGTCGATAACAGATAGAGGGGAGCCGTCAGCATTTTTCAGGGAACACAACAAATCCGAATTTTTGGAAGGGATGGGTAGTTCACCCAGAACTTCCTGCATGGTTTCCAAATCACAAACAGAGATATTTGCGCCGGTGTCAAAGAGGGCTGTATAAGGTACGTCACACATTTTGACAGCTATAAATGGTCTATTGTCAACAGGGTTAGATAATAAGATTGGAGCTATAACAGGTATTAAAGAGTCAGCACTTGGTTTAGGTATGTCCTTTTTAGGAGGTATTCGAAAAGATTCGAAAAAGTTTGCAACTTTTTGCAACCATGATTTCCACTGTTCCTTTTGGATAGTGAAATCAACAAGATAACTGGAAGATATTAGTGCTGGTCTTTTGGAGAGGGAGGAGACTGATCGTCCTTTGGCTTCGAGCTCTTTTCTACAAGGGCTCGCTTTGGGCGGCTTGTCTCTTGTTGTCGCACTGCACCCTGTTGTGCAACTTCGCCGTTTTTTGAACGAGAAGTGACTTTGAGAGAGTTCAGGAAATCTGCCGAACATGAGGGGCATTTAGACTTGTAGACATTTTTATGACCACAGCCATAACAGAAAACTTTTCTAGGGAGATTACACCTTACATAGGTATGACCTTTGTTGGAACAATTCCAACAGGTGACTGCAGAAAGGTTAGTAACTGGGATCTTGGAGTTACTAGGTGTAGGTGCACCTTTAGTTGGTGTGCCTCTGGCTTTACGAGAAGAGAAAAAAGCTGGTTCTCCAGAACATGCTAAGTCTGAATTTAAGAGACTTTGAACCTTCTTAGAGGGAGGGGGGCGATATTGTTGGACTATAGTCCTATTATCTTCTAACTTCTTTCCAATGGAAATTATGTCCTGAATGTTGTTTACCTCAACTAGGGCAAGATGGTTTTGGAAATAGGGATGAAGATTTTTCTTGATTATTTTAAATTGTTCCACTTCTGATGGAGGAGTAGACAATCTCTTAAATAAGCCTTGCATCGAGGCAACATAGATAGCAACTAACTCGAATTCACCATGAGTTCGTTGTTTGATTTCCTCTAATAGGTCATCATCGTAAGAGAGGGGGAGAAAAGTAATTTTCAATTTATTCTTGAGATCTTCCCAAGAAATAATTGAGCTTGCAACACTGCGAAACCAAATCAGGGCCTTGTCTTCAAAAAGATCCATTGCCGAATCAAAAAGATCGCGGTCTGAGACATTTCTCGACCTTTGAAGTTCTTTGACCTTTTCTAGAAATTGGATCAAATTATCCTTAGAAGAACCAGAAAATTTAATATTCCATTTATAAACTGGAACACTAGGTCTAGAATGAGTGGAGACAGTAGAGCCTGATGCACTCTGGGAATTGGATGAGTTATCAGTTTGGTCTAGGGACTGGTCATTTTTCAGAAGCCATTGACCTTCTAATTCTAGAGCCTCAGAAAATAAATCATCAGCTAAAGCTTTTGCTTCAGGATCTTGATCAAGTTTGAATCTATTGATTCTAGAGATCACATGATTCAGACGACATTGAATTCTTTGACAGATAGGGTCATTAAGAGACAAGGGAGCGTCCTGTATTTTGATTTTCAAATCTGCAAGAGTCTTTTTCACCTCTGCAGAATCTTTGTCAAAGGGGTAGACAGATTCGGAAATAGAAAGAGAATTTTCTTCCCTATTTAACAGGGCACGAAATTGAATTCGTCTTTTCTCCTGTGTACTAAATGGGACTTGTTTTCTAATCGCTATTTCATAAGCGAGTTCTTCACTTAATAAAGCTTGAACGGGATTCATGATTGAAATCTACCAAAGTCGGTAAGGTAGGGATCGAAAAAGCTATGTGACGCTATGATGTATCTTTACACGTAAAGAATTTGTTTTCTACGTTTGACGTAAAGAATGCCAGGGATACGTTGCAACACTGCTCGTAGCTTTTGCGCTTGTCAGTACTATTACCAACAGCTGACTGGAAAGTCGAAAATTTATGGAAACCTAACCTAACTTAAATCATGAGAGCAAGGTAAGATAATTTTCAGGGAAAGATTTTTGGATACAGTTTTCAAAGACAGCTTGACTACAGAGCTCTCATATCCGAGTATCCTCTCTGTACGGAATCAAGCTTCTCTAAAACTTGCTCGAGACATCGCGACGGTATAATCAACCACTCCGTAAGGCTCTCTTGCGAGTTACCCCTTAGCGGCAGTGTAGCGGTAAGAAAAAGTAGGTATTTTCGCGGCACGGCACTTTGCACAAAATTAATTAGGTAGGTACACATATATTAGGGAACAATAATGCTTAAAACTAAATCATGCAAAAGCTTTCAATAAAAACATGCAGTAAGCAACAAGAGAAACTTATATAAATATCAAGTGATATCGCAGACAAATCGTAAAGTTCAAATAATTATGAGATTTATTTTATGAAAATCCTAGATACATAAAAGCCAAATAAGATAAAGATAAATTGGGTTTCTAAACCAAAGAAGTAATCGTTCCCCACCAGGGATGCCAATTGCTGCGGTCGGGCTAATTAGATTAGGCTCTGGGCCAATTAAAATGATTCTTGGCCAATTAAAATTCGATCGTTGTTGAAAAACAAAGCCGACTTACCTTCGTTGGGCCGAAGTATTTATTGATGCACCAAAATCTCATTCAGATTTCATGTGACTGTAGTGGCATCAGCAGCATAAAGCGGTACGGTTTAATTACCTCTAAGATATAAGGTACTGGGATGCCAGATGACCTTTTAATTTTGAATAATTGATCTAAAGTAACCTGAACTATAAAGGCATCAAAATTCACTCAGGTTATGAGATGTTAATCATTTCTAACTACTGTATTATCTACCTACTGAATAATAGAGTTGATCTTTTAATGAAAAGTATATTTATGAATTCTGTTTACAAAATAACTTATTGAAATTCTATGGTTATGAAATTACTAATTAATTGATCATGAAGTTAATTGCAAAATATCTCATTTAACAGTTTAACTGGTAGAGAAAATAGATCTATTTTTTCCTTCACATAAAAAGTGACAAATTCATTTCAAGCATTACTTGAATAGTAATGGTAATAATTGTATATCAGGTATTTCATAGTTATTATTAATATAAGTTTTAATTAATAAAACATCAATCTCTCGACGAGATAAGGCAATAGAACGACACAAAAATCCTAACAGATTTCTCTGATATCACTCTGAGCAATAAAAGGTTATGTCACACTTTGCTTACTGATACGACATTTTGCCTTCCTTGGAATGTCGTGCCGAGACTGGAGAGCGGGGCCCTGGACGAAATCTCAGGATAAGAGACCGTGGTCTCCCTCTGGGGTGGCAGAAAGACTGGTGGACGGTGTCGCGTCCCGTGGGAACACGTGCCTAACACTGGTAGCGTGGTCGTCCTTCGAGGTTAGATGAAAGATGAAAATATGAGGCTCCGAATGATGAGATCCAGTATTTAGGGGCAGGTAGCAGCAAAACTTTCAGATAGTGTAAGAGATTCCTTCCATAAAAGCGGATATTCGGGTGTACCAGAAATGGAAACCAATATGGCGTCCGGGAAGACAGGTGGGGTTCAACTTCGTAGATAGGTTTTCCGACGAGATAAGATAGTACCCCCGATTGATAGGGTAGGTAGAAAGAACTATAACAATATATAAACTCTATTAGAGAAAGTTTCAGATAGTTTGAACAATTTACTTACCCGATTTATTAATCGGTCCTTAGATAAAGAGAAAAGGTAGGGGTGCGACTTGTCGCTTCAAGCACCAAGATTGGAAGACCGAACAAACTTGTCCAGAAATTGCGGAGCACCTTTTCCGCGCAGCTCGAAGAAAGGGTTGTTGTATTTAATTTCATGAAACCACATCACAGCGACATCTGTGTTTCTAATTAATCGAAAAGGAAGATTGTAAGAGAAGGAAGTTACAGATTGTACTCAAAAGGTAGGGATCTTGAACTTGCCTAGTTTAGTTAGTTCTACCACTCGGCAACAGGTGGCGATGTTAGTTCGAAATTCATATTTTCGGAACCTTAATAGTAAGGATTTAGAGAATGATGTCCCATTTAATAATATTAAATGGAGCTAATTAAAGAATAAAACCTTTAACGACGTTACAACCTGTTATTCTGCTGACCCGCTTGTTATTGTTGACCCCCTTTGACTAGCGACTCAACCTACGACCCTTGTTTTTCTTGTCTCATGCTCTCAGCGACTATTTTTCCCCTTTTAGGGTTAAATAGTTCGTTAAATTTCTGTTTCTAGATTGGCATGTCGTGAACGTCAGGCATGACATCTGCTTCGTAAAAACGTGAAAAAACTAAAATAATTAACGTAACTACATTATTATGAAAAAAAAAACAAAAAAAGTAAAGGCAACAGCACGTGGTGTTCCCAGGCGGTCACCCATCCAAGTACTGACTACGCCCGACGTTGCTTGACTTCGGTGATCGGACGAGAACCGGTATATTCAACCTAGTATGACCGTTGCCTGAATATTTTTTGTCCCATCCTGGTATAATAACGACACCATTTGAAGGCGACAGATCAAACAAAAAATTAGTTAATTGCAATTTCTGTTTCTAGATTGGCATGTCGTGAACGTCAGGCATCACATCTGCTGCGTAAAAACGTGAAAAAACTAAAATAATTAACGTAACTACATTATTATGAAAAAAAAAACAAAAAAAGTAAAGGCAACAGCACGTGGTGTTCCCAGGCGGTCACCCATCCAAGTACTGACCACGCCCGACGTTGCTTGACTTCGGTGATCGGACGAGAACCGGTATATTCAACGTAGTATGACCGTTGCCTGAATAATTTTTGTCGCATCCTGGTATAATAACGACACTATTTTTGAAGGCGACAAATCAAACAAAAAATTAGTTACTTGCAATTTCTGTTTCTAGATTGGCATGTCGTGAACGTCAGGCATGACATTTGCTTCGTAAAAACGTGAAAAAAATAAAATAATTAACGTATAACTACATTATTATGAAAAAAAAAAAAAAAAAAAAGTAAAGGCAACAGCACGTGGTGTTCCCAGGCGGTCACCCATCCAAGTACTCACCACGCCCGACGTTGCTTGACTTCGGTGATCGGACGAGAACCGGTATATTCAACGTAGTATGACCGTTGCCTGATTATTTTTTGTCCCATCCTGGTATAATAACGACACCATTTGAAGGCGACAGATCAAACAAAAAATTAGTTAATTGCAATTTCTGTTTCTAGATTGGCATGTCGTGAACGTCAGGCATGACATCTGCTTCGTAAAAACGTGAAAAAACTAAAATAATTAACGTAACTACATTATTATGAAAAAAAAAAAACAAAAAAAGTAAAGGCAACAGCACGTGGTGTTCCCAGGCGGTCACCCATCCAAGTACTGACCACGCCCGACGTTGCTTGACTTCGGTGATCGGACGAGAACCGGTATATTCAACGTAGTATGACCGTTGCCTGAATAATTTTTGTCGCATCCTGGTATAATAACGACACTATTTTTGAAGGCGACAAATCAAACAAAAAATTAGTTACTTTGTAACGTACATTTCGTACGTACCGGCTAGATGTCGGTAACACAGAGACGACGGCGGGCGCGCGCAGTTCGTGAGTGATAGTGGTTGTTAGTGCATCGACCAACTCGAGTCGTAACTTCGACTGTCAAGTTGTAATGAGGTGCGTTTTAGCATCATACCTGCGTTTTCACGCTCTTTCTCTCCTGGAATTCGCTAAAGTACAGTATTCTACATATAAGTAGAATTAAAACGAAAGTCGCAGTCAATTTACGCTCCGTGAATTACACCGAATAAGTGGTGTACTACTTAGAATACAAACGTAACAAATATGTCATTTTGAAGATAAAAATGTGCTTGATTTCGTTGTGAATTTATTTTGCTTGGATCTAGGAAGAGTTCTCCTTAGTTTTGTGTTCAATTTGGGCTCTATAATAGTTGAATTTATTTATTTATCATTTAAGATAATACTATCTGCCTTGATACCAATTATTTTCAAGAAAGTAATAATTCATTCATCAGCTTGCATACTGTTGTCAGATTGTACACTTTTTCCGAAAATGGTCTGCTTCTGCAACAAATGTAGTGGCGCGGTTACACCGACAATACCGGCCCTTAAATGCTCAACGTGTACTCTCTTCTACCATGTAAAGTGCATCGGAGCGAATAAGCAACTTGTGGATTTGATTAGAGCCACTCCGGGGCTGCAGTGGACGTGCGAAAGTTGTTTACAGAGTGGTGTTACTTCTGCCTCTTGTGAGTCGAACTCCACAGCCCCTATAACATGTAATGCTTGCAAGATGATACCTGAGCTAAGTGCAACCATCAGATCACTCGTTGCAGTTGTGGATGACTTGAAGAGGAAGCTGTCGGATCGTGGGTCTCCTACGCTAGACTTTGAGGAGGTTGCGGAGGAAGTGGCTGATCGTCAGAGACGTCGCAGAAATGTAATCTTCTATGGAGTTCGTGAAGACTCATCTGACTCCTCGAATCGGACCTCCAAGGAGAACGATGCAGGTTTTATTGGTCAATTTTTGGAGTTCATCAACCAGAGTGGTAGTTTGCCGAGTTTGCCGCCATTGAATGCAGATGGATGCACTACCTTTAGATTGGGACGCTACAGTGCCGATCGTCAAGTACCTAGGCCACTGCGCGTTGTTTTTCAGGACGAGAGATTGGTGTTTTCGGTGATTAAAGCGGTTGGGAAGTTACGTTCTTCTCTCCAGGCTCATCCTCAGTTTGGGGCTGTTCGTGTCTCCCTTGACCGTACCCCCAAACAAAACCAATATTACAGGGAGCTCAAGGTCGAACTTGAGTCTCGTGCAGATGCAGGAGAAAAAAATCTCGTGATCAGACACATCAAGGGTGTTCCTCGAATTGTGGTTGGTAAAACAAGGATCAGGAATTTAAACTAACTCAGCCCATCAGATTAGATCAACTTTCTTGCTACTATCAAAACGTACGTAGCCTCAGGGGTAAGAATGAACAGTTTTATATATCTTCCTGTGACTTCGACTATGATGTAATAGGTATTTCTGAGACATGGCTCGATAGTGATATTGTGGACTCCGAGTTTATTTCTACCACCAATTATAATGTATTTAGGAGAGACAGAGATTTTCAGGCCGTTGGACTCTCAAGGGGTGGAGGTGTATTGTTAGCTATAAAAAACTCAATTAATGTTGCATCTGTTGACCTGACCAGGCTCCACCGGGCATTGCCTTGTATACCGGGTGTCCCAGACTTAATTGACCAGGCCATATCTCATATACAGGTTGAGATAATCGAGCCGAATAAAAGACATATTATTATAATTTTTCAAGCTGTATAACATGACAGCATGAAAACAACCCCCACTCCAACATCCCCTAAGTTACAGCCCTCACCCTTAAAAAAATGAATAGCACCCTGTATATATTTTTGTATATTCAAAACCAGTATTCGATTGTCTATTCAGATGATTTTTCAGATTCAAAATTGGTTGAGAAATAACCAAGAAAAAGGTTCATCAAGGTGGTCATGACTTTTTATCTGAACTTTCTCTGAATGACTTTAGCTGTCAAAATTTATCAATATTTTGGTCATAGTTTTTAATTAGCAGGTCACAGTCATCATTAAGGTTCATGATAAAGTGCTTTGTCTCTTGTTTTATTTTTTAAAATTTCCCAATAATTCAGAATTATTAAATAAATTGTTTGGACTTTAATTATAATAATAACTATCACCTGCCTGTTAAAAACTATGACTAAATATTGATCAATTTTGACAGCAAAAGTCATCCAGAGAAAGTTAAAGATAAAAAGTCATGACCACCTTGATGAACCTTTTCTTGGTTATTTGTCAACCAATTTTGAATCTGAAAAATCATCTGAATAGACAATCGAATACTGGTTTTGAATATACAAAAATATATACAGGGTGCTATTCATTTTTTCAACGGTGGGGGCTATAACTTAGGGGATGTTGGAGTGGGGGTTGTTTTCATGCTGTCATGTTATACAGCTTGAAAAATTTTAATAATACGCCTTTTATTCGGCTCGATTATCTCAACCTGTATATGAGATATGGCCTGGTCAATTAAGTCTGGGACACCCGGTAGATGTTGTCGGTTGTAAATGTAACGTTGGAAATTATGTATATTTTATTTATGTCATTTATATAAGCAGGACACCGCAACCCCGGGATCTTGAGACTTTGCTTTGTTACTTTGAAGAAATGCATCAATATCACAGAAATATAATAATTATGGGTGATTTTAACATCCCATATTTTAATCTTGATGCGTCACACGAACTAAATTCATTACTGTCTAACTTTGTCAATTTTTTAAAATTAACTCAATTTAATAGTGTGCGAAATTGTAATGACAGATTACTGGATTTGGTTTTTTCTAATTCTCACCTCACGGTCTCTCATGTACTGGATCCATTGTTGTTTGAGGACGCACATCACCCTGCTCTATCAGTTTCGGTTACTGTCGAACCCATGTCTACATCAAAATTCACTCGAAATAGCGGAGTTAAACGTTATAACTTTAAAAAGGCGGACTTTGCCGCCATGTATAGGGACCTGTTGGATGTCGACTGGTCTACTTTACAGGGAGACTCTGACCTTGATCTGGTATGTGACAATTTTTATAGTATTCTCTATTCCATATTCGATAAGCATGTACCTTGCATTCGTGATAGAGGTAGGGCTTATCCACCCTGGTTCGATCGAGAAATTGTGATCAACCTTCGAAAAAAAGAACAGATGTTTAGGAACTGGAAGAGGTCAGGCATGATACATTTTCATCGCGAGTTCGTTAGACTTCGTTCGGTGCTCAAAACCCAAATTAAAAACTCTTACAGGTCGTATCTGATCAATGTCCAAGATTCACTTATAGCTGACCCAAAGCGACTCTTCTCATATATAAACTCTAAGAAGGGCATTACAAGAATACCAGGTAAGATGCGGTATAATGGACACGAATTTTCAGACTCCCAGAAGATCGTCGATGCATTCTCTTCTTTTTTCAGCTCTACATTTCTAGCAGCCCCCTCTACTTTACTAAGTAGCGATGATGATGGAGGTGTTAATATGCCTTCGTTAAACATCCAATGCTTTACAGAAAATGATTACTTCGAAGCATTAAGAAAGATTAAACCAACTCTGACCTGTGGTCATGATCAAATTCCATGTTTCTTGGTAAAAGGGTGGAGAGAAGTCATAGTGAAACCTCTACTTATTATATTTAATAGTTGCTTAACACGCGGTACCTTCCCCACCCGTTGGAAGTTGACCAGGGTATGTCCAATTTTTAAGAGTGGTGACAAATCTGAAATTTCCAATTATCGTCCTATATCATTGTTGTCAACTTTTTCAAAGATATTTGAGATCATGCTATACAAGCAAATCTTCAACCATGTGAAGAGCTATATATCCCCATGTCAGCATGGATTTGTTGAACGCAGATCTACAGTGACTAATCTGGTACAGTTTACGCAGCATGTTTCTGGCATATTGGACAGGAGGGGCCAAGTCGACGTTGTGTACACCGATTTCTCTAAGGCGTTCGATCGAATTGACCATCATGTGATCATTGCGAAATTGAGTAACTTCGGCTTGTCTAATAATTTAATCTCCTTATTTAGATCGTATCTTTGCACCAGACAGCTCTACGTCTCGTTTAATGGGTTCAATTCATCCACTTACACAGCTAACTCTGGAGTTCCTCAAGGATCAAATCTTGGCCCTCTTTTATTCCTGATGTTTATAAATGACTTGCCGAATCAAATCAGCAGCCACATCCTGATGTTCGCAGATGATGTAAAAATTTTCCGTCCTATATTCTCTGTACAGGATGCAGTGGCTCTTCAGGCTGATCTTACTGTCTTGTCTGACTGGTGCATTAAGAATCACTTATCTCTGAACATCGAGAAGTGTGAAATAATGTCATACTTCCGAATCAAATCTCCAATTGTATTTACTTACACTGTAGCTGGAAATCAACTGACTCGTTCCAACTCTACCAAGGATTTGGGAGTAACTTTTGATGCCGAGTTGACATTTTCTCAACACGTGACTAATGTATCATCTTCATCAGTTAAGATGCTGGGATTCATTATTCGCAATACTAGATCGTTTCAGAGTGTTCACTGTTTGAAGACTTTATATTTTTCTTTTGTCAGATCCAGGTTAGAGTATGCAATGATGGTTTGGTTCCCTTTATATAATAATAAGGTTTGTTTATTGGAAGCTGTGCAACGTAGGTTCCTCAAGTTTTTGTGGCTCAGAAAATTTCATAGATACCCACATCAGGGCTTCCCGTATGAAATCCTTCTGCGGACGTTTGAGTTTGAGTCACTGGGTGAAAGACACAGAATTTGTTGCTTAGTATTTTTGTTTAAATTGCTACATGGCTGGATTGATTCCCAATTGCTGCTGGAAAGCATTGATTTATTTATCAGTCGTCACAACAGTAGATCCCAGTGCCTGTTTCGCCTAAAAAACCCGAAGACCAGTGTTCTGTTAAAATCACCCTTATATAGAACCTGTTCATATTACAATGCTATAAGCCGCACGTGCGATGTGTTTTTTCAAACATTTAATTCCTATAAGAAATCTATTGTCGGCCTATTATAACAGGAAATCTTGATCCAGGTATAGTTATATGTGCCTGGTTCATTAATGGGTCTCAACTCAACAAAAGTTTATGAAAATGTATGCTTTAGTTCTATTGTTTGTGTTTTAGGTTTTATATTATTTCGTTTTGGTTTTTATTTTTTGAGCAAATATTGTTTTTTTTTTGTCCTGTAAATGGATATTGTAATCTGTTGGGCAAATAAAGTTATTATTATTATTATTAAAGGAAGGTCGGTTCCGCAAAACACCTGAAGCTTCCTGAAATGGCGTCGTGAACTTTCACGTTAATTATTGTTAATTATTATAAACATCGCCCACGTTTTTGGCTTGGTAAGTGTCGTAAAATGATGTTATTAATTGTGCAGGAATTATACCGATCATATTTATTTTTCTTAATACCGTATGCTAATTTTAATTATAACTTTTAAACCCGATCGAGTTCGTTCGCATGTAAAATTTTGTCAGTCATTTTTTTTATTCCAACCTATCTTGAGGACGGGAATAATTCTATGTACCCTCGGCAAGCAGACTCGATCGGACCGTTCATTAATGCAAGAGTGGTTCTGATACACATGAAATTGCAGCTTTTTCCTACGGATTGTTTTTTTACCTGGAGGCAACTTTTTACCTGGAGACAACCTTTTCCTCTGGAGTCAATTTTTTCTTGGAGGCACTCTGTTTCCTGGAGGCTATCTTATTCCCGGAGGCACCTGCCTTTTCCGTGCCAAGCAGATTGTCTGGAGCCAAGCATGAAGATCCAGGCCACTTCCAGCTAGACTTCTGAAGAGCCATACGAAGCTAAGTGCCTTGTAAACATCATACCAATTCATTCGACTAGCACCGCACGCTCTTGTTATTTTTTTACTATCTGTTAACCGTGCTCAAGAGTGTGGTATTCATAATTGTGATATTTTATATTTTAATAAAAAGAACCTGTTATTCTGCTGACCCGCTTGTTATTGTTGACCCCCTTTGACTAGCGACTCAACCTACGACCCTTGTTTTTCTTGTCTCATGCTCTCAGCGACTATTTTTCCCCTCTAAGGGTTAAATAGTTCGTTAAATTTCTGTTTCTAGATTGGCATGTCGTGAACGTCAGGCATGACATCTGCTTCGTAAAAACGTGAAAAAACTAAAATAATTAACGTAACTACATTATTATGAAAAAAAAAAACAAAAAAAGTAAAGGCAACAGCACGTGGTGTTCCCAGGCGGTCACCCATCCAAGTACTGACTACGCCCGACGTTGCTTGACTTCGGTGATCGGACGAGAACCGGTATATTCAACGTAGTATGACCGTTGCCTGAATATTTTTTGTCCCATCCTGGTATAATAACGACACCATTTGAAGGCGACAAATCAAATTAAAAATTAGTTAATTGCAATTTCTGTTTCTCGATTGGCATGTCGTGAACGTCAGGCATCACATCTGCTGCGTAAAAACGTGAAAAAACTAAAATAATTAACGTAACTACATTATTATGAAAAAAAAAACAAAAAAAGTAAAGGCAACAGCACGTGGTGTTCCCAGGCGGTCACCCATCCAAGTACTGACCACGCCCGACGTTGCTTGACTTCGGTGATCGGACGAGAACCGGTATATTCAACGTAGTATGACCGTTGCCTGAATAATTTTTGTCGCATCCTGGTATAATAACGACACTATTTTTGAAGGCGACAAATCAAACAAAAAATTAGTTACTTGCAATTTCTGTTTCTAGATTGGCATGTCGTGAACGTCAGGCATGACATTTGCTTCGTAAAAACGTGAAAAAAATAAAATAATTAACGTATAACTACATTATTATGAAAAAGAAAAAACAAAAAAAGTAAAGGCAACAGCACGTGGTGTTCCCAGGCGGTCACCCATCCAAGTACTGACCACGCCCGACGTTGCTTGACTTCGGTGATCGGACGAGAACCGGTATATTCAACGTAGTATGACCGTTGCCTGAATAATTTTTGTCGCATCCTGGTATAATAACGACAGTATTTGAAGGCGACAAATCAAACAAAAAATTAGTTACTTGCAATTTCTGTTTCTAGATTGGCATGTCGTGAACGTCAGGCATGACATTTGCTTCGTAAAAACGTGAAAAAAATAAAATAATTAACGTATAACTACATTATTATGAAAAAAAAAAACAAAAAAAGTAAAGGCAACAGCACGTGGTGTTCCCAGGCGGTCACCCATCCAAGTACTGACCACGCCCGACGTTGCTTGACTTCGGTGATCGGACGAGAACCGGTATATTCAACGTAGTATGACCGTTGCCTGAATAATTTTTGTCGCATCCTGGTATATAAACGACACCATTTGAAAGCGACAATTCACAAATCAAACAAAAAATTAGTTAATTTCAATTTCTGTTTCTAGGTTGGCATGTCGTGAACGTCAGGCATGACATCTGCTTCGTAAAAACGTGAAAAAACTAACATAATTAACGTAACTACATTATTATGAAAAAGAAAAAACAAAAAAAGTAAAGGCAACAGCACGTGGTGTTCCCAGGCGGTCACCCATCCAAGTACTGACCACGCCCGACGTTGCTTGACTTCGGTGATCGGACGAGAACCGGTATATTCAACGTAGTATGACCGTTGCCTGATTTTTTTTTGTCCCATCCTGGTATAATAACGACACCATTTGAAGGCGACAGATCAAACAAAAAATTATGTTAATTGCAATTTCTGTTTCTAGATTGGCATGTCGTGAACGTCAGGCATGACATCTGCTTCGTAAAAACGTGAAAAAACTAAAATAATTAACGTAACTACATTATTATGAAAAAGAAAAAACAAAAAAAGTAAAGGCAACAGCACGTGGTGTTCCCAGGCGGTCACCCATCCAAGTACTGACCACGCCCGACGTTGCTTGACTTCGGTGATCGGACGAGAACCGGTATATTCAACGTAGTATGACCGTTGCCTGAATAATTTTTGTCGCATCCTGGTACCCAGATAGCACCGAGTGTCCTATGGACGTCCGTTGAGTATCCATTATACGTCCATTGGTCCATGGACAATAAATGGACGTCCTACGGACTTCTCCGCACGGACTTCCTATGTACGTCCACAAAAGTACGTCCATTGGACGTCCATCGAGTTATTTTTGACTATTGCGCATGACGTGCTGTCGCAGAGAGGAAGAGAATAGCAGCATAAGTGCGCACGCACGCGCTAACCACCCCATCTTCCATTCTTCCACTCATACAATCCACATTCCTACATTATACATTAATTCGTCCCAAGGAAAGACTTCCGCCATTCCCATCAAACTCAAGACTGCTAGCGTGAAGATGAAGACATCTGCATTATACAGTGAACAAAAGAAAGAAATTCGATGAATCTTTAATTTTTAGAGTTTGTGAAAAATCCAAAAACGAATATTTTCATTAAGTTTATCAATATTATGATAAACTAATATAATTAACAACTTTTCAATGAAAATTACCAGATTTTACGTAAAACTTAATGATAGAAACACGTAAGTAGGTAAGTACCTAGTCATTTTCCTGTATCTTTAGCCGTTATCAACGTTGTTTTCAAAACAGAAAATTACCGTATATACCCTATACCTATTACTACATTTATTGGATTTTTCAAAACTCTAAATTTCAAGACTTATCTAATATTTTCTGTCTTTTGTTCCTCACTAAGATATTTATCAGCAAATGCTTTGTGGACATCCGATAACGGACTCTCTATGGACATCCGATAACGGACTCCCTATGGACGTCCGATAACGGACATCCTATGAACGTCCGGTAACGGACATCCTGCGGATGTCCAAAGTTGTGACAAATGGACACTGAGTGGACGTCCCATGGACGTCCATAGGACAAAAACGGACGTCCTATGGACGTCCGTTGGTACATAGAGGGATGTCCATTGGACGTCCATGGGACTACTTTGTGCTGTTTGGGTATAATAACGACACTATTTTTGAAGGCGACAAATCAAACAAAAAATTAGTTACTTTGTAACGTACATTTCGTACGTACCGGCTAGATGTCGGTAACACAGAGACGATTGCGGGCGCGCGCAGTTCGTGAGTGATAGTGGTTGTTAGTGCATCGACCAACTCGAGTCGTAACCTCGACTGTCAAGTTGTAATGAGGTGCGTTTCAGCATCATACCTGCGTTTTCACGCTCTTTCTCTCCTGGAATTCGCTAAAGGAAGGTCGGTTCCGCAAAACACCTGAAGCTTCCTGAAATGGCGTCGTGAACTTTCACGTTAATTATTGTTAATTATTATAAACATCGCCCACGTTTTTGGCTTGGTAAGTGTCGTAAAATGATGTTATTAATTGTGCAGGAATTATACCGATCATATTTATTTTTCTTAATACCGTATGCTAATTTTAATTATAACTTTTAAACCCGATCGAGTTCGTTCGCATGTAAAATTTTGTCAGTCATTTTTTTTATTCCAACCTATCTTGAGGACGGGAATAATTCTATGTACCCTCGGCAAGCAGACTCGATCGGACCGTTCATTAATGCAAGATGCAAGAGTGGTTCTGATACACATGAAATTGCAGCTTTTTCCTACGGATTGTTTTTTTACCTGGAGGCAACTTTTTACCTGGAGACAACCTTTTCCTCTGGAGTCAATTTTTTCTTGGAGGCACTCCGTTTCCTGGAGGCTATCTTATTCCCGGAGGCACCTGCCTTTTCCGTGCCAAGCAGATTGTCCGGAGCCAAGCATGAAGATCCAGGCCACTTCCAGCTAGACTTCTGAAGAGCCATACGAAGCTAAGTGCCTTGTAAACATCATACCAATTCATTCGACTAGCACCGCACGCTCTTGTTATTTTTTTACTATCTGTTAACCGTGCTCAAGAGTGTGGTATTCATAATTGTGATATTTTATATTTTAATAAAGAGAACCTGTTATTCTGCTGACCCGCTTGTTATTGTTGACCCCCTTTGACTAGCGACTCAACCTACGACCCTTGTTTTTCTTGTCTCATGCTCTCAGCGACTATTTTTCCCCTCTAAGGGTTAAATAGTTCGTTAAATTTCTGTTTCTAGATTGGCATGTCGTGAACGTCAGGCATGACATCTGCTTCGTAAAAACGTGAAAAAACTAAAATAATTAACGTAACTACATTACTATGAAAAAAAAAAACAAAAAAAGTAAAGGCAACAGCACGTGGTGTTCCCAGGCGGTCACCCATCCAAGTACTGACCACGCCCGACGTTGCTTGACTTCGGTGATCGGACGAGAACCGGTATATTCAACGTAGTATGACCGTTGCCTGAATAATTTTTGTCGCATCCTGGTATAATAACGACAGTATTTGAAGGTGACAAATCAAACAAAAAATTAGTTACTTGCAATTTCTGTTTCTAGATTGGCATGTCGTGAACGTCAGGCATGACATTTGCTTCGTAAAAACGTGAAAAAAATAAAATAATTAACGTATAACTACATTATTATGAAAAAAAAAACAAAAAAAGTAAAGGCAACAGCACGTGGTGTTCCCAGGCGGTCACCCATCCAAGTACTGACCACGCCCGACGTTGCTTGACTTCGGTGATCGGACGAGAACCGGTATATTCAACGTAGTATGACCGTTGCCTGAATAATTTTTGTTGCATCCTGGTATAATAACGACACCATTTGAAGGCGACAAATCAAACTAAAAATTAGTTAACTGCAATTTCTGTTTCTAGATTGGCATGTCGTGAACGTCAGGCATGACATTTGCTTCGTAAAAACGTGAAAAAAATAAAATAATTAACGTATAACTACATTATTATGAAAAAAAAACAAAAAAAGTAAAGGCAACAGCACGTGGTGTTCCCAGGCGGTCACCCATCCAAGTACTGACCACGCCCGACGTTGCTTGACTTCGGTGATCGGACGAGAACCGGTATATTCAACGTAGTATGACCGTTGCCTGAATAATTTTTGTCGCATCCTGGTATAATAACGACACTATTTTTGAAGGCGACAAATCAAACAAAAAAATTAGTTACTCGCAATTTCTGTTTCTAGATTGGCATGTCGTGAACGTCAGGCATGACATCTGCTTCGTAAAAACGTGAAAAAACTAAAATAATTAACGTAACTACATTATTATGAAAAAAAAAAAAATTAAAAAGTAACGGCAACAGCACGTGGTGTTCCCAGGCGGTCACCCATCCAAGTACTGACCACGCCCGACGTTGCTTGACTTCGGTGATCGGACGAGAACCGGTATATTCAACGTAGTATGACCGTTGCCTGAATAATTTTTGTCGCATCCTGGTATATAAACGACAACATTTGAAAGCGACAAATCAAACAAAAAATTAGTTAATTTCAATTTCTGTTTCTATGTTGGCATGTCGTGAACGTCAGGCATGACATCTGCTTCGTAAAAACGTGAAAAAACTAACATAATTAACGTAACTACATTATTATGAAAAAAAAACAAAAAAAGTAAAGGCAACAGCACGTGGTGTTCCCAGGCGGTCACCCATTCAAGTACTGACCACGCCCGACGTTGCTTGACTTCGGTGATCGGACGAGAACCGGTATATTCAACGTAGTATGACCGTTGCCTGAATAATTTTTGTTGCATCCTGGTATAATAACGACACCATTTGAAGGCGACAAATCAAACTAAAAATTAGTTAACTGCAATTTCTGTTTCTAGATTGGCATGTCGTGAACGTCAGGCATGACATCTGCTGCGTAAAAACGTGAAAAAACTAAAATAATTAACGTAACTACATTATTATGAAAAAGAAAAAACAAAAAAAGTAAAGGCAACAGCACGTGGTGTTCCCAGGCGGTCACCCATCCAAGTACTGACCACGCCCGACGTTGCTTGACTTCGGTGATCGGACGAGAACCGGTATATTCAACGTAGTATGACCGTTGCCTGAATAATTTTTGTCGCATCCTGGTATATAAACGACACCATTTGAAAGCGACAAATCAAACAAAAAATTAGTTAATTTCAATTTCTGTTTCTAGGTTGGCATGTCGTGAACGTCAGGCATGACATCTGCTTCGTAAAAACGTGAAAAAACTAACATAATTAACGTAACTACATTATTATGAAAAAAAAAAAAAAAAAGTAAAGGCAACAGCACGTGGTGTTCCCAGGCGGTCACCCATCCAAGTACTGACCACGCCCGACGTTGCTTGACTTCGGTGATCGGACGAGAACCGGTATATTCAACGTAGTATGACCGTTGCCTGAATATTTTTTGTCCCATTATAATAACGACACCATTTGAAGGCGACAGATCAAACAAAAAATTAGTTAATTGCAATTTCTGTTTCTAGATTGGCATGTCGTGAACGTCAGGCATGACATCTGCTTCGTAAAAACGTGAAAAAACTAAAATAATTAACGTAACTACATTATTATGAAAAAGAAAAAACAAAAAAAGTAAAGGCAACAGCACGTGGTGTTCCCAGGCGGTCACCCATCCAAGTACTGACCACGCCCGACGTTGCTTGACTTCGGTGATCGGACGAGAACCGGTATATTCTTTTGAAGTTAAGTTGAAGCTTTGGATGAATAAAGTCGTTTACTTATTATGAGAAAGATCTATTTAATTCTACATACAATAAATTAGTCAACATGACATTAGTGGGTACCAGTTCAGCCTATTATTTATTATTCTGTTGAACTCGCAGTCTTCTTCTTTTTTATTTTTACTCAGTTCTTATTAATCTTGTGGACTTCAAGATTAGCTCGTTAACATGATCCTCACTTTCTTAATTTAACATAATAACTAAACTTGAACTGTAACACTTTCCCTTGTTAAATAATGAAAGAATTATATCGTGTGAGCAAATGAAAACATAATTTAGGTAGGCCCTGGAAAAAAATTTCATGTCTTAGATTGAATCCTACGATAAAATCACTGTCATTAATTTTAAAAATCTTATTTTTCTTATTTTGTGATTTTGAGTGGTCTGGGGTGCGTTCATGAATTACAGTTTGCATCATTCATGAAAAACTCTGGATGCGTTCATAAAATAACCAGTTCGCTTGATTGGATAAAAATCTAGCATCGTTCATAAATTGCCGATGACGACCCTTGAAGTGCAATCGCAGAGTTTTGAAGAAACACATGGGTGAATCAATTCTGTGCATAATATTAGTAAATTACAAAAATTAGTATTAAATTAAAAAAAAGTGTGAATCTGACAGTTACACATAATCTAATACTTTGGAATTATTATTTCCTTTGCTTTCTCGTTCGAATTACGTCATTACGTTCATAAAATGGAACAATCTGACGATATTCTACCTCTACTGTACCACCTATCTTTATTGACGACAACCGTACCACCTATCTGGACTTTTTTAGGTAAGGATGTGACAAGGCTAGATTCCGTTGGCACAGCTATTTAGGAGAAGCACAGACATACCGACTTTATGAGAATAGTTTTTCGAAAAAAAAATTGGGCGAGCGACTGTAGGCAAAAATTTATAAACATTATTTCCAGAAGAGTTTGCCCTCTTAAAAAATGGCCACCATTAGAGCCACAGATCACAGACCTTACTTTTATCATGAGCATGAGTGCATAGTAGGAAGAAAGTTCCTACTATATATGGTGTAAACATCTCTGGATTTATTCCCATTTTCATTGGTTATGTTACTTTATTCTTGTTTGATTTTATTTTTATATCTTGTGGTGGATTCTTTCTGGTGTGTGTTTATGTTAAACCCTCAGGTGCAAATACTTAATAAATGACTTTACTATAATTAATAAGTAGATAGATAATTGGGCCTTAAACATAAATACCTACCATTTTACAAAGGGCAAACTGCAGACTAAGGAAAACTACTATATTAGATATCGTCGGCCTAATATGAAAATGGCCTAAGTCCATTTTTCACCAAAATGAGTTTTTAATATGATTTGGAAGAGAATGACCTAACTCATCGCTTAGTAGATTGTTTGAGTTAATTTTCCACTCATAGATGGCATTAGACTGTTCTAAGAAAGTGGCCCAAATCCTAAGTTGTCTTGATTAAAACGCAATAACTCCTCCTATGAAATTTGTAAAATGTGACTTAGGCCGTTTTCAGATTAGGCCGACGATATTAATCCTTTATTGCTTTGGCTTGAACATGACATTTTTACGGGGTTTGCAGTGTCAATAATCCAAAATAAACTTCACGGTAACTGGAACAATCTCCGAATAATTTATGTCCGCGTTATTCAAGAAATCACAAAACTAATTTTAACAACCTGATGCGCATTATTTCAGCAAATGTCAAAATAATTATTATTTGACAATAAAATTGGAAAACAAGAAGAAGGCAATATCAGAATGAGTTTACGATTTTACAAACCAAAATTTTCATTTTACAGTTTTACAGATCCAATCTAAGACATGAAATTTTTTTCCAAGGCCTACCTAAATTATGTTTTCATTTGCTCACACGATACAATCATAGTAGCCCCATCCTGCTACATAAGATTTGCAAACGTGTCTTGGCTAATGGCTTTGTCATAATGTCTGCAACTTGATCTTCGGTTGAAATATGTTGAACTCCAAGTTGTCCTCTAGCCACCTTCTCTCGTATGAAGAAATACTTGGTTTTTATATGCTTCATTCTGCGATGAAGCTCAGGATTTAATGCCAGCTTCACTGTTGCTGCATTATCAATTTGTAGAATAGGAATCTGTTCCAATTTCTTTATCCTGCTAAATAGACGAACTAACCATATGATTTCCTTCGTTTCCTCATGAGCTGCCCTTAATTCAGCTTCTGTAGTTGAAGTTGACACCGAGGATTGTCGTTGGCTTAACCAAGAAATTACTCCTCCTGCATAATTGATCACAACTCCAGAAGTCGATCGAAAAGTCTTTGGACAACCGGAGAAGTCTGAATCACTGTAACACTCCAAACTGGTATATTTCACTTCTGACTTGTAAGTAATTCCATATTGAGTAGTTCCTTTCACATAACGAAATACTCTCTTTAATCTCAATATATCTTCATCACTAGGTTTTTCAAGATTCCTGGATAAAATTCCCACGCTGAAGGCTAAATCTGGTCTTGTTCCAAGCATCAGATACATAAGTGCTCCGACGGCTTCTCTGTATGGATACTTTCTCCTGTTTTCTTTCCCTGATTCTTGAACCTCTGACACTTTTAACATAGGGGTGGATACTGCTTTACACTCTGCAAGACCAAAACGTTTCAAAATGTTCTTAGCATAAGCCTGTTGATGAATCTTGATACTGCCGTCCTTATGACGTTCAATCTGCAGACCAAGAAAGTAATCTGCTACAGGTGCAGTTGTAACTTTGAACTCTGCTCTCAATTGTTCAAAGAACCTCTCCAAATCCTGTAGATCAGCAGCCACAACCAGTCCGTCATCTACATACAGGGCCATTAATATGAATTTGCAATCTTCGATTAAAATATACAAACACGGATCAGCATCACTCTGTTTGAAACCAAGTTTAAGCAGAAAATCTTTGAACTTCTTGTTCCAACATCTTGGTGCTTGTTTAAGACCATACAACTTTTTTCTAACTTGCATACTCGTCCTGTGCCGTCTTCATATCCTCTTGGTTGTGCCATGTATATTATTTCTTCAAGTTCTCCATAAAGGAAAGCTGCTGATACATCAAACTGTGCAAGATGCATCTTCTCATTTGCAGCAACACTTAGGACTGAACGAATAGTTGTCATTCTTGCAACTGGACTAAATGTTTGACTATAATCAATACCTTCACGCTGAGTGAAACCCTTGGCAACTAATCTGGCTTTGTACTTGTTTACACTGCCATCAGGATGAAGCTTCACTCGAAACACCCATCTACATGGTATCGCTTTGGCACCTTGTGGTAAATCTTCAAGTCTCCAGGTTTGATTTTCCTTCAACGAGTCTATTTCTCTGTCCATTGCTTTTTTCCACTCGATACTGTCTTCTCGTCTAAGTGCGTCTTCATAGGTCTCTGGATTAGCTGAATTGATGAATGTCTCTGCTATCATCACATAATCAATCAAATGACCTGGCTTCTTCAAAAATGAACGATCTCTCAGCTTGACACCTGGTTCACCTTCTTGATGACCTTGACAGTCCTCTTGGTCCTTTTTGCACACTTCCCGATCCTCTTCAAAATCAGTGTCAGTTCCAGTCTCACAATCTTCAGAATCACTCTCTGAATTACCATTTCCAGGACTATCTTTAGATTCATCTTCAGTTGACTCTTGTTTCTCCTCTCCTTGGAATGATAACTTCATTTGTTCGACACACCCTCCTGGCGTCTCTTCAAACTGTACATCTCTGGACAGAATGACTTTATGGTTCTCCTTTATCCAAATCCTATAGCGCTCATCACCGTCATATCCTATGAGGTAACCTTTAACAGCCTTCCTGTCCATTTTTCTTCGCTTTTGATTTGGTATATGTGCATAGCATGTAGAGCCAATGATTCTCAAATGTCTAATACGTGGCTTTTTACCTGTCCATAGCTCATAAGGAGTGACGTCTTCTACAGAAGATTTTGCTGTTCTGTTCAAAATGTAGATGGCACTGTTAATCAATTCAGCCCAGATTCCTTCCGGATAGACTACTTCTGCATTTGAATATTTCAGTGTTCTAGCCATTTCAACCACAGTTCTATTATCTCGCTCGCAGATACCATTTTGTTGAGGAGTGTATGGAGCTGTCAACCTTTGAGTAGTTCCATTGATACGCAGGATGGATCTGACTTCTTCATTGTCGAATTCTCCTCCATTGTCACTCAGAAGTTCCTTCACTGAATGCTTTAACACCTTTGTATGGATGAGAAAATCCCTGAGTACTTCACTGACCTGTGACTTCTTCGAGACAAAATAGCCATAGCGAAACTTTGTATAATTGTCTTTAAATAGAACGAGGTAACGCTTCTTCTGAAATGACTCTGCAAAAGGTCCGCATACATCTGTAGATACTAACTCACCAGGCTTTGTCAACTTCTCTCTCGTTCCAAAAGGTAACCTATGCGCTTTGCCATAGATACAGGATTCACAATTTTCCGCACTTGCCTTGACCTCAATACCCAAATCCTTCTTGAGCTTTGCTTTCACGTGACGTTTGTCCTGATGACCCCATCTCTCGTGATAGAGTTGTAGTAAATTCGACTTCTCACTGACAGCAACATTCACATCAGCTCCATGCTTAGGTATTAAAGCTTCAATGCATGCATTAAAAATAGTTCCATTTTGATCACGAGTTCCACGCAACCTAGTTTGACCATTGATTTTCAACACACATGACGTAGCAGTTGACTCAAATGTACTGTTCTTGTTACGATCCTGAGCAGCCAAAACCGAGAACAGATTTCTTGAAATTCTAGGTATATACCAAACGTCTTTCAAGATCATTTCTTCATATTTGTCTTCAATTGCGGACAAAATTCTTATTGATCCTCTTCCTATTGCCTTTAGAGACTCCTGTCCAGCAGCCTGGATGATACGTGTTTCAACAAATGATTGAAAGTCTATAAAAAATTCAGACGAATGTGTCATATGCTTTGTTGAACCATTGTCGATCCACCAATCACTTAACTCCACTTCTGTAAAACAGGCCTCACCACAATTAGTAAGTAGTGCCACATTTGTCGAAACAATTTTTCTTTCGTTAACCTTCTGTATTGAATTTTTGGCAGGTCTCCCGTCAGCAATCCATTTCTTACAATTTCTAACCCAATGGCCTTCCCCGTGGCAGTAATTGCAATTACCACTGTATTTCTTTTTATACTGTTTACCCTGACTTCCTGAACTTGACTTTACTACTAATGCTTCTGCTTCTCGCTCGCCTCTTTCACTTTTAACATTCATTGTGAAATTTCTCTCAAACATGCATAACTTAGCATGTAATTCATCGAACGTCTTCTGCTCTTCTTTTGACAACAACATCCAGCTTGATTTGAATGTCTCAAATTTTGTTGGCAAAATATGCAAGACTTTGCAAACTAGTATTAAATCAGGTAAAGCTTGTTCATTTTTAGCACGGAGACCATTATTTAATTCATTCCACAAACCTCTCAGCTTTGCTATATGTGTGGACACATCTTCTCCTGACGTCCAATTAAACGCAAAGAAATCTGTGCAAATCTTGAACAGTTGATCTTTGGACGATGCTTCAAAATTCTGTTTCAGTGCTTCCCATGCTTCATGGGCTGTTTCTTTGTCCATGATTTTTTGATATACAGCATCTGTTACTGCACTTGTAATCATTGACTTTGCGTAACTGTTGGCTTTCCCGTAGAAATTCGATTCTACCTTGTGCGCTTTGACCGCAGCTTCGGTCGCACCTTCTTCCAAGGGACTTGGTTTTTTCAACTTGCCATCAATCGCATCTACAGCTCCTTCATGGTAGTCTAATAGGTCTCGAATTTTTCTCTTCCACATCGGCCACTCAGCCTCACTACTCAGAGGCTTGACATGCTTGACTAAATCCATTTTTTATTATCCTCTTTGAACCTCAACTTGAACTGCCAGCGAACTATTAATATTAATTACTACTTTTCACGAATATTACTTCTTGGACGCGAAGCTATGGCCCATAACCTTTTGAAGTTAAGTTGAAGAATGAACTTTGGATGAATAAAGTCGTTTACTTATTATGAGAAAGATCTATTTAATTCTACATACAATAAATTAGTCAACATGACATTAGTGGGTACCAGTTCAGCCTATTATTTATTATTCTGTTGAACTCGCAGTCTTCTTCTTTTTTATTTTTACTCAGTTCTTATTAATCTTGTGGACTTCAAGATTAGCTCGTTAACATGATCCTCACTTTCTTAATTTAACATAATAACTAAACTTGAACTGTAACATATTCAACGTAGTATGACCGTTGCCTGAATAATTTTTGTCGCATCCTGGTATAATAACGACACTATTTTTGAAGGCGACAAATCAAACAAAAAAATAGTTACTTTGTAACGTACATTTCGTACGTACCGGCTAGATGTCGGTAACACAGAGACGATGGCGGGCGCGCGCAGTTCGTGAGTGATAGTGGTTGTTAGTGCATCGACCAACTCGAGTCGTAACCTCGACTGTCAAGTTGTAATGAGGTGCGTTTCAGCATCATACCTGCGTTTTCACGCTCTTTCTCTCCTGGAATTCGCTAAAGGAAGGTCGGTTCCGCAAAACACCTGAAGCTTCCTGAAATGGCGTCGTGAACTTTCACGTTAATTATTGTTAATTATTATAAACATCGCCCACGTTTTTGGCTTGGTAAGTGTCGTAAAATGATGTTATTAATTGTGCAGGAATTATACCGATCATATTTATTTTTCTTAATACCGTATGCTAATTTTAATTATAACTTTTAAACCCGATCGAGTTCGTTCGCATGTAAAATTTTGTCAGTCATTTTTTTTATTCCAACCTATCTTGAGGACGGGAATAATTCTATGTACCCTCGGCAAGCAGACTCGATCGGACCGTTCATTAATGCAAGAGTGGTTCTGATACACATGAAATTGCAGCTTTTTCCTACGGATTGTTTTTTTACCTGGAGGCAACTTTTTACCTGGAGACAACCTTTTCCTCTGGAGTCAATTTTTTCTTGGAGGCACTCTGTTTCCTGGAGGCTATCTTATTCCCGGAGGCACCTGCCTTTTCCGTGCCAAGCAGATTGTCCGGAGCCAAGCATGAAGATCCAGGCCACTTCCAGCTAGACTTCTGAAGAGCCATACGAAGCTAAGTGCCTTGTAAACATCATACCAATTCATTCGACTAGCACCGCACGCTCTTGTTATTTTTTTACTATCTGTTAACCGTGCTCAAGAGTGTGGTATTCATAATTGTGATATTTTATATTTTAATAAAGAGAACCTGTTATTCTGCTGACCCGCTTGTTATTGTTGACCCCCTTTGACTAGCGACTCAACCTACGACCCTTGTTTTTCTTGTCTCATGCTCTCAGCGACTATTTTTCCCCTCTAAGGGTTAAATAGTTCGTTAAATTTCTGTTTCTAGATTGGCATGTCGTGAACGTCAGGCATGACATCTGCTGCGTAAAAACGTGAAAAAACTAAAATAATTAATGTAACTACATTATTATGAAAAAAAAAAACAAAAAAAGTAAAGGCAACAGCACGTGGTGTTCCCAGGCGGTCACCCATCCAAGTACTGACCACGCCCGACGTTGCTTGACTTCGGTGATCGGACGAGAACCGGTATATTCAACGTAGTATGACCGTTGCCTGAATAATTTTTGTCGCATCCTGGTATAATAACGACAGTATTTGAAGGCGACAAATCAAACAAAAAATTAGTTACTTGCAATTTCTGTTTCTAGATTGGCATGTCGTGAACGTCAGGCATGACATTTGCTTCGTAAAAACATGAAAAAAATAAAATAATTAACGTATAACTACATTATTATGAAAAAAAAAACAAAAAAAGTAAAGGCAACAGCACGTGGTGTTCCCAGGCGGTCACCCATCCAAGTACTGACCACGCCCGACGTTGCTTGACTTCGGTGATCGGACGAGAACCAATTCCAATTCCAATATATCTTTATTGTTTTTCAATATTACAAAATAACATACAGAAATGTGTACATTTTATTATTATCACATGTTTTTACGAGTTCCTAATCTATGTTACAGATTTTACCTCGAAATATTTTGGATTGAAGTAGCATGTAAAGTATATTTGTTTACCGAGGTGAACATCTATACTATACTGAAGTTTCAGAATAGTAGGCACTAAGTTCTTATACTGAAGTTTCAGAATAGTAGGCACTAAGTTCTCGGAAGTGGTCGTGACGTATAAGCGCTCAGTTGGAGCATTCAGTGGCGGACGCAAAATATCAAAATAGGTTCAGACAATAATGAATTTATTGAGAAATATAATTGTAAACTTCCAAATAATATAGCATATAGTAAATAATATAGCATATAGCAAAAATAAAAATAGCAAAGAAAATAGGAAAAAAATAGTACCTTAGTCATCGTCAGAAGAAAAATCGTCGGATGATGGACAACTATCCCGATCACCGTTATCGTTCAAGTTGATAATTAATGGCTCAACCGAAACATCAACTATTGTGTCTAGATCCCACATTCTGTCTTCTTCTTTTGTAGTATGTCGGATGCAGTTTCTCCATGTTTCAGCCGTCACATCTCCTATTGCAGTAGCTAGCAGGCGTTTCACTTCATCCATCTTGAAGGTCACGTTTTGTTTCGCCACTTGGTTTTTTATTTGAGCCCAAATAAGTTCTATAGGATTCAGTTCACAGTGGTAAGGAGGGAGGCGGTGTACAATGATGTTGCACTCGCGAGCCAATTCGTCGACAGCATATCTCTTAAAATGAGGTATTTGTGCCCTTGCGATGTTTAATAGTTGCACTTTTAACATGTTGTCATCAAATGGTATATTTCTTTGAGCCAGCCAGTTAATGATGTCACCTTTTCGCCATGCAGTTGTTGGCGATGGCTCCAATCGTCGACTATGGTAGGAAGCATTGTCCATTACCACGACCGAATTTGGCTCAAGGCTTGGTAAAATTTTTAAAAACCAGCTTTCGAATTTTTCCGCATCCATTTCCTCATGGTAGTCACTAGTTTTCTTCGATTCGAAAAGTAGCAATCCGTTTTCCAAAAAACCCGAATCACTACCTATGTGAGTTATTATGAGCCTCCGCCCCTTGCCCGCTGGCGCTTTTAGTCCTGTGGAAAAACCTTCAAAAAAAGCTTGTCGACGGCTTGTTATTTCCAAATCTTGCCAAATTTTCGAAACAGTATGACCTTGATTCAGCCAAGTTTCGTCTAAGAAATATATTTTCTTCCCTTCACGACGATACTCTCGAATTTTTTGTAAATAATTTCTCCGCCACAAAATTATTTCTTCTCTTTCTATAAGAAGACTTTTTCTCTGCCTTTTCATATGCCTTATGTTCATTTGTCTTAATGTCCGCAATAAGACACGTCGCGATATTTTCGGCATTGCGTCATCCGAATTGATTTCGGCAGCGATTGCTTTTAATGTTGGAATTTCATTTCGGAAAAAGAACGAATGAAATTTTCTCCGAACGGCGTATTTTATGTCATCATCAATGTCAATGCGTTTTCTCCCCCTTGTTTCAATATTTTCAGCTACCTTTTCTGTTCCGCCTTTGGACTCTTTGAAAGTTTTCAAGATTCGGTGTACACTCCTAGTTGACACTTTGGTTAAATCACTACACAAAGCAACTACATCGTTTACCAACATACTTTGATTCCTTTCACGGAGTCCACAATACACGTTGTATATAATAGTTTTTTCTCCTGTAGATAAATTCGTACGACGACGTTTACTTTGGCTGCTCTCGCCTTCCATATTGCTCACAACTTTAAATTTAAACAGTATTTCACTTCGGCACTCAAAGAAGCTTGCTTCTTTCCCGTTTACACCACAGTGAGAACTGAGAAATAAGATTCAGACAGGAAATCTGATGAGCGACCCTTAAAGCAACCAAGCTATCCCCACTAATTATGCACTTTATTGTCGACCGGGTATGGGTTTTTCCGGGATGGTAATTCCGTAAATTTCTTATAGTTAAACTTTTTCTGTATCCTGGAACTCAGTTCATTCCCAAAACAGGAATCATTATTGTATTATTATTTTACCAAATAATTAACTAATAACTAATTATTAACAAATTAGTAAGATATTGATTTTTTCTAGCTTGTATTTCTTAATTACTTCACAGATTGTCTATGAACAATATGAAATATTCAAAATTTTGTTGTTCCCGAGAGTCGAGAATCTTCTTCCCCCGGTAATATTAATTTTTCTTTTCTGACAACCAGAAAACAGAAAGAGAAAAATATACAAGTCCCGATCGACATCCAATAACAGCCCAAAACAAACAACTTTTCTTTTTGTTCAGGTTATTCCACTGCCGCGAATTCTTTTTCATTCATTTTCATGCGTTTTTTAATTTTTGTGATGCTTCAATAATTCAGCAAATATAAACATAAAAATAAAATATTAAGGATTTAAAGGAGCGATAAATGTTATATTGCAGCCCCTCACGAAAATAGCATGAACGATACGCCACTGAATACGGAGCTGCCTTGGACGGACTGGCAGCATGCTCGATATATATCCATCTTACTTTACCTTACAAGTTGGATCTGCTTATCCTTTGTACTTGTTGACACTGCTGTAATGTTGCCATATATTATATTTTAAAGGACCGAACCTCATTGAAATTCTACATCTTTTGCTATTAAATATCGATGTTGTGAAATTATTATAGCAGAAAAATTACTCAACAAATAAAACACAGTATTTTTTATCCTACAACCATTTACCTGCATGTGAATGATAAAAATACAAAATGATAAAACACCAAGAATTAAAAGCTGGCAACAATGTGTTTACTTTAAGTCCGTAATATTTCTAAGAACTTAGTGCCTACTATTCTGAAACTTCAGTATAGTTATCAGAAGTATTTACAGTATTATTTACATTTGCGATATCTTTTAAGAGATATTTGTGCTTAATTATGTACACTATTTACATCTTACAGACTATGTCTATATACAGTCTATTTACAGGCCTTGTATGTACAGTTTATACAGTTTATTATACAGTTGGTTAACATTTTAGTTATTAGGTATGATATCGCTCTTGCGATAAAAGATCGGTAGAGTCTGATACGGTAATTTATGTTTAATTCTGAAGTTGGAATTATGGTTTCTGATACTTGTTATCTGCATATTCAACGTAGTATGACCGTTGCCTGAATAATTTTTGTCGCATCCTGGTATAATAACGACAGTATTTGAAGGCGACAAATCAAACAAAAAATTAGTTACTTGCAATTTCTGTTTCTAGATTGGCATGTCGTGAACGTCAGGCATGACATTTGCTTCGTAAAAACGTGAAAAAAATAAAATAATTAACGTATAACTACATTATTATGAAAAAAAAAACAAAAAAAGTAAAGGCAACAGCACGTGGTGTTCCCAGGCGGTCACCCATCCAAGTACTGACCACGCCCGACGTTGCTTGACTTCGGTGATCGGACGAGAACCGGTATATTCAACGTAGTATGACCGTTGCCTGAATAATTTTTGTCGCATCCTGGTATAATAACGACACTATTTGAAGGCGACAAATCAAACAAAAAATTAGTTAATTGCAATTTCTATTTCTAGATTGGCATGTCGTGAACGTCAGCCATGACATCTGCTTCGTAAAAACGTGAAAAAACTAAAATAATTAACGTAACTACATTATTATGAAAAAAAAAGTAAAGGCAACAGCACGTGGTGTTCCCAGGCGGTCACCCATCCAAGTACTGACCACGCCCGACGCTGCTTGACTTCGGTGATCGGACGAGAACCGGTATATTCAACGTAGTATGACCGTTGCCTGAATATTTTTTGTCCCATCCTGGTATAATAGCGACACCATTTGAAGGCGACAGATCAAACAAAAAAATACTGTATGACTTTTATAGGAAGGCGAGAGTTTGACGAGAATTGATTACTGCGCAGATCGGCCATAAAATCCATAAATGTTTATCGTCCAATATCAACAATGTTAGTCGGTGTCCGCGTAAAAAAACAACCAACCAGATACCAGATAAGGCTGATAAGAGTAACTCCGCCGTTCATCGAACAGGTAAAAAGTCAGTGGTGGATGGTACTGTTTATCTCGTGTAGTATTTATTTGAAACAGGTAGAGTTTCTGTCATCGTGTCGTGACCTCTTTTCGTGTAAAATTGGTAAAAATGTGAAGATCACTTGTTTGACTGACCAAGTATATAAATATATTAAAAAATATATCTATAATGAATAAACGAGAGGTTATATCAGCACACGAAGCCAGCGAATTATTTTTATGTGCGCGGCGCCACTGATGTGATTTCTAGTCTGATATGGTGGAACAGCGTTTATCAGTTTTATGGGTGAAACAATTAAAGCCGGCAAGATGCGTAGTTCACGCCCAGACTCTTGCCTTCTCATAAAAATCATAGTAGAGTTAATTGCAATTTCTGTTTCTAGATTTGCATGTCGGGAACGTCAGGCATGACATCTGCTTCGTAAAAACGTGAAAAAACTAAAATAATTAACGTAACTACATTATTATGAAAAAAAAAAAACAAAAAAAGGGAAGGCAACAGCACACATGGTGTTCCCAGGCGGTCACCCATCCAAGTACTGACCACCTGACGCTGCTTGACTTCGGTGATCGGACGAGAACCAATTCAATTCCAATTCCAATATATCTTTATTGTTTTTCAATATTACAAAATAACATACAGAAATGTGTACATTTTATTATTATCACATGTTTTTACGAGTTCCTAATCTATGTTACAGATTTTACCTGGTATATTCAACGTAGTATGACCGTATATTTTTTGTCTCATCCTGGTATAATAGCGACACTATTTGAAGGCGACAGATCACACCATGCACCCATACTAGAGAAACGTCATAGTTTATTCGCATAGCGGCAGATCTATGTACAATTATTATTTTGTGTCGTTTAGTTACCTAAAATGGATACCATTGTAGATAATTCAATGAATGAAATATTCTAACCCAGAAAAAATATTTTTCAATCAAATATCGATGCACAAAATGTGCTACCTCAAAAATCTAAAGAAGTGCATATTAAGCCATATGTCACCTTTATGAACTGACTTGATTAAAAAGGCGTCAATACTTTATATGAATAAATAAAAGTGCCTTTTTTTCACTTCTGAGATTGACGCAGTCGCCTGCGGCTAGTGCGGTCAAACCTTCCAATCGTGAAAAAGTACCACTTTATGCACTTGTTGCATTAATTATAACTATCATTTCTGATTAAGCTTTTCGATACACCTCCTCCCAACTATGGTCACAAAATACCACTGATGACATCATATAGGAAATGAAGTAATTTTTTTTGTCTCCATATACCTATCGTGGGCAGGTGAATTTGGGAAAACAACTTTTTCGTGATCTGGGGTCAGGATCGGTAGACATTTGATGAGTTTGGGTTTTCGTAAAGTGATGTCGTCTTCAATAGTGTATGTTTTTATTAAAAAAAATAAAATAAATACACTAAAAGTTAAATTTTAGCAGGAGTCATTTCTAATTATGTCGTGAAGAAGTCTTCAGTTCTTCTACTTGATATACGGGGGGCTCTCGGTTCTGAAACAAAAACATAAGTATATTTTACATAAACTAATATAAAAAGTAGATAATGGATTATGAAGAATAAAATTAGTAATCCTAAGGATCAATTTTTTTGCAGATGTAGAAGGCAAAATTTAGTGGATCAAAAAAATATACCTACAAGGACTCAAAATCAATATTCCGGCGTGGTAAATTTTTTAATTTTACTAAATACAGAGTCGTGCAAAGGAACAAAGTTGAGCAGAATTTGATGCTTTTGATTTTGTTGCCGTTTTCAAATAACCCTATTAGGTATTTAATTAAAAAACGAAAAACTTAAAAAAAACTCTTTTTTTAAACATGGAGTAGACTTTATAGCTCCTATAATCACTTTAATGATATAAAATAAAACTGTGAATAGATAGGTATTATTTTGGTATAGGTATTGAAACTATTTGTAGATTCCTATACGTAAAGTTTAACGACCTATATGTATAAAACCTGAAGAAGTATTAGTTGAGGTCAAAATAGCTATTTTTGTTGAATCACGACATATCATAAAGTCCATATTTTGATTGGCTATCATTTCAGATTTAAAATTATAGTCTTGAACGCACTTGTGCTTAAAAGTATGTTATTTTACGCACTAGTGCTTAAAAATGAAAAAAGCTCATTTAAAACAAGTTTTCATGAATACTTTCGCAGTATAAAATATCGATTTCTAGAATTCATAAATTATGGTTTATTGGTGATTTAACGAAAAATCTTGTGTATAACACGCTTCGCAACTTCACAAGAACTTGGAACACTCTTCCGCACGAAGAAATTTTATACACCACAACAGCTTCTCCTCTTATACAAGGCTCAAATCCGACCATCCTTGGAGTACTGCTCACATGTTTGGAGCTCAGCTCCTAAACATACCCTAAGACTATACTAGACTCTATCCATACACTTGATTGGGGACCCAGATTTGACAAAAAATTTAGACACTCTCGAACACCGAAGAAGAGTAGCCGACCTGATTCTGTTTTACAGATATTTTTATGGAAAGTGTTCAAAAGACGTGGCCCGCTTGATCCCGCCTAGAACGAGACCACCGGGCAGAAATAATACACGTCGAGCCGTAGACGCTCATCCGTATCAGGTTCAGCTCGTTACACCTCGTACCACCCTATTCCAGACTTCTTTTATGTATAGAACCGCATCACTTTTGAATAGCAATCCAAAGGGCGTGTTTCCCGAAGTATACAACTTGCAGCGATTCAAGGTCAACGTGAATCGACATCACCGCTCATGCATCGCTCTCAGAGCGTCATAGGGATTTCCCTGCAGTGCATGTGCATTTTAAATAAACAAAAGTTGCCAATATTGTTTGATTGAATGGTCGATTTCGAGCAAAAAAATCGTAAAGATAAGCGCGACACAAAACTATAAAATTTAGTGAGCTTCATTTAAATAGGACACATTTAAATAGGACTTTTTTGAATTGCCAGTATAAAGATGAAATTTAAAATTTCAATTCAAATCTGATAAGGTATCTTCCCATATGGAACTGAAGTATAGCTCCCTTGACGTTTTTTATCGGATATATCATCAATTAAGAATTGGATATGATAAATATTGTACTGGATAAAAATAGCATGATTTTAAATATTAAAACGTTCTTACCTAGCTGGACGGTCATCAAAGACAAAATCAGTGCATTCTCCATCATGAGTTCTAATTTGATCTTCGGGGCACACTTCTGGGGTGTCTATAAATTTGGGAGACTCATCATCGCAGGAAATAGCAGAAATCGCCAGCAAAACAAGCAATGAAACTATAGCCACTTTCATTTTGGCTGCGTTTTCTAAACAAAAATATTAATTATTTTCAAATTCATCAAACATAAAGATCTTTGTTGCAGAAATAAAAATATTTACATCTTATAATTGTTTGTTTTACTTACTTTGGTAGTTATTTTTGATATATATCTTGACGGGCAATTTTGCAGGAAGGCAACTAGTGTCTTCAACAACTAAATTGATTTTTTTCTCACAACCGTTTGAGATACAGAACCCGGTTTTTATACACAAATCTTGTCATTAATATTATCTACTTTTTTATTGCTAACAACTTTTTTTATTGGCAGTGAAACAAATAACAAGAAAAATAATTAAAAACAAGTAGTAATGTTTTGTCCACAATAAAACATGTTGCAACTTTTATGTTCATTATCATAAAATTATGTTTTTATAGAAAACCATTAAAGCTTTCGACCAAACGCATCTTTTTTAAGTAGAAAACACTCGCAATTTGAAATGTGCTTACACAATGCTAATTTTCCCAGTGTCGTAGAAATTGGGGACAAATGAATTTCAATAAACCCTAAAATCTCCGCCACTGTCATATGAAAAGAACATTAGGTAGTGCTCAAAAAGTAAACAATATTAACGATAAGATGTGTACAAAAACTCCGTTTTATATCTGGAACGGTTTCTGAGAAATCGTTAAAATATTGAAAAAAAATTTTTTTTTGACGCCCTGTATGTCTTAAAAACGATGGGTTTGCGGACTTATTTTTTTTATTTTTTATTTATTCATTACAATACCCAACGGGATAACATCCCTCATGAGGGCAAGGCATATACACAGTATTACCTGGTAAATAAAAGTACACAATAACAACAATAAACATTTTAAATACTAGTTGACCTCAGTTTCTATGACCTGTTCTAAAAAACACGAGATGACAGATTTCCTACTTGCTTCAAAAATATTACAATGTCTTTCTATCAGAATATAATTCTTAAGTATCTGGAACAGAGGAAACGCAACCATAATATTAGTGTTTGGCCAAGGTATTTGAAAAGCAGGTGAATACCTAAGAGAGGGCCCAGGAACCCGAGGTACGAAATATGCCCGAAGCTCACTACAGTCAATCCTGCCATGCAAAATGTCAAACAGAAATAGAACCGACTGTAATTATTGGCGTCGCGTCCGCAGACTGAAACATTGAAATCGAGTGAGCAGCGATTGATGATTATAGCCTCTTGGTGGATAAGCTCCGTCGATTTTATAAGAAAGAAATTTCAGTAAACGGCGCTGTATGCGTTCGAATGAATGCCATAGATAGGAGCCCAAAACAGAAGCATACTCCAATTTGGACCTAATTAGACCTCTAGACGCCGCAGCAACCATCCTTTCTACATGTGAAACAAATGTCAACCGTGCGTCGAATGTGACACCCAAATCCACAACTGTATCTGGTCTCATAAGAACGTAGCTGTCCAGGGAATAATCGAAGATGAGAGGCTCTCGCTTTCTACTGTAGGTCATGACATTGCACTTTTTGATATTTAAAGTCAACTTGTTATTATGACACCAGTTATGCAAGCGACCAAGATTAGCCTGTAATTTTACACAGTCAGATATATCATTAATGACCGAGCATATCTTCAGATCGTCAGCGTAAAAGGAAAAATTCACATCAAAAACACCGATGACATCATCCACGTAGAGGGCGAATAGTAAAGGTCCCAATATACTTCCCTGCGGGACTCCTAATGATTGCCGAAATGAGTCAGAAGAGCATCTGTTAAATCCCACAAACTGACATCTGCCCGACAGGTAACTATCAAAAAGCGAGATCAAGGGGCCTGTGAAGCCAAATGATTTCTCAATAAAACATCGTGGTCCAAGCAATCGAAAGCCATAGACAAATCAGTATATAACACATCAACCTGGGAGCGCCTATCAAGCGCTTCCGCCGAAATAAATTGAGTAGTGCACAACAGATTGGTGACTGTAGAGCGACCCTTAATGAAGCCATGTTGGCGGGAGGAAACACGCTGAGAAACATGCTTTCTCAACCTATCGCCCACCACACTTTCAAAAAGCTTTGCAAAGTTATTCAGTATTGCAACCGGTCTATAACTGACAACCTCCGACTTATCACCCTTTTTGAATAATAATAATAATAATAATAATAATAATAATAATAAATCTCTTTATTGTACCATTAAATTCAACAATCATTGATTAGTACAATAGCGTTGTAAGCGATGATAATAATTCACAAAACAAAGAACAAACCGCAGTAGTACACATAAATTCGCCTGCGTAATCAAAAGGTCATACGCAAGCGATTGGCATTATAACACATTGATCACAATCACAAATGCATCAGAGAAAATTGAGAAGAACAAAAATAAAGGAAAATTTCCAGAATCTAATGCTAGTCATTGTATACACTACATTGTCGTTTACAATTATACATATCCTAGTGACAAGGTGCTAGGTTAATTAATCAATAAGGGTGTGGAGGAAGGGGGGGAGGAAGACAGAATATCCATGGTAGAATAGGGTTCCAGGTCTGTGAGATAACTTCGGAGATGTGCCTTGAACTGAGAGAATCCAAAGGTTGCGGGGTCTATCCTGAAGTGATTAAGGAATTTTATGGCCGTGTACGTGAATGTCCTTTCGGTGGAAGTGAGATGGTGAGTTGGTAGTTTGAAAAGATTAAGCCTGGTCTGATAATGGTGTGTGAATCGGAAACGATCAAGTTTGGCTTGATGTTTTTAAATCAGTTTGAGAAGAGAGAAGACATAAACAGCAGGCAACGTGAGGAGACCGAGACGCCTGAAGTGACCCCTACAGGACTGATCTATGGACAAGCCTGCCAGTATCCTGATAGCTCTCTTCTGCAGAAGAAAAACTCTGCGTAAAGAACTCTATCCGCCCCATACGGCCAGGCCATAGGAGATGTGACTGTAAAAATGTCCGTAGTATGCGGAGAAAAGAACGTCATGAGACACAGTGTGTTGGAGTTGTTTCAGAAGGAAGCAGGAGCTAGCAAGGCGTCGGCACAAGTGGTCAGTGTGAGTCAGCCAGTTCAAGTCTTGATCGATGTAAAAGCCCAAGAATTTCACAACCCGCGTAGGAGAGATCTCAGTACTAACGGTTGGGATGGGCGGTAAAGGAGGAAGGCGAGAACGGCAAGAATGGAAGTCAATCAACTCGGTTTTTGTTAAATTCAGTCTTAGTTTATTTTCTCTAAGCCATAAAGATGCTGCTTCTAATGGAAGTTTAGTTGATTTTATTATTTCAGTGAGGTCGTTTGTTTTCAACCTGATGAGGATGGTTGTATCGTCTGCATAATTAACACATAGAGAGGTGGGGGAAGAAATTGAGGAGCCCAAATCGTTAATGAAAATAAGGAAAAGAAGCGGTCCGAGTACGCTACCCTGGGGTACTCCTGAGAAGATTGGAGCAAAGTGGGATCTCACAAATCGACCATCAGACGCAGGGAGCTGTACCGCCTGGGTTCTTTCCCGTAAGTAGCTGGTAAACCACTTTAGGGGCAATCCGCGAACACCAATGCTCTCCAGCTTCCGAAGCAGGCATTCGTGGCACACACTATCGAAAGCCTTGGAAAGGTCCAGAAGCCATCCAGCCGTTCGCATGCCCTCCTCCATGCCTTCAGAGATGTACTCAGTAAGTTGTATTAGAGCCGTCTCAGTTGATCTGTTCCTCAGGAAACCATGTTGGGAGCGGGAAAGAGTCTCAGTCTTATTTAAGAAGTCAAGAAGACGCGAGGAGACGAGGGATTCGAGAATTTTATCAAACACGGATAGTAAGCTGATTGGTCTGTAGTTGTCTGGGTCTTTGACGTCGCCCTTCTTGTAAATGGGTTTAACCACGGCTGTCTCGAGTTTATCTGGGAATACTCCGGTCTCAAAGGAGTTGTTATAAATTTCCGATAAGGGTTGCGCAAGTTCAGATATACAATACTTCGCAATGAAGGAAGGAATCTCGTCTAGACCTGACGACTTTTTGTTTTTAAATCTGGATGCTAGCCTTATAATTTCGCCAGGTGATGTAGGGTACAACATGAAAGATGACGAAGAGACGACAACAGGCACAGTGGATCCGTGAGTGTGGCTGACGGTGGGAGAGTTGTTTGAAAGAAATACGCCGTTGAGTATCTCAGCAATTTCTCCAGGATCCGTCTTGACTGAGTTTTGACAATTAAGTTCCTCGATCTTCCGAGACTTGCTTGCCGACTGACAATGTTTGTTTATGAGAGACCATCCAGATTTAATTGGATTTTCGGATTCGCTGATATATATGTCATTGCGACGTCTGGTCTCACGTCTCACCAAATACCCGAACTTTCGCTTAAGGCTGGCTAACTGGCACTTGAACTGCTCGTTGGATGTATTTTTCAGTTCATTTAGGAAATTTATTCTGTCATAAAGTTGACGTATTTCTGGGGTAAGCCATCGAGGTCTGGTAAGCCCAGAATCACGAATTCGTGATTTTCTGAGAGGAAAATACCAGTCAAAATAATAAGAGAGAGTGTTAGCGAAGCAGGAGTATTTGGAATTGGTATCGGGGGCATCCAGAAGATCCTGCCAGTCAACGTTTAGCAGCTCGTTTTGAAACTGAGCGAGGAGCAGGGGGTCATTTATGTCCCTCTTCCATCTCACCACGGGATTACTGCCGCTTCCGTGGGCACCGGCCGAGTCCGGAAGTCGAAGCGTAGCATGAAGTGCGTGGTGGTCAGAAATAAACGTAGGTATTGTGTTGCTGCAGAATAGTCTTAGTACTCCAGAAATTGCAATATTATCAATGCAAGTTGCGGAGGTATTAGTGACCCTAGTCGGACTGCTGATGCATAGTTGGAAGCCATGTGAAGATAGAATCTCGGTCAGACTAGAGGTGCTAGGGTTGTCACAGAGAACATCAATATTGAAGTCTGCGGCAAGAACTACGTTATTTGAGAATCGGGAAGCCGCTTCAAGTAATTCGTCTAGATGATGAAGGAAATCCTTTACAGGACAAGTAGGGGAGCGAATACAGGACGTATTCGCGATATCTTCCATTTAGCAGGAAAATAGGCCGAACCTATTACCAAATCGAACAGATACTTTAGTGGCTCAGCCAGAACACCGATGCAATCACCGACCATGAACGCAGGAATTAAATCCGGACCCGCTGTCTTACGCTGACCAATCTTCCTGGCCGCTCTCAGAATCTCATCCCGATCCGTCACCCCAAGGCCAAACCCACCTTCACCTTCGGAAGGATCACCAGAACGAAGGTGGCCATTATTGTCATCTGTCTTAAAGACCCTAGAGAAATATGTCTCGAACAAATTAACTATATTTCCTGCTGTTAAGAAGCTTCAACATCTTCAAATCTAACTTGACCAGGAATGTCACCAGACTGCCTCATCGTTTTAACCACCGACCAGAAATCTCGAGGAGAGACAGAGACATTAATCTCAGAGTTTCTGATAAAGATCCTATATGACTCTGCGATTTCCCGTTTGAGTCTAGAGCGCAGTACTTTTTATGTCGAATATGGTTACCAAACCAGGGAAAGAGTACACTCCTAGGCTTATCAACATGTTTCCTTGGCACATGTTTGTCAAGCAGTTCATACAGGATGCTATAAAAAGCATCCACAGCGTTATCGACGTCCGAGATCCATCTCAACTGTGCCATCCAGTCAGTGTCCTCAATGTCCTTGTCCAGTTCCACAAAGTTTGCCTTCCTAAAGTTATAGTCCCCAGCGGATTTGGACCTCGCAGTTTTCCGCCTGTCACGGAACGTGGGCACATAAATCTCCAGAGCTGGGTGTAAGGGATATCTATACGCGTCAACACCTCAGAGGCATTCTCAGTTCGTATGTTCAGGGTGCAGCACACCAGGTCAAGAATCCTGACCCCACAGTTGAGCACTTGGTTCCACTGACTCATGTACATAAATTCCATGAAGCCATTAATACTTCTGGTCAAACTGGTGGGTGGATGGCACAGCACTAAATGCGACATCATGGTATTCTGAAATATTAAAGTCACCTACGATAAGAAGATCCGAACCATAAATTGACTGTAAGGTTTCAAGAGCATCAAAGAATGCCTCGTAACTGGCCAGGGGGTATGTACACCACCGCAGCATAAAGGGTTCGACGTTTTAATTTCACCCGGACAACCACTACTATATCAAAAACCTTCAGTTCAGATAAAATCACCTGCAATGAGACCCTCTGTGAGACATATCTTTTACTGACTTTACGTTAATAAAACATTTTTTTCTCAGAAAACGGCAAGGAATCACACCTTTCAATTTCCGACATATGTTCCGAAACACCCTGTATACAGGCTTTGTAACTATTTTCGTCGCTCCGCTCACTTATACACGGATATCGGAAACCGTAAAAGATACAGGGTCGGTTTAGTTAACAAAAATTTGCTACATTTTCGTCAATGTGTTAGTGAAAACAGATCTGAAATATCGGTGCTAGTTCATGAAATAATCGCGTAAACTAAAAATATTTACACCGTAGGATTATTTGTTTATTTTTTAGCATTTCATAAAATGAAAATTCAATATGGGGTAGAAAAGAAAAAAAGGGGGACAGTCGCATCTCAAAAATTAAAAAGAAATTTTAAGCTAATGATGCTATTTAGTAAAACTGGTTCCTTTTATGCCCAAAAACTAAATTTCAGGACAATATCTCCACAAACAAAAGAGCTCTATGAATAAGAAGAAAACTCGTCATTTTTGGGCCTTTGCGGTTATTTAATGAACTAGCAACGATATTTTTGATCTGTTTTCACCAACACATTAAGACGAAAATTTTGCAACTTTTTCTCAATAACGACCCTGTACCTACCTAGCTATTACGGTTTTCGACATCCCTGTGTAGTGAGCAATGAAGTAGTTATAGCCCTGTATAACAAACTTTATACAATCTAAACTAACCCAATTATTCCTATCTTACTGAAAACTGCTTCGTCGTATAGTTCGAAAAAGCGAAGTTCTCTTTATGCACAATAGTGGAGAGGGTCTGTCAAAAAAAAAAGGCTCCATCCGCCTTGGATCCGAGAATTTTTTTTTATTTATTTTTTTCATAAAGTTGGACCCCCTCTTCATTTTGGTGGCATTTTCAAAAATTTAATCGACGCCCTGGCGGAGAAATGTGCATGCGAAGACATCGGCAATGGGTTTTTTGCACATAACTCGCTTAATTCAACTCTGAGCATAGTAAATATCCTGTCGAAAAATGAAGAGCTCTCGAAGACGCGTAATTTGAACTTTGATTGGTTCAAATCGGTCAAACGGTTCTCGAGATATCGCATTTTCAATTTTAAGGCCCTTTCTTCAGGGTTCCGCCGCGGTGCGAATACACCGCCGTCCGTGTCCGCGTGTTTTGCATGGAAAAAATCGACTTAGGGACTTAATTTTTTTTTTCATCGACAGACAGCAGTGTCCTCAATGATGCCTGAAATTTTGAAGTCGCTATCTCGATTAGAGGGGAAGGGGGAGGGGAAATCATAATTAAAATTCAAATTGCTATAACTTTCGCTAATATTGGGGCATCGGGCCCAACCAATGGGAGAAGACACTTTGGAATGCCTACTTTAAAATGGTATTTTTTTTCGATTCCGCCAATATTGGCAAGATGCCCGCAGAAAAACCGATTTCCCTCCCCACTTTTTTTTCTTAAAACTGGTTTTTTTGCCATGAAAGAAGGGGGTGGGGGTAAAAAATTTTTCGTAATCAGACGGGAATTTTTTTTAATCTTTGATTTGAGCCCCAGTAGACCTCGATCGGACCATTATTAAGGTCACAGGGTCACCAAACGCGTTTGGTCGTGTAGAATGGCAAGGATTAGGGTTAGCGGGTTCCGCTACCGGCATTTTTTAGGGCTAAGTGTCCCCTTTCAAGATTTTCTTACCCCATGTCGCTATCTCAAATAGGGCCTGCACGCGGACGTGATATGTAAACCAATTAATCTAGCCGCGGAGCAGCGAGAGCCGGGGGGGAGCCTAGCGCTCCCTCTCCTTTCTCTCTTCTCTCACAGACACACACGCTAGATTAATTGGTTTACATATCACGTCCGCGTGCAGGCCCTAATTGAGATAGCGACATGGGGTAAGAAAATCTTGAAAGGGGACACTTAGCCCTAAAAAATGCCGGGTAGCGGAACCCGCTAACTCTAATCCTTGCCATTCTACAGGATCAAACGCGTTTGGTGACCCTGTGACCTTAATAATGGTCCGATCGAGGTCTACTGGGGCTCAAATCAAAGATAAAAAAAATTCCCGTCTGACGACAAAAAATTTTTTACCCCCACCCCCTTCTTTCATAGCAAAAAACAGTTTTAAGAAAAAAAAGGGGGGAGGGAAATCGGTTTTTTTGCGGGCATCTTGCCAATATTGGCGGAATCGAAAAAAAAAATACCATTTTAAAGTAGGCATTTCAAAGTGTCATCTCCCATTGGTTGGGCCCGATGCCCCAATATTAGCGAAAGTTATAGCAATTTGAATTTTAATTATGATTTCCCCTCCCCCTCCCCCTCTAATCGAGATAGCGACTTCAAAATTTCAGGCATCATTGAGGGCACTGCTGTCTGTCGATGAAAAAAAAAATTAAGTCCCTAAGTCGATTTTTCCATGCAAAACACGCGAACACGGACGGCGGTGTATTCGCACTGCGGCGGAACCCTGAAGAAAGGGCCTTAAAATTGAAAATGCGATGTCTCTAGAACCGTTTGACCGATTTGGACCAGTCAAAGTTCAAATTACGCGTCTTCGAGAGCTCTTCATTTTTCGACAGTATTTACTATGCTCAGAGTTGAATTAAGCGAGTTATGTGCAAAAAACCCATTGCCGATGTCTTCGCATGCACATTTCTCTGCCAGGGCGTCGATTAAATTTTTGAAAATTCCACCAAAATGAAGAGGGGGTCCAACTTTATGAAAAAAAAAAATCAAAAAAAATTCTCGAGTCCAAGGCGGTTCGAAAGTTAGACCCTCTCTACTACAATTTGCAGTAAATAAAACCTTCTTGCACATCAATCGCATAGATAGTGTATTTTTATGCGTTGATTCAAATTATGAATATTTACACCGGTTTTCTTTTAATTGGTTTACTCACACTTTCCATAGTCATATCATATTCGTGAAGTTGTCTACTGTGAAAATTTCAGTTCAAGTCCTTTGAAAATGTCCCCTACAATGGATATAGAAATTATTTTGCAATTTTTCCCTTTATCCTATGCACGTCACTGGCTACCTAATTTTGAAAATACCTTTTTTACCCTACCTTGAAATTCTAAAACAGTGACAATAGGGTCGTTTTGATACAGAAATTTTGATGAAAAATTTTAAACTTTTGAGAAATAAACAAAATTCGAAATTTCCGTCGTTTCTATCATTTGCTTCTTGAAATTTTTGAAGGTAGGTAAGGGTTATTAGGATACTGTTGCGGTTAGTAATTATTTTCGTAATACTTGAAGAAAAATTATACAACCTGGCAACGTAGCAACCATGCCACCCAACGAGCCCTTGCTGGGCAGGAAGAAGAGAGGAGAGACGCATCGAGACGCTCGTACAAATCGGACACGTAACACGATCGGCAGGTCCGCAAAAATCGATACTCGCGAACCGGCCACCAGTATACTAATTATTATTGTTATTTGAATTAAAAGTTTAATTTATCAATATATAATCAAAAATCAAAGTCTCGTTTCTAATCGTAATAACATATCGCATTCAATCGAATATATCGAAAATCAATTGGTCCTTCGAGAAGAAATAATCGAACCAAGCATAAATAATCAAAATCAACAAATCACAATCATATTTGGTCCAATCGAGCCGGAGATATCAGACCTGTGTGGAAGTTCCAATCGGTGGAGAATAGAACGAAACAAGACCTGTGGAGGAAAATCACGTTCCTGTCAGTAAGTCCTATCAAATACATAATTAAGCATGATTCGAAATGTTGCTTCATTAACAAAAAAAATAATAGCAAAAATTTGATATTCATAGCACGTACAACAATTACTATAGCCTAAATATTCGTTGGTGACTCATATTTGACAGACTTTAAAATGGCAGGTGATAAAAAAAATAAGGGTGAGAAAGTAGAAAAAACAGAAGAAAACGAAATCGAAACATTAGAAACGCAAAGAAGTAGTATTCAATCAAAACTTGCAAGGTTTGAAACGTTTGTAAGCAATCCCGAAAATAAAAACAAAATTACAGAAATAGCAACCCGACTAAGTCAAATTCATGATGAATTTAAAAATTTCGACACGGTACAGTTTCGTCTGGAGAAAATTGTTTCAGGTAATGCGGAAAGCGAGCTCAAAGAAAACAAAGAACGCGAATCAACGGAAAACAGATTTTTCAAAGTAATTTCTGTAGCGAAAGATATGATCGAAAAAACGGATAGTAACCAATCAAAAATCGAAAATAAAAAAGATATTAGCGAAGTAACAGAAAATCAATTCACGAAATTACCAGAAATCGAACTTCCTAAATTTTACGGTACTTACGACGCTTGGTCAAGTTTCTATGACATATTTGTCTCAGTCGTTCATCAGAGAAGTGATCTATCTCAAATTCAAAAGTTCTTGTACTTAAAGGCATGCTGTAAAGGCGAAGCTTATAAAATAATCGATTCAATAGAAATTACAGGCGAAAATTATGAAATTGCTCTAGAATTATTACGCGAAAGATACGAAAACAAAAAAGCTATAATCAGCTACCACGTAAACGGAATATTGTTCAATCTACCGGAAGTAATGAAAGAATCGCACGTTACTTTAAGAAAATTAGTAGATACGTTTAATCAACATTATAAATCGCTAACGAAACTCAAATTGCCCACAAATTGCTGGGATGCGTTGTTAGTTCCAATCATTCTCAAAAAATTAGATAACGCAACCAGAAGAGAATGGGAGATAAGACAATCAGATAAAAAATTAGCAGACCTAACAGAACTCTTAAACTTTTTAACCAAAAAATGCCTTACGTTAGAATCGCTGTATGGCGAAGGCATAAACAAAAAGCAAAATAACTCCCCCTCGAATTTAGTGGAGAGAAACCGACCCGCTTATAATCATAATAATAATTATCGATCGGTAACTAATAAACCGATGATTTCTCAATCGTATCATGCAATAACCTCGTCTCATAACAACGACACATTTTCATGTCCAGTTTGTCAAGACAAACATTACATTTATTTCTGTCCGAAATTCATATCCTTGTCCATTCATGACAAAAGGAATCTAGTTGGAAAATTAAATCTATGTTCTAACTGTCTCAGATCGAATCACAAAACTGCAGACTGTAGGTCGCAGGGTTGCAAAATTTATTCATTCAGACACAACACGTTGCTGCATGAAAATAAAAATCAGGATTCAGAGAATAATTCCCAGGCAAAGCGCGTATTTTACAATAACAGAGAAATGCGTTACTACAATCTCGATCGCCAGAGAAACTCAGACGTAGACCCCGAATTCACGCAAGGTCATCGGGAATCTCAGCAGGTGTCAGCTGCAAGGGAAACGAGCATAGTCGCAGGAACACCAACACGGAACGTTAATATTGCTTCTACATCGAGAGATGCAAATTCTAGCGACACGGAAATCAGGCAATTGAAACCTGAAAATAATTCACAGAATCAGATATTCACGAGTATGATTCATACTAGTTTTCAACTGAATGAAATATTATTATCGACAGCAAAAGTATTAATTTCAGATCACGACGGCAATTTTCACGAATGTACAGCCTTATTAGACGGAGGCAGTCAATCGAATATCATTTCAGAAAAATTATCACGTAAATTAAAATTAAATTTAGAACAATGCGCGATTCCTGTAATTGGAATAAACAAATGTATGACTAATATTAGTTACAAAACTTCAACGGTAATTAGATCACATTGCTCATCGTATCAAAATCGAACTACATTTTTAGTTTTACCCGAGATAACGGAAAATTTACCATTGGTGAGTTTTGATAAAGAGAATATTTCTATTCCTAAAAATTTGAAACTTGCGGACGATAATTTTAACAAATCAAAATCAATCGATTTATTACTCGGCGCGGAATTATTTTACGAATTATTGGACGTAGGTAAAATAACACTTGGACGAAATGCTCCCATACTCTATAATACAAAATTAGGATGGGTGATATCGGGAAAGATAGCAATTAACGGAAACAGGTGCGACAAAAAATCGGTATGCAATTTTTCGACAACAGGAAAAATATCAAACGACGACTTACACGAAACAATGCAACAATTTTGGAAAATTGAAGAAATTCCACAAAGGGAAATTTTATCGAAAGACGAGCAATACTGCGAGGATTATTTTACAAAAACAACCGAAAGAGATCAAACGGGTAGATTTATTGTTAGATTACCTTTAATCGAAAATTCATCGGAATTGTTGGGAGAATCGAAAACAACATGTTTAAAAAGATTTCACGGATTAGAATCACGACTTCAAAAAGATCAAAATTTAAAAATCAAGTACTCGGATTTTATGAGCGAATACGAATCGATGGGTCACATGACTTTAAAAAATTCATTTGATTCAGATGAGTCGGTTAAAAATAAATCATTCTTTCATCCAATTCATGCGGTTATTCGAGAATCAAGCAAAACAACGAAATGCCGCGTAGTCTTCGACGGATCTGCTAAAACATCGTCAGGCTATTCCCTAAATGATTTATTAATTACCGGACCGACTATTCAAGACGACTTATTTTCGATTACGTTACGTTTACGCCTAAGAAAGATCGTAATAAATGCAGACATCAAAATGATGTATCGTCAAATATTAGTACACGCGGACGATCGCGATTATCAACAAATCTTATGGCGCTATAATACGAATGATAGCATTAACGTTTACCAATTAAACACGGTTACATACGGTCATTCCAGTTCCCCCTTCTTAGCTACACGGTGCTTGAAGGAACTAGCAAAACAATACGAAAATCGTTATCCTCGAACATGCAAAATTATCGAAAACTCGTTTTACATGGATGATTTATTGACCAGTGTAAATACAGAAGCGGAAGCTTTAGAAATATATTTCGAATTATCCGAAATATTAGGCAGCGCAAACTTTCAATTAAGAAAATGGTCTTCAAACGAGAATTCCATTTTACAATCAATCGCAGAACACAATTCGGGTATCGAAACAGATCAAAATTTAATTATACCTCACGACAATAAAGAAATTAAAACTCTAGGAATATCATGGAATTCCGAAGATGACACGCTTAATTATTCAGTAAACACTGAATTTAATTCGCAAATTATCACGAAACGCACCATTCTGTCCAAAGTATCAAAAATATTCGATCCATTGGGTTTAATCGGCCCAGCAGTAATAAAAGCGAAAATTTTAATGCAACGACTATGGCAACTTAAATTAGATTGGGATGATAGTGTACCGCAAGAATTAGTTGAATATTGGAATTTATTTAACGAGCAACTCCCAATTTTAAATGAGTTAAAAATTACTAGACAAGCTGTTTGCGAAAATCATAAGAGCGTTCAGCTAGCAGGATTCAGCGATGCTTCCGAAACAGCATACGGAGCATGCATTTATTTAATTTCAGAAAATGAACAGAAAAACAAATTCTCACAACTGTTGTGCGCAAAATCAAAAATAGCACCATTAAAGAAAGTATCGTTACCCCGACTAGAACTTTTAGCGGCGACTTTATTATCAAAATTAGTCAAAAAAGTTCTCAATATTCTCGACATCGATATATCGAAAATAATGCTTTATTCAGATTCAACTATCGTTTTATCGTGGATCAGGTGCGATCCTAATAAATTAAAAACGTTCGTGGCAAACAGAGTAACCCTCATTACAGACTCCACTGAGACCGGCAGTTGGAGACACGTTCGAAGTAAAGACAATCCCGCGGATGTAATATCAAGGGGTGTCAATCCACAGGAGATGATCGATTTACCGCTGTGGTGGCACGGGCCAGAATTTCTAATTAACGAAAAAATTAGCGATGCGGACTTAGATGAGAATTCTGAAAATCTCGAATTAAATACAATACCGGAAATGAAAAAACACGCAGTAAGTTTAGCGTCAATAAAACATAATAACGAAGTCATAAATGACTTAATTACTAAAATTTCAAAATGGAATAAGCTAGTTCGAGTATTCGCGTACGTTCATAGATTTAAAAACAGATTACAAAAGAAAGTATCGCATAAATCAATTTGTTTAACAGTGGAAGAAATTCAAGAATCTACAGTGGCTTTAATAAAACATTGTCAGCAAGAATGTTTTTCACTTGAATTATCTTGTATACAAAATTCACGAAATTTATCGAATAATAGCAAGTTACTGAACCTAAATGCCTTTCTTAGCGATCAAGGTTTGCTTAGGGTAGGTGGTAGGCTTTCTAAAGCAAATATCAGCTATGAGCAGAAACATCCGATTATTCTGCCCGACAAACATAAAATTACTCGACTAATTATCGAAGATTTACATTTAAAGTATTTGCACGCAGGAGTTCAAAATTTATTATCGATTATACGTTTGCAATATTGGCCCATGAATGGGAAAAATCAAGTAAAATCAGTAACCAGATCATGTATCAAATGTTTTAAAGCAAAACCTCGTGTTGCAAAATTCCTAATGGGTGAATTACCAAATGCGAGAGTCAACATATCAAGGCCGTTCTTAAAATGCGGTGTAGACTACGCAGGACCTATCATGATCAGGAATGGTTCTAACAGAAGGTGTAAGTTAATCAAATCGTATATCTGTATTTTTGTGTGTTTCGCAGTTCGCGCTATCCATATCGAATTAGTTCAAGATTTAACTACGGAAGGTTTCTTAAACGCATTAAAACGATTTATTGCCAGACGAGGCCGACCATGCGAAATCTTTTCAGATAACGGGCTCAATTTCGTAGGAGCAAATAATCATTTTATCGAGCTGTATGAATTGCTTTCAAGCGTTACACACCAGGAATCAGTTACTACTTATCTGTCAAAAGATCAAATAAAATGGAACTTCATTCCGCCAAGATCACCACACGTGGGAGGTTTATGGGAAGCCGCAGTAAAGTCTGCTAAATATCATTTACGTCGAATATTGGGTAATGCTTCATTATCATACGAAGAAATGTCGACAGTTCTAATTCAAATCGAATCGTGTTTAAATTCCCGTCCTTTAACTCCCTTATCAAACGATCCAAACGATTACCTACCGTTAACTCCAGCACATTTTCTGATTGGAGATTCATTAGCAAGCACTCCTCAAGGCAACGTCCTTGACCTACCAACGAACAGACTCTCTAGATACCAACTGACACAGCAACTTTCTCAACAATTTTGGCAGCGTTGGTCTCGAGAGTATTTATCGCAACTACAAAAACGCCACAAATGGACCTCATCAAACTGCAACCAAATCGAAGTTGGTGCCTTGGTCATCCTAGCAGAAGACAACTTATCGCCCTTGAAATGGACCATGGCCAGAGTAGTAGCAGTTCATCCAGGTGCCGATGGTGTGATTAGGGTTGTGAGTGTTAAAGTGCCTAATGGTAGAGTTTTTAAACGTTCACTCGCAAAAATTTGTCCTTTAGACCTCAGTGACAAGTAGCTCTAAGAATGGACAAATATCAGGACTAATTAATCAGTTTACTTTATTCAATGTATCAGAACGATCGTATTTAATTTCCACATATTGTATCCATTATTATTGATGGCCCCTAGGTACATCACGAATGTAATATCGAAATACTTTTAGTTAAACTTCATGTATGTACCATTGTTTTGAAATATTTTAAGTGTATATTTCAAGGTGGCCGGCTTATGTTGCGGTTAGTAATTATTTTCGTAATACTTGAAGAAAAATTATACAACCTGGCAACGTAGCAACCATGCCACCCAACGAGCCCTTGCTGGGCAGGAAGAAGAGAGGAGAGACGCATCGAGACGCTCGTACAAATCGGACACGTAACACGATCGGCAGGTCCGCAAAAATCGATACTCGCGAACCGGCCACCAGTATACTAATTATTATTGTTATTTGAATTAAAAGTTTAATTTATCAATATATAATCAAAAATCAAAGTCTCGTTTCTAATCGTAATAACATATCGCATTCAATCGAATATATCGAAAATCAATTGGTCCTTCGAGAAGAAATAATCGAACCAAGCATAAATAATCAAAATCAACAAATCACAATCAGATACCTCATCTCTATTCTGAAAGTTTTAGTTAGCCATTTTTACCATTTTCCTACATACGCCACTGGCTAATTAATAGAAATAATACAAATTTGATTGCATCGACTCAAATTTCAAATAATTTTCTTCAAATATTTTCAATTTATTTTCAAAGTTTTTTTTGCTCATACACAAGACAGAGACCATCGATGTTTCACTGGTTATTTCCAGCTCATCAGTCTGACATATTATCACCACCAAAAGAGTGTGCCGAACAGAAGAAAAATTCAAACACTTAACACTTATTTCATTTGTCGGAAACATAGTCATAACGTTATTGTTTTTCAATGATCGGATTCCTGTAATTGATATGATTTATTATTGTATCAATTTGTTTATTACTGAGACTTTCATTTTTGATCCTTGAATATGAATATCATAGGGTTAGAATGAAGTTCTGTTCTCCTTTGATATGTAACCTTGGGATGCCCTTCGTTTTAAGTTTTAACGAGCAGCAATGATTGGTTTTGAATAGATTTGAACGGCGCAATAGATTTGAAATTTTTATTAACGTAGGTTTTATAACAACATTAAACTTTATATATTACAGTTAGGTAGCTGTTGCAATGACTAATTGACAAAAATAATAACGATATACAGGATGTTTACTGTAAGGTTGACCAAACTTCACAGGCTAATTCTTCAGACTGAAATAAACAAAAATTTACCATTAACGTGTGTCCCGAAATGCACCGTTTTTGAGATAGTAAAAGAAGTATTCTTTTTTAAAGTTTTTTGGTGATATATCGGGAACCGTATGAGATGCAATGTTCAGCTCTTATACACACTGTGTGCTCACTGATCCCCTTATTTTCGCCGTAAAATAAGGGTTTCAAAAAAATTCAGTGGCGTAGATTTAGGGTATTTTGAGGGTTTCGACCCCCTAATTTCTACGCCACTGCAATAAATGCGATTTTAAGCAGCGCCTTTGAACCGTCCATGTTTTCTATACCAAAAAAGTACTCTTGGTTAACGGATCTAAAATGAACCGTTTCCGAGAAAAATGGCATTTTATGGGAGAAAACATCACTTTTTCAACGATTTTTCAATCGTTTCAAAATGAAAGTAAGTGAAAATTATCCCTATAATTAATGTTTTCTTTCATAAAATGCCATTTCTCTCGGAAACGGTTCACTTTAGAGCCGTTAACCAGGAGTACCTTTTTGATGTAGAAAACAAGGACGGTTCAAAGGCGCTGCCTAAAATCGCATTTATTTCAGTGGCGTAGAAATTAAGAGGTCTAAACCTTCAAAATACCCTAAATCTACGCCACTGAATTTTTTTAAAACCCTTATTTTACGGCGAAAATAAGATCAGTGAGCACATAGTGTGTATAACAGCTGAACATTGTATCTCATACGGTTCCCGAGATATCGTCAAAAAAACTGGAAATAGAATATTCCTTCGACACCCTCTATCTCAAAAACGGTGCATTTCCAGACACACTTTAACGGGAAATTTTTTGTTTATTTTAGTCTGAAGAATCAGCCCGTGAAGCTTGGTCAATCTTACAGTAAACAATAAACATCCTGTATAAGGGAATTGTGTCAATTCCCATAAATCACTCGTAAAGATCATGCAAATAAAAATATTCATAGACGCATGAAAAAAATTGCTTTTAGTGTATTTTTTAACAAAAAATACACTATTGAGGACGACATCACTTTCCAAAAATCACCCAAACTCATCAAATGTCCACCGATCATGACCCCCAGATTACGAAAAAGTGGTTTTCCAAAATTCACCTGCCCACGATATATATATATATATATTTATATATATATATATTTATAAAATATTGATAATTATGTTGGGATAGCAGCCAATTAAACAAGCAGGTTTTCTCTTTTTTCTTTTTAATCAAACCAAGCTTTCGAGCTTTTCTTTAGCTCTTCGTCAGGGGTACTGAAAAGATTAACAATAAATAATTGTAAGTATACATGAAAAATTAGGAACTAAAAGTTACATAATACTTACAGAAATTGAGTAAAAATTGAATATGTTTGTTAATCATTTTCATGGACAAGTGTAGATGATAAAAACATACAAATATGAACTAATAAACCAAATAAAAATTAAATAACATAAGAAAGTTAATTCCAAAAAAGGTTTAAAATAATTTAGAAGCTTTTTACATTTTTTTAAGAATAATTTTTATTTAAATTTTTGAAGGATGTCAATTTGATCATTTTTGATTTCATTGTAAGGAAGGAAATAGGTAATTAATTTATTGTTTAAGAAAGTGAAGTTATTGTAACACACAAATACCTAGATATTTACTGAAAAATAATCGAAAAAATATTTAACAGAGTAAAAATAAAAATAAAAACAAAAATAAAAATAATTTTTGAAAGACACTAAATTTGGAAATTATTTATTCTCATTTTTATCTATTTCTAATAAAAGACTGTAAATATTACTTAAGTTGTCTATGTCTTTCTTAGAATTTATCAAATTTGGTCTTTGTGAAATCCTAACCATTTCCAAAAATGTGCGTTTAAAAGTGTTAACTTCAGAATCTAAAACTATGGAGTTGTTATAGTTTGCTTCGTGACCAGTGGAAGTAATATGTTTTGTTAAAGCACAAGCGCCTGTATTTCTTTTTATATCACTTTTGTGAGATGTTATGCGGTCCTTAAGATTTCTTGAAGTTTGTCCTACATAATTTAGATCACAGTTTAGGCATGGTATAGAGTAAACAACATTTGATTGTTGTAGTGTAGGTGTTTTGTCTTTTAATTTTGAAAACAATTGTTTGACGGTTTTTTCAGTTTTAAAAGCAACTTTATCTCTTTCAGAGGTTTTAAGGATTGAAGCTAGTTGTATTGAAATAGGTTTGATGTATGGAAGAGAAATATATTTTTTCTTAAATATATTTTTCAATCCTTAAAACCTCTGAAAGAGATAAAGTTGCTTTTAAAACTGAAAAAACCGTCAAACAATTGTTTTCAAAATTAAAAGACAAAACACCTACACTACAACAATCAAATGTTGTTTACTCTATACCATGCCTAAACTGTGATCTAAATTATGTAGGACAAACTTCAAGAAATCTTAAGGACCGCATAACATCTCACAAAAGTGATATAAAAAGAAATACAGGCGCTTGTGCTTTAACAAAACATATTACTTCCACTGGTCACGAAGCAAACTATAACAACTCCATAGTTTTAGATTCTGAAGTTAACACTTTTAAACGCACATTTTTGGAAATGGTTAGGATTTCACAAAGACCAAATTTGATAAATTCTAAGAAAGACATAGACAACTTAAGTAATATTTACAGTCTTTTATTAGAAATAGATAAAAATGAGAATAAATAATTTCCAAATTTAGTGTCTTTCAAAAATTATTTTTATTTTTGTTTTTATTTTTATTTTTACTCTGTTAAATATTTTTTCGATTATTTTTCAGTAAATATCTAGGTATTTGTGTGTTACAATAACTTCACTTTCTTAAACAATAAATTAATTACCTATTTCCTTCCTTACAATGAAATCAAAAATGATCAAATTGACATCCTTCAAAAATTTAAATAAAAATTATTCTTAAAAAAAATGTAAAAAGCTTCTAAATTATTTTAAACCTTTTTTGGAATTAACTTTCTTATGTTATTTAATTTTTATTTGGTTTATTAGTTCATATTTGTATGTTTTTATCATCTACACTTGTCCATGAAAATGATTAACAAACATATTCAATTTTTACTCAATTTCTGTAAGTATTATGTAACTTTTAGTTCCTAATTTTTCATGTATACTTACAATTATTTATTGTTAATCTTTTCAGTACCCCTGACGAAGAGCTAAAGAAAAGCTCGAAAGCTTGGGTTGATTAAAAAGAAAAAAGAGAAAACCTGCTTGTTTAATTGGCTGCTATCCCAACATAATTATCAATATTTTATAATTACCTACACAGCCAAAACAAATCTAATATTTTTATATATATTTATATATATATTTATTTATTTCTCCAAAATCACGATTTTTCGATTTTCAAAACGCTCCTGTAGCTTTATCTTTCAAGATTAGTGAACGAAATTTTGGATTCTTGTAAAGCTTTGGAATGACTTTAGATTTTCGTTGAAAAAATTTCCAAAAGTCACGTTACTTCTACAGGGTGTCCTTTCAAAATTCCATACATCCGGACTTTGAGGCACGGTTTCTGGCCACAGTTTTCAATTAAGGGGGCTGAAATTTTTGTGAGAGTAAGATGTCCACAAGGAGTGGTCTGGTATTGCACTTGAGCAAAATCCGCCGAGCCGTTTCAAAATGGCGGCTATTTTAATTTTTTGGAAAATTGACTATTTTTGAATCCCTGTATGAGCAAGATGGCAAAAAAACTTTGAAATAAAATTAACAGGATTTGAAGAAAATTATTGGAAATTTGAGTTAATTCAATAAAATTAGCATATTTTCCATTAATAAGCCAGTGTCGTGGGTAGGAAAAAGGGTGAAAATGTGTCAATTCTATAACCGTTTATGAGTCCATTTTTGAAGAAGTTGAACCGAAATTTTCCTTTTTTTTTTGCTTTAACATATAATTTGATGTCTTAGCTTCAATTCGCCTCGATTAATGTAGCACTTTAAACGAAAAACAAAAAAGTTTTTCGCTTGTGCAAAATTAGCTTACACTTATATAAAATTATTAAATCAATGAAAGGGTTCGCAATTTCTTTTTTATTTTTTTCCACATTCAATTATGAATGGTTCTGAAAATTAGAAGAGCAAACGCAACAACAATTAAATCACCTACATGCAGGTGAAAAAAGTATTCAAATTGGTTTTTTAATAACAAAGATACGACCAGTTTAAAAAATAAAATTTGTAGGTGTGTAATAGGTACCTGACGTACTACATATACCTATCTACGCGATCAACACTACAAACTCGAAACCCACTGTTGTTCAGTTCATTACACCGATGTTTAGTAAACTGTTGGTGTGGGTTCGAAACCACGAGATGGTATAATTCTTTTTTTTTTGGTAGGTAGGTGGAGTTTTCCCAAAAAAAATCAGATTATTTTTTCATTATATTCATTATAAAAAAAAAAATAGGAAGAAAATATTTATTATTGAATCGCATAAAAATACACTATTTCTGCGATTGATGCGCAAGAAGGTTTTTAAGCTTTACTATCTTTTTTTAGGCAACCGTATCTCACCTAAGTGATTTTTATATGACGTAAGAATCGAGTCCATAGCTTTTGAAACTCAAAAAAAGTCCACTTTTAGTGTATTTTTTAATAAAAAAATACACTATTGAGGACGACATCACTTTTCGAAAATCACCCAAACTCATCAAATGTCCACCGATCCTGACACCCAGATCACGAAAAAGTGGTTTTCCAAAATTCACCTGCCCACAATATATATATATATATATATATACTTGGCCAACTATCAAAGCGAGGACCAACTGTTCTACCCATCAAGTGAGGACCACCAGAAGAAAGCATTCTACAGGCATAGTAATAGTTCTGATTGTTAAATCTTGAGATGGGCGATAGATGGCTCGAGAGTATACGCAGGGAAAACGGAACAGAGCCAAGTTATAATTTTCATGTATATAGGAACATAGTGAGGACAGTTTGCGTGAATATCAAAGTGAGGTCGGTATATTTATTTATGCTCTCCGCATTTAATGAGGTCCGTATATTACATGATTCGTAGAAAGTGAGACCCAGCACTGTTGCCAGATGCCAAGCATAGCGCTTTAGTATGATACACTGAAACACAGTATGACCTGCCGCAGCAGCAGGTTGGCTCCGCATCGGCAAAACCGTGATGTCACTTGTTCTAAAAAATCATCTACGAATCTAATGTAAATAACGTCTGCTTTATCACAAAATACCCAGAGGTGGGTTACTATTTTGAATAAACCTATTTTAAATACCTACTTAAGATAGAATCAACCTATTTGAAATAAATCTATTTAAAATGAAAATAACACAAACATAATCATCAGCGATAGTGCACAAGAGTCAAATCTTACAGTCTTTTTCTTTTGATGTTCGTCTTTTGTTTTTCCTAATTTGTGAAATGCTTTTCCCATTTATCAAACGTCAGTGCGTGATGTTTCAATTGAAACTCCAAACCAGAAGTCTTAACTTTTGAGATACAAGGTGGTGAAGTTTATGAAAAATAAATAATTTTTTACATAATATCTGTAATACCGCTCTCTAGATATATTATCCAAATTTCGTATACCGGTATTACGCTTCAAGAGGCATTTTTTCGTGTACCACATTTCATTTTATTTCTACTGGTGACGATCGTTTTTTTTTTATTATTTTTTTCATCAAAGCATTTTTAACGATAATCTTGCGACCATGGAGAGAAATAGATTTTATTTTTTTAGGCGGAAAGCGTGCATCGATCTGAAAAAATCAAGTAATCAAATTTGCCTAGAAAGGAATGGGCATTTCAAAAATGAATCTATAAAAAAAATCAGTGGCGTATGGCGTATGTACCATCAATGTTTATCAATGTTTATCAATGTCTGCCAAATTATGCAGGTAAAATTCTGCACGAACGTCACTGCTGGAAATAAAATGAAATGGAGGACATAAAAAAATGCCTCTTAATGCATAATACCTACCTGCATGTATACGAAATTTCATTGAAATATCTAGAGCAGTAGGTAGGTATTAAAGATATAAAAAAATTAATTATTTTTCATAAACTTTACCACTCTGTATCTCAAAGGGTTAAGACTTTTAAGACACACGTTTTCATGAAGTTTTTTTTTTAACTTACCAAAAAAAAAATACCCCCTTAAATATTAACATTTAATTAGGGAACACCGTATATACAGGCTGTTCGGTAATGGGCCAGCCAAAATTAAACATCATGTATAAAATCGTGTTTTAAACATAAGAAAAGAATAACGTTTTTTTCAGATATCGGGCTTCGTTGGGAAATATTTCCAAAAAATGTAAAACTAAGGCAGCTCTGAAATTTAAAATAAATCATCCCGATCTGAAAAACGTTTTTCTTTTTTATGTTTCAAATACGATTTTATACATGACGTTTGGTCTGGACTGGCCCGTTACCGAACACCCTGTAAATAATATTTATTTCTGGATAACATAATGGTCTTATATCTTTACTGAAATTTGACTTGTGTAACCATGCACGAGCGGGACTTGTCATTAATAAAATAAATAACAGAGTTAACTAGTTGTATTTCGTCTAATAAGTAGATACTTAATTATTACAGTGATAAATGGAAAAGGTGCACTTATGTAAATAACAATATAATAAGGGAAAGTCCGTACATGGCGATACAATGGATAATTGCCAATACTATGGACAATTTCCAATAACGGAGGAGACAAATGCAGGCCGCGGGGTAAAAACTAGAAAACCCCGATGCGTCAGACTGCTTAGAAATCTCATGGAACATGGAATACTTCATAACTACGGATACGGCTACGGTAACTTACTATGTATTAATTACTACACTACTTGGGGACGGGTGGTTCGACTGGTCTTGGCTTGGGCCCTAGTCGGTGGGGCAGCGGCGTGAAGTGTCTGGCACTACCGATCGATGAAATCAGGAGTGAATGAATACCAGCTGGTAGTGTCGCTAATATTTTATACTCGTCATATTCTCAATAGCCAATGTCCTACTGTCTAATGTTTCAACCTTATACTATTAAATAAAATATTATCATAATAAATAAATATTTATTATATTGTCTAAGGTTTCAACAAACTGTTATACTAGAAATTAATTGGAAATAAATATGGCGGAATTGGCGGGAGCAGCATTCTACTCTGTAGCATCTACGCTGTACAATGAAAATTTATTAAATTAAATTTAAATTATTTCTACTACATTAACTTGATATAATAGAAAAATAATCTATAAAAAAAATTGACAGATAACTTCCTTAACTCGGGTTGAGTTTGTAGAAAAAATCGTCTCCATCAAGATAAATAAAACATAATTTTTCGGGTTTTATTTTATTATTGAAATGTACAATAATTTTCAGTTTTTATTTTTCTTATTATGTTGCTTAAAAATAATCAATAATTATTGTTTGGTAGAAGATTATTACATCCACTTTTAATTTGTTATGTTTTGTATTTATTTGTAAATTCTTTCAGTAAGATACCTATTAAACTTCATTTACTATAAGTATTTCTAATCTATTAACTTTTTTTGTAAAAGATAACACTTTGATTTCTTATCTGATTATTTATCATTTTAATTTTTTAGTAAAATATTGAACTTAAATTTACTGTTTCTTATTTGTGTATTTATAATAAACTGTTTTGCTATACCTATGCTTGCTTTTATTCATTTCTTTATTGTACCTACGAATCCACTAACGAAGGACAGGACCATTTTCCATTTTATATTTCAATTTCAAATACCAATTTTCTTTTTTGTATCGTAAAATTGGAAAATGGTCCTGTCATTCGTTAGTGGATTCGTAGGTACAATAAACAGATGAATAAAAGCAAGCATAGGTATAGCAAAACAGTTTATTATAATTACACAAATAAGAAACAGTAAATTTAAGTTTAATATTTTACTAAAAAATTAAAATGATAAATAATCAGATAAGAAAATCCACTAACGAAGGACAGGACCATTTTCCATTTTATATTTCAATTTCAAATACCAATTTTCTTTTTTGTATCGTAAAATTGGAAAATCTGAAGTATTTTTTATTTTCCATTTTAAATAGTTTATCAGAAAGCATTTTGTCCTTTCTATTTTAAATACATTTTGAAAACCATTTTACCCATCTCTGAAAATACCATCAACATAAAAGATGAAATTCTGAAAATTTTACAATTTTGGTCACAGAAAATAAGAAACAACCTGGACTGATCATTTATATAAAATGTGGTTTTAAAGCTCGCCTAAATTCAATAAAAGTAAAATGGACGACATTTGAGGCTAATCCAAACCCGTCGATTTTGGTTTTCAGATTATAATTTTTTACAGGGGTAGTTACCCCTCTGGAATTTTGAAACATTAAGGGGGTAGTGTGGTATGTCATTTGATAGGTAATAATATTATATTTTTTAATTAAAAATTAAATCTTCCTTCAGTTCCTTGTCTGCCTCATCCTGGCTTCTACTAAAATCATATTTATTCGAATAAGGTTTTCTCAATGTTGAATTTCGTTTTCGTTTCTAAGGAAACGAGTGATCTCGTGTCTGTTCTAGATTAGCTTATAATAAATTGATCAAATTGTTGACTGATTAATTAAATATGTAGATTAATTATTTGGAACAGCAGTCGATAATGAAATTACTATTTTTTCTCAAAACCCAAGCTTTCAAACTTTATTTTAGTTCTTGTTCAGGGGTAGGAAAGTGCATGAGGTCTAATAACTTGTTAATAATGATGGACATTTTTTGAATAAACAACAGCTGTTACAAATCTTCTCTGTTCCTGTATAAACCATATACAGGGTTACTGGTAACTGGATACATTCCTTTGGTGATCTGATAAAACAAGAGGTAAGGAGTAAATTAACCCCAACATGCACTATACAAAACTCAATAGATTTTGAGATATTTCGATTTTCAACTTTTCTTAAAAAAATGGTTTCAGATGTCTTGAAATGTAATTTTCAAAAAATCTACTTTAACTTTTTGATTTTTTTTTTGCTGGAATACTTGTCCAATACTATGCTTCCTTCTGGAATAAAAAATATCCTGAGGTATTTCGATCGTGTGAAAATTTCAAAGAAAAACTTTCACAAACTATTTTTTTTAAATAAGATTTAAAAGTTTTTACAAGTTATTTTCGCAAAATTGTCAAGGCACCTTGCGTACAAATTGTTTTAAAAACTTCCCTAGTGTAGTAGCTATCTAACAAGGTACGAATCTTGTACAAGAATAACAGAATCTCCCCGCTATGTACCGTTACCGAGGAACAAATCCTTAAGTCGGGACGTTTTAAAAAAAATACGGCCCTGAACGGGGGTCTTAAAATTCTAGGATCCGGTCCATTTTCAATAGGTCGTATTTGGGGGTCACGAGCTTCGTCCCTACCAAGTTTCGTCCCGATCGGTAAAACTTTCAGACACTAAGAGTGTTTCCTAGGTTATTCCCGAAAAATCCCGAAATTCCCGAAAAAATGACACTTCCCGGGAACGGATCCCGCTCATTTTCAATGGGCATCGTGCCACGGTGCGCCTCTTCAATCGAGCCAAATTTCAACTTTCCCACATGAAAACTGGCGGCTCTAGAGTGTTTCCTAGCAAAGTCACAGACAGACAGACCGACAGACAGACATTTTTCGGGCACAAGAATACGTATACTTACGAAACTTCTGTGACTTTGCTAGGAAACACTCCTGAGCCGCCAGTTTTCATGTGGGAAAGTTGAAATTTGGCTCGATTGAAGAGGCGCACCGTGGCACGATGCCCATTGAAAATGAGCGGGATCAGTTCCCGGGAAGTGTCATTTTTTCGGGAATTTCGGGATTTTTCGGGAATAACCTAGGAAACACTCTTAGTGTCTGAAAGTTTTACCGATCGGGACGAAACTTGGTAGGGACGAAGCTCGGGACCCCCAAATACGACCTGTTGAAGATGGGCCGGATCCGAGAATTTTAAGACCCCCGTTCAGGGCCGTATTTTTTTTAAAACGTCCCGACTTAAGGATTTGTTCCTCGGTAACGGTACATAGCGGGGAGATTCTGTTATTCTTGTACAAGATTCGTACCTTGTTAGATAGCTACTACACTAGGGAAGTTTTTAAAACAATTTGTACGCAAGGTGCCTTGACAATTTTGCGAAAATAACTTGTAAAAACTTTTAAATCTTATTTAAAAAAAATAGTTTGTGAAAGTTTTTCTTTGAAATTTTCACACGATCGAAATACCTCAGGATATTTTTTATTCCAGAAGGAAGCATAGTATTGGACAAGTATTCCAGCCAAAAAAAAAATCAAAAAGTTAAAGTAGATTTTTTGAAAATTATATTTCAAGACATTTGAACCCATTTTTTTAAGAAAAGTTGATAATCGAGATATCTCAAAATCTATTGAGTTTTGTATAGTTCATGTTGGGGTTAATTTACTCCTTACCTCTTGTTTTATCAGATCACCAAAGGAATGTATCCAGTTACCAGTAACCCTGTATAATAAAACATTTCAAAGGTTTGTCAAAAAGTTTTTAAAAAAATTCCAAATCTATTTTACGTTTTAATATTTTTTCCTAATCTTTTTTTTTGTGAAAATATATAAGAACGTAAAATAGATTTGGAATTGTTTTAAAAACTTAGGCTGCCATTTAATAAAAATCAAGATGGCGGCCTTAGACAAACGCCAGTCTCACAAAACAAATGAAACTCAAATCAACGTATGGGTATATATTTATGTGTAATTCAACATCAACCCCAACCAAATGTCAAATCTAAATGTCAAACCCCCTCTGCGTAATCACGCTTGGTGCAATACTTTTTACGCATCCTGCATAGGTAAACAATGATTGGTTTGTTCATGCAGGCTGTTTTTTTTTAATATTGTTCAGTATTCTGTAGAATTATATTCTAATGGCAGTTTTACTTCATAAAAATCGAAACTCCCAATTATTATGAAAGTTTCAAAATGGGCCGTGTAAGTGTAATTTCAAAATTTCTGTAGCATCTAATTTTTTCACATCTTTGAAAAATCTCATAAAAAACTATGAAAAGAATATAGTTATTTATTATACAAGAGAAAAAAGTGATAGATTTTAGCTCGAGATGTGATTTCGTACCCGACGCGTTAGCGGAGGGAACAAACACATCGAGAGCTAACATCGCACTTTTTTCTTGTGTGTAATATACAATTTTTTTCTGCGAGAAGAAATATCAGTGTTAGAATGTCGAAAAACGTAGTTAGATAACTCAAAATTATGTCGGAAAAATGATTTATGTTAAACTTGGATTTTCAAACTGTCTTTTGTCGTAATTGACGTTGCCTGGGTAACGAAACGATTTAATTACATAAACGTCATATTAATGTAATTAAAATTGAAGACAGTTTTGCAAAGATTCTTGTTAGTTTTCGATGAGTGAATTTAATAATATGGATAGCGATTATTATGAAAATTCCCTTAATAATTGCCATTTGGATAATAAGGTAACTTTCCTTTACATATTTGATATAAATTTAACGATATCTGAGTGTTAATAGTACTATACCTAAGCCGCCATTTCGGTGAAAAAAGTACTCATTTATTTCCCTGCTAATTCATTTTTTTCTCCGATAAGATGCAGCTCATATAATGAGGCATTTTTCTACCTGTCAACGGGGAAAAAAGGTCAAATTTTTAGCCCGTCGCAGAAAAAAATATATTTTTATCTCAATAAAATCAATATTATTATTATTATTAGCTATCGATTCATGGGTATCTTATATGTGGTGGTGTGAGTCTTACAGCCAGTATTATAAAGGCTCATTAAGTTAACGGGAAGATTTCTGGAGCCGTTTCTAGAAAAAGTAGCCATTGGCCATAGGTGGAAAATATAGCAATTCAGTGACTCTTGGCATGAAAGGGATTACAAAAATGTTAATAAAAGTAATTTGACGTCGATATTAGCGTTGTATCAGAAATATTCCCGTTAGTTTAATGGGCCTTTAGAATACTGATGGCTGCGCCAGAGTCTGGCATAAATTCAGTATTTGTAAAATAATTAACTTTCGAGACAAAATTTTCGAAAGTACGGAAAATACTCGATTTTAGTTTTAAATTGTCGTCACCTTTTTTCATACAACCCCCTCAACGGGGGTGATTACCCCTCTTAAACTTTTAAACAATAAGAAAGCAACCTGAACAGAAACCATGAAATTCTTGGATTTTGAAGGTCAATTTTCATAATTTCTTTGCAAAATGAAAATTTTAATTACAAAGGCTACATTACCTGCATGCATACTGATACGAACGAGAATCGTATAGTATTAGCCTTATAAAATAATATATTTCCGTGATAAATTTCATTTATCATACCTATCATGCAGGTTATAATGTAACCTTTTGTAGTAGATATTTAAATTTTACAACTAAAGCTCTCGCATAAAAGTAATACAAAAATATAAAATTGCTGAATAGAGCATTTAATTACGTATCAAATGACATATCCACATATAAACCGACCCCGTTTAGGTACATTTGAAAATTCCAGAGGGGAACTACCCCTTCTAAGGGGTGCAAGATTAATAGGAGGGGGCTGCAAAAAAATTGAAAACAATAATAGAGGAGTTTTTGGATTTAGAGTCACATTTTATAAAAATGATTAGCCCAAGTTGTATCTTATTTTTTGTCACTAATATGTAAAATATGTAAAATTTTCAGATTTTAATATTTTATGTTGCGGTATTCTGTGATAAAGCAGATGGTATTTACACGGGATTAAATGGGCAGGACTGTTTTTTTGTAACAAGTAACGTCACGGTTCTGTCGAAGTGGAGCCAACCTGCGTCCGGACATACCCTGTTTCAGTGTATCGTGACTCGTGACTATGAATATTACAAATAAATAGTAGGTACCTATGATGTAAGTCTACCTATTTTCTTCATTTCTCAATAGAATCTCTTTCAATTGGCAATATTATTTAAAGAAAATTTGGTTCCAAATGAAAAAAGAGGCAGAGAAAGCCTCTTAAGGTTCCCTAAAAGGACCTTTGTTTTTATAAATTTCTTTTATCAGTCAAATATTTAATAATTGAGTTCCAGCTACCTACTTATCGCATCAACAAACACGCGCAAATCTTCCTAGCCTTTACATCTTTCAATAGATAAGTTTCAGTATTATAAGTAAAAAATAGGTAGGTACATACTTACACTTAAAATGTCTACAAAAATCTTACAATCATGTACCTTTTGTGAGCTTTCAAATTGATTTTTTATTCAGATACTGAAATGAAAGCCCGGCAATAATTATTGTACAGATCTAATAATGATATTTTTGACAGTTCAATTATTCGGGTTAACTTAATTTTAGTGAGTAATTTAGATGGATGTTCCGTGTGTATTTTAAGTTCCAGTTCATTATGTTTCACTTATACGTACCTAAAAGTCCAATTTTTTTTAATACTCATTTCATTACGTTACCTTAAGCCGTAAGTAGGTACCCTAAACATATTAAATAATGAAAGGTTGACCTACATTTTGGAATAGTTTTCTTCAAAATTTTTTATTTCATTGTAATTTTGTTGGGAATTAATACGAAATTGACTACATTTAGATATGTTTATCTGTGCATATTTATTTAAAATTTTACTAGGGACGGTTTAAAGAATGTTTTATCTCGTGTCTAACTCATCGAAAGAGAGAACATATTAATTTATTACGCGAATAATTAAATGTAGATAGGTAGGTAGGTGCACATAAATTAATAAACCACCAATAAAAAATTGTAGGTACCTACTTACTTATTCTACTTGAGTATTATGATTTTACGTTGCAACGCTTGATAATAATAATTATTGTACCTACTAAAGAATTTAAAAAGTAAAGAAAACGCGTATAGGTAGATAGTAGAGGTAAGTATGCCTACCTATTAAAATAATGTACTTTTAATTGTTTCCAGTTATTCTATAAGTAGGTAGTAATAATTGAAAAAAAGATTTCACATTTTGGCTTGATTTGAGCATAGTTCACGTTATGTTTTATAATTTTTTCTGTGATTTAACAATAGTAATTTAAAAACAACTAAAATTATTTAAAAATAGTATGGTTAAAAAGTAAAAATGGTTCAAGGAATACAATATCATTATAGTCATGAAACTGCTCGTCAAAAAACATCGTACTACTCTTCGTCAAAAAGCGAGAGAATAAGCTACCTATAGTTGTCTAGACCGCCGGGGGAAGCTCCGGAGGAACGATTCCTACGAACTCGAGAACGCCAAGGTCAAATATGGATTTATTGAATCCCAGCGATATACGTTATGATGGTTGTACGCAGAGCGATAAGTGAGGACCAGCTGCGTTGCCGAGTCTCCGGTCCTCACTTCTACTGTAGTCCGTTTAACGACTATACACGTATTCAGAATATACATCTTACCGGCACGCCACCCACGGTCCTCCTCTGAACTAAAATATACAAATTTTACCGTATCATTCATCAAGTGAGGTCCAGTCAATTATGTCTAATTTGCATTTTACAGGCCAGTAACAGTCACTGTGGAAGATCTGAAGGCGTTTACAAAGTGGGGTCCGTATATTGGACCTCACTTTGTCGCGGACCTCACTTCAACCGTATTTTTTGTGTGGATGGAGCTCACAGTGATAGAAAGGAATATATATATATATATATATATATATATATATATTTCTCCAAAATCGCGAAATTTCGATTTTCAAAACGCTCCTGTAGCTTTATCTTTCAAGATTAGTGAATTAAATTTTGGATCCTTGTAAAGCTTTGGAACGACGTTAGATTTTCGTTGAAAAAAATTCCTAAAGTCGGGTTACTTCTACAGGGTGTCCTTTCAAAGTTCCCCAAATCCCGTTTTTGTCATCTCATTTCAGGTCGCAGTTTTCAATCTAGGGGACTGAAATTTTTGTGGGAGTAAGATATCTATAAGAACTGGTCTGGTATTGTACTTGAGCAAAATCGGCCGAGCCGTTTCAAAATGGCAGCCATTTGAATTTTCGGAAAATTTCCAATTTTTTGAGCCCCCGTATGAGCAAGATGGAAAAAAAACTTTGAAATCAAATCAACAGGATTTGAAGAAAATTATTGGAAATTTGAGTTAATGCAATAAAATTAGCATATTTTCAATTAATAAGCCAGTGTCGTAGGTAGGAAAAAGGGTGAAAATGTGTCAATTCTATAACCGTTTATGAGTCCATTTTTGAAGAAGTTGAACCGAAATTTTCCCTTTTTTTTGCTTTAACATATAATTTGATGTCTTAGCTTCAATTCGCCTCGATTAATGTAGCACTTTAAACGAAAAACAAAAAAGTTTTTCGCTTGTGCAAAATTAGCTTGCACTTATTAAATCGATGAAATGGTTCGCAATTTCTTTTTTATTTTTTTTCACATTCAATTATGAATGATTCTGAAAATTAGAAAAGCAAACGCAACGACAATTAAATCACCTACATGCAGGTGAAAAAAGTATTCAAATTTTTTTTTTAATAACAAAGATACGACCAGTTTAAAAAATAAAATGTGTAGGTGTATAATAACCTGACGTACTACATATACCTATCTATCAGCACTACAAACTCGAAACCCACCGTGGTTCAGTTCATTACACGCATGTTTTATAAACTGTTGATGTGGGTTCGAAACCACGAGAAGATATAATTCTTTTTTTTTGGTAGGTAGGTGGGGAGTTTTCCCAAAAAAAAATCGGATTATTTTTTCATTATATTCATTATAAAAAAAAAATAGGAAGAAAATATTTATTATTGAATCGCATAAAAATACACTATTTCTGCGATTGATGCGCAAGAAGGTTTTTGATGATGCGTTTTCAAATTTTTAATTTGATAATAACATTAGCAAGACACTGTATTTCTTCACAAGTGATTTATTAATACTTTCGACAACAATAACTACACAGGACCGTCTTTAGATATTCCGCGCACGTGTGCTACAAAAATTATTGCGCCTCTGAGTTTTGGTTGTCCCTTACGGTTTACCTTTTTTAAAAAGGGGAATCAGGCCGTAAGGATGGGAGTTGATGTTTGACAACCGAGTCTACTCACAATAATACAATTAAATGCGGGAATTGTGAATGTTTATTAAAACAGATAAACAAAATAATTACAGCTTGTAGACTGATGTTATATCTTCGGTAATTATTGTAGACTGCCCGACGCAATGAAAAGGGGTTCTATTTAATACATTGCCACAGGTTCATTGCATCTTGAGCATTATGCTTATTTAACATATTCACAGGAATAACAAGAAGTCTATATGCAGACTAGCTTATGTCATCACTATTACATACAAGCCAAGGAGTTTAGCTATGATGACTTCTGCTCTTTATAAGAAATAATATACTACCTGGTTAACTGGAATGGGGCAGTGGCGTGTCGTGATTTACAAAATTAGTGCAGCGTATAGATTCCAAACTTCATATTTATAAAGTATCTAGGGTCTAGGGGATGAGAGGTTTTGGTGGTGCGCCGCAGCCGAGAATTTTTTCGATGTCCAAGGTAACGCAATTTCCCGGTAGGAAGTTGAAAATTTACTCAAATGTACCTAAAAAGTCATTTTTAGGTAAAACTGAAAAGTAAAAGTAAAAAAAAACAACTAAAAAGTAATAAAAAAAATAAAATAACACTTATAAAAATTGTCAGAGTCAAAAGGTTTGCGCCATGGGGGCTATGGATGTCTATAAAAAGAGTCGAAAAAAAAAACATAAAATTCCTACAAAATTGCAGAAAAAGATCTTTCAGTGCTGGCAAATTACAAAAATGCGCAGTGCTATATGGTATGTTGAGGAATGTAGACTCAATTTTTGAGTCAAAAACTTGGATAAATATCCTTTATTTTCCAACAAATACATCCACATGTTTAAAGTGAAGGAATTTTGGGAAAAAATTGAAAAGATTTTGAATTACGCCCCTAAAGTGCTTGCGCTTCTGGGCTTATAGCTCTATTAGCCCAATGGTTAAGTGGGCGCTGTAACAACCGATTTGTTCAACATTTTCAAGTTTCGATTCTAACCTCTACAATAGTAATTGGAGGCCCGGGAATTTAATAATAATATAATAATAATAATAATAATATAATAGCTTTATTTGCCCAACAGATTACAATAATCCAATTATAGGACAAGTATTCCAAAATTAGCAACAAAATAAAAATAAATACCCGTACAATATAAATATAACAAAAGCAACAACAAAAACGAAAGGTTATACTCAAATATAATAAAAAAAAAGTTGATAAAATCAACGACAATTCTAACATTAGCTCTTTAACCTGAATTAATAGTCCTCTTGAATACATTAACTGACATATTGAATACGTCACAGTTGTTACATATATCATTGTAGTACAAACACATTCTAAAAACCGGTGAACCCATTAATAAATTGGTCCTTGGTATTGGTATAGATAACAGTCTCGGCGATCTAATATTCACCTGATAAACGCAAAAATACAACTTAGCTAACAACCAAGGCGAATCAACCATTCCATTCAGTAACTTGAACAGAAATAGCAAGCAGAACTGTCTGTGCCTGTGAGATAGTGACTGGAAATTAAAGGTCTCTAACAATACAGATTGCGGAAAGCCACGACATGGATATACACCACGACTTGTAAGCCACAATAATTTGAGGAATCTCCTCTGGACCGATTCAAGTAAAGAAGTATGATGCGCATATATTTGAAACCAAACAAGCATACGATATTCCAGGCGTGACCTCACGAGTGCACTGAAGAGAGCTATCAGGCATTAAATCCTGGCGAACGACTTGGTGTTCCGAACTATGAAGCCAGGCATCCTGAGCGAGGAGGCTACAGTAGCGTCAACATGTTCTTTGAATGACAACTGACTGTCAAAATGTATACCCAAGTCCCTAACAGACGTACATCTCACCAGTAAACTATTAGACAAACTATAGGGATAAAATACCGGAGTTTTTGATCTCGAATATGTGACTACCTTGCATTTGTCTATGTTAAGTTGCAAATTGTTACCAACACACCAGTCATGTAAAATTACCAAGTCGTTCTGTAGAATCTCAGAGTCAGCTGGGGAATAGATTGGACGAAAGATCTTTACGTCATCAGCAAACATTAAAATATTACTTTTCATTCTCCCCTTTACGAAAGTGTAACTTTCTGTCTTGATAAGGCGACCGAAAGCGAAAGTAAAACATCCTAGGTGATAGGTTGCTAGGTGGTTGCTAGCTATGAAAAACTTTCGTGGCCTGGACAAAAAAGTAGAAATGTCAGTTTGATTAACGTTTATTTAGATGGAAAATTAAATGTAAAACTACAATAAAAATTCCAGTAAATCTTTCTGGAACATACAAATAATTATTATTGCATGTTCCAGAAAGATTTACTGGAATTTGCAGCTTCTTGAATGAAATTCATTTTGAACTAAACTACGATCAAAGATTCTGAAATTATAGCGGTACAGAGTTTTAAACTTGACAGTGTCATAAATTAATAATAAAAAACTATCGTTACTATGGTAATGTTAAAAACATGGCACCTTATAATAATTCCATTGTTATCACTGAATCGTATTATTTTACTAATTTCTTCTTAATCCGTGGTTCAATATGGCAAGGGGAGAATGAAAAGTTTAATACATTACACGCTACGAAAGCTCTTTCAGGTGCTCGGAGTTTTAAATACCCTCGGCTACGCTACGCTTCGCCTCGGGTATTCAAATACACCTCACACCTAAAAGTGAACTTTCGTAGCTTGTAATGTAAATAACTATTCCATTCTATCTGGTAAATCATCGATAAATAAAATAAAAAGCAGGGGACCAAGATTCGTTCCTTGGGGTATCCCGCCAGAGGTTGCAATGTACCTGTCAGAGCAATAACCATTATAAGCCACGTAGTGTTCTCTATTATAAAGTAATCAGTCTATTAGAAAATCCAAAGCTCCGCAACTTACTAACTATGACATTGTGATCTATGCGATCAAATGCTTTAGAAAAGTCAGTGTACACTACATCGGTCTGGGGAGCTATTCTCCACTTCGTTCGAAAAGTTTCGTATACAAACAATTCGCATGTGATATTTCGGACGAAATGATTGATGCGTATTCTGGACTACAATGCGAAACTGAATTCGTATTCGAATCTTCATTTCGAACGAAAGTTTGGCAACTATGAGAAATTATCCAGTTTGTTTAAAAATATTCAAACTTTGTCAGTTATTCCATACAATAAAATAAGAATAAGTAATCCTTACGTTTTCTCTATAGGAATCGGTCGTAATAGCCTTTTTATTATAATCAATATTATTTATAAAAAATAATATGGAGACAAAATCTGTTAAATGACTTGGGAATATAACCGCGCAACAAAAAGAAGTTATGTTAGAATTAAAAAAAAAAAAATTCAGAGCTACAAAAAGGAAAGTTTACCCAGTCATTTACCAAGACGAAAGCCTTTGGAAACAGCTGGCTGCGACGTTGAATAGCTTGGGTGGAGCAAAGAAGGAATGGATGCAGTGGCGGAAGGTAAACTCATTGTAATTACATTTCTCCAGCATTATTGTTAATCAAGCACATTATTACAGACATGGCATGACTGGAGGTCAAATACCAAATCAAATCAAAAAAGTCTGCAGAGATTGGGCACAGAACAATGACTGGTGGTGAGAGCCCTGTTCAGAAGAAAGACAAACTAACAGAAGCGGAGGAAGAAATCGTTGAAATGTTGGGTCCTACCGCTATTGTGGGAGATAGCAATGTTGCGGAATCAGGTGTCACTTTTGATTTTGATTTCCAACATTGCGAGAATATAACGCTCACTTTGGACGGTACAGGCAACGAACATGAAGAAGCAACTAGCAGTTGCATGGATACGGTTGCCTTATCCTTATCTGGACCTAACAAAAAAACGCCAAGCAAAAAAAGCAGAGACTGCAGCATACTCTAGCCGCAACTGAAAACTTGGCCCAGCAAAACAAGGAGCAGTTGAAAGTAATGAAAGAGTATTTTTCGAACCACCTCAAGCTGATGGAGCAAGATATTAAAGTTAAGCAGGAAATCAGCAACTCCCTAAAATGTCTTTGCGATTATTTAGCCAATAAATAATCGATATGTACAATTACATTTACTGTTGAAGAAAGTTGATTCTTTATTAGTACATACACATTTATTTAAGATATGTTTTTTATTTAATAAATTTCAAACTGCGAAATGGTTCTTCATGACTTGGCGTTGGATTCTTCTACCAGCTTCCAATTCTGGATTTATGCTGTTTAGTACTGCAGGTTCAGGATGATTTACTTCTGGATCATACATTCCAAAATCCAAATCGAGTGCAGATACATTGGGGGGTAAGACGTAAGGTTCCTCCAGAGTAACCAGCTCTTCAGTCATATTTTTATTTAATCGAAAAAGTTCCCTAAATTTTGACTCGCTCAACTGCTCAATAAGGTTGAGGAATTCATGATACTGTCGCTGTCCCTCTACTGCGTTCAATTCATCTTCCTCGAAGAGCTTCTATTGCAGCCAGATTTATTTGATTCAAGAATGGGTTGAACATTGCTAATTTATTGAGAATATATTAATTAGAATACTTACTCGTGTGTCATTTCCCATTATGTTTTTACTTAGAGGTTATGCGAGACGGCAATTTATTCGTATTCGAAAAACACAATTCGAAGGCTATTTTGCATTCGATGTAATATTCGTATACGAAATGCGATTCGCCTCGTCCAGAATACGCTTTTGACAGTTTCGTATGACGACGGGTGAAAAATACGTTTTTCGTATACGAAACTTAAGTCCAGAATAGCTCTCCTGGTCTCTTCCATCCATCACCTTGCTCACAATTTGTACAAATTGACCAAGGTTTGTAACTGTGGACCTACGCTCCACAAACCCGTGCTGACTCTCCGAAATAAAGCATTTAACATGACTAAAAAAATACCTATGTAATATAATTTCGAAAATCTTTGAAAAATTGGCCAAAATTGAAATAGGTCTATAGTTTGACACTTCCGACTGATCGCCGCTCTTATGAACAGGACAAACCCTGGAAATCTTCCATAGAGAAGGAAATGTGCCAGTGTTCAAGCATAAATTGAAAATCAAGAGCAAAGGTTCTGACAACACAGATCCGCAGTCTCGAACAAAGAATCCCGGAATCTGATCATGTCCGGCGGTCCCCGAGGATTTTATTCTCTTCAGTGCATCAAAAAAGTAAGTCTCGTCGATTGAAGTAATATTAAGGGAAGGCATGCCAACTCCAGAGATAGGACCATCGATATTTGTGGAACCAGAAGAATTAAGAAATGTGGATTTGAAAAAACAAGCAAAAGCATTAACTATATCCTGAGAATTATCCTTCACACCCTCGCCAGTGCTTATCCTACCCGGAATTCTTGTAGTGCCCCTCTTCGAGCGCAGAAAGGAGAATATCCTTCTTGGATCATTCAACAGACAGTCCTGCATATTGATGACATAGACTCTATATGATGTGATTTAAATTTGAGAAGGCAATCAGGTCGCCCAGACTGCATCCACTGTTTACGTACCAATGATTTAGTCCTGATGTTAGCAATTATAAGTTTGTTAAACCAAGGTGGATAAACACGTCTACATGGTCTTGTCATTAGCACATGCCTGTCCAACAGCTGATAAAGAATCTCATAAAATTTATTGCACATTTCATCTACATCAGATATACCACCCAGCACAGTCCAATCAGTATTAAACAAATCATTATATAAGGAAACAAAATCTGCTCTTTTGAAATTATAACGTTTCGCAACCACACTACCTACAAAATTAGACGCTGATCGCAAATTAATACGAATCAATATGGAGAGTGCAGGGTGGTAGAGATCCTCATTCAGATCCAAATCCAGTAGCCTATACCGTCACTATTATACACATTATTAACTCGATTAAGATTCAGATAATTACAGAAATCGCGAATATTTGTACTTAGTCCATCAGAGAGGGACATATTCAGCACTGGTATATTAAAATCCCCCAATATTAAAATATTTTTGGAAAATAGGAGATAACTCCCCAAATAATCAAGTAAAAATTCAAGGTCATCTGATGTCGGCGTTCTATTAATATAAATAAATATAAATATATACAACAAAAATGAAGAAGGTATCAAAACCAAAGTAGATTTTAGATCCAACAGTGTCAATAAAAGGTAAAGAGTAATTCAAGAAAGATAAATCTAATTGTTCTGATTTGATGACACACTTGATGGCAAGCAGGACACCACCTCCCCTAGTCAAATGAGTTGCATCTGAGTCTCTGTCTTGTCTATACACACTATAATTAGCAGTTGAAATAAATTCAGAGTCTTGTATATCCCTATTAAGCCATGTCTCCGATAAGGCAATGAAGTCATATTCGTGGTCAACTGTTGCATTAAAAAAATATTCACATTTACGTCTCAGACTACGTACATTCTGGTAGTAACCATTAATATCATATAAACTGGTGGGCTGTTCTAGCTTAAATCATTTTTTCCTTCACGTTGCTCGACTATCCTAGGAATACCTCAAATATATTATTTGATGATCAGTCCAGCTTCCCCATTAGCAGTTCTAGTTGTCAGCTCAGTTTTAAGGAGCTTGTAGAGCTCGTTTTGTTTTGGAGTACGATCCATCGAAACACGAAGTCGGGCAAAGCAATCCGGCGCCGTCAGCTGGTCCCTCGCTGAGTCCTAACTTTACGAATAGTAGTAGTAGTAGTATGGTGGGTTGTGGTGGTACACCCCAAGCGACTAGGCCACCGAGGGCCCTTTTCGCCTTACCCGAACCATGGTGAAACTCCTACTCGAACCTCCCCGACCTTTTAATAAAGGCCAGAAGGTTGTTGTATGAGAGGAGTTTCATTTCTTCCTCTTGTAGCTCCTCAGACCCAAAGATGTTGAGCTTTGTTGAACTTTACGAATAAGGAGATGTACAAGTCTCTCCTCGGGCAAAGTAATCTGGAGTGGTCTTGGGGTGTTTTATTTAAGCAACACTCATTTTTTACACTGAAATAATATTGTCAAATTTATAAAATTTGTAAAATTTATAAAAATACAATAGATCTCTTAAATAAAACTAAAATAAAAACTGTTTAGAATTTCAAAGTTTATGGACTTCGTTTTTATGTTGTTTCCCCAATATTTCAATAATACAAGGCATTTTGAATATGGGGGTATAAAACGGTTGCATTGAGATGATTCATGCATTCACTAGATCAGATGTAAGGCTATTTTTATCAAAAGTATGGAAATAATTTTCTGTCCTGTCTACTATAACAGTCTAATTCTTCTGATGGTAGATACTTTTGAAATTCTGGAGAAGTGTATTGTTTTGCTTCACTACAAAAACGCAGAAGACTTCCCAGTAAAGCTATTTTTTACTTCATGAAGTCGTAGTCTACAAAGTCCTTCCACCCCTGTTCACAAAAGAGGCACTATGGCAGCATTGTCTTCGTTTAGTATACCAGGCAGGACAAGTTTGAAATCCCACATGTGCTCACTGCTCAGTGATGGACAACATTCCAGTGACAGAAGGATTAAAGATTTGCATGGTTTGGAATAACGGGGAAAATGAAAACAACTGCAACTGCAGCAATGGAAGTCCTTCTAGACCTGCCTCCACTTCATTTAATGATAAAATGAGAAGCAATAATGGCACACTAAGGCTGCAAGAAGAACCAAGTGGCAAGTATGCGGAACTGGGACACAACAAAATAACGGGATATGTGGTAGTGGACGAGACGCAAACACAGACCACATGACCCCAAAATTCAAATTCCAAAATAACTTTGAGGTAAAAGTCATGGATCTAAATGAATAAGGAGAGAATAGCAAGAGGGCCAATAGAAACATGCGTATCAAGAGACTGACAGACAGTCAGGCAGGATAATATCCAGACTACTGTGGGAATGGCGTGAAAATCTCGAAATTCTGTCAAAACATAACAAAGTAACCTTGATGTGAGTGCCAGGACATAGCGGAATCATGGGCAATGAAAAAGCCGACAAGCTGGCAAGAAGTGGATCCTTAACTGGACGTATTGGCCCAGAACCGGCCCTGGAAGTACCAAAAAGTACAGCACGGGGCCAAAAAAACATATGGGTTAAGAAAAAACATAAAGAAAATTGGGATAAAAGGACCAAACATCAACATGGGAAAGTCTTCTTCAAGGGACCCAAAAAGGAGACAACTGAAGAACTACTATCATTTAGAAGGAATCAGTTGCGTATCACAGTGGAATTACCGACGGGACATAATTAATTGCCTTAAAAGAACACTTAAATAAAATGGGACTGTTCAATTGAGACCTAAACTGCAGAGATGGCAGCAAGGCCATAGAGACAGCAAAACATGTTCTCTGCGAATGCGACACCAACTAGTACAGGGGACCAGACTGACAGGATGGGTAACATATAAAGCAAGGGTAAGCACAATAAGCCCAAGAAGTTGGTGTGCTACCGGCGATCTTGCATCAAACGGCTGCTGAAGGAAAAAGAAGATAACCACACCGAGCCCGAAGTCGAAAGGTGAGAAAAGAAACATCATTGAGGTAAATAAATAAATATAATTATTCTAAAATCTAAAACAGCACCGAAATTCACAGTTCAAAAATTAAGTAAAATTGTGCAACTATTCCTAAATCTGAAATTGATAAATCAAAACAACAGAGGGTGTCTCCAAAGTCCAAACTGATTTATGGATGTTATAAATGCCGATGGTCTGTTACATTAGATTCCATGATGCGTACGATCTAATCGTTTCGGCCAAACAGAGACACCCTGTGTAATCACAAATTGATTGCTTAATAAAACATCCAGAATTTTAACAATAATTAAGTCTTACATAAGAAATAAACAATTTATAAATTTTACAATGCAGTTAATACTTTTATTTTCTATATGTATATACTTATACAGTGGATACTATAAGTCAATCTACTAAAGTGATCTGAGAATAATTAGTATACAGTACATATCATAATGTTTTTGATTTAAACATAACTGCCATAATAATATAAGAACGTTAATTTAATAAATTAATAATAAAGGCATTAAACTTATAATTTATAGTTCGGCAGGTATTGTATAACTATATCTGCAAAGCTCACAAGACACAAATGAAAATGCTTATAAGCTTTCCTTGAGTGTTTTATGTGCTTATAAGACACGAATATAACACAATATTTATCCACTACCGAATATTTAAGACATAAGAAAAATTATGCAATTTAGGACTTTAAAAATAATTTCCTTTGATGTTTCTTCATCTAAAAGAGAATGAGACAATGTCCTCTGCGTTCCCTTATTAAGACAACTGTAGATACGTTCGTACCTACTGATACGTCGATCGTGGATAAAATATTTTTAAGTATCGGTTGGTACAATAATTATTATTAATAATAGCTTAAAATATCAATTGCAAATTATGACGGAGCATCGAATTGAGATTGTCCAATTTTCCCATTAAATATTTTCCTTACTCTGCATTTACGTTTTACCAGATTTATCAATTATCTTATTCATTTCATATTTTTTTAATACTTTTTTGCTGAAGCAATTCAATAGAAATTTGTCGTTCATTAATCCAAGATTTTAAAGACGAATTGGTAACATTGCTTTTGCGTCTTTTCTATCTTCAGACGGAACTACATTTTTTCCATTTTGGTTCTCGTGAACTGTGTCGTGTTGCTGATTATTAGAGATGCATTCTTTACTAGAGAATTGCCATAGTTTAAAGGCACGTATTTATATGAGGTTGCATAATATGCTAGACTTTTCCATGATTTTTCTCAAGATTTTTATTTGAAAAAGTTTTCAAAAAATTTTATCGAATGAAATTTACTGCCCACGCTGCAGGGAAACATCTTCGGAAACTGGAAAACGTTGGAGTTCGTGGATTGCCCCTTTCTTGGTTTACCAGCTACCTACAGGTAAGAACACAGGGCCCCAAAATTACCTCCCCTAATTCACTCTGTGTTAACTATGCTGATGATACAATAATAATTCTTATTAGGATAAAACCAAGCGACCTTCCTAGTCTGATAGATGCCATTCAACTTCCATTGAAAAGAGCAATTTTATGGCTCAGGGTCAATAAACTAAAACTCAATTAAGACAAAACTGAGATTATTGATTTTCACTCTAGCTGATCACGTCTTCCTTCGTTACCCTACATACCCACCGACGGTGCCTTGATCGAGCCGAAGGGTGTCGTGAATTTTTTGGGCTTCCACATCGGCCAGAACCTAAACTGGCCGGCTCACACAGATCATTTGTGCCGTCGCCTTGCCAGTGTCTGCTTCCTTCTCAGACGCCTTCAGCACACGGCCTCCCCTGAGGTTCTTCTCTATGCTTATTATGGGCATTTCATCAGTCACGTGAACTATGAGCTGGCCGTCTGGGGTGGGTCTGAGGATTCTCTCCGAAGGGTTTTTCTTCTTCAAAAGAGAACGATTAGGATCCTGGCAGGCTTGTGAGTGCAGCAGTCATGCAGAGGCCATTTCAGGCGGCTTGGACTTCTTACCGTGCCTGCTTTGTACGTCTTCTCTCGTCTACTCGAACTGATCCACAAAAATCAGGATAAACTTTTACATTTCCGATTCACCCATCACTACAACAGTAGGTTCAATTTTGTTTGTCTTTATGTTTGTTTTTATTGTTTCTGTAATAACGCTGTTGTACTAAGCAATGACTGTTGTAATTCAAGTACAATAAAGAACAATAAAGAAATTTGTTTTGTAATTGTATTGTAAATTCCTATGAAGCTCCGGAAGCGATTCCTACATGAGCGGAGATATCGATTCACTTTGGTTTTAAATGACTGCCCGCAAACCCAGTCTTTGGAGAGCTATTCCAACCCAAATGGTGCTCCATACAAGAGAACTTTTAAATAAGGTGGTAAAGGGACTATCGAGTTCGACCTGATATGGATGAGAGCGATGAGACGCTATGTATGAGAGAAGTGGAATCACGGGGGCCATTTCTGTAAAAAAGCCCCAAGTCGACAACTATTTTTTAATATTCCAGATTCACCGAATTTTTGGTCAACAAGACGCAGCTACATCACTTCTTTCCTCGGTCATATTTTCGGTATTATATTTGAAACACCCTTGGTGATGGATGATAAATAAAATACTACAGTTTCATTGATCATTTTTTATTGCACCCTTGGCATATTTTTCCACGATGGCGCGCTGAATCTTCAGAAATCTCGTATTAGAACCTATCAGCGGCGGCTGGTACTAAAGGGCACAAGGGCACGTGCCCACCCCAACCATCAAGATAAACACAGAAAGAAATTCGCATGTAAATTAGTGAATCATTTTATTTCATTATTTTTATGTATTTTTCTATTTTTATGACGATGTTATCAAAGTTTCCTTCCGTGCCATAGCGCTACGACGGCACATACCTACATGACTCAAAACTATGTTCCGGCTTCCGGCCCGTGCTGAGACCTGAACGCGAGAGTGCGGACGTCGGACGGACGAGACGCGTTTAAAACTGCCCCATTTCAAGAACAGTATCGAGTATCCTGTTATTGGATCGTCTGTTATAATATTACTGGAAATCGTCGGCTTTCCTTAAAAACCTTGTAAGTCTGATTTTTTGTGATTTTTTGTTTTAAGTGGTTTTTAAACTGAAATATTGATCTGCAACTTCTGTTAAAACCTTGTATATCCAATGTTTACAGTAGCGCCTCTATATTTGAATTTAAAAACCATGTAAGTATTCTGAATCTCAGTTTAGTGTAAAGACCTTGTAAGTCTGACTTACAGGGTTTTTAATGATTGAACATATTGGCGCGAGCATGCAATCAAGTAGACATACAAGGTGAGGTTAGGTAATATTATAATATTTAATCATAGTTAAAGTGAGTGTCTGATTGTGATTGGAAGTGGATAATTTTCCAAATTAACAGGCCTAATAATGTTAAGTAGAGGAAAACTTCTCTTGAAATTGGCCTTAGAAGAAAACACTGGTAAGACTCACCACTCTTATAGGTTTTATACTCATTACTTAATAATACTTTATTTCATTTGCAGAAAAAAATGATTTGTGTTTTAACCAACAATCCAATAATCTTGTTACGTTTACCAATTTTACTTCTAAGAATGATAATATTCAAACTACAGATGAACAAATTTCAGTTGAAGAAGAACAAGTTGTAACTAACACCCTAAATAATGAAATAATAATGTACGATGATGAATTGAGAAATGAACTATCGACTTTTGATAACTTCCAAAGGTTTCAAGAAAATTTCGAAACTAGTGGAAGTAAAACTACAGAAAGTGAGCAAGCAGTAGAAGGAATCCAATATGGAGCAGAAGAAAACTTGTCGGGCAGTGAAAAAGATGACGACTCATCAGATGTGTCTACTCCATCCAATTATGGAGAAATATCAAAAGCTAACAATAATAACCCATCTAGCAGTGAAGAAGAGGAAGGAGAAGAAGAAAAACAACAGGGAGCAGATGAAGAACAACAGGAAGACGAAGTTAATATAATTGAGCCAGAGGACGAGCCGAAAAACAAAAAACCTAGAAAAGGGCATGGAAATCCAGAAGAATGGGTTATAACTAAAAACCAGCGAAAAAGAGAAGAAGGTGCAGCTTACAATGGCCTTGGAAAAAATAATGCAGGCAAATGGAAATACGGTATTCCTCGAGCAGAACGTAAGATAAGCCCAGCTTGTAATTGTGCATCAAGTAGGAAAAAGTCTAAAATAAAATGCAATGAATTCACTGAAAGTACAAGAGAAAGTATTTTCAAACATTTTTGGAAATTAACATGGTATGAAAAGAAAATTTTTGTGAGGATGTTGGTCGATGTAAGAAAACCAGTAGATACAAAGAATAAACAAAATGACATATCCAGACGAACTAAAACTTTATTTTTTCATCTAAAAAACAAGGGAGTCAGAATTCGAGTTTGTAAGAAAATGTTTTTAGGCACATTAGGAATTAAGCAATGGAGTGTACTTCATTGGATAGATGAACGAAGCAATGCAAACACTGAAGATGATAAGGAAGAAAAAATTGAGACGAAAAATAAGAAACGGCAAAATGAAGGAAGGCAACAAATACGAGATTTTTTTAATTTGTTACCGAAAGTCGAATCGCACTATTGCCGATCATCTTCTACAAAGTTGTATTTGGAACCAATTTGGCGAACTAAAACAGACCTATTTAGAGAGTATGAAAACTATTGCATTAAAAAAGAAATTAAGTCGCTCAAATACAAAGTATTTGAAGATGTGTTTAACGAACTGAACTTGAGCATTTTTTTGCCTAAAAAAGACCAATGTGACATCTGCATTGGGTTTAATACAAGCAACGTGTCCCAAGAGCAATATGATATACATCAAAAAAAGAAGAAAGAGGCAAGGCAACAAAAAGAACAAGATAAAGTGAATGGAAAGTTCGTGTATACCATGGACTTACAATCGGTGCTCCTGTGTCCCGTACTTAAAGCATCAGCAATTTACTATAAAACGAAACTAGCTATACACAATTTTACTATATTCAACTTAAAAAATAAAGCGGGTTACTGCTATCTCTGGGATGAATCTGAAGGCTCTCTAAATGCGAATGAGTTTTCGTCAATAATTTGTCATTTCATATCTACCCAGGTACCATTCCAGGCTAATGATGAAGTTATCCTATTTAGCGACGGGTGTGGCTACCAAAATAGGAATACAACACTATCGAATGCACTACTAAATCTAGCAATCCAGTGCAATATAACTATTACACAGAAGATTCTGGAAAAGGGTCATACCCAGATGGAGTGTGATTCTATGCACTCGACCATCGAAAGGCGACTCAGAAATAAAGATATTTACACTCCATCTGGATATATAGATGCCTGCAAGCATGCTAGAATAAAGCCAAGGCCTTATGAAGTTCAATATCTTCGTTATGATTTCTTCAAAAATTACAGCGAATCATGCAATTTTTACAAATCCATTCGGCCAGGAAACAAGATTGGAGATCCAGTTACGACCGATATCAGAGCACTTCGCTGCAGTCCAAACGGGACGATTTATTATAAATTACGTCACACCGATGAATGGCAAGTTCTACCACAACGCAAAAATAGTACGGCTAACAGTAGTCGTCCCGACAACGACATTCCTAAACAGTACAATGCTCAGCTAAAAATTAAAAAGGAAAAATGGGATCATCTTCAAATTTTGAAAGGGGTTCTAGAACCTGAACATCACAATTTCTATGACTCATTACCTCATTTTTAAAGTTTTCGTTTTCAAGAATGTACCAAGAAGTACTTATTTGTTTTTAGTTTTATAAGAATAAAATGTATTATTTTCCAGGTTGATTTTTTGCAAAGTAATATTTTATTTTTGATTGAGTCAGAATAAAGTTTATTTTCTATAAGACTTTCATTGCCTTACTTGTTATGCTTCCTCAAATTTTTGAAAATTTCTGAATGAAGCTTTCTTTCAGTTGAAATGAATGATCAGTGCCCTGGTAACATCCACAATTGGAAACCTGTATGTCTAAAAGCAGAGAGCTCTATTATGATAAAAACCTTGTGTTACGTCCTTGGTGAATAATCGATTCGTATTCTCTAAGACACCACCGTTTCCTACCCCTTCCTATCCCTTTACACATCGGGACGAAGGAAAAGGACACCTGACCGGACAGGACCACACATAGAGAGGAGAGTCGAGGTTTAACATCGAGAGAGGAGAGAGCTCGACCAAGAGTGCCGTTCGTACCAGACTCGTCGATGCTGGTGTTACGGGAACGGGATACCTAGTTCTTTAATTAAATAAGGAAGCGGTATAGAGTAGTGGAACAATCGTGGGTACCTACATAGTGAAGCAGAGTGAACAATAATAATAGTTATAACATCTCGCAAATTAAAACAAGTGCCCCCTTTAGTCGGACAAGACACAAGGTCAGTAATTTCGATAATTATTATTAATAATTGTGTTCCTGTCAATCATTGGCAATTACAGCCTGGTCCTTCCCTAAATTTCGATCCTGTCATCCGTGGCGATTTGTCATTACCATCGCGGCATCGAGCCGCATTAATTTAGCCCCTTTCAGGATCGAATCGCGTCGTTAATATTTTTAGGCTCTTTGACGCGGAGTTAACATTTTTTTTGGTCCCTCCGTAGTCGGATAGGAAAGCTCGTGGAAATATAGTTCATTAATTGGTTGCATCATTTGTTTGAAATTAGTTTCTCACTCACTGTGTTAAGGTAGCCTGTTTGTAGGTCAAAGGATTCGAAATAGTCGATCCAAAGGACGCCAGACGGCATTTTCACCCATTCCACTAATTTTACTCCATTCTCACCTCACTCCACTTCTTCGTTCGTTGCAGGTGTTCGTTTTAAAAACCTCTGTAATAGTTGAAATATTTTCTCTCTGAATTCGCAGGGCAGAATATTGATTTTTGCATTCACGGTATACTGGGTACACTCGGTATCTTAAGTATTGTTTTTGGTGAATTCGAATTCAATAATTTATTTTCAACTCGATATTAAATAAGTAACTTTCACTTGGTTAGGTACTTATTTTTGGTATTGCTCATCGTTCGTTGTTGTTGTATTTTTACAGGTTTTTAACGAATAACCCTTTTTCGTTGTTACAGGGAAAATATTGATTTTTGTATTCACGGTATACCTACTGGGTACACTCGGTATCTCAAGTATTGCTTTTTGGTGAATTTCAAAGTCAATTTATTTTCAACTCGTTTTTAAATAAGTAACCTTCACTTGGTTAGGTACTTATTTTTAGTTATTGTTCGTATTTCGTTGTCGTTGTATTTTTTACAGGTGTAAAAAATAACCCTTATTCGTTTATTGCTTTAGTGTTTTGTTGATACTCTTTAGCAAAATGTCCAACACTTTGGTCGGAGCAAACGCTTCTGTTTCGAAGTTTTTGACTCGTTTGAACTCGATTCTGACAGTAGTTTCAGCACCCATTGATGAAAAGTCGCGTTTTATTGTCCTGGCTGCATGCGACAGCGCTTCAGATTTGTACAATCAGGTGCAGGAGGTTGATAGAAATATCCTGATTACGGTTGAGTCGGCAGATAAGAGTGCTTTGGTCGTAGATGTGTCATCGGAGATTTGGAAATCATACTCGGGACTACTTATCGAAGTTGATTCGGTTTATTTTCAGATTAGAGCGGTTCAATTGTCGTTGGAATCGACTCAGGATACGGTGGTGAAATCACGTCATGGTTCGAGTGAATCGTTAAATAGTCGACAGTCTGGTGCTCCCGCGCTACCCCCCTCTGCAAGTTCACATGTGAAATTGCCTCGTATCGGTATACCTACTTTTGATGGTTCGTTGAGGATGTGGTCGGTTTATTATGATTTGTTTAGGACTTTGATTCATTCGAATGATTCGTTAGCTCCAATTGAGAAGTTCCAGTATTTAGTTTCGACTTTGTCAAAGGAACCTCTTACCCTTGTCAAACATTTACCACTGACAGATGACAATTATGTGATAGCTTTCGATACTCTTGTCCAAAGGTATCAAAATGAGCGAGTACTTGCGACGTGTTATTGGCAGGCGATTTGTAATGCTCCCAAAATAACGGATTCTGATTCCTCACAATCGCTTCGTGAATTGTTGAATACCTTTTCAGAAAATATTACAGCTTTGGGTCAGGTCTCAGGCGTCTCTCTCTGGGATTTCACTTTGTTCAACTGGTTGCTACAGAAATTGGATAACGCTACTCGAAAGCGTTTCGAACTCCAATTTGCATCTGAAGAGTTTCCATCATATCAGGATTTGCACAAGTTTTTGTCGTCACAGTGTCGTGCATTAGAATCATCTTTGGGGAATGACCTATCTCCGTCTGCAGTCGTTGGTAAGCGGAGTAGCGTCAAGTCTGGTGGAAAAGTGGAATCGAGGAATTCACATGCATTTTTGTCAACGTCGAGTGCGTCTTCATCGAAGCAGTCGTGCTTCCATTGTAATGGAGAACACCCGATCTCGAATTGTCGTTCTTTTTTGAAGTTGGACCCGCGCAAGCGTTTTGAGGCTGTGAAGGCAGCGCGCTTGTGCCTAAATTGTTTTGGCCCTTCACACTTGGTGAAGCAGTGCCCCTCTTCTCATTCGTGTAAGGAGTGTGCAGGTCGGCACCACTCTTTATTACATTTCGTTAAACTTAGTAATTCGGATGGAGCAGCTTCTCATCGAGTTGAGCCGCCTCCAGTCGCATCCACGGTTGCCATGTCTTCTCTCCCATCCTTTCAGGATGTTCGTTCTCGTTCTCGTAGCAATACTACGGTTCTTTTAGCAACCGCATGTATTGAAGTTCAAGACAAGTGGGGCAACTATCAAGTGGTTCGTTCTTTAATTGACTCTGGCAGTCAGTCGTCTTTTATTACTGATCGGTGCCGCAAGCGTTTGGGCTTGCACTCGAATCGATCATCAACACCTATTTCTTGTTTGGGTCACGTGACCTTGGGATCGGCCCAGGGATCATCTGATTGCATTATTCGTCCCGTTGGGGTACCATCACCTACTTTTAAAGTAAGTACTTTGGTCTTGCCCAATATTTGTGGAAAACTTCCCAGTGTTGACATTTCGCCATCGAAGGCGCTTGATAATTTGAAGTTAGCGGATCCTAATTGGTACACGCCTGGTTCTGTCGATGTTTTGCTAGGAGCTGACATCTTTCCCAATATTGTTCATGGTGGTTATTTGTCGGGCAGTGATAACTGTCCAGCCGCAATGAACACGACGTTTGGTTGGGTTCTTTTGGGAACCATTTCGTCGAAGGTTGCGGGCGAGGTTCAAGCTTGTTTTGCGTCGGTAGATTCGACCCTTGAAGAGACTCTTAAGGCATTTTGGAGAGTTGAGGAGGTGCCTTCAGTTGAGGTTTGCTCTAATGAGGAACAAGAGGCTGAGTCGTTGTTCGTTGAGTCTCATTATCGAGAAGAATCAGGTCGTTTTGGGGTATTGTTGCCATTTAAGGATAGCAAAGAGTTGCCTATCTTTAATGATTCGTTGAATGTCGCAGATCGTCGTTTGCTCGCTTTGGAGAGACGATTGTCGAGGTTGCCTCACATTAGAGACATGTATGTAGAGTTTATGAAAGATTATTTGGAGGCTGGGCACATGTCGTTGGTGCCATTGGAGTCGGAATCTGCAAACTCTTATTACATTCCGCATCATTGCGTTTTTAAAGACCCTGGTGTTTCGATGTCTTCTGATGTGTCTTCGCTCGCCCCAGTATCGTCGAAAATTCGTGTCGTGTTCGACGCCTCGGCCAAGGCATCGAACAATCTTTCGTTAAATGATACCTTGTTGATTGGTCCGAAGTTGCAAAATGACATCACTAGTGTTTTGCTTCGTTTTCGAGAGAACAAATTCGTGTTCACTTGTGACATTAGGCAGATGTATCGGCAAATTTTAGTTGGAGATTCACATCGACAGTATCAATTAATTCGTTGGCGTTTTTCAGAAAAGGATCCTATTCGAAGTTACAAATTGAACACTGTAACTTATGGTGTTTCGTCCTCGCCATATTTGGCCATTAGGTGCTTGTTACAATTAGCTCAAGAAAATTCTGAGAAGTTTCCTCTCGCTTCGAAAGCCATTCGTCTCGGGCTTTATGTCGATGATTTTGCCATTGGGGCAAATCAAATCGAGGAAACCTTGGAGTTGAGAAATCAGCTCATTTCGCTATTGCAATTGGGACAATTTGAGTTGCGGAAATGGTCTGCTAACAATCCACAATTGCTTCAGGATCTGCCGGTTGAACATTGTCAACAGCAGTCATCCAACTTTGATTCGGAATCGGACTTTTCGGTGAAAATTCTTGGCCTTCAGTGGCAATCGGCTACTGATTCGTTTTCGTTCATGGTTAAGTCCATAGATTCACCTTGTACTAAGAGAAGCATTCTCTCAGAAGTCGCTAAGATCTATGACCCGTTGGGTTTCTTGTGCCCATTGACCTTTATGGCAAAACGAGTCATTCAACAATTGTGGTATCTCGGGCTGGATTGGGATGAAGATCCACCAGCTGATGTTGTCGAAAAGTGGAATCGATATAAGTCCACTCTTCATGTTTTATCCAAGTTGACAATCCCTAGGTGCTTGGTTCCCGAAGGATCTTTCGTGTCGTGTCAACTGCACGCATTTTGTGATGCGTCGACTGCAGGTTATGCGGGTGTGGTGTATTATCGTTTCGAGGACGCCGATGGCAATGTGCAGGTTCGTTTCGTTACTGCCAAGTCTCGTGTTGCTCCGCTCAAACCACTCTCCGTTCCACGGATGGAATTGTGTGCCGCAGTCTTACTATCAGATCTCGTTTCGTTCGTCCTTGAACAAGGTCCTCAATCCATTGTTGTTGATAAGGTTTTCGCTTGGAGTGACTCTTCGGTCGCTCTATCCTGGATCAAGTCGTCTCCACATCGGTGGAAGACTTTTGTTTCGAATCGTGTCGTCCACATTCAGGATCGAATTCCTCCGGATTGTTGGAATCATGTACATTCAGGTGACAACCCAGCGGACGTCGCGTCTCGGGGCTTGTTACCAGAGGAGTTAGTCGGGGCTTCCGCATGGTGGGCGGGGCCTGAATTCCTCAGATTGCCGCTGGAATCTTGGCCAGCACTCGTTCCCATTGCTCCCACTTCTGATGTTGAACTGGAGAAAAGGAATATTGTTTTGTTCGCTACGATAGAGATTTCGGATGTCGATGTTTTGTTGAAAAGATTTTCTTCTTTGAGGAAAATTCAGGGTATTATCGCTCGTTGTTTTCGTTTCACTAACAATTGTCGTGCTGTCAATAGGACCACTGGTGCATTGAGTGTCTCTGAGTTGCATGCTGCTCTCATGCACATTGTTAGAATTGTTCAATCTTCGGTCTTCTCTTCGGAATTGGAGAAAATTCGCTCTGGTAAACCATGTGCCAAGTACTTGCAGTCATTGTCGCCCTTTATTGATGATTTCGGTATTTTGCGAGTCGGGGGTCGACTGTTGCATTCGGGTTTAGCATTCGACGCTAAATATCCCGCATTGTTGCCAGGAAGGCATAGGTTGGTTGAACTTTTGATTGATCAGATACATCGAGGTAATTTGCACCCAGGAGTGAACACTGCTCATTATCTCCTTCAACAAAACTTTTGGATCCTGTCTGCTCGTAGGGTCATTCGTAGTTATTTGTCGAAATGCAATCGTTGCTTTCGCACTCGTCCCCTCTCGTTGGAGCCTCCCATGGGGAATTTACCTGTCGCTCGTGTCTCCCAATTGAAGCCCTTTAGTTGTGTCGGGGTCGATTATGGGGGACCCTTTCCTATTGTCTTGTCGAGGTATAGGGGTGTCAAAACTTCTAAAGCCTATTTATGTTTGTTCGTATGTTTCGCGACTCGCGCGATTCATCTCGAAATCGCTTCTGATTTATCGTCAGAGACTTTCCTGGCAGCTCTTAGGAGGTTTGTCGCTCGCCGCGGTCGCTGTAGTGACATCTACAGTGACTGTGGAACCAATTTCGTCGGAGCTAACAAGGAGCTCAACTCAAATTTGAAAATCGCCGCAGAAGGGGAAGGTATTCGATGGCACTTCAATCCACCCTCAGCTCCACACTTCGGTGGACTGTGGGAGAGCGGTGTTAAGTCCGTCAAAACACACATGGCCCGTGTTATTGGTGGTCAAATTTTGACTTATGAGGAGCTGAACACCTTCATCGTTCAGATCGAGGCCGTCTTGAATTCGCGCCCCCTTTGCCCCATTAGTAGCGACCCCAACGATCTATCCGCGTTAACCCCTGGTCATTTTCTGACCTTGGAACCTCTGTCGTCGGTGCCGGATGTGAACTTGTCACATCTGAAGATTTCTCGTCTTTCTCGTTGGCAATTGGTGCAACGGATGCAACGTGATTTTTGGACACGTTGGAGGGCTGAATATCTTCATAATTTCCACCAGAGGAGTAAATGGTCGAAAACCCATTTGTTTGAGTCAACGGATATCGGTTCGTTGGTGTTGATAAAGGATGAATTGTTGTCTCCTTTGAAATGGGCTCTAGGAAGAATTGTTTCTCTGCACCCTGGTGCGGATGGTGTCGCCAGGGTTGCCTCGGTTCGTACGACCAGAGGTCTTTGTAAACGACCTCTGGTCAAACTTTGCCCGTTACCTAACCAGTAACGGACTCAGGGAATTTCGTCCCTGACTTGTCGTTTCGTTTCGTTTCGTTTTTGTTATTGTCGTTAGTTTCGTTTTCGTTAGTTTCGCTTTTGGTTCAATTTTCTGATAGCGGAAAATTCCTCCGGTAATTTTGGTGGGCGGTATGTTACGTCCTTGGTGAATAATCGATTCGTATTCTCTAAGACACCACCGTTTCCTACCCCTTCCTATCCCTTTACACATCGGGACGAAGGAAAAGGACACCTGACCGGACAGGACCACACATAGAGAGGAGAGTCGAGGTTTAACATCGAGAGAGGAGAGAGCTCGACCAAGAGTGCCGTTCGTACCAGACTCGTCGATGCTGGTGTTACGGGAACGGGATACCTAGTTCTTTAATTAAATAAGGAAGCGGTATAGAGTAGTGGAACAATCGTGGGTACCTACATAGTGAAGCAGAGTGAACAATAATAATAGTTATAACATCTCGCAAATTAAAACAAGTGCCCCCTTTAGTCGGACAAGACACAAGGTCAGTAATTTCGATAATTATTATTAATAATTGTGTTCCTGTCAATCATTGGCAATTACAGCCTGGTCCTTCCCTAAATTTCGATCCTGTCATCCGTGGCGATTTGTCATTACCATCGCGGCATCGAGCCGCATTAATTTAGCCCCTTTCAGGATCGAATCGCGTCGTTAATATTTTTAGGCTCTTTGACGCGGAGTTAACACCTTGTATGTCCAGATATTAAGCTTTTGAACCAATTCTATGAATAATTAGGCAAATTTTCTGGAATAATACAATAGAATAGCTTAATTCAAATTAAAAAAAAAAGTTTAAACAAGTTCCAACCAAAATTGTGATTTAGTGACAGTTTTAAGTCTCTCCTGAACATTTTTAGTTTTTAGACATACTAGGTTTTTAAGGAAAGCCGACGAAATGTGGAATAGCGCTGAGATGATACCGTGATTTGGGGCACAAAAATCACAGTCTCTATCCTCCCTCCAGTTAACAATTCCAGTTGCAGCAGCAGGCACACGCGCACAAGTGGTAAAAGCGTGCCACTTTGTTTGACTGCGTGAGAAGTTTGAAAAGTGCCGTTTATCGTTTATTATTATTATTTATTATTAATCAATGAATAATGATGGAAGTTAACTGTGTGCAAAATCTTTTAAAAAACCCGCTATCTTTTGAGGAAAAACTTTTTAATTAAGAAGAAAGGCGTCTTTTCCAGCATGAAAAATAGGAGAATGGATTTTATGTACAAAAATTAGGTGTTTTTTTTGTGCCCACCCTCTTTTATAACTCACGAGCCGCCACTGGAACCTATACTCTTCTGGTCTGACGCCCTGAGCCAAACGATAACTTACTTCCTTAATAGACGTCCTAAAGTCAACAGTGCGGGACCAACCCTTTCTGGGTGGTGCATTGAGACAAGAACCTCACATTCTCATCGATCCTTCGGAAATTGGCGTACTCAATTCACGGTTCTGGTTATTTATGGACTCGACATAGTGAGCTAGTCGGATTGTATTTTCCTATTTTTTATCCCATGATTTATCTCGTAATGCTCTGAAATATTGCTGATGATGACGTTCTGCTCGCATTAGAACCTATGCTCATCTGGTCTGGCGTCCTGAGCCGATAAGGCATTGACTTTCTGGATATAGACGTGCTAAGTAAACAGGGCGCATCCAACCCTTCTTTGGTGGTACATCGAACCTATTTTTTTCTATGCAAAATAATTATTTGCAACAGACACCCTTGATAGATTTTTCCATGATTTATCTCGTAATGCTCTGAATTCTGGGTACTGAGACTTTAAAAGTGTCGCATTAGAACTTATGACTCTCTGGTCCGCCGTCTTGAGCCGATCAGTCACTGACTTTTCTGATAGACGTCCCAAGTAAACAGCGGACGTACAACCATTCCTGGGTGGCGCATCGAGCCTTCAGGAACCGCACGTACTTTCTCATCGATCCTTCGGAAATTGACGTACCGAGCTATGTCTGGTCCTTGATATTATTATATCAACATAGTGAGCCAGTCGGATTATATTTATGTTATTTTTTTGTATGTGGATTTATTATTTGCCACAGACACCCTTGCTGAATTTTTACATGCTTGGTCTAAATTCTTGTTGATGATGGCACGCTGATCCTTTAGAAGTCCAGCTTCAGAACCTATGCCTTTCTGGTCTGACGTTCTGAGTTGATCAGTCACTGACTTCTTGACGTGGCGGAGCCAGGACTTTTGACACATTCATTTAAATTTGAAAAGAAAAAATGATCTTCAGAATAGACACAAGAAAATTCATTGCTGATATAGATGTAATCTAATATTTAATCAAATATCTAATAATAATAATAAACAAATAATCTTTCAGCAATACGCGTTTATTATAGAAAAGGGAGCAACTTAACTAGGCCGAAAAATAGCTACCGCGGCTGTTTTTGCTAACGCGCGCTGACTGCAGAAGACTGGGAGACTCGAACTCATCACACGTGGTTGCCATTTTGGTTTTCAGAGTGCACCTAGCTTTTATTTACCTACGTCAAGTAACTATACGACCGGTATATAAACGTTCAAAAGACAACAGAACGGTCAGGGTTCGGCGGTTCGCGCGGGCATAAGCGAGAATTAGGGGTGAAATTCGAGTTGGTGTTTTGTTTGGTTTTAAAAAAGAAGATAGGTACTTAGCAGCTGCCGTCAGAGCTACAGAGAAGAAACAACCAGGGCTACTCCAAGTAGTAAGTCAATCAAACTAAAATTGCCCTTCTAGTTCTTTCAACTCAACATGATGCTTCCTGGGTGGTGCATTGAGCCTCGCAGGAACCTCACTTTTTCATCGACCCTTCGTAAATTGACGCACTGAGCCGTTCCCGGTTCTGAATATTTATGGACTCGACGTAGAAGACAGCCAGATTATAATGTGAATTTTAATTTGTAGCGAGATTCCGTGGAGCATCGAAAACCAGTTTGATACAGTTTGAAAAAAAAACATTGATCTCTTCTGATGCACCTTTTAGTGGCGTTCAATTATCCAAACACCCTGTAAATATTATGTAAAAACGACCCTTGCAGAAGACATCTCTCGCAAATTGTTAGTTATTAAATGGCGACACTGTTGATAGTGTTTCACGTTTCTCAAGCACATTGTCACATTATGGGATTGTCGTATTTTCTTAAAAACATTGACAAAAAAGAAGGAACCATTCTTAGATGCTTCGTCATACAAAAATATAAAAAATCTTTTGCAAATGATATTTGATACAGGGTACGGTGGATAAATCCCTTCACGTTTTATCTAAATTAGACGCCGAGCAATCGCTATGTGTAGTATGACCTTGAACGGCAGAAGCTTTGCAGCTTCAACTCATTTAAATGGCACTTCGATTTGATTAAAATTTTATGATGTTGAAATACTCAGACACACTCCCACCTAGCAACCTCCGGTGCTACTATTTGATCCAGGGACTATTCTGCCGGACCCTGTACATCCTTACATTGACAACCCTGTATAGGTATTTAATTTAAGACGCACGAGCGCTCTCTCATTCGTTCAGGACATAACACAAGTTGCAGAATAAGGCCTTTCTTGTCCTATCAGTATCAGTCGTTTTCAATCGAGAATAATAACGTTCCAATTCATTTTTTCCACTTCGTAGTCGCACCTAGAATCACTTGAATTGAAAGAACCTATTCCTATTTAACAGTTTAAATTTTCTTGCTAGGTCGAAACAAACATTTTTTATTCATAATTTGCAAACCACAACCTGACATTCTGGTTCTTGGTTTTTATTATTTATACAAATTTGTTGTATATATTTTTTTTCTAATTACTTTAAATTAGAAGTGCTATAGCAAAATTTCTAGAATGCCCAGAATTCAAGATCAATTTATAATAATTAATTCAAGCGAAATATACTCAAAGAAGTCAAATAAGTAACCTAAACAAATACATATATAAAAAATAAACCCTAACCCCAATTTTATACCCTTTATCATACATATCCAGTTAGAAAACACCATATCCTGGATAATCGGTGACGAAAAAGTAAGTTGAGTAGGTACATATTATCGCAACACTGGAAACCAAGGACGTTGAAGATCTCCAACGACGCCGATCATTCGATCTAACTACTTGGGGAATCCCTGGTGAGACACTTCATGATGAAAGTGCAAACGCTGTTAACATAGCTCTCAGGGTGCTCAATATAATGCTTCACATGGGGGCTGTTTTCAAATCGGAGACATGTCACCTGAACACCCAGCTGTCGACGATAGTCCGCAAAATACTCGATATCCTGAAAATAATAAACGAAGGATTAAGATAAACAATATCAACAAGAGTGATCACAAGAAAACAGTAAACGTAGAGTGTAACACGTAAATGCATTATTAATTAGAGATTTTTTCAAAGACTTGTGTCAATATACCTGATAGGTTCAGCTGAGGATGTCAGGCCACGTATTTTCAGGTTACGCTCAATAACTAATTTGTTTAATTTAATTAATAGCCAGATGAAAAGATTAGGTAATAATGAACATTATCGGTCCAAATGCCAACCTCACCTGGTGGTGCCCCCAGCTAGACAACTGACACCTTTCTGGTGTCCGAGCGTCTGTCAAAATAAGCAGAACTCTCAGTATTGTCAACAGCCCCCTTTAGAGGAGAGTGGAAGAGCAATGTGAGGTTGGGACACTTTTTTGTCCCTGGGGTGATAAAACGCCCCAAAAGGGCATGAACTAACTAGGTCAAATCACTATATTACTAGCTCCCTAGAGCTCTCCCATTAGAAACTATCATGGCAAACAATAATAATACAATGGCCCCTAGTCGGCGGCAGGCTTTAAGTAGCCAAGGGGTGCAAAGAAGTTCCGCGTTTCATGATAGGATCATGATCTACACCGTGAAAGGAGTCTCCACAAGAAAGTGCCATTTTGTACGCCTATCTTCTTGCAGTACTTGCAGTCCTTTTTACATGGGCGCCAAGAATCATCATTTCCATGATTTTTTCCGGGTATGCAGAATTTTGAAGTCATACTGCTGCAGTTTCTCAATCTATCTCGCAACTTGTCTTTCGGAACTTGTAGTAAACACTTCACCCCTTCATGGCCAGTTCTTCAGTACTAGGAGCTTCCTTCCATAGAGATATAGATAATAGTGGCTGTCCGCTTTTACGATGACCACCAGTTCCTTACGTGTGGCGCAAAAATTCCAACTGGCTCTGAGAGTACCTTTCTGTAATATTCATCACACGTTCCTGACCATTTTTTACCTGTGACAGCACTGCGCCAATTCCGGTGTTTCTCGCATCGGTGTCCAAGATGATCTCTCCTTGAGCTTGAGGGTAGGTCAAAACTATGTTCGTTGTCTCGGTGTACGTTCAACATGACCATCACACCATCACATAGTCAAGGTGGACCAAGCATGTCTACCAAGTCAGTCTTCGCAGAATACATTCGATCAGTCGCTCGTCAGATCGAGAGTCGAGAACCAAATTCAGCCGATACCGTGTTTAATATGTCGTTAATCCGTGATAAGGGATAGCTGTCCTTTTTGTTATGTCGTCCAGTCTCCTGTAGTCTACACAGAAATGAATTAATCCATTCTTTTTTTGTGACCAGGGCTACCAGTGATAACCACGGGGAAGTCGATTTCTCTTCTTCAAGGAATTTCTCGGCAAGTCGCCTCTCTTCTCTAGACAGATATTTCCATCCAGCCACAAAAGTTTCACGGATTCAAATCCCGCGCGCAGCTGATGGGTGTCCCCAACTCAGAATTTTCTTCGTAGACACACCTTGAAAGTGAGACGACTGGGGCCGAGATTTTGTAGTTTTCAAAATGTAATGCTGGTCTTATTTGGATTAAGGACTCTGATCGGGGTTACTGTCATTTCCATATCAATGGCGTCTTAGCCGTGAAGATTCCATTACTAGTCAGTCGATGTTCTACTGTACTAATAACATCCACTACCTAGGAGAAGACTGTAAAACTGTAAAGGATCGAATAGATAATTCAATTTCTATAATTATTTAATATTTAAGAGTTTTATAAATTTAATAAAACTCTTTCAAGATGATGTAATCCAATTTATGGAACGTCCGAATTTAGATTTCATTACATAAGCAGACGGGAAATATAATATAAGCGGGCATTGAAGCAATAATTCTGGTAAGATCAGCACTAGGGAAACCAAATACGCCTGTAGTCCGACGGCGGCACAGGAAGGTAAAGTCATTAATAAAGACCCAACTCGAAATTAAAACTCAAGAGAACAGATTAGAATTATTTTCCCAGATTAAAAACTGCTCAAAAATCATGTAGAGCCTTTTAGTAGGATGCTAATTATCAAAACCAGATGGTCAGCGGCGTGAGTACAGAGAGACATTGTTGAATTAATAGCCGCCAGACTAAACTATTGTATAAAAGATTAAGTTTCGGACGTGATCAAAACTGCGTTTTCGAAAAACCGCTGAGCGAGGTCAATTGCAGTTGTGGGAACGAAAACCATTCAACTGGAAAGGCGGAGTTAGTGAGAGGGCGGTTCCAAATTATTTAATGAGAGAAAAAGAGGAAAATATTCGGACATTGGCATCAGAACTCTGATTGGGAAGTTAAGTAGCCTTGGGGGTAAAACGTCTAAGCCAAGAATTAAGAAGTAGGCGGTCAAACCGACTAACTCGAAAAAGTGGGAATTAAAAAATTTCAAAGAGGAAAAGGAGTCTCCTTTCAGCTGTCGTCGTTATAGCTTGGGGAGCCAAAAGAGTCTCCTTTCAGCTGTCGTCGTAACAGTTTGGGGAACGCGAAAAGTCTCTGGTACTTGACCGGAATTAATCTAATTGGCGTCGCGACGGTTATCCGCGAAATTAGTCTTGTTATTTAAAACTAAGTGGTTGTTAGCTAAGTAAAAAAATTAGATACGCGAAGTAGAACCGCGAACTTTCTTGAAGTTGATTAAGAAAATTATTCTTCAATAATTTTTAGTTAAAATATTCGCAGTTATTTGTGAGTGAATAATCAGTTATCCCGAATAGGAATAATAATTATTACACGGTCGTAATACGGGTAATGTCTCAGTGAAGTGCCCAATAATTGGATTCTTTGGATACATTCGGATTTTCCTTAAAAGGAGAAAGGTCAGAGATTTCTGTATACTAATACTTATGTACTTTGGTATATTTTGGAACCTTAAGGGTTACCGTTCAATAAAGTCAGACAATTTAATAGACAGTTGTGGATGAATAACCCACAGGTTGCTAAATAAAATACACCTTGAGTGTGTCGTGTCAAAAAGGCACTAAGATTTTTTTTTTTGATGTTGTTATATACCAAGGTAAATAATTTTGTAATTATTTACTACTTGTAAGGTATGGTTACTGTAATAAAGGATAAAGTACCAACTATTAATCAAAGATTGATTTTACCAATAAAGGGGTAAATAAACTTAATTACTAGGTATTATTATTATTAAAGGTAATAGTTTATATTATATCTCTCACAATTTCGATGCATCCGTGAGGAAAAATTGAGTGAAATCTATTGTAGGTATTAGGGGTATATTATAGCTATCAAATTATTTAGTGTTTTGTACGTTTATATTATTATTTTATAAATAAAATTTAGTAAATTAAATTCATGAATTTAATTTTGCTCACCCAGACATATTAAAATTAAACAAAACGAATGGTCTGTTAAGTGATGTAAATAACATAGAGAAAATTTCATTAAATTATTTTTTTTTATTTTTAATTTCAATCAGACCAACTAAACAAAAGAAAAAAGTTAAGTTAGGAGTGTAATTAACTCTCCTAAGACATAATATAAAAAACAGGAACACTAATAGTTCCGAATCAGAAGAGAGGCCTGGGCAGAGTCATTGAAAATTATTTTGTTTTTTTTTAAGGTACGTATATTTTTTTTTTTCTTATTGTTTCTCTTTAGTGAATTTGACACTCGAGATCGCCACGGTGTATGCCAGTGGTCAGATCCGGCTCCACGACTTCCTTTCAAAAACTTTAGTTCCGCTCGGCTAAAAAATCAAAAGGTTGACTATCAACAGGGGACCTCGTAACCGGTTGTCTTGCATAAACAGGCAGGAGGCCCGCGTTGCTACATTGGTGTCAGGTGTGGGGTCTAAGAGTGTCAAAGAACGCTGAGAAAAACAAGTAGGAAAGGTTTTGAGTGTCAAAAAGACCGGCATAAGAAATAGGAAAATGTCAAAATTCCCTTAGGATTTTTTTTTTTAATAAGAAAATTTTTAAGTACAGGTACCTACCTACCTACCTAGTCGGGTTAAATTATACCCATAAATTAAGGTAAATAAAATTACCAAGTTAGGTCCCTAATTAATTTAGAAGGGCAGAAATTGATTGAAAGGAAAAAATTGTTAATTTTTTTTATATCAATAATTATTAAGATTAAAAGATTGATAAATAGATCTGCAAATTATAAGTAGATAAATACTACGTTTCAGAGAGAACCGCTAAAATGAGCAGTACGTGCTGAAACCGTAATTACTGAAGTAGGTATTTGTTTATGATATACGGCGCCGGAATTCAGGCGCAAGCAAATATTAAAGCTAAAGCGGCGTTCAGACTAAGAGGAAAATCAAAAGTTGAGTGAATACCTAATTACAGTGCCATAAATTGTACAAGTGGCTATTTATTTTTAGTTGGCTTATTAACCCTTATATGCAGGTATATTTTTTAATAACTATTTTGATAATCTGGATAAATATTGGTCTATGGTTATATTGTTATTTTTGTGTACTGCGTTAGGCTTAAGCCTTATTTTGTTTTGCACTGTATTGGCAATTGTGTGTCGTTACAGAAAAGGAAAAATGACTTGTGGTAGCATTGTTTGAACAGCTGTTATTTTATTGATGTTTTGACCTATTAGGTCATTTTTATTTTATTTTTGTCGTAATTTAAACAATTACACAAATGGATTTGTTTTATTCTGTCAAAGTAAATAACCATGTTCCGTCTGAATTTTTCGGGGCTGTTAAGGTTAATTGTTTCTATTTGGATTTGTTTAGAATGGTTTAGTATTGATAGGGGAATTCGATTGCTAAAAATTAGAATCGATAATGGCATCAATAATTTTTGTGATTAGCAAACTGTTCTCTACCGGTTAAAAAATTAAAGGGAGCAAAATGCCGGAAGGAGACCCAGGGCCTCCTCAGGCAAGGCCGCACCGAATCGAGGTTACGGCAGTTCAGAAGGTTAGCTTGGGGGTTTTAGCCTCCACCTTCGATAGTTTTAATGGACAAGGCTCAGTAGTTGAATACTTTAATCAACTGGAAGCTAGAGCACGACTTGACAACTTAAGTCAAGTTGACGCTTTGAAACTTTTCAAATTCAAACTAACGGGAGAAGCAGAACAATTCTTCAAGGCAGATGGAGAATTGGATAAGTTGTCATATAATGACCTTAAGGCAGAATTCGTACGAAAATTTTCTCAGATACGGATACCAGGAGAGGCCCTATTGAGATTATTACGATGTTTTCAGCGAACGGATGAGAACGTGACATCGTTCTGTATCAGATTAAAATCTTTGGGGGCCTGCGCTTTGACAGATGCCCTGATTGATGTGGAACATGCCACACAGGAGCAAAAAGTCGGAGTGAAGATGCATCATGGACAGCTGGTGCTGAATCAGTTCAAACAAGGATTAAGAAAAGACTTGATGGAAAAGGTCGGCATGACATTATTTGCCGAACAAAATTTAACTCTCGATCGAGCGGAAGAAATAGTCAAATTGCAAGAATTGACTTATCTCATGACGAGACAGAACTTCCAAGGAGAAGTTGTAAAGTTGTGCAGTTATTGCTCCAGGAAAGGACATACCTCAAGTGAGTGCCAAATAAATAAAGAGAAAGAATTCGAGAAGCCAGAAAGCCATAGTTTTACAGGGGGAACACATGCCAAAGTATACGGGAATATTCCACTGATGGAAGAATTTACGACAGATGCCGTCCCGTATTTGGTAATTTTAAATGTAAACGGCACACCCAGGAAATGTTTATTAGATTCAGGAGCCTCTGTCTCTCTTATTAAGGAGAGCATTGTACCACGAAGGGCGGAAATTTTTTCTATGAAAAATCGATTGAAAATTTTAGGAGTGACAGGCCACTCCCTGCCCTTGAAAGGAATGACAAATTTAATTGTGGATGCAAGACCAAGGTCACGCGTTCAAGTCACAACTCCTTTTGTTATTGTAGACGATGGAATGTTCGAAGATTCGGATGTTCTGCTAGGAAGAGATTTCCTGAAACGAAACAATTGCAGCATGCAGTATTACAAGACAGGGACATCACAGATTCGCTTGTGGGGAGCATCCCTATCATTATTAAATAGTGAGCAAGCGGAATATCGAATGCAAGAGGCTGGAATATATTTTGTGACAAGTAAAAAATCAGGGAAACGCTCAGTTAGTCAAGGACAAAATTCCCGAAAATATAGCGACGTTGTAGCAGGCCGTAGTAGTTGTCAAGAATACACTAGGTCTACGCCCCAGGAAAAGGAGCACATAAGAAAACCAGCGAGAAAACCGATCCAGAATGAATGGATAAATTCTAGAATAATTCAAAGGTCCAAGAAGGTAAGGCAACCTCGACGCAAGACTTCGTCAAGGACACAGGAATTCGAACAAACTCCGGAAAGACCAGAAGAAAGTTTGGATCAAGGGACAGCAACTCCGAAAAATGTAATGTCAAGACCTAAAACGAAGAAGAATTCCTCGAAAAATGGTTACGCGACAAACCAGAAAGTGAGAAAAAATTCTCACAACTTCGAAAATTTGGAAAAGAAGAAAAACAAGTTTTCCGCAGGAAAAACTACCCAATCCGAATGGGAAGAATGGTTAGACTTTATTAGAGAATTCGTCTCCAACTATGAATTTGAAGAAAGATTCAGGAAACTAAGAGGTAGCGAAAGGAAAATTTTGGAATGTTCTAAACCAGAGATAAATTCCGAGAAAAATACCGATGAGGAAAAAATGCGAAAAGAGCAACAAGAAATGCTTAAATTTATGGTAAATTTGGAAAAGGATGCCTTGGAAGCTATGATCAAAGAAGAAGAGCAGGAAGCAAACAGCAAGCATCAATTGACAAACCAGGAAGGAGAATTACCTTCAGAGACACTCGTAAACATTTATGACTATGAAGACACTGCAATGGAAGAAGCAAGGGATAATTTGCTACGAACAAATTTAGATTTGGAACCTACATGGGATAAAGAAATTATTAAGAAGTTACAGGAGCAAGATGAATACTGTAGTGGAATACTACAGCAGTATCAGGCTGAGGAACCTGATATCCTTGAAAAATATCATGTGGACAAGGAAGGAGTTTTATATTTCTCCCGTAATCAAGATCACGATGATGTTCTAGTAATACCTAAGAAAATGATAGCCAAAGTTCTTTCAGAATTTCATGATCCACCTTTAATTGGACATCCAGGTCAGGAAAAAACACTTGGAATTATCAGCACCAGATTTTATTGGCCATCTATGAGGAAGGACATCATAGAATATTGCCAAAGCTGTGATCAATGTCAAAGGAGAAAAACTTCTCCGCATTTAGGAAAGGCACCCATGAAGCTTTTTAATAATCCTTCAGGACCTTTCGAGATGATTTCTATGGACATTGTGGGACCCTTAGTAAGAACACATCGGGGAAATCGATATTTATTGACAGTACAGGATCTGTTTACTAAATATCCAGAAGCCATTCCTCTTGCTGATCATAAAGCAGAAACTGTAGCAAGAGCTTTAGTGGAACATGTGTTCACAAGACATGGGACACCAAGAAAATTACTTAGTGACCTAGGGGCAGAATTTACTTCAACTCTGATGAAAGAAGTGTGTAAGTTAATGGGAATAAAACAAGTACACACTGCTAGTTATTCCCCAAATGAAAATGGCAGCATTGAAAGAATGCACAGGGATCTGAAAATAATGCTTTCGCATTACGTATCAAAAAATCAACAAGATTGGGACGAATATGTTCCTTATGTGTTGATGGCAATAAGAGGAAGAGTGCATTCCTCCACAGGGCATAGTCCATTCTATCTCGTACATGGACGAGAGCAAAGGTTACCAGTAGATGATTTTGTAACATCTACCAGGAGGAGATACGACTATGATGAAGACTACTCCTCAGAACTTTCAGAACGTCTAAGGAATGTGTATCGAGCGGTGAATGAAAACCTGGAAAAAGCGGGACTCCAGAGAAAAGCTCAATACGACAAAAACACGAAAAGGAAAAGTTTCCAGGAAGGAGACTTAGTCTATGTGAAAGATATGGCAGCCAAATTAGGACTGTCGAGAAAATTAAGTTCAACATGGGTTGGCCCCATGACAATTGTCGAAGTATTAGGAGAGAAGACATTTGTGGTTAAACAACAAGGGAAAAATAAAGAATATACCGTCATGATAGACAGGATGAAACCTTATGTCAAAAGGAGCGAGCTGTATGAGACTACAGAGCAAAAAGAAGCTAAGGGCAAACCTAGGAAGGGCAACAGGCCTACACAAACCTCAAATAGGGAATCTGACAGTGAAACGGATGAAGAAATCGACACTGAGGAAGAAGAAGAAGAAGACCCAGAAGAGTCCTACGGACAAGAAAATAAATCAGGATCAAGGTCAAAACGCCGACAGCGTAGAACAAGGGAAGACTCATTTAATGAGGAAAGTGAAGAACTCTCGGACGAGGAAGAGGATCCGGAAGTACGACGAGCCAGGAAGGAGGCACAGAGAAACGCGCAGATGTATTTGCCGTTCTGTCCACAGATAATGTACTATCCAACGCCCGCCATGATGGCGCCACCTCAGCCAATAGCTAGATTACCGGCTCCAATTCCCCCAGAAAGACCACTTCCGCGGAGATCTTCCAGACTACGACGACCGCCGGTTCGGTTGGATTTGTAGAAGACGCGTTAATTGCCCGTGTCTGGCCCGGGTTAAGAATAGGCAGACCGCCATGCAGCGTGTCGTAAGAATCGGCAGAAGCATTAAAATTTCTACCCCCAAAAGACATTGTCAATTGCTCTGTTAGGTAGAACAACTGGTTTTTTTTTTAATCTCCAGTGGACCAGTTTTATGACCTTGGGAATTTAATTCCGAATGCCGTCTTCTCTCTTCAACTATAAAAATTATTTTTTTTTGACATTTTTTTTTTGATTCGATCCAGATGTCGAACGACGTTGTTTTTTTTTATATATACATCTTGGAATCATAAGACCATACATCGTAGTCGGCCCATGAATCGCCTACTACCAGACTTTATTTGGGAGTCGAACGTCTGACCGTTTCCACTCCAGGTCCCGTAGTTATTGGCACGCTACGGTTATATTCCGTGTCAACCCATATAAACATATTATATTATAAAATCTATACTTCAGGATATTCAGTAAGTTGCTTATCAAGTCAAGTTGTACCCCTCATGTTCCCTTTAAGTCAGACTTCCAGCCAAATTTTACCTCTAGTCAGGTTAGCTGCTGGACTCTGACGACATAAATATTCTAAATGTCCGCATTTACTCGGGCTTCTAGCCCCATTTTACCTACAGGAAGGTTCGCTGCTAGAACCTGAGAAACTCAATATTGACATTATGAATAATGCAAGACACTCTCAGGAGGCCGAGACGTGTAATTGTCTTTGAAATAATTGCCGTCCAAGGTATCCACTCTATTTCGGAAACAAAGCGGGAATCATTTTTTTTCCCTAATAGTTGTTTCGTGTAACATGAGTTCCAATTAGGAACAAGAATGTACAGCGTTTTGCTGTTTTAATAGAACTCCAAGGAGTCAGGAAGCCTGACTAATAAGTCGTGGTTTTCAGAAATACGGTATCAAGAAGTCGAAAAATAAGTAATGAAGCCCCGAGCGCTCGAGACAGCATCAGGCAGAGCTAGACGGTCCAAGCTACCTGTTGGTCGTCGACCAAACAAGGTCAGGTTCAACTTTGTCCTATGGGATGAAATGAAGCAGGTGGATAGCTTCAAGGTCAATCCAGACCTGCGTCCAAAGGATGTCCAAGAGGAAAAAGACGTGTTCCTCATGGAAAAAGAAAGTTACGGTCCGAACACATGTTGTGTACATACTTAATTTAGTTTCTTTTAATAGCAATTTTTAGTAGATTCCGATAATTATTAAGGTATGCGATAGGATTAGCTTAAGGAATAGGTTGAGAGTAGTGTACAGAGTGAAGTTTGGGCTTCCGAATCGTGGCATTGGAGGGTCTGATGTAGGTGTCACCCTGTTATCCGCTCAGTTCTCCGTGTGACGATGACGGAGGACCAAAGTTCTACCTGGAAGATTTCATATTTAATTTAAAGGAGTATTCAATGGAAATATAATTATCAGTATAGAGTAGATAATTATCTAGGTTATTATACACCCATAATTAATAATTAGTCGTAGGGAGGCTAGAAATAATCAAAAAGGTGAAGTTAAGGTGAAAGATAGAACCAGACACCTGAATGATGAACAACAAAAGGTAAGGGTTATGATGAACTCTGTTCAGGTGATGCAACTAGCAACCAGTTTTCCTTGTGACCTCAAAATATCTGACGTGCATAAATCGTCAGGAAATCATAGATAAATGGGAGGTAAGGGATAAATAATTTCCTCCAGGGGATGAAATTAATTCATTGAATAAGGTCAGGTTCAGCCCAGGGAGTTAACAAGTTAAGTATTCCCCGAACAAAACTAATAATGGATAAGAAAAATCCAAGGTCAATGACACACAATAAATGGATCAAAAGTATTATTCAAGGGATTTTTTTTTTAAAGTTAGAAAATTTTGAATTAAGGAGGAAAATTTAAAATTTCCAAACGTCATAATAGACGAGAAAATACGACCCAGTAAATGATGAAGCTGGAAAAGGCAGGATGGTTACTCCCATTGAGTAAGCATCTGGTCTGTTCGACAGAGATCGAACAATTATTATTGTTCATTGTAAATTTGATACGGTATTTTGTATTAAAACTAACAGTAAGGTTAGATTGTAGACTAACAGCAAGGTGCTGTAGAGAAAATAGAAATGTACTGTATTGTAGAAATAAAATTAGGAGTGAATGCATAAGGTATAGGGTGGAATTTAAATAAAATGACGAACTGAATTAATAAAATGTGATTTTCAAAAGGTGACAACACGAACTGCAAGTGTGAGGACATTAGTGAACTTCAATTTAAAGACAGAAACGTCATAAACAATTTCGTAAATTCATCCGCGATCGGTACCATGCATATCCTAACGTCAATAAGTTTTCTACTAGGGCTAGTTCAGTGTTGGAGCTTGATAGCCTACGACTGTGAAGATGTGCGAACAAACATATCAACAGTTTCAATCAAGGATGTAGCAGAATGTCCAGAACCAGAATCAGAATACGTTGTGGAAAAGGTAGACGTCAGCGTCATCCAGCGAAACCAGGTGAAACTCCAGAAGGTGATGACTTGTTTAGTAGAAGTCATCCAAACCAAATTCTATTGTGGTCACTTATCACACAGTTCTGTGGTCAGTGGAAGTATGTCAAGCTATGTATATCAGCTGGGAGCACAACAATGCCAAGAAGTACACAGATACAAAACTTTGCGCCTATTTAATCAAGTAATAGGACAAATAGTTATGAATGGAAGTACACAAGCTTCCTTGACAATACATGGAACCTTGCACGCAAATGGGTACTGCGAAGGAATCAGCTACCAAGAAGCAGGGAACTTTTGGGAGAATATTGTGATCGTAGCAGCTATAACGATCAAGACGAGAGACTATTTTGCTAGCGTCAAAATCGAAGAAAATGAAATCAGTTTATTGAGCGGAATCACGTGTCCATATTTGGCTGAATATTGTTTTGACACAGTGTACGGAGAAACCGTATGGGAAGAAGAAAGAGAATCAGGGTGTCTAAACTACTTTACCTTACTCTATACAGGTAAAGCAAGACAAGTCACCAGTCGAACCACGAAAGAGAAATTTATGATCGTGGAAAGCAATGATAAAATCTTCGCCCTCACTATGGTGAAGAAAATTTCATTGTGCGGCGACGAAGTGTGGCAGACAGAACACCCTAGGCTGGTGTTGACAATAAATAACACAGCCCTGACGCAAACTTCAGGTATGAAACTGATACCTCAGAATACTGACCTACTTATGTACATGAACAGTAAATTTCTGTACATAGAGCAGGCTTACAAAGGAGAATTGGAAAGATTATATCTAGATGTCCTACATAGAAGATGTCTACTACAGCGAGAAATCCTGAGGAACCGGTTACTAATGGCTCCATTTTCACCAAACGCTGTCAGCCAGCTGTTGAAAAATGAACCAGGATACGTAGGAAGAGTGTTGGGAGAAGTCCTATATATTATGAAATGCACTCCCAAGGTAGTGATAATCAGGCGTACCTCAGAGTGTTATAATGAGTTACCCATCACTCTAGATGAAAAACCTTATTTCATGTCTCCAATCACTCATGTAATACAGGTTTATGCTGAACAGATAGAGTGCAACGGTGTCGCGCCTCCGCTATATGAAATAGATACTGAATGGGTAGGACTAACGCCTTATCCGACTGGGAAGAGAGATCCAGAGAAGTTGCCAGTGGAAGCCAAGCCGAAACTGACGTTCAAACCGATATTGCCATTAGGACAAGCAGGACTCTACACCCAGGAAGAAGTCAACAAGGTGCAGCGACTATTGACGTTTGGGATCGAACGTAAAGCCGTCGAAAACATTATCACGCGTCGTGTCGCGGGAATGCCCACAAGTGGACAAGGGTATTCCACTCTCGGAATCTTCAACCCGGAAGAGTTGATGGAACTAACGCGATCTACACTCAAACAAACTTGGGGTTGGTTTGTAGATCTAGGAACTTTTATCAGTGGAGTTATCGGATTCTATGTGGTCTTTAGAATCTGTAAATACGTAATTGGAGTAGTGTTAAATGGACTACACTTGTATCAAACTCTAGGTTACGGGTGGAAACTCCTCGCGTGCATCTGGAATTCGCTCACGGTAATGTTAGTGCAAAAACATTTGTGGAAACAAACGCGAGAAAGTGCAGACGAGAAGGAACTTGAGACAATAAACGTGACTGAATCACACGTAAACGAAGTGCGTACCGAACGGGAAGCTGAAGGACAGGGTCAGGTGGTGCACGTGCTATATCCTACGTTGCCTCATAATGCAAACCCAACTCACTGGACAGACAAGGTCAGTGCCACGACCTAGGAAGTCATTAGCAAGTGCGGTTAATTACTATCGTACGTGACTTCATACGTAAGTGTCTTCGTCAACTATACCTTAGACTATATACATAAATGGGAGGAGGTGTTATCCTCAGATCATGTATAGGTATAAGCATGTATTATTAGCATAACTTAGACTTAAGTTATTGATAGGCTATCTCCTACTATTAAGGGTAGATTATAGGGGTAGGGGGTTAACAAATCGACAAGTTTTGTAAAACAAGAATCGATTTGACAAAAAAGGGAGTTATGTAAAGGATCGAATAGATAATTCAATTTCTATAATTATTTAATATTTAAGAGTTTTATAAATTTAATAAAACTCTTTCAAGATGATGTAATCCAATTTATGGAACGTCCGAATTTAGATTTCATTACATAAGCAGACGGGAAATATAATATAAGCGGGCATTGAAGCAATAATTCTGGTAAGATCAGCACTAGGGAAACCAAATACGCCTGTAGTCCGACGGCGGCACAGGAAGGTAAAGTCATTAATAAAGACCCAACTCGAAATTAAAACTCAAGAGAACAGATTAGAATTATTTTCCCAGATTAAAAACTGCTCAAAAATCATGTAGAGCCTTTTAGTAGGATGCTAATTATCAAAACCAGATGGTCAGCGGCGTGAGTACAGAGAGACATTGTTGAATTAATAGCCGCCAGACTAAACTATTGTATAAAAGATTAAGTTTCGGACGTGATCAAAACTGCGTTTTCGAAAAACCGCTGAGCGAGGTCAATTGCAGTTGTGGGAACGAAAACCATTCAACTGGAAAGGCGGAGTTAGTGAGAGGGCGGTTCCAAATTATTTAATGAGAGAAAAAGAGGAAAATATTCGGACATTGGCATCAGAACTCTGATTGGGAAGTTAAGTAGCCTTGGGGGTAAAACGTCTAAGCCAAGAATTAAGAAGTAGGCGGTCAAACCGACTAACTCGAAAAAGTGGGAATTAAAAAATTTCAAAGAGGAAAAGGAGTCTCCTTTCAGCTGTCGTCGTTATAGCTTGGGGAGCCAAAAGAGTCTCCTTTCAGCTGTCGTCGTAACAGTTTGGGGAACGCGAAAAGTCTCTGGTACTTGACCGGAATTAATCTAATTGGCGTCGCGACGGTTATCCGCGAAATTAGTCTTGTTATTTAAAACTAAGTGGTTGTTAGCTAAGTAAAAAAATTAGATACGCGAAGTAGAACCGCGAACTTTCTTGAAGTTGATTAAGAAAATTATTCTTCAATAATTTTTAGTTAAAATATTCGCAGTTATTTGTGAGTGAATAATCAGTTATCCCGAATAGGAATAATAATTATTACACGGTCGTAATACGGGTAATGTCTCAGTGAAGTGCCCAATAATTGGATTCTTTGGATACATTCGGATTTTCCTTAAAAGGAGAAAGGTCAGAGATTTCTGTATACTAATACTTATGTACTTTGGTATATTTTGGAACCTTAAGGGTTACCGTTCAATAAAGTCAGACAATTTAATAGACAGTTGTGGATGAATAACCCACAGGTTGCTAAATAAAATACACCTTGAGTGTGTCGTGTCAAAAAGGCACTAAGATTTTTTTTTTTGATGTTGTTATATACCAAGGTAAATAATTTTGTAATTATTTACTACTTGTAAGGTATGGTTACTGTAATAAAGGATAAAGTACCAACTATTAATCAAAGATTGATTTTACCAATAAAGGGGTAAATAAACTTAATTACTAGGTATTATTATTATTAAAGGTAATAGTTTATATTATATCTCTCACAATTTCGATGCATCCGTGAGGAAAAATTGAGTGAAATCTATTGTAGGTATTAGGGGTATATTATAGCTATCAAATTATTTAGTGTTTTGTACGTTTATATTATTATTTTATAAATAAAATTTAGTAAATTAAATTCATGAATTTAATTTTGCTCACCCAGACATATTAAAATTAAACAAAACGAATGGTCTGTTAAGTGATGTAAATAACATAGAGAAAATTTCATTAAATTATTTTTTTTTATTTTTAATTTCAATCAGACCAACTAAACAAAAGAAAAAAGTTAAGTTAGGAGTGTAATTAACTCTCCTAAGACATAATATAAAAAACAGGAACACTAATAGTTCCGAATCAGAAGAGAGGCCTGGGCAGAGTCATTGAAAATTATTTTGTTTTTTTTTAAGGTACGTATATTTTTTTTTTTCTTATTGTTTCTCTTTAGTGAATTTGACACTCGAGATCGCCACGGTGTATGCCAGTGGTCAGATCCGGCTCCACGACTTCCTTTCAAAAACTTTAGTTCCGCTCGGCTAAAAAATCAAAAGGTTGACTATCAACAGGGGACCTCGTAACCGGTTGTCTTGCATAAACAGGCAGGAGGCCCGCGTTGCTACAAAACTGCGGCAGGTAAAACTGTCTTAGACAGTCTAACTCCTGGGGCTTTGATTGACATTAACCAGGGGACGCCAGGGTTAGCTGGAATTAGCATCCTTGTGTTCTTTTCTCTTGCGAGAATTCGCCAAGTGCTCATTGTCGACAATCTAGACGTAGATGACCTATCATGCTGCACTCGAAACATCGGGGTCTTCCTAGATTCCGACTAACTTTTCGCATTATCTCAACAATTTTGGCTCATATAGCTTAAATTCTTCAGAAGAGTTTGGTTTTCGGTGGCCGTTCTCTCCGTCTTCTCTGGACTCGATGCGTACCACTACGATGCGTACTTCTGCTATGGGGAGTGCTTGGAGTAGAGCACCATCCGCAGATTTTCCCTTTATCACCTAGAAAAAGCATCTGGAGCGTTTTCTGCTCTCGGGTCTCATCTATAAAGAATTGGCTCGCCAGATCTCCTTAAGAATAATCGGAATGGCCCGCAGCAGATCCCAGGTCAGGTCAGGTCACGCTGTTCCCTAGGATCTGCCAAGGGATCTCTCTAAGATTTAGAGCCAAGACCAAAGCTGTATTCAACTTCTCTATCGACGTCCAACTATTGGCTTCCGCTGCAGAATCAAACTGACGTCCGAAGGTACTCTAAGAGCTTTGACCGTCGTATTTGGGAGCTTGATATAAAGCATTCCATTATCTAGGTTATACTTTGTACTTGCCGCGCTCTTTCTTGCTCTTCTTGCTCTTCTAGAATTTTCTTTAGTTATTCTTCAGCTTTTAATGGTTTTAACTATTGATCTTCTAGGATTTTTCTTTGTTATTCTTGATCTTTTGTTAGTTTAATTCTTCTTCTTTCCTATCTTTTAACCGTTCCAATTTTAGATCTTCTAGGATTTTTCTTTATTCATCTCTCTGTTCATCCAAAGTTTTCTTTTGTTCTTTCACGATAGCTTTCTATCGTTCTTTATCTTAATTAACTGTTGCAAGGTTTCCGCTTCCATTTTTCCGGCCTTGCTTCTGGTCATTATGGGAATTAATCAAACAAAAAGAGAGTCCCCACTTGATTGACATTTTCCAAATTATCCCACACCAATTATTGTTCTCGATCTAGAACTAGTTTCTGTGATCCTCGTTGAGTAAGACGTTTCTCAACGATAGGTCGCGAACTTCCCTTTTTTTGTTCGATATTTTCCGACGATAACGCCGCGAGGTATCAGGGTAACAGATGCAGAGAAAATGTTACAGTCTCACGCGCCGGGGTTGCGCCGACTATACCGTGGCATAGTTTGCTCGTGGAGACTGCGCCCCAATTTCCAAAGTAGTTTCTAAAACCTTTATATTATGTACTAGCCTACCTGTACAGTCGCTGGCGATGTAATTTCTAGTTAACCAGACCAGGGCTTGTTACCTAAAGCACCAATAATTTTTCAGCCCCTATAAGTTCTCAAGTTAAACGCATCATAATTATAGAGCGCGTAATTAGAATTGAATGTAAGAGAATGTCAACTGAACTTACCGTGTAAGAGATGAGATCGTCTGCTTTCGAGTAGATAAAATGCTGCGGAAACCGATACTGTTCGTTCTTAAGATTTCCCAATGGATCAGGATTGTACTTGCTGTTGGGACGAAAGTAGTTCCAGATTATCTGCAAAAATATAATTGTACAAAAAATGCTAAAAGAGCCCAGTACACAAATAAAAATTACTTCGTACAGCCAAATAACAGATAGAAACATGGTCGTGACGCAGGACATCGGGACATTGTAGAATATGTTACCTCCCAAGATGGCCGATATAGCCTTGTAAAGGCTCGTGATTCTTCTTTTTCCCGGAGCCGAGTCGAATATTACTCCTTTAATCTGGAAATAGCAATTATTTAAGAATGTTCAAGTGTTTCTCTAATGACACTAACCTGCACTGGTTGGACGGTGTCCTCGAGGGCCAGGGAGAAGTTTTGATATAAGAAGGCGCCGCCATTTGAGAAGCAATGCACGAATAGGGGATGGGTGTCGAGGGCCAAGTCTGCCAGCAGTCTGACCAGGCGCTCCCCGATTGAGATCATCTCCGCCCGCCGCCAAAAGAGACACTTCACTGGTGCCGTGTAACGGACCGTGATCAGCCTGAAAATAACACATGATGAGGTTGTTTCTTCTGATGTGTCTTGCCAAGCATATATCGTCCCAAACTGCATTAGGTGCTTACCTCCCCCCTTTCCCAAGAAAAAGGCTAAATAATTTGCTTCAATGAAGAGATCTGAACGGTTCTTGAAACACTGTGTTTTTCATCATCTCTAGAGCATCCCACAGGTTCTCTAATTATTACCGGAATTTGGTCAGATCTTAGAGCTCGGGAGATAATCTCGTTCGCCTCGGCATGTCGCTAAAGACGACCAGCACTGAATAAACAAGACAAACCATGCAATCCTTTTGAAGTTGTTTCGTTTCCGCAGCGGCAATGGGGATAACAGAAATCACAGCCTAAGCGAAATGCAATGAAAATTCGAAAGCACTCATCTGAAAGGTGGGTTCCAAGTTGAGGAGATGGAAGAGAATTTAGCCAGTCACCGGTATGTGGTTGAGAATTAGCAAGAAGTCTAGCTTTGTCTTGTTGAGAGGTTGTTTCATGGATCAAGGAATCTAAACTTTTTTGAAAAGCAATTGTCCCCCATGAAGATTGCGACAACATATTTTCCGGAGTAATTAGATTGCGATCATGCCAAATACTCAAAGCTTCTGGGATCAATGAATCAGTTTGTATCATTCCAAAAGGAAGAAGAGACGTCACCAATTCGAGACAGCTGTGGTAGGAAGCGAGAAAACATGGAATCGCTGAGTCCACAGCATGTCTTATTCCGATACCGTCCATCTTTATGGGAAGGGAAGATTGTATCCAAGTTTCGTGAGAAAGAGCGCAGTTCAAGATGTTTTGAAAGGTTGATTTTAAAATAGTGTCGTAAACTTGCAGAGCTTACGGTTTTCGCCACGAAGGAGAACAGCGTAGGAAGTGTATAAGACGCGGTATTGAAAGGGAAATTTTCAGTAGAAAATAAGCTAAATGAGAAGAAGTCCAGTCCAATATTGATGTGAAAAGCTTTTATTGATATATTTTTTGATTAATTATAGTTAGAATACCCTCAACAGCAAGTGAGGCCCCAAGAAGAGTTGCGTTTTCCAAGTTCATATAGAAAAGATCTAAAGTCGTTCAAGATAAAAAATTTGTCTTTATGATCACCAAGGAAAATAATTTCGCATTTAGAAGGGTTTAGAAATAAACCTAATTTAGATGCAGCCTCAGAAATGGTTTTCAGGTCATTCAACACTGTATCAACATCACCGTCAATAGTTCCGTGATCCAAGTACCAAATATTTCATTCCGATTTAAGTGATTTGACGATAGGATTGATTGTAAGAGCAAAAAGGGCTGGGCCCAAGGGATCGCCTTGTTGAATTCCACATCCAGAGGGAATAATTTGTTGATGGAAATATAAATTTGAAGGTTTGTAGTAAGAATTGAAGAGAAAAGGTGAATGAGTCGGAAAAAATAAAATAAATAATGGAATCTCTTCTTATTTCGTTGAATGCATTCCGAAAATCAAGTTTTAGAAACACTTTTGGAACTGCATGGTTGTTATTGAAATATATACGAGCAGCATGGGGGCCAATTTCAGCACCACCTTTCACCCCTGCACCAAGTTGATTACTTGGTAAAATTCTGAAATTTAGTACTTTAGCAGTATCGCGGCGCCGAACATTTCCAACTGCAGTTCTTTCTTAAGAGCAGTCAAAGAGCCTCCGAAAAAAATAGGACGGATTGATTGAGCAATCTTCCCTTCTGCAATATGGGTGATGAACGAGATAATTTCCTTTAAAAGCTGGATCCCCGAATCTCCGGTATTTTTGGCAATGAGATCTTTGAGAATTTGTGGTCTCAAAGCATATAAACTGCCAGTAGATTCTGGTGGAAATGAATTAATAGCTCTCGAACTCTCTTGATCTGTTATCGATGGGAAGGAAATAAATTCAGGTGTTTCGGGGAAAAAAGTCGGTTGTGAATGGGGGGGATGTTTCTTAAGAAGATCGGTCAATGTGGAGGGTTCATTTGAAGCAAGAGAGTCCTCAGAAGTTAGAAGTTTGAATGCACCACGAGTATCTCAATCGGACAATTTTGATTCTATTTTTTTGCCAACGTGCAAATGTGTACTTTCAGTCTGTGGATTGACCGAAAACTTCATTGAAGCATAAGTAGGAGCTAAATTCTCTATATTCTCTGCACTCTGTAATTGAGCTTGACTGCAGACCGATTTTTTGTTTAGTCCAAGCGGAAAGATTCTATATGTTATCTGATTTCTTAAGAAAGCTTGCAATGGAAGCAAAAAAAGGTTTTTCCAAGCACATTCTGAACCTGTAGTAGTTATTGCTTTGACTTTTGCAGTGAGTAAATTTGCTAACATTCGTAAAGTGGTTTTTCAATCTTAGTTTTACGTTTAATGCTGAAAAAAGATAAAAATTGCTCGCAAATATGAGCGAAAATGACCGAGCACACGTACGAGTGGTGGTAGAACAGCAGATGAGGGGTACAACAAAGTTTGTGTTATTCCTTCCCCTCAATTTGCTGTTCTATACGCTATTAACGTTTTATAGCTGAACACTTCTACTTTTCAGATCCGTGTGATAAATTAGAAACGAAAACTATTATCCAACAGTTAGTGGATTCTGTGAGTCGGAAAACCCCCCGAAAAGTGCTCGGATTTGAGAGCCTAACGACCTCCCCCCTCCTCCGTTTTAGAGGATGCTGAATACGATGGTGGTGATTTTAACTCTTCTCGAGTTGACCGCACCTCCTAAAACGGCCAAAAACCACCCCTATATGAAGGGCATATCATGCAACTTCTTTCTCTTGACGGCAAAACTTGTGTCACCCTCCATTTTCGAGGTCGCTGACAGGTCCGTTCTCGACGCCCACCAACCCTTCTACGCGGCCAAGAACAACCCCCGGAAGGGGTGAAACGGGAACTCGCCGCGTGAAATCGACGAAAACGATTCACCGCCCGTTTTCGAGGATGCTGACGTCGACAAAGGCGCATGCTACCTGTATATCTGTAGGAGGGAAGAACAAGTGCATGGAGACAGGGGTATAATTTAATGTATATTTTTATATTATTTAACGAATACAGTTACGTACACCCCTTTCTTTACGAACGTATGCCGTGAGCGCGCGTGCTTTTGAATGTAACTCGGTCGTATGTAAATCAGAGCACACTCTGTCCACCCCTCTTTATATTTTATTTATTAATAAAAACACCCTGTATTTGACACCGTTACTCATTATTGTTTTATTTTTATAAAAAGTTCTCATGTTAATTTTTCATCCCTTCCGGGGGTTATTCTTGGCCGCGTAGAGGGGTTGGCGGGCGTCGAGGACCGACCTCGACGTCAGCATCGCGTTGAGCGACCTCGAAAACGGGGGGTGACACAAGTTTGGCCGACGAGGGAAAGAAGTTCCGTGATTTATTAACCTTCATAGGGGTGGTTTTTGGCCGTTTTAGGGGGTGCGGTCAACTCGAGAAGAGTTCACAGAAGGCACTAAGCGCCTGGGCTCTGCATACCAGGAATTATCATACCGTGCGAATACTGACACTATACATAGGCGAATTGCTTCAATGGGATTGTTTACAACAATATCAACAATGAAGTAGGTATCTAAGGTAACTCATTGAAATAGAGCCTAACAATTTCCATATGTATAATCGTTCAGTGTTCAACGTAATCGTACAGGGGAATTATTTGTCCATGTATAGAGACCTAGTACTTGCAGGGTATGTCGACTATCTCGCAAAGAGCCTGCACTACAACTCAAAAAATCGCGACGTTATAAATTTTTGACTAAACGATATTTCTTCATTATTTTTTTTTTAGTTTTTTCTCCTAATAATGAAATGATGGGGTTTCAGATCAAATTCCCTTGTGTTTTATTTTTCTACAATCCGTCCATTGAGATCATTTGGATTTTTCCCCATCAGTTTTCCTTTATAAGCAAAAAAAAATAAAAATTGAAAATTTTGCATTAAAGTGCTAATTTAAAAAAGAAAATGTAAGCTCGAGTAAACCCCTATTCATCGTGTGATGGCACCGGCGATATTCCTTTACTATTTTTGTCAAGAAAAAAACACTATTTGCTTAATAAATAAAGAAATAAATGCAGATCGTATGAGTATAAAGCACATAAAGTGCAATTACTAGCCTGTTAAATGAGGTCGGAGTATTCCTCCATCGCCCTAACAGTTGTCATACTGGCACTGCCTGAAATTCAATCAAGAGAGCTTCCATTCAAACAAAAACAGAGCCACCAGAGTACCAGAACAAGCCCAAATGCGTGTTTTGCCCTATTGGGGCTCATCAGTGTGCTGCATCTGGAGTATCCGGAGGATGTTGTCGAATGTTTGAAAGCCCTCCAGGTCTTAAGCAAACCAGTTACACGGTTCTCCGCGCGGTTTAAGCAGACATCTAGCGATCAGTCTGAAGAACTAATCGTGAGTTCACTTCATGATTTATTGCAGTTTCAGACACCACCAATGCCAAGGATGATTGACAATCATGAATACGAGAGAAAAAAGGCAAGTATACTCAACGATTAATAAATAAAGGAATAAATGCAGGTCGTATGAGTATAAAGCACATAAAGTGCAATTACTAGACTGTTAAATGGCTAGTAATTGTCTGAGATTGAATCGGCAAACTATAAAATGAAAGATTTCTGATAGTTTAACAGTTTTACAAATTAAATCTCAGATTTTTTTCAAAAACCTGCCTAAATATTTTTTTATTTTCACACACGTTAGATTGACACCGTATCGTGTCTAGATGACAGCAGAGAATAGTTTCATCCGAGACTATACATCAGCGGGCGCGAAATTTAAATTTAAATAGAAAACTACAAAAATATTGCTAAAAAAAAACTGCAAAAGAGTATTGCAGTATAGAAATCAAAAGAGCGGTCAGCTGTGATTATTAAGCATTTTTTATCAATTATTTTCTTCCATTTTAGGTTTTATATACCTACCGAATAAATAACAAATAAATAAAGCGTTAGCACCGTTAGCCATATCACAACCGGCTGAGGAAATGAATCTTGATGACGCATGGAAATACATGGAGGAGATAATGATGGGTACTGCAAGAAAGGAAATAGGATACAAACAGGGGATAAAAAGGAGGAAAGATTGGATGACAGACGAAATACTGGCAATGTTTGAGGAGAGAAGAAAACGCAAGAACCAAGACAGTCGAGACAAATATGTGGTGTTGCAGCGTACTATACGAAGAGCAATAAGAGCGGCAAAGAATAAATGGCTGAAGGAACAATGCGAAGAAATGGAACGCTTACAGGAGCAGCACGATGAGTTTAACCTACACAAGAAAATAAAAGAAACATCGGGAGTATATAGAAGGAAGTTTCTCTAACATACAAAATGAACAAGAGGAAATGGCACAAGACAACGCACAGAGAAAAGCTATATGGGAGCGATATATGTTTCGGCGACCTCTTTGTGGAGGAGAGACCCCACTTTGAACGATAACCTGGAAGGTGATCTGTCTGGACCATCAATTACAATAGAAGAAATTACTAGAGCAATAAATAACTCGAAAGATAAGAAAGCGGTTGCGCCAGATCTAGTGCCTGTCGAACTGCTCAAACTATTAGACAACGATGGTATTAAAGGTACTACAAAGGCTTTTCAACCAAATTTATGACACAGGAAAATTCCCAACCAAATGGCTTACGTCACTTTTCATCCCACTTCCAAAAAAGAACAACGCAACAAGATGTGAAGACCAGAGACTAATTAGTTTGATGAGTCACACTCTGAAAATATTTCTGAAGGTCATTCACTACAGAATTTCCACAAGATGCTAAAGTGCTATGGGATCCTCTCAATTCGGATTTAAAAGAGGTCTAGGACCGAGAGAGGCACTGGTCGCAACCCAGGTGTTGGTTCAGAACTGCTACGACCAGAGAAAAGATATAGTGATGTGTTTCATTGACTACGAAAAGGCTTTTGACAGAGTGCAACATCATAAACTCATTCAAATATTGAGGCGACTTGACATAGATCAGAAGGATATACGTTGTATTGAAAACTTGTACTGGAATCAATCAGCTGCAGTTCGAGTGGACAGCGAAATTATACAAAGGCACAGAAAATCCTTAGAGGTTTAAGGCAGGCATGTGTCCTCTCCACACTCCTGTTTAACGTTTACTCTGAAAACATCTTCCAGGAAGCTCTCGAAGTGCAACAATTGGGCATCAGAGTGAATGGCACATGGATCAACAATGTACGGTACGTAGATGACACAGTCCTGATGGCCGATAACACGAATGACCTCCAAAAGCTTCTGGACATGGTTGGAATACATAGCCGGCTTATGGGAATTAACATCAACACAAAAAAGACAAAATTTCTAATAATCACCCGCAAATTAGATGAGTTCAATAATGCAAAACTATCATGCAACAATGAGGACATAGAACGGGTAAAAAAGTTCAACTATCTGGGGGCTTGGTTGTGTGAGGAATGGTCTTCAGACGCAGAAATCAAGTGCCGGATAGGAAAACCGAGGAGCTCATTCATTAGATTTAAAAGCGTCCTTACGAACTCTGACTTTGACCTCAACCTCAGAATAAGATTCACAAAATGTTATGTATGGTCCGTGCTACTGTATGGCATGGAAGGATGGACACTGAAAGTTGATACCATGAACAGGTTGGAAGCATTTGAAATGTGGATCTACCGAAGAATCTTAAAGGTTCCACGGACAGCAAGGAAAGTCAACGAGGAAGTTCTGGGAATGATAGGAAGGGAGCGTGAATTGCTGGGCAGGATAAAACGCAGGAAACAGCATAACTCGGACATGTGGTACGAAACGAGAGATGTCATCTGCTCCAGCTATAAATAGAAGGAAAAATTGAGGAAAGAAGGGGAATAGGAAGGAAGAAGGTGTCATGGCTCCGAAATATCAAACATTGGACAGGGATAAGAACCACAGAAGTGTTACTACACACCACCAGAGACAAGGAAAAATAATCGCAAACATCCATTAATGGATGACAGCATAAAAAGAAGATTACGTACCTTAAATGGAAAAAAAAACTATTATGCAGACAGTTGTCAGTATATCACAGCCAATTTTCACATAAACTACATAAACTATATACAGAGTTATCCTAAATAAATTAATTTCGAAAAATTTTAGTGGATGATTCCTAAGGAAAAAAGTCCTAAATGATGCGGAAATGGTGAGCTGCCATCGTTATCCGTCAGTTTTTTTTTTTTTTTTTTAATTTACAAGACAAACTATAAACTTACTATAGGTGTATCCTATAGCGCAAGCCGAACCCACCGTGCAATTTTTACCATTTTCATCAATCATCTCACTACGTTGTACTGATGAGTCCCAAGTAGGACGAAACCCGTGACTACAATTTTCACCTCTGCTCACAGCACAACATCAATGAATGATATGCTGTTATACGACATATTATGTTATTCATCTCTTGTCTGTAAATTTCCAGTTCAAACTGTAAATTTAAAGTTTGTGTGCTCTAATAATACAGGGGTTCCAATAAAAATTTACAATAAAATCTTCGAATTCGTCCAAGTTTGGGAACAGAAAAAAACAGCATCAAAATGAAGTGTCATTCTTCTTATTGTCATTTAAAATTTTTAAGGGATGACTGTGGGTGTGCTATTATAGCAGAATGTAAACATAATTTTGAAGTTACAATAAATTTTGATTACACTGGCGACGAGAAAATGGCAACGGAACCCAACGGCCTGCATTCGCGTTAATCACATACATAGTTAATTTTTGAATTATTGATATTTTATACGAGAAATCTTGAAGCAAGAAAACATGGTGGAGGCAACACAGCCGGTAGTGGGCCATCTTCGAGAATTTTCTCTTAGACATTCGGATTGTACCACATTTCGAGCTCGACTGGAAACTTACTTTCTAACAAACAATCTAAAAGTTGAATCTAATGCAGTGAAAATGAAAGCCATCCTGTTGAACGTAATGGACGAGGAGGCGTACCAACTAATTTTCGATATGGTGAGTCTCGGGAAACCCCAGGATAAAACGTACATGCAGCTAACAGAAGTTCTGAATGTGTATTTCAAACCACAACAGAGTCCTTTTGCAGCACGCTTTACATTTTACGCTGCTCAAAAGGAACCCACAGAATCATCAAGTGAATGGGCAGCGCGTTTGCGAGGGCTGGCTGAAGGTTGTTAGTTCGGTAGTGAGCTAAAAGTTTGCCTGAGGGACAGGTTCATTTTTGTTCAGTTCTGGAAAAAATGGTCGGTATAGCAGCCTCTAAAATGGCGGCCAAGGAGGTGCATGAAGTCATGGTCAAGTCAGAACCAATCAACCACTTGCAGGATGACATACGGAACCGACGCCGAACTTAATAGAGCCTATCGGTCAGAGTCATCAACCTTTTAGAGATGGGACAAATACACCGACGGGCAGACGCGTATGGAGCACCAACATCGAGGCAGCTGATGGGATCTGTAATACCTTGTAGTGTTTGCGGCAGAAAAAATCATTCCAAATAAGATAAGCGCATTTTTAAAAGTTACACATGCCATTTTTGTAATAAGGCCTTTTCAGATTTAATCGACTGACTTTCGGAATAGCATGCGCTCCGGCTAAATTCCAAAAAAATTATAAAAACTTTATTGAAGTTGAAGGTTGTGCGGTTTTTCAGGATGATATTTTAGTAACAGGCAAGGATAAGAAAGATCACTTACAAAATTTGGAAAAGGTGTTGTGTATTTTAAGCAAAGCAGGATTTAAATGAAATTTCAAGAAATGTATATTTTTTGCTGAGAGGGTGGAGTATTTAGGGTTTATTATTGATGCCGAAGGCCTGCATCCATCAAAAAATAAAACCGTAGCCATAGACAAAGCTCCAAGACCTAAGACTATTAAAGAGCTACAAGCTTTCTTAGGTAGTGTAAAGTTTTATGGCAGGTTTGTGAAAAATATGTCAAGCATGTTAAGTCCCTTGTATAAATTGTTGCAAAAAATGTTGCCTGGATTTAGAGTGACGAGCGCGAGTCTGCTTTTAAAAAGGTTAAGGAAAGATTGAAATCGTCCCTAGTTCTGGTACACTTCGACCCTAGGTTGGAGCTTCGGCTAGCCGTTGATGCCTCAGATGAAGGAGTGGGTGCTGTTTTGAGTCAAAAGTTTCCAAATTCAGAAGAAAAATCAATAGCGTATGCCTCAAGAAGTCTCAAAATCCGAACGACCTTATTCTCAAATTGAAAAGGAGGGCTTGGCAATCATTTTCGGCGTGCTGAAATTTAGTCAATATTTGTATAACAAAAGGTTCACCTTTGTTACCGCTGTTAACAATATTCAGTCCCAACAAAGCTATTCCGCAATTTTCGGCTAATCGTTTAAGGCGGTGGGCTATTATTCTATCGGGGTATCAGTATAATATTGAATATTATGTAGCTGTGTTGCTAGTAACAAAAATACAGCGGACTGTTTACCGCGTTTACCGATTCAGGATACGAGTGATGCATTGTAGAGTACTGTAATTTCTTCTGCGCGGAGTCAGGTTTAAATTTTGAAAGCATAAGACTTGCTACCAATAATAGCGATGTCTTATTGGGTAAAGTAAAAAAAATCATAACAGAAGGTTGGTCCAGAAAGGTCGACGATCCTTCGTTGAAACCATTTTTTGTTAAACGGTTCTAGTTTTGGATTAGAGAGGACTGCATATTTTGGAATCATAGAATTGTGATCCCTTTTAGCTTACAATACCAAATTCTAGATCAAATCCATAAAACGCATATGGGCATTGTCAGAATGAAAAATTTTGCGAGAGGATATGTTTGGTTTTCTAATTTGAACAAGGGTATAGAAAATGTAGCACAAAAATGCAGTTCATGTTTATTGCATTCTGATAATCCCGCTAAAAGCGAAATTGTTCCCTGGCCTTACCCGAAGTTACCCTGGGAAAGAATACACGTCGATTATTTCGAATTGAACCAGAAGACGTAGTTTTTTTGTGGTAACTGAGATGCATTTTCAAAATGGTTGGAGGTTTTTGAAATGCCAAATATAAGTTCAGCTTCCACAATTAAAGTACTGAGAGGTTTGTTCGCTAGGTTCGTACTCCCACTGGTTATGGTCTCTGACGTACTCGCTTCGGCGATACATAAACTAAAATTGAAACGATACAGAGTAGATTAGCAGGGGGGGACTACGGACCGAGGGGAATCAACCCCTGAACATCTGTAAGAACTTCCTGATAATGCCAAAAGACAAAGCTTTCGAGAAATTCAGCTTCAAGAGAAACTTAATCATGGAACTGTCTACGAAAGAAGAATGGAGCAACACATCCATTCACACTTTCAAAGAAGGTACAATAAGATGGTACACAGACGGCTCAAAGGCCACCGAGGGAACTGGGGCAGGAGTATATGGGCCAGGCACCAACTACTCCGAGCCGATGGGAACATCCCCAAGCATACTTCAAACCGAACTGTACGCAATAGAATTATGCGCCCAAATAAACATCGACAGAAACTATAAAAATAGGGAAATAGCAATACTGACAGACAGTCAAGCAGCCATAAAGACGCTGAGTTCGCCTATCATCAGCTCAAAAATGTCATGGAATTGCCTACAAAAACTCAACAAACTAGGCAGAGAGAATAAAATTCACCTCAAATGGATACCAGGACACACTGGGATTGAGGGAAACGAACGTGCCCACTCATTGGCAAGAAGAGGAGCATCGAGACCCTTCATAGGACCAGAACCATTTTGTTGCCTCGAAGACACGTTACTCAAGGCAGAACTGTGAAAGGAAGAAGAAAAACTGAGAGAAATCCATTGGAATAACCTTTCAGGATTGAGACAATCCAAGGAGCTCCTCGGGAACTTTAACCGAGAAAGGTCAAGAAAACTCCTGACCCTCAACAAAGGAAGTCTCAGAATGCTAACAGGATTCCTAACAGGTCATTGCAAGCTCAATGAACACCTGAATGAAGAAAACGAGACGCTTCGTTACCTATTGATGAACTGCGAAGCACTAGAACGCGAGAGAAGCGATGTTCTGGGCCAACACCAGCTCAACGGGGGGGCTCTGCCCGGCCTTGATCCCCTTCAAGTCCTGAAATTCCTAAAGGAGGGTGGTGAACCAATAGGTTCAAATTGAACTTGGATAAAATCCGATTTTTGTGATTGTAAATTTTAGTTGGGACACACTGTATATTATTATTTATTATTATAAGAGAGATACTTAATGTGGCAATGACCTGACAGGTTTAATTGCAAATTGAACTGTAAATTTACAGTTTCAACTGCAAATTTAACTTTGAGCTGAAAATATACACTTCAAACCTGGCAACGACCCGTTCGGACAGGTGATCTGGTCAGGTGATTCTGGTCAGTCCAGGCCAGGACATGTCACTAAATTTACAATTATTCATGTCACTAAATTTACAATTATTCAAAGCTACAGGTAAAATTGTCAGTTCAGCGAAATGTCATGACTGATCAGAATTTGATCACCTGTACAGTCAGGTCATTCGTCATTGCCAGGTTAAGGATCGCTCCTTCCACAATATTAAACAAGTCTCACCTAAAATTTAGAAATTGTAAAAAATGCTGAAACAGTTCAATTTTAACCTAACGAAAAAATTTATGGCAGTTTCAAGATTATGTTTGCATCCCTGTAGCGCCCAGAGCAACCCCTTAAAAAAATTTAAATAACAAGAGGGTGTATAATAAAATGAGACTTCATTTTATCCTTCATCCAAACTTGGATAAAATCGAAAATTTTAGGGGGTGTAAATTTTTGATGGGACACCCTGTATTATTTGACCTTATTACAAACTGTAAATTTAGTTTATATTTCTGTCAATATTTTTTTTATAATTTATTGTTTAAAAATTTACATTTTGAACTATAAACTCACAGTTTTAAGTGTAAATTTACAGTTTGGAGTGTAAATTTACAGTTTGAAGTGTAAATTTACAGTTTGGAGTGTAAATTTATAGTTTGGAGTGTAAATTTACAGTTTGGAGTGTAAATTTACAGTTTGGAGTGTAAATTTATAGTTTGAACTGTAGATTTAAAAAAAAAAGACTGAAAATGATGACAGCTTGTGCACTATCTACAGAGTGCACCATGTATACTTCTCTATATTGCTATTCTCTATAATGCTAACGGATACAGGGTCGGTTAAACAAGTCCAAAGGAGCGCAATTTTGTGACCATCTCGATTCCGTCGAGACATACAAAATATCTGTGACCGTTCCTGAAATATCCTGAAAAAACTGAAAAATCGATATTTCTTATTTTTCCATATCTTTTTTATTATTGGAGATTAATGAATAATTTTTTGTGGGCTTACATAAGTCGTCAAGAGCTACCCATCTGACATTTCAAAAATTTTCAAAGCCGACTAGATCCCAGAATTTTCATAGTCAACTTTCGTTTTTCTTATGGCCAAATATTATGATAAAATCATAAAAACAAAAAATTGTTAAACTTCAAAAAATAAATTAAAAAAATGTTTATTCTTCTTTTTTCTTTACAAAAAAGACACATTTTTTTAACCGAATTTCATAGATAAATTAAAAAACCATAAGGCAAGCACTATTTTGGCGTATTTTACAAATGTTGACGTTTTTCTACGATTTTTTTTAGATTTTTATTTGAAAAAAAAAGAATAAAAATTAAAAAAAAAAAAATTTTGAAGTTTATTAATTTTTGGATTCCATTATTTTTTTTCATATCGAACGACATAAAAAAATAATATGGCGGCCATAAGAAAAACGAAAGTTGACTGTGGAAACTCTTGGATCTAGTAGGCCTTGAAAATTTTTGAAATGTCAGATGGATAGCTCTTAACGGCTCATGTAAGCCTACAAAAAATTATTTATTAATTTCCAATAATAAAAAAGATATGACGAAAATAAGAAATATCGATTTTTCAGTTTTTTTCAGGATATTTCAGGAACGGTCACAGATATCTTGTATGTCTCGACGGATTCGAGAGGGCCACAAAACTGCGCATCTTTTCTCTAATTTAACCGACCCTGTATCTCTTAGCGTTCAGGAGATAGCAGTATAGAGAAGGATACATGGTGCACCCTGTATAACTTAGGTCCGCAAGTTTTTGATGATATCTCAGGAATCGTTTTAGGAACAGAGCTCAACGTTTGTACATATCTTACCATTAATTATTGATATTAGCTACTTCTTTATGCTAGCTTTTTTTCATATGCTTTTCATATGCCAGTGACGAAGATTATAGGGTCGCGTTAGGTTTCTTTGTCCCTAAATTATATGACACTGCATGATGAAATTAATCTTTCAAAACCTAATTTTTCAATCATCAATATTTTCTACACAAAAAAGGTAATCTTGGTCGTTACTGCCAACGTGAACCATTTTCGAGAAACAGGGCCATATACCATGCAAAACTTGTTCGAATGTTCCAAAGCATGTGTCGGAAAATGAAGCGCAAAAAAACTTCGTTCAGTCCAAAAATCTCCGCCAATAATGGCTTATGATAACAAGCGACATACGATAATAGAACGACATAACAAAATAATATGGCGACCATAAGAAGAAGAACAGATGACTATGAAAACTCTGGAATCTAGTCGGCCTTGAAAATGTTTGAAACGTCAGACGGATTGCTCTTGACGACTTATGTGAGCCTGCCAAAGTTTTTTTTTAAATTAATTTCAAATGATAAGAAAGAAGTTATAGCAAAAATAAGAAATCTCGATTTTTCAGTTTTTTTCAAGATATTTCAGGAACAGTCACAGATATATCTTGTATATGTGTTGACGGATTTGAGATGGCCACAAAATGGTGAGCTCTGAAATAAGGGATACTCCAACACTGAAGTACCACAGCGTTCTAGATTCAAGCTAATGTTATTCCTTCTTTTGGTTGATAGTAGAATTTACTCAAACTTTCTATTCCCCGAACTAATCAATGCTACTTCAGTTTAATGACAGAACATAACAAATTGCTCCACGAGGATACCACTTCAATTTTGGGGTAGGAGTTAAAAACCTCGTTCTAGCTCAATACTGCCAGGACCAAATGTTTGTCCGAGTTATTTAGTAAAATGTTCATAAGCACTAAGCACTATACTACTCAGTGCAATCTAGACAATCAAATCCTATCCAAGACTGTGCTATAGAATAGCTTGGTTGACATTGATTTCTCTCAGAAACTGACGGCACATCGCCATGCCATTGATGGCATAATATCTCTATAATGTCCGTACTCCTTAATTAATATCTCGTATGCCGAAAGATTTATATGACACTGAACCATTAATTATTATTGATAGGTTCGCGTATTCAGGGAGAACTGAGCAATCACAGTAAGTTAATTCTGGCCTTGATGGTTTTTTACATTTCAAATGACGTCAGTTATCCAAGGTTAAATTTTCCAGCGCTAATAGGAACATAAAAGAAAATTTTTGTCCTCCTCATGTTAAGGGAGCACCTTCATAGTATTACAAATTATATTCATTTCTTTTGCAAGCTAATATAATTTTTCCCTCTGCCTCTGACCAACTCTTGTCATTTTACAATAATCAGGTTCAGAAAATACCGCCCGCCTCTTAACCTACTTTCTGGTTTTAAAGTAAAACAATTCCCATTCGCACCTCAATTGCAATATCTTAAGAGAAACCCTGAAGGTACAATAATTCATCCCCGAGTGAATAAATTTTAAATAAATAATTTTAAATAATTCTAACCTACCCCACCGGCTATGATAGCCCTTATCACCCAGACTCACCCCTTGTCCTCGTAGATGCGCGAGTACTTGGCCAAGTACCTGTCCTTGGCGCCGGCCCATCCGAACAGCAGCACGACGGGAACGCGCCCGTGCTCGTCAAGGAGCGGCACCCGGGGCTCCTCGCCGTCGCCCTCGGCCGGCACCGGGGGGTTAGGGAAGCGGATATAATACTCCAGCTCCGGCGAGACGGCGGCCATGTCGGCGGTTGCGCGCGTCGCGGCGCAATCGATCCTGCTGCCGACACTACCAGCGTCGCGACGCTAGAGGGCGGAAAGGGAATATTCTGGTCTGGTTGAGAATGGAGATTGAGAGGAGAGATAGTGGAAGAGTGATAGAAGAATCGGATGTTGTAACAGATGCGCTGTGCTGGAATTGGAATTTTGATTATTTTTATCATTGTAATTGTAGATATACTTATCTATCTATATACCTACTTATATGTATATGTACATATTCTCAAACGAATTTTTTCCATTAATTACGAAGAGAGCAGATGGAGATCCAATATATCCATCACATTTTCCTGCATATATTATCAAATGCGGGATATTATCAAATTACGTGGGTAGGTGGGAAGGTGGGTAACTTTATACGAGAAACTAAGCTCAAAAAGCGGCGAGATAATTCAGTGCCATCTAGCGTTTCGAGGTGGACCTAACAACGGTTTAAACAAATACTTTCGTTTATATTTAACTCAAAATAGAGTGCATGCACAATGACAAGTAGCGATCCAGAGGACAAATTTGAATTCGTACATCAGAGTTTTGACAACAGAATCCGCCAGGCGGCGCTTTTCTTTCAAGGTCGAACGCTGAATACGGTTCCGCGGACAGTAGGATACCTCTATTACCGGCACTGATAGTAAAAGCGTCAGTGTCGATAATACACGTACCCTAGTCCACCTAGCGGACAAATTTGAATTCAGACACCAGAGTTTTGACAACAGACTCCACCAGACCGCCAGACGGCACTTTTTTCAAAGTCGCACGCTGTCTATAATTAAATGGAAATACCGTCATGTCCAAATTACTGCAGCGGGGTTGTGTACATTGATATCGAAGAAATTGACCCAATTCACATGCATGCATACTAATTTTTGTGCTAGGTTCGCCCCGAACGAATAGACGTCGCTAGCAGTTTCCCGTATCAACGTTAAAAGTATTTAGTATGAACTCTTTAAAATATCTCTTATCATTTGTTAGATTATTTACCAGCTTCTACAGGGCTACGGAAAGCTTTGAGAAAACGGACAAAAGCCATTAACTCTATTATAGGAAACTCTCATTGAAATACATGCAGTTTGGCCGACGACACCGAGACTAGCGACATCTGTTCGTTCGGGGCGGACCTAGCATCAAAATTAGTTTGCGAATTCGGTTGGTTTCTTCGATATCAATCTACACAACCGAGTTGAAGTAATTTTGACAATAGTTTCATATTATTATTTAGAGTGATGAAAATCCAATTAGATCTGGATGGTCCCTCATAAACAAACATTGTCAGTCGTCAAGCAAGTCTCGGAAGATCGAGAAACTCAACTGTCAAAGCTCAGTCAAGACGGATCCTGAAGAAATTGCTCAGATACTCAACAACGTATATCTTTCAAACAACTTTCCCACCATCAGCTACACTCACGGATCCAATGTACCTGTTCTCGTCTCTTCTGCATCATTCATGTTGTATGAGTCATTCAAGACTGAGATTCTTTCCAACTCCCAACACGGTTTCTTGAGGAACAGATCAACTCTAATACAACTTACTTAGTACATCTCTAAGGGCATTGAGGAGGGCATGCGAACGGCTGGATGGCTTCTGGACCTTACCAAGGCTTTCGTAGTGTGTGCCACGAATGCCTGCTTCGGAAGCTGGAGAGCATTGGAGTTCGCGGATTGCCCCTAACGTGGTTTACCAGCTACTTACGGGAAAGAACCCAGGCGGTGCAGCTTGTGAGATCCCACTTCGCTCCAATCTCCTCAGGAGTACTCCAGCATAGCGTTCTCGGCCCGTTTTTTTCTTCATTTTCACTAAAGATTTGGGCTCCTCAATTTCTTCCCCTACCTCTCTATGTGTTACCTATGCAGACGATACAACCATCCTCATCAAGTTAAAAACAAACGACCTCACTGAAATAATAGAATCAACTAAACTTCCATTGGAAGCAGCGTCTTTATGGCTTAGAGAGAATAAACTAATACTGAATGTAACAAAAACCGAGTTTATTGACTTCCATTCTTGGCGTTCTCGCCTTCCTCCTTTACCCCCATCCTAACCGGTAGTACTGAGATCTCTCCCACGGAGGTCGTGAAATTCTTGGGCTTTTACATCGACCAGAACTTGAACTGGTTGACTCACACTGACCACTTATCCGGGCCATTCCGGAATCGAGGGAAACACTCATTAATACTGCACCCCAACTCATGTAAGGAAAGATTCTCGGCATCTTCGGCAACAACCATGTCAGGGACAGGAAGACCCCACGAAAGAATCGATCCTGGGGCAGCCATGACTTTTGAGGAGGGACCTGACCTGACGTGTGCAGTCCGTCGTGTGTTCGCAGCGATCGGTCATTCTCTAGGCCCATTAGGAAAACTTACAAGAGTCCTTGGTCCCTTGTTCACTCATTCTGACTTCCCTCAGGGTTGTGCTGAGTTGGTTTCTCCTCCTGGCCCAGTCGATTGTTGTCACCGTAGTTTTCCCGACCAGACTCACGGTCTTGGTAAGCGCGGGTAAACGGCGGGATTTTGATAGGCTCATTACCAAAAGTTCCGGGTGTCCGGTTGGGTTAGTTTGACTCCCAGCTCGGCCGATCGAATTAAACGTCCAAAGACGACGGATCTCGTTCGAATTGGCGCTCGCGGAAATGAAAGGTAACTCGCCCAGAAAAGCTTGAACCGGGGATCAATGCGAGTGGCAAGCCGGTGGTAACCTAACCTGGCTGGGAACAGATAATTACAACTTGAAAGCCCCGCCCCCCTTTCCACAAAGTGTTGCGTCCAACACCCTTTTATTCCTAACGAAGCTCTTAGCACTCGGTGGTTGTCGATGGGGGTGGCGTTCCCTCATGTAACTATTCGGGCTACGGTTCGGGGGCGTGGGGTGAGCCGATCGGGAACTGCACCGGTACTTCTGCTGATGGGGACTGGCGGGATAGTTCTGATCTTACATGTCCCTTATGTTTGTTTATTGATATGAAAATAAGTATCGGTGTCCAGCTTTTTTAGGGAGTGGAAGTGCATACAGGGTGAACGGCGGGAGGTCTCTGGGAAGGCCACCAGAATCCTTCTTTTGATTGCTCTTGGGCGTTCTCCGCTGGCCCCACTGACCAGGCCACATGATAGGGAGGATTGACGGGTGTGTAGCCTTTTCCGATTCGAATGGTCATTCATTGCTTCAGGACTAGCTGGTGGAGTAGTCGTGGACAAAGTACCTCTTATCTGAAAACCACCCGCCGGTGCACAATAAGTTCCAAATAATAAAACAATCACGCGCGTCACCACTTGGAAGACGAGGCACCGTTTACACCTACGCCAAATGAGAGTCAGATCTTGCGTGACTCATTTATGAAGATGTACGCGAAAAATTACCCGATGTGAATGTAGCAATCCCCAGCCCCACCCAATCGCCAACCCGCCCTCCTTCGTCCAATAAAGGTCGAGTAAATCTGGCCGAAACGTGAAGCCGCGGGCCCCCCTTTGAATTTTTTTTTCAGTTTCCCACCCTGTATTCTTTGTGTCAGATAAAGCTTTATATTATTATTCAAAGGGGTGGATCACGGGGTGGAATGTGGGTAAGCTTCAAATTTCCAGTTTCACACCACGCTCCACACGCCCGTTCAACATAATTGGGTATTTTACGTTTTCTCTCAACAATGCCCACTCTCCAGCTCCCCAAAGGCTGATGCTTTTCTCTGCAAAGCAAAGTAGAAACCATACATCCTATCCGTCTCCCCTCTCTCCCATCAGGCGCGTCCACCCCCCTCCACTTTTTCCGACCTGCAGCGACAGGGTGATGTAAACAAGCTATCGAGCGAAGACATAGATTGGCTTTTTCTTGTCGCGCCTCCTCCTCAAATACCCTTTCAATTCCGCAGACATGATCTGAGCAGACGATATAATCAAGCTTCATTTTGGCCAAGAATATGCAGTGTGTCGCAGCAGTACTCCTACGAAAACAATACTTCTCAGCCCCTAAGATGAGCACATCGATTTTCTGGGCCGGTAGTGCGTCGAAGCATAATTCAGGCGCAGAACCCCCTGAGACCTAAATTTAACAGCCGGTTCTTCTTTTTCCTTCTTTACCTACACCGAAAATAAGCTGCACCAGGTCGCAAGACAAGTAGGAATTGCCTCTCTGAGCAAAACAGGAGCAATGAGGACAACCACATGAAAAATAATAATGCCTCGTCTTCCAAGTGGGGACGTTCTCGGCAAGTTCTACATTCATATCACCGAAAAGTTAATCTGGGATTACTTAGTTTTCAAAGGGGGGACCCTTATACGGCTGTTGAACTGAGGACGCAGGCAAAATTTCATCGAATAATACAAGATGTAAATTAACCTTGCTAGCTCCTGTTTCCTTCTGCAAACAACTCCAACACACTGTGTCTCATGACGTTCTTCTTTCTCTCCGCATACTACGGACATTTTTACAGTCACATCTCCTATGGCCTGGCCGTATGGGGTGGATCACAGGGTTCTCTCCGCAGAGTCTCTCTTCTGCAGAAGAGAGCTAACAGGATACCGGCTTGTCCATTCATCAGTCCTGTAGAGGCCACTTCAGTCACTGGTTACGTCTTCTCTCTCCTCAAACTGATTTACAAAAATCAAGCCAAACTTGATCGTTTCCGATTCACTCACCATTATCAGACCAAGTTCAATCTTTTCAAACTCCCAATTCACCATGTCACTTCCACCGAAAGGACATTATTCACGTATGCGGCCATAAAATTCCTTAATCACTTCAGGATACTTCAGCAACCTTTGGAATCTGTTAGTTCAAAGCATATCTCCAAAGATATCTCACAGACCTGGAACCCTATTCTACCATGGATATTCTGTCTCCCCCCCCCCCCCCCCCCATTAGATTCTAGAAATTTTTAATATTCGTTTTCTTTTGTTTTTTATGCTTTTGTGATTGTGATCTATGTATTATAATACCAATCGCTTGCGTATGATATTTTGATTACGCAGGTGAATTTATGTATAACGAAATGATGAAGGTACTATTTTGCAGAAAACGGCGCAAAAATCGTGCAGTAGATAGCTAAAACAGGGAAGTTAGATAGCTAAATCAAGGAAAAGTCGGGGTAAAGCGGAACCGTCAGGAAAAGTGCGTTCTTCAGCTGATCCAGTACTATCACCTTCAAGCTAAAGGTCAAGGGAAACACCTCTGCCTCAATTATTGTTGTATTGTAGTTTATTTCAACACCACTTTCAGGACATAGCCATAAGACAATGCATGGGAAACAAAGAATAATTTGCAGACTGCTGCTTCCTATTCTGGCCTAGAGTGGTGAAATTGAAAATGTCTAGGTAACAAACGAAAAATAAAAGAATTTTACATAAGTATCAGATGACTAATTTTTTCAGAATTCAGTTTCAATATTTACTTTTAAGCACGCTGTGACTAACTTATTGAGAGCAACTAAAGTTACTTATTGCAACAAGGACAAGTCATAGTCACTTAGGTAAACAGAAAATCTAGAACAATAGTCGATAAAGAGTAAAGGAAAGGAATAATAATTTTACTTAAATTAATGTTACCGTCAACTGTTGGAATTTGACGTTAGGTAGTTCGTTCACGGATAATTAAATCAATACTAGATTTAATGATTAGGTACGGAACTCATAACATTCCACAGACGAAATTTTAGATTACAAATTGCGACGGGGTACGTGATCCTTTTCATGTCTGCGATTAAGTCACATATTGTAGTAAAGTCTGAACAGACACCTTTCTTAGCGTGTAGAACGCGATATCAGCGGCTTTAAAACAGTGATGGACACGTTGGGAGAGGAAAAGACCCTTCGCTGGCAGTGGAGTAAAAAGAGGACCTGAGGTACGCGGGGTATGTTAAAATTAGAATGAGACAAGAGTACCTGTAGAAGTCGACAAGAGAAGTTGGTTCCGGGGTAACATAACAAACTGCATTGTATCGTAGGAAACTTGGTAGTTTCCAAGGGAACTGTATGTTTGAAAGGATGTCATTTATTTTCAAAGTATTATTGAAATATACGCTTTACACGAATTCCCTACGTGACTTTTTCCATGCAACACGATGTACTTATGTCAGAGAAGGAAGGCCAACCAGAAGAAAAACACGAAGAAGAGCTCAAAAAATGTTCGGAAGATTTGCAAGCGTTGAATTGAACCAAATTATTAGACGGGGCAAAGGTTCGGGCTCTTCACCACCGGAAAAAAAAGTAGGAAAAAAATAATGGGAATACAGTAGAAGCAGTTCGAGAATATCGCAGAGGATTTTCCAACAGATGCCTGCCACAGCATACTGTTTTTTCAAATGAACATCACCAAATTATCAATCATTATCAAGGGTCATACCAAGGAATCCTAATCATAATAATATCAATACAGTACGAAGAAACAATCGTATACTGCGTGAATTTAACAGAGATCCGAGGACAAGCCAAAGATAAGGGTGAGTCGAACTACTGGAATTCCTAAAATCACTATTTAGAGTACTTAAATGGGACCGTCGGCATCCTTTTCATCTCCAACCTGTCCATGGTTTACATCCAGGAGACGGAGAACACAGGATGGTATTTTCTAGGTAGCTTTTTGATCACAATGAGGATTTTTTAAGAAATATTCTATGGACCGATAAGAGTCATGTTTTACTCGACGAGGGATTGTCAATTTTCATAATCAACATGTTATGAACATGCACATGAAAATCCACATCTGCATAGGGATCTACAATGAAAATCCGTTTGCCCCTTATGTACTTCCACAGTTTTTGGAGACTGACATATATTTCCAATATGTGGGATGACATTCAACTCGCTATGCGAAGACAAGCCTGATTTCAACTCGATGGATGTCGGGCGCATTTTGGCATAAATGTTTGTCCTTGGCTGAATTTACATTTTAATGGTCGATGGATATTGGTCACGATGGTCCAGTTGCATATGGCCTGCACGGTCTCCAGATTTAACCCCCATGGATTTCTATGTCTGGGGCATCTGAAAAACATCGTTTATTCAACGTCGGTGTCCTCTAGAGAGGCACTCTTGCACATGCGTATGCACTTATGCAGAAATTAATCACGACTTGCTACTTAGCTTAAACTAAACAATTCCATCAGAAGACGATGCCAGGCCAGTTATGCGTTCAACAGAATGGTTATTATTTCGAACAGTGGCTATATTTGATAAGTGCATTTGATAAGAATTTGTATTACCTACATAAGTGATACGATTTATTCTCAATGGTTACCGACATTACGTGAGAAAACCAACTTTAAATATCTCAAAAACGATGTACCGTATAAAAAATTTAAGGAATACTTTTTTGTCTCAAAATGCATGGGTCGTTGAATGACGTTATTGTATTTGTCATAAAGTCAGTGGCGTAAAATACTTTTTTGAAAAGGGGTGTTGGCACATCCATATCTCCGCCACTGGTCTTCATAATTTATCACTATATGCCTTAAATCATGACGGATACTTAGATCAGATCACACTACTGTGTGCCAATTTTATAATTTTTCTAAGCAGCCGCTTAGGCAATATTCAAAATAATATACTTTATTTCCAAAATTTCAACAGCCTGTATCTAGAAAAGGAAGCTTTCCTTGATATAAGTGTATAAATAAAATGCCATTATTTTAACGTTATCTTTCAGTAATATCCAAGATTGTGGAAAATAAGGCTATTAGCCAACATCTTTTAAAGCACTTGGAAGGAGCTAATATAATCATCGACCACCAATACGGATTTCGCAAACAGAGGTCAACTGGTGACCTCCTCATCTACGTCACCGAGCTATGGAACGGCGCAATCGAACACCATGGGGAGTCTCGAGCGGTTGCGCTTGATATTTCTAGAGCTTTCGACCGTGTCTGGCATGATGGACTGTGGGCAAAACTGCAGGCTTAATGGCATGCCAGAGAAATTCTGCTTGTGGCTTGCGAATTATCTCGGAGATCGCTCATTACAGGTGGCAGTCGATGGAGTTCTTTCTGAGACCTTTTCCATCAATGCCGGTGTGCCTCAGGGATCCATTTTATCTCCGAGTCTCTTTCTAATATTTATAAACGAATTACTTGAAACAACAAAAAATCCAATATACAGTTTTGCCGACGACAGTACACTCATATCTTCTTATACCTTAGATGCGCAAACATCTGCTGCCATCGACGCACAGACTCGCGGGGAGCAAGAAGTTGTCATACTTAACAATGACTTATTAGACATTCTAGCTTGGGGCGATATAAACCAAGTTCAATTTAATGCTGGAAAAACCCAAGCAGTCATCTTCTCCAAAAAAGGCCACCGTTTTGGAGCCAGATATGGTGATGGCGGGACACTCTCTTACTCCATCGTCATCTCTTCGTTTACTTGGAGTGAGCCTCGGAGCGAACATGTCTTGGTAGGATCATGTTGCAGGTCTGGCGAAGAGTGCTTCTCGAAAACTTGGAATACCCTTCCGCACGAAGGGTCACACGATCATCCTTTTGGAGTACTGCTCACATGTTTGGAGCTCAGCTCTTAAACATACGTTAAAATTACTCGACTCCATTCAGAAAAGAGCCATCCACTTGATTGGGGACCCAGATATGACAAAAAATTTGGACCTTCTCGAACATCGAAGAAAAGTAGCTGATCTGAGTCTGTTTTCCAGATATTTTTATGGAAAGTGTTCAAAAGACGTGGCCCGCTTGATCCCACCTAAACAACGACCGGGCAAAAATACACGTCGAGCCGCAGACGCTCATTCGTATCAGGTTCAGCTCGTTACACCTCGTACCACTCTATTTAAGACTTTTTTATGTATATAACCGCATCACTTTGGAATAGCATTCCAAAGGGCGTGTTTCCCGAAGTATACAACCTGCAAGGATTCAAGGCCAACGTGAATCGACATCACCGCTCATGCACCGCTCCTAGAGCGCCATAGGGATTTCCATGCAGTGCATATGCATTTTCAATAAAAAAAAAGAAAAAGCTATCGAATGCTGAAGTCCTGACGTTAAAAAATATTTCCATCAGCGTTTAAAATTTAAAAATCAAAAATCGAGACATGGTCGAAACATTTTCACGTAACTTCCGAACCCCACCTCCTATTGACGAACGGTTTTCAGTTTTAGATTCGTCGTTAATTTGTTATTTAAAATAGCACATTTAATTTCATGAAATTACATTATTTACAGAGTCAGTCCGGCAACGCGGCAACTCAACGAACTATATATGTATAGGTAGCACAATCAAATCTATGTAGAATAGTTATTATCATGCAAATTATAGGTATACCCATCACCTTTTTTTCCTATTAGTCCAAGTATTTTAGAGTAAAGAACGTTGGTAAAGCTGAGATTTAGGTCTACATATTAATATAGGTTATTAAAAAATTATAATAATATAGGTACCTAGTAGGTACTTAAAAACATACTTACATTACTACACTACTACACTAACATTAATTTTGAAGGATCAAAGGTTGTAAATTATTATATTTATGTCAGTAGGTACCAAGTTCAAAAATTCCCCTTCCTTAGTTGACATAGGTAGGTACTTAGATACTTACAGTTCAGTGGGACTAACTCTTGCTACATAAATAAGAATATTTGTAACTACCTTTATTATAGGTATTCATATTTAGAGAGTTCAGATACCTACCTTTACCTTTATGAATTATGCAAAATGTGATAATAACCAAGGACAAATTACAAGGCGGAAAACTAACTGGTAATTATAATCAAAACCCGATCATCATTAAAAATAGGTACATATCTAAATTGATTAAAGAAATGCATAGGTATTCATATGTACCTATTTCTATTATAGGTAAAGGAGATAAAATTATTTTTTCAACTTTGATAGGTACCTACCTAATTAATTTAACAGACAATTTTAATTATCAGACATTTTTATAAGTAGGTAGGTAAGTGCTTGAAATTATTAAATTATTTTCATTTAAAACAAACTAATATCATCTTATAATAATAGGTTCACTCACATTATAATAGAGGAAATTCCAATCATGTACGGTTGGCGCCAGTGAAATGCGAACGGCAAATTTCGCTATTGCAATTGCTCCCATAATTTATTATTATAGATCAGACTGATCAGAGGCAATCTTTTGTGTCAGATTTGACAATTGCCGTAAATTTTTTTAAACATTATAGAATATTGTTTTATGTAAAATGTAAATAAACAATATAAATATCAACATTGAAATACAGGGTGCACCATGTATCCTTCTCTATATTGCTATCTCGGAAACGGTAATAGATGGAATAGGGCATCAAAAGTTCAGAAGTTCCGTAATTACATGTCTTTTAATATGACGTTTGAAGATTGCAAAAAAAGTCAGCGGTTCTCAAAATATTTAGAAAAAACTAAAAATCTGTCAAAACTAAAAATCGCCATAACTTCTTTATTTATAGGAATTTTGGAAATCTGAAAGTTGCGATATAAAACATACATAATTGTCTACATTTTCATTTAATTTTCGTTTTTTTTTTTGGCCTACTAGATTCTGAGATGTGATTACCATCTTTTGTTTTTCTTATGGACGCCATATTGGATTTTTACATGGTTAGGAAGATAAAAAATCTGTGAATTCAATTATGTATCATACCTACCATTTTACTTGAGAAAGATGCTTAAAAACAGATTTTGAAAATTTTTTATCAAATAATAATTTTTTATTAGTAGGCTTTTCGTTATTTGACGTTTAATCGTGTTTGACCAAATACCTTGAACTAGCGACATTTATTCGTTTGGGGCAGACCAAATTTTTTAGCACCGAATTAGTATTATGTGAATTAGGTTGATGTCTTATTAGATATCAATCTACACAACCCCGCTGACGTTATAAATATGAGATTTTGACAGTAGTTTCATTTTGTTAGAGTGAAGTAAATGAAAGTAATAATTATTATTATTTACAACATTGTTAGGTGCACCCCGAACCTCTAGATGGGACTTAATTTGTCGTCGGTATTTTTTGAGATATAAGTTTCATGAATTTTAGTTCAAGTTATTTGGTTTGACTTATTGTTTAAACATCAAGATCATGAGTTACAGTCCAGAAGAAAGGTATGATATGTTTTGTACCTACATTGTTTGTGGACGAAATGCAGAAAGAAGTGCGACAAAATATTGGAACGATTATCCTGAAAGGAGGCAACCCCATAAAACGCAGTTTCAAAAAGTGGCAAAACATGTGTGCGAGAAAAAAAAATTTTGAATGCGAACAAACACAGAGAAACTCCTGAAGTCACTGAAACAAATGTTCTGGCTGCGCTAGAGGTAAACAATCTGGCTTCATCGAGAGAACTATATTTAATTGGTGGCACCAGTGCATCGACAACACTTCGTGTGTGTTGCACAAGTATAAGTATAAACCGTACCACAAGAGATTAGGTCACAAATTAAATGGCGATCAAAATCACATTCGACGTACTAATTTTTGTAGGTGGTTTTTAAACCAAAAAGAAGGAAACGAAAATTTTTCCAGAACAATCCTTTGGACTGACGAGTCTAAATTTACAAATTGTGGAATTTTTTACAGAAACAACGAGGTATTGTGGCGACAAGAAAATCCTCATTTGATGCTAGAGGTACGACCACAAGTGAAATTTGGTTTTAATGTACTCTGTGGCGTTTTTGACAATCAAGTGCTCGGCCCAATTATTTACAATGAAAATTTAACTGGCCAGAGGTACCTACCTGCATATCTTGCAAAATGAAATGCAAGATGTTTTGGAACAGTTACCACTTTTGCAGCTACGAAAAATAAGATGGCTTCAGCAAGATGGCGCTCCTGCCCATAACTGCCGCATTGTTAGATTATATCTGGATGAAGAATATCCGGAGAGGTGGATTGGAACCCATGGTTCAGTTCAATAATGGCCAGCGAGATCCCCAGATTTCGCCCCTCTGGATTTTTTCCTATGGGGATATTTAAAAGATAGAGTATACAAGAGGACCTATGAAAATGTTGAGGAACTGGAATTGGCTGTTCGTCGTGAAATTGCTACACTACCATGGAGGCATATTAGGAGAGCCACTGATAGCGTCTTTAACCGCTGTCACAGATGCCTGCAAAATAATGGTAGACAATTTGAGTACTTAATTGCTGTGGTTTTCCGTTGTTTCTTTAATTATTTTTGTTGCCTTTGTTAACCTTAAATGTTTATTTTCTATTATTATCATCTTGATTATAACCTCATTTTGTATTGTCCAATTAAAAAAGCTGTTTTCAAGGGTTTTTTCTCAAGTAAAATAGTAAGAATGATACATCATTGAATTAACAGATTTTTTATCTTCCTAACCATGTAAAAATCCAATATGGCGGCCATAAGAAAAACAAAAGATGGTAATCACATCTCAAAATCTAGTAGGCCAAAAAAATCGAAAATTAGATGAAAATGTAGACAATTATGTATGTTTTATATCGCACTATTCAGATTTCCAAAATTCGTATAAATAAAGAAGTAATGGCGATTTTTAGTTTTGACAGATTTTCAGTTTTTTCTAAATATTTTGAGAACCGCTGACTTTTTTTGCAATCTTCAAACGTCATATTAAAAGACATATAATTACGGAACTTCTGAACCTTTGATGCCCTGTTCCACCTATTACCGTTTCCGAGATAGCAATATAGAGAAGGATACGTGGTGCACCCTGTATAGTGTTATTTTATTTGACATTTAAGTATTTCTCCTCTTCCCAGGAAGACAGCAGAATCACGTTACAGTCATGTCAAGTTTGAGTCATTTTTGGTCCCCGAAGTCATAATACCATAACAAATTGCATGATAATAATTATTGTTATCGTTTCCCAGACGTGATTTACAGGGTGTCCGGGAAAATGTGGGAAATCTCTCGGAATGAGATAGAACTTAAAAAAAAAAAATGACAAGTTCCCATAATTTTTTTTCCTGGCGACCCTCCCTACGGAGATACGGCCTCCTAAAGGACGCCACTGGAAATCAATTTTTCTTTAATAACTTAAACTACTTGAATAAATTTAATGAAAATTTGATATATTAAACAGTAGCCTTAGGTGTTTTAACAACACGAGCAAGCTTCTATTTTTTTTTTTTTTTTGTATAACACTGCACTGATAAAAGTTTATACAGGATGTTTCATTGGTAAACGGACAAACGATAACTGCATATTGAAATGGATCGCACCGAGGTAGGATGATAAGGAAATTATTTCCATCGCCCTCGTTAAATCAGCCCAAACCGAAAAAGCAAACAGTGCAAGAATAGGTACGTAAATATCTAAAGGTAAAATTGTTAGGAAATTAAAACGCAGCCACCCGCCGTTACATCAAGTAAACGATCCCTGCCAGCACATTAAATATTCAGAAAAATAGAATCGCTCTAGCTGGTCACATTCCAGTCCTTCGAGAAAGTGGCAACGGCAAGGGCGAAACATTGCCAGATGTCTTTATAAATGCGCCTCGCGCCGATTGAAAGGATGAGCTGACCTACATACAAGACCGGGTGGACAGATTTATGAAATCGTGAATCAAACAATAACCCCTTGAAAAGACAATAGTAAGTCGCTAGGTATTCCACCCACGATAATGAAAATTAAACCAATCAATAAAGCAAAGAAATACATGAAGGTAGCCAAAAATACATCGCGCTCTCCAAACAGCAAGTAGGTGAAAACACGAAGTGAAAGTAAAGTCGGTGTAATTAAAGTAGCTAGGTACAATGAAAAGACGAAACCGCGTCGGCCGATTTCAAGGAAAATTTAGGTAGTTGAAGTTGAGGACAATTTAGTAAGGTAGCCGCAAGGTCAACTTGCCAAATCTTAAGACAAGTGAGATATGATAAGAAACCTCAATCAAAGAGCAGTGGCGACTACGGTAAAAACTACGGTAAACACAACGAGGAAAACACAGCGGTCCTATTAGGGGAAATCCAGAGGTAAATAGACGATCACACTGGCTTTTCGAGACAGACGATGAGGCCCGGGTCATCGACGTCACAGGATTCATCATTCGCTTTCCATTGTTTTGTACTCTCTATGCAAAATCACAGCCTCTCTCGCCCTTCACCATTTTACGCCCTTGCAAACGAATTCTCTCGCTCATCATTCGCTTTTAGACATCTGACAGGAAGTCCGCCGTTAACAACCAGTCTCAGTAAATTTCCCCGCTTTTCAGAAAGAAATTCGAATCCGCCGAAATAGAAAAAATCCCAGTAGGTTCTTTTGCGCATCCGTTTCGGCCATAGTAATCCTGGCATACCTCAATCAACGAGCAGGGGTGACTACGTGAAGACAACGATAAACACAACGAGGAAAACACAGCGGTCCTATTAGGAGAAATTCGGAAAACTAGACGATCACAGTGCCTTTTCGCCACAGACGACGGGGCCAGGGTCATTATCGGTACAATATTATGGATAGAGAACACCAAGGTGGTTCTAAAAAACCAATGGTTAATGTCTCACGCCGTCACGCCTCACGTCATTAATAACATAGATACAGGATGAACTATTGGGGCTCGACGTGTGTTACTGCTCGTCCCGTTTTAGGTGGGATCGAACGAGCCACGTCTTCTAAACATTGCCCATAAAAATATCTGTGAAGCAGACTCGATCAGCTACTTTTCTTTAGTCAGAGTCGGGTCCTTGATCAAGTGGATGGGCTCTTTTCTGGATGGAGTGAAGTAATCTAAGGATATGTGATATGTGTGAGCATTACTCCAAGGATGGTCGGATTATAATAAGAGGAGAAGCTGTTGAGGTGTTTAAAATTTCTTCGTGCGGAAGAGTGTAAGTTTTTGAGAATCAATCTTCGCTAAACCTGCCATATGATCATACCAAGACATGGTCGCTTGTAGACTTACGCCAAGCAGGCAAACAGAAGGCAATTGAAGAAAAGAGTGTCCCATCATCAATATCTGGCTCCAAAACGTTGACTTTTTTGGAGATGGCAGGCTGTGTTTTGTCTGCATTGAACTACACTTGATTTCTCTCGCCCCAAGCTATATAGAATCTCTTGTAGATCTTTGTTAAATATTGAGAATACTTTCTCTCTTCGAAAATGTGCACATAGATGGCGAAGTTCGCGGAAGATATTGTAAGTGTTCTGTCATCGGCAATACTGAATATTGGGTTTTTGTTGTTTCGAGCAAGAATAAAATGGATCCCTGAGGTAAGCCGGAATTGATAGAAAAATGGTCTAAGAAATAATCGACGATCCCGGAGGTAATTCGTAAGCCACAAGCGCAGAGCTTCTCAGGCATGCCAAAAAACTGCAGTTTTTCCAACAGTCCCCCGTGCCAGACACGGTCGGAAACTCTAGAAATATCAACCGCAACTCTTAGAAACGCCCCATATGGTGCTCGACTACGCTGTTCCACAGTTCCATTACGTAAGTGAGCAGGTCTCCAGTTACTTTCTGTTTGCGGAAGCAGTACTGGCTGATTATATTAGCTCCCCTACCAAGTACTGTAAAAAAATCCCATGTGGGGCTTGTGTGTTTCCCCCACTGAATGCGTCCTCAGATGGTGGATAGGGGAAAGACCCTTCCCAACAACGGAAGGTACCGAAATTCGGCGCGAACCAAAAAACACACAACGAAAATTATGGCGGAACAAAATACAGAGATTCCCCAGGAGAGTAGGACCAAAGGTTCAAAATCCCTCCCGCTGTCCTAGTGCCAGGCGGGCTCATGGATTCTGAGGGGGGGGGCACGCGAAAAGACGCCTGGAAGAGCTTGCAAACCACGACGCAGAAACAAAAACAAGGATCTCAGGAGCCCAGAAACGGAGACCCCGAAAATAACAAAAAAATGCTGCTAGGACATGGACTGATGAAAAACGTCCAACCTTCAGCAAAGAAGTAAGAAAGAAACCGAAGAGTGAGAAAAGATCTCGTTACGACTCTAAAACTACACCCCAAGCCTCAAATAGAGCAGAGGGCAACAGTGGTCAAACACTGCCTGGCAAGGGACCCATCAGTAAGGCGATGAAACCTAAGGGGAGATACAGCGACGAGGCAGTATCTGAACTTAGGATGGCGGTGATAGTCAGATGTCATCCTGAATTCACACTGGATCATAGGGGAAGGTAGAAATGATAAATTGGCGACCGTGACAGGACAAGACGTCCACAGCCGTTCTTCCGTTTTGGCATATCAGTGGCGTGTAGAAGATCATCGGGTAGAACCGATAAGACAAAGCCCAAAGAAATCCAACAAAAACCAACGGAGATACAGGATATTTGTTTTGGCATTACCTAGAGACGTGGCAGAATTCCTCAGGAGACGATCAAACCTATGCCCAAATATTTTCAAAAAGTAGTTACGAAGATACCGATCAATATATAGTCAGAATACACCTGGCGTGTAGAAGACCATCGGGCAGAACCGATAAGACAAAGCCCAAAGAAATCCGACGAAAACCAAAGGAGATACAGGATATTAGTTTTGGCATCATCTAGAAGCGTTGCAGAATTCCTCAGGAGACGCCCAAACCAATGCCCAAATAAGTCCGAACAGTAATTACGAAGATACTGACCAATCTTTAGTCAGAATACACCTGGCGTGTAGAAGACCATCGGGCAGAACCGATAAACCAAAGCCCAAAGAAATCCGACAACAACCAGAGAAGTTACAGGATATTTGTTTTTGGCATCATCTGGAGGCGTAGCGGAATCTCCAAGGAGACCGCCAAACCCTTGCTCAAAGAAATCCAAGAAGAAATTTCTGAGTTATCGGCAAAGTTCCAGTTAGAATACACCGGGCGGGTAGAAGACCTTCGGAAAACATCCGCAAGACCAGACTGTACCGTAATGGCGGGCGGAGAAAAAAAGACCATGATCTGGAGGTAGCCAATCCCCGAACCGGCTGGATATATAAGCTGAAGAAAGATGAGCTAATCGAAGAGATGGAAAAGTTGGGGCTAGAAAACACCGGATCCGTGGATGAGCTGAGGAAGCGGATGGTAACGTTCCAACGAGCCCGAAAGCCATCAGGGCTAACGCCAGATCAACTAGCCTTACTGCGGCCCAAGGGCTGGCCACCGACTCGACGCCATCGTAAATGCCTGAGGTCTGCGGATGGGAAGGTGCGATGGATCACTGTGCCAGCGGATCCCTCCGGTGATTTGGGAGTGAATCGATTATAGACAGTTGTTTTTTTTTTCGTGTTTTTTTGGGAAAGTAAAGGGGGGGTGTAACGAAGTGTATTTTATTTATTTATTATTGAATTGGATTAATTTTATTTTTGTTCGAGCGCACTGGTTATCTAAAGGATCTACGCTGCTCCGCGTTGGACAGGCCGAGATGCGACGGCCAGCCACCTCCACTGCCCCACCGGCTTCCACCACCGTAGCGGAGAGGGACCCAAAGCGATAAGGCCCGGCTATATAAACAAGCGACCGATCCGAAAAGGCAACCTTCTTCCGTCCGCCTCCGTCCTGAGCTCGTCTACCAGGCTGTGTTTGTCCCGACTGGTGAAGCTCCTTATCCGGCCGTGTAAGTCCGTGCCCGGAGTCCTGCCGCCGCCGCCGTTACCGCCGCCAGCTGTGTTTGCCCTGTCTGGCGTTCCATCCACCCGCCGTAGTCAGCTGTGTTAGTCCTGCCTGGCTACTGCACCGTCCGCCGCCGCCAGCTGTGTTTGCCCTGTCTGGCGTTCCATCCACCCGCCGTAGTCAGCTGTGTTAGTCCTGCCTGGCTACTGCACCCTCCACCGCCGCCAGCTGTGTTGGTCCTGTCTGGCTCCTGCACTCTCCACCGCCGCCAGCTGTGTTAGTCCTGTTTGGCGTTTAACCCATCCGCTGTATCTCCGTCTGGACGCTATACCCGCCACAAGTGCCCATCGAATAATTTATATTATTATTACATCAAATACTGAGATATTGTTTTATTTTATCGTTTAATAAAAACCATCTTATAACTCAATCTATTTTTATTATAGCCACAAGCTATCTCACACGTCGAAAACTGCAGAACCCCGAAAACCGCATCACAAATTGGCATAGGAAAAGGGTAAAAATGTCTAAATTTCTACAACCATTTATGAGTTCATTTTTAAAGAAATTGAACTGAAAAACACAGTAGACAACTATACTAATAACCTTCAATCTTCGAAAATTTCAAGAAGCAAATAAGAAAAATGGCGGAGATATTCCATTTTTAAATTCCGAGACCGGCGATACCGATTTCTCGGTAGTCCCTAAAAATAATGTTTGTCACCAGTGTTACCCGGTCTGTCCGTCTGTGCGTTTGCTAGGAAACACTCTAGAGCCGCCATTTTGCGTCGTAGAAAGTTTAAATTTCCGGGAAAGATCCGTTATACCGGGAAGTGTCTTTTTTTCTGGAATTTCAGGGTTTTTCGGGAACGACCTAGGAAACTCTCTATAAGTTTTTGGAAGTTGCACAGATCGAGTTGAAATTTGACATGGACTAACCTTGGGACCCCTAAATACGACCTATTGAAAATGGGCCGAATCCGAGAATTTTAAGGCCCCCGTTCAGGGCCGTACTTTTTTTACAACGTCCCAACTATAGGATTTGTTTCTCGGTAACGGTACATATGGCGAAAAGATTCTGTTTGCACAGTTTCTTAGGGAAAGCATAGACGTACAAACTTTAAGGAGATCGTTTTTCGAAAAAAAAAATTAGGTGAGCGGCAAAAATTTTTTGTCCCGCACCTATCATTTTTCGACGCTCACCTATCATTTTTTGCTTGATTTCGAATTTTGGTCATTATTTACATCCGCGGCTCCTACAGTTTCACTATGGAACTTATATAGGGGTGGATGACATACCTATAGTAACACCAGGAAGGTATTCATTTGCTGGGCAAATGAAAGGGAAAGCCACAAAACGGTGTAAAAAAATGGTTTTGAGAGTGCGGAGGGAGTGCGGTCCTGACAAGAGGCACCGATTAGATGCCGCGATCCCGGATAAAACCACTTCACCATATAATTATTGCCAAGTATTCTATTCTGTGTTAGAGGCTCACAGAGGCGGACTGAGCGAAATATCCGCTTTCATTACGTGTCTAGTCCGCACAGGGATTGATGCAATGATTTTCGGATTATAAATTCAAAATAAATGCAAAATTCAAAATTAAAATCGTGGTACTGTTATTTTCGAAGATTTTCCTTGCCCTGAAAGTGAAAAAAAAATAGAAATTCGACCGTAGTGCCAAAGAGGCCTTAGTTGTGACCTTAATATTAGTTTGCCATGGCTGTTTTTACTTTCTTACCCACCCAGCACCCCTATTTCGCTCCTCGGTCCCGAAAAAATTGATGAAACTTAGGAGCCGCGGATGTATACAATTACCCGAATTTTTTTTTCGATTTTTTTTTCGATCGATCGAAAAAATAACAAAACAGTGCGATAGAGTCATTCATTACCTACAAAAAAGGTACATATAGTTTTTTACCTGAAACGTTTGAAAAACTGCCAAATCGGGAATAAAAGCTTCGCCAGATCATTCCGACTTTTTCCCGAGTAGGCCATTTGTATTTTCCTGTAACTTCTGCATTGTGAAATTTACTCCAATTTTTTTTCTTCAACATATAATTTGAAGTCTTATCCTCATTTTGTCTCGCGTATAAGGGCACTGTTAACGAAAAATAAAAAATTTCCTCGCTGGTCGAAAATTAGCTTACACTTATTTAGAATTCATAAATAAATAAATAAATAAATAAATAATTTATTTTTTTCACATTCAATTATGAATGATTCTGAAAATTAGAATAACAATCGCAACTACAATTAAGTCACCTACATGCCGGTGAAAAAAGTTTTCAAATTTGGTATTTAGTAACGAAGATATGACAAGTTTAAGAAATAATTTCTATTAAAAGCCTGGTGCTGGTGATATCGGTACCTAGTGAAGCAATCTGACCGAATACATAATATACCCGCTCAGCGCTATGAAATTCAAATAACAGCGTGGCGGAGTGTGTTAGGCTGTTGCCTGGCATTCTGATTTTACGGTGTTCAAATCCACGAAAGGATCATAACTTTTTCTTTTAGGTAGGTAGAGTTTTCTCAAAAGCGGATTATTTTTTCATTATATTCACTATAAGAAGAAAATATATTCATTATTGAATCGCATAAAAATACACTATTTATGCGATTGATGCGCAAGACGGTTTTTTTGCTATTGGAAGGAACACAGATGTGAATTTTTGCACGGGCACACAGACTGATGGGTTACATTTAAAAAAATACTCAACTGAAATCTGAACTTTAAACTTGGCTTACTACGAATTAACAAGCAAGGGACAATTAATTCCGAATTTTGTTTCCCGTTAGTAGTAGAAACGAAAAAAAAATAAGAAAAAGTTGTTATTAATATATTATTCTAACCCCATATTCATGACTAAGTTCGTATTTCAATTCCTTCCTTATTTTAACCCTACTCAAAATCATTACAAATCTTTCAATTTCATAATGTCATGGAAAGGAAAGTAATAATTTGACCCTAGTCTCAAATGTGTTTTATTTTATATTCAACTTCACAAATTTGATCAAAGATATGCAAAATAAAGTCTTTAGTAAACTGTAATTTGTATATTATTAAAACTGGATAGGAAATATTTTACATGACGTCACGATTACCTATTAGTTCAAGTTTGTGAGCACGCCTAGGGTATTGTCATTTCATGGAACGTCACATCTGTCATCTGTCATTATATTTACATCGCAACTGCCAGCGATGTTGATGAGATTTGCGCATTTAAATTTCCCTCCACCGTCACCGTCCACTCGTTTGTTATTCGCGTCAAGATTTTTGAGTATTTGGTCATAGCGAGAGCGACCAATAGCGAGCGACTAGCGAGCGAGCGTCCAGTTCCATTTAGCCGCGCAGACAGTTCCAGTTCAATAATTGTAGGTGTCGGTGTCAGTAGTTCAATCACTTGATTTAGGTTGACGTAGTAAAGTGAAGTTCAGAGTTCAGTTCAGTTTCATTTTGGCTCTACTCGTCTACTCTCTACTCGAGTGTGATTCCGCTTACGGTTTACGGTTGATAAAACTTTATTTCATTACCTAATAATTATAATATCGAGAATCCGATCCCCAAAACAAGAAGTAAAATGGTTGTTCATATTAAAGACAAGGTAAGTTTCATCATTACTGTATAAGACATTTTTGTAAAGTTATTTTGGTAGGTTTATTAGATATTTTAGAAGGATTTTCGGTTTAAGCAAGGCTGGAGACGGTGTACCAATGTTTTTTGATGTTTGACGATTGTAACCAACCAGAACCAGAACCACCTGGCCCCTGCTTATCTGTAAAATAATTATCTGCTGTTATTATAATAACGCCTTGTCATTGCTCATTCCAAGCGTATTCGATCATGGTTTAATTAAAGAGTTTGTAGTTGCTTAATAATTTTATTATTTTATGACCAGTCATGATATAATCCGTATGACCTTGGCATAATTCGCTGCATTCTATAGCGTCCTCGCCTTGAGCATTAAGTGGAAAATTCGATTTTCCTCCTATGTCCAATATTATTATGACAGTGTGTTAATGGCATAGCAATCCAGAGAGGAAACGTGGTTCGGCGTTGCCGCTTCTGCCGCTAAATTTTATAGGTCATTTTTAATGGAAATACTCATCTCATGTTAATTTCTAAAATTTACGAATTTTTTTCATTGGGGATGGGCATCCCATTGCAGTAGAACTTCCCCTTCCACTGATTTTATGATGAACATGCATCTATTTGGTAGACTTTTGAATTTTTGTGATTCTTTTATTTCTTTTAATGTAAGATTCCTTCCTAATTATTATCACAATACAGTGCGGACGTTTATTGTCCCCCCTACCCCTTAATTTTTGATCCCAATAAGAATAAGATAGAACTTTGGTAAAAAAAAAAACTAAATCAAATGTCATGAATTTTACTTCTTTTTGACCTAAAACTAATCTGTCAAATGTCAAAGATGACCTTGCAGTCGCTGTAAACACATTCTAAAGGTGTTTAAATTATTGGTACAAAAATTAAATTATTTTAGTTGTAAATTTTGACAGTCTTTGTGTCGGTGAGGAGGTTTTATAGTGCCCCTCCCCCTTAATTTTTTATCCGAATGAGGTAGAACTTTGATAAAAATTCCAAATCAAATGTCATGGATTTTACTACTTTTTGACATAAAACTGACCTGTCAAATGTCAAAGATGACGTTGCAGTCGCTGTCAACTTCAAAATTTTGAGGGGAAAAATGGGGTTTCACCTGAGACCTCATTTTAAAGGTATTTCAAGTATCTACCTACACTAAAATTATTTAGTTTTCAATTTTTATTATTTCTTGTCAGCGACATTTATAGTCCTCCCACCCTCTTTAAATTCTGAGCCGACTAGTCAAACTTGAAACAAACTTGTGTAGACAATTATTATTGAAATACCTTTAAAATGACGTCCCTACAGTTGGAAGAGCAGGGTCAGCAGAACATAAATTTTATAAAACCACAATTAGACGCTAATTAAATACACTAATTAAAAATTTTGAAATATTGTAACATTTTTAAGTTTTGAAAATTCGGAAGTTTATAAGTTGCCGAGTTTCGAAATTTTAAAAATTCTGAGAAGTTATGAAATTTTCATTTAGAAGATTTTAAAGTTATGGTTCACTTTGGAATGTTAAGTTTTATAGACTTAATATTTATACAGGGTGGGCCACGGTATACGAAACGGAAGATTATGGCCGTGTCTCTGGATTTTAGGATCTTTTTATTTTTGGAGTGGATAGAGACCCGGCAGAGGTACGTTTTAAAATTATATTCATAATGTACAGGGTGTCCCAAAAGCATAAAACATATCAAAGTTATGTTTTTTTTTTAAATGGAATGCTCCTATGTTATTGCATTTTTAGATTGTCTGAAAAGAGAAAATAAGATTGGCTTTTACAGTTGGTGTTCAAATTCAGAAGTTTTTGAGTTATAAACAAGTGAAAATCGTAATTTTTCAAGTTCAAGGCCCTGTACAACGAAAACGGCTGAAGATAGAGAAAAACGGCTTACATGTCCCTATTTTAACTTTTTATGTACTATCCTATGGTATAGAAACATTTGTGCTTTCTTTGATTTTTTTATTGTGGAGAAATCTCAGAATTTTTCAAATTTTTTATCACCCTGTATAAACATTTCATCTACATCGTAGGATAGTACATGAAAAGTTAAAATAGGGACATGTAAGCCGTTTTTCTCTATCTTTAGCCGTTTTCGTTGTACATACAGGGCCATGAACTTGAAAAATGACGATTTTCACTTGCTTATAATTCAAAATTTCTGAATTTAAGCACCAACTGTAAAAGCCAATCTTATTTTCTCTTTTCAGACAATCTAAAAATGCAATAACATAGGAGCATTCCATTTAAAAAAACATAACTTTGATATGTTTTATGCTTTTGGGACACCCTGTACATTATGAATATAATTTTAAAACGTACCTCTGCCGGGTCTCTATCCACTTCAAAAATAAAAAGATCCTAAAATCCAGAGACTCGGCCATAATCTTCCGTTTCGTATACCGTGGCCCACCCTGTATAAAGTTCTCTAGTTCCTGAAATTTTGAAGTTTTTGAAGCTCTGGTCGTTTTTGAATTTTAGGACTTTCTATGTTTCATGATTTTGGAGTTTTAAGTTTTAAGCATTTTTGAAGTTGCGAAGTTTGAAATGTTTTAAGTTCTGGAAGTTCTGGAGATTCGAAAATTTTGATTATTGAAAAAGATTGTGGAATAGTTTCCAGCTTGACGTCTTTACGTAAGTCAGCGTCTTCGACCTCAATGAACATAAAGTTTCCTGCAATAATAATAAGAAAAACACTGTCAAAGACCGTACCAAACAAGAGGCGGTCGAAGCTTTTTGGGGCGCAGGGCAAAATTAAATTCGGCCCCACCCCTTTTCCAAAAAAATGTTGAAGGTATCAGGCAAAAATGTTTTTTTTATAGAAACAATTTTCTTTGGGGGAGCCTAAACTTTAAAATTCATAAAAAAATTTATCGCATCGTTGGAATTGGCGAAACTTCTAAGCTTTTTAATTTTGAAATTACTCGAAATTTCCGAAATCATAACTATAAAAAGTTCTAAACTTGAAAGTTTTACAAATTCTTCAAAAACGTTTTCCAAACTTCAAAATTGCATTAATCGCAAAATTCCCAGAACTTTCGAAAATTTTTAAACTCCCATGCAATTAAAACAAAATTTTAGGAGTTCCTAAGCTGTAAATCTTTGAAATGTTTCCTGACTTCAAAACTTAAAAAAATTTGAGAACAAAAAATTCATAAAATTCTGAACTAAAAAATTCTTCAAAACTAAAACTACAAAATCAAACTTGAAAATTTTGAAATTTCAAAACTTGAAAAAATTTTCAAAAATGCCTGAGGCACTAGAATTCTGAAAACTTCCGGTTGAAGACTTCAAAATTCCAGAAAACTCAAAATTTTCGAATCTCCAGAACTTAAAACATTTCAAACTTGGCAATTTCAAAAATGCTTAAAACTCCAAAATCAAGAAACATAGAAATTCGTTTAATTGTTCGAGCATTTTGACATGGATATCATGCTGATTCATGCATTTTTGAACTCATGTTCTGCTAGCTTTATCTAAAGCTGGCAGAACATGTCGTTTTTCTTAGAAAATATGGAGCATTAAAATTTTAATTAGTGCACTTAATTAGCGTTTTTAATAGTTTTATAAAATTTATGTTCTGCTGACCCTGCTCTTCCAACTCTAGGGACGTTTTAAAATGAGGTCTCACATGACCCCTCTTGACCCTCAAAATTTTGAACTAGACAGCCACTGACTGCAACCTTATCTTTGACATTCGACAGAGCAGCTTTATGTCAAAAAGTAGTACAATCCATAATCCATGCCATTTGATAATGTAGGTATACCTAGTTTTAGTTTTACAGCCAATATTATAATTATAAAGGCTCATTAGGCTAACGGGCAGATTTCTGTGCTCGTTTTTGAAGCTAATATCAGGTACGTGAAGTTGGCCCGAAAAAAATTCGGGCTGGGTGGTAAAACGTCCTAATCGATTGTCCAACGTATGACCACGTTTTAACACAAATTATTTTCGTTTTACCATCTTTGGTTTTTTTTAAGCGATTTTTTTTATTTTCGGGCCAACTTCACAAGCCCGAAAAAAAACGCGGGCCGGGTGGTAAAACGTACCATTCGATTGCCCATCGTAGGACCACGTTTTACCACCAACTCATTTTGTTTTACCACCTCCAAAAAAAAAGTTATGGAATAAATACTTAAGTCGTACCTTAGCGGATACCTATGTGGTAACTCGGAGCAAGTTTACGTGGCTGTAAAATGAAAACGATGACTAAGTGGAGGTTAAAAATCGTTGTACAGCTTTATACTAACCCAGGAAAAGTTTTCCCACCCCTCGTGTTCGTTTACCACCCCTCGAGCCACCCCCAATATCACCGCCGCCCACCTTTATGTGCATTATGAAATTCGGGCCAACTTCACAAGGGCGAAAATTCCTAAATGGTTAATTCCAGGTAATCGAAAACGTTTTACCAGTATGTATCCACCCGAGAAAACGTTTTACCACCCCTCAGTTTTCATTTACAACCCCCAATATCACCGCCGCCGGAATTTATGTGCATTATGAAATTCGGGCCAACTTCACAAGTGCGAAATTTCCTAAATGGTTAATTCCAGGTAATCGAAAACGTTTTACCAGTATGTATTGGGCCACCCTGTGTATCTAAAAATAACTTTACAAATTGCACTTTACCCTCCCATTTACAGCACTTTTTGGTTCATTTCGATATCTTTAATGGTGTAGGTGTAATCGAGCTTTCCATTTTGAAGGTTGAAGGACTCACCCTGTATATTATTGCATTTTCAAATTGTCTAAAAAAAATCCAGTAAATATTGTTTTTACAGTTGGAATTTAAAAGTAGCAGTGGTTTATGAGTTAATAAACAAGTGAAAATCGGAATTTTCAATTTTCAAAGCATCTCACATTGAAAACAGCTCAAGATATTTAAAAACGGCTTACATGTCCCTATCTTAACTTTTTATGAGGTATCCTTTTATGTGGTTTAAATTTTTATACAGGTTGATAAAAAAAAATCCGATACTTTTCATCACCCTGTATAGAAATGAAGCACATAATAATAGGCATGCCATCAGTCGTTGAAAATGAGCTAGATTCATTACTGAGAAAAGTTAGTTTTTTGGGAATTTCGGGATTCTTCGGGAATAGACTAAGAAATATTCTTGACTGTCCGAAAGTTGCCCCAAACATAATGGAAATTGGCAGGGAAGTGGCTTAGAACCCCCAAATACGACCTATTTAAAATGAGCCGGATCCAAGAATTTTAAGCCATTGTTCAGGACCGTATTTGTTTTTTATACTGGTACCACCTATCTCGACTTTTCTATTCTTCTCATTTTAATTTGATTGCATATTAATGAAAATAAAGGACTTACAAAAAAAAACAAGACATAATATCATAATAAGTAATATCATAAAAAAATTAAACTTTTAAATGTTAAATGTTAAATGTTCTTTATTTTCCAGTAGACAACTTTACAATGAATTGCATAGGAATAGTCAAATATAAAACATCATGAAAGACACAGAGAACACCGACTGTAGATACAGCATATAAACACACATAGCAACAGCAAATAAAAACTGTCATAATCAATCTAAATATTCCTCTGTCGAGTACAAACATTTATCCACTAGATATGATTTAAGCTCTTTTCTAAATTTAGTCAAGGTATCGCATGCCTTTATTTCATTTGGTAGTTTGTTAAATAAACGGGCTCCCATGCATCCAGGAGCCTTGTACGCCAACAGTCCCCTTGAGAATGGTACATGTATATCCCCCCTTTTACGGGTATTTTTGTCATGAATATCTGTATTCAAGGAGAACTTTGACCTGCTCCCAAATACATAGGCACCCATTTCAAGAATATACAAAGCAGGCAGCGTTAGAAGCTTCAGTCTCGAAAACACATCTCTACATGAGTCAGTAGCTCTCATCCCAATAATAGACCTGATTACACGTTTTTGAGATACAAAGACATTCTGTGCGCTGGCTGACCCACCCCAGAAACACAACCCATACCTCAATCTAGACTCAACATGTGCATAGTATAAGACTAGCATCTGATCCTGTGTCAGGACACGTTTTAAACTTTTAAACAAATAAACAGTTCTGTTAATTTTAGAGCACACTTGCTCACAGTGATAGCGCCAGCTCAAACATGGATCGATGTACAATCCCAAAAATTTTGTATGTTCACTGTTGGCAGAGAGGGACACACCATTCAGTTGTACTTCCATATTGGGCAACCTTTGTTGCCAATTATGAAACTGCATTAGTACTGTTTTCTTTTCATTAAGGTATAGACAATGATTACCAAACCAGTCATTCAAACCTACCATTGCGTCCTGAACTCTGCTTCGGAGCTCCTCTCCCGCCTTACCAGACAACACAATAGAAGTGTCATCAGCATAGACCGAGAAGTGTCCACCATGCATGCTCCTGTCTAGATCATTTATATATACTGAGAACAATATAGGACCCAGCACCGAACCCTGAGGAACACCCATTTTCAAAATCTGTGTTTTCAAAATCCATTTTCAAAACCCAAAAACAAAATCTTTTGGTTATTTCTTGGTGGAATTTCACTGCCTGGTACTATTGTGATGATCAATAAACTCACGTAGTCTTGCAATCATTGGCATACTTACAGGCTGTTCCTATTTTTGGTGTCGCCGAGTTTTTGGTTTTGGTGTGCCCTGTTTTTGGTTATTTACGAGGTTATTTACCCCAGAACTTTTTTACCGCGCACCACTGATTGATTCTTTATATTTTCATCAAAAGACTTGAAGTAGGTACTATAAAAGTTTCGAATCAGAAATAGCTATTTATGATGTTAGTGTTAAAAGTGAAGTTTTATTTATGACTTATGAGTGAAAATGTTTGTGAAATGAGCGAAGCGTACCGGAGCGAATTTTACAAATTTCACGAACATGATAAAATCACTTTTAAGACGAATATCATACAATGGTTTTTGTAAAACTGCTCTATTTTGATAATAAAATTGATGAATTTAAAATGACACTCAACTTCAAATTGCATTTTAAAATATTACAGATAAGTACAAAGTGTACTATGCATAGCAACCGTTGCCGACGCTATGGTTACCAACAAATGCGTGCATACAAAAAATAAAAGAGACGTCACAATAATTATTATTAATTTCAATTTCTGAACAATTATTATTGTCTCGAATACTTGACTAGGTACTTATTTATTTTTTATTAATATGTTTGCCAGTAATAAAAAGAATATGAAAAAATCATATGAACTATAATTTTGTCTGATTTCATCATGAGAAAATGTAGTTCAATGAGAGAGTGTAAGTACAGAAAAAGTAGATAGAATTACTTTTAACACGCTTCCATGTAAACAATCACTTTTAACACTGTCAGCTGTCGTTAAAAGTGTGAATTTTAATGGCAGTTGCACAAAAAATAGTGTTAAAAGTAGATTACAACACTCGTGTTAAAAGTATTTCGATGTACTTTTTCTGTACTTACATTCACTTTTTAAACTGCATTTTCTCATGATGAAATCAGATAAAATTATAGGTAATAAGATTTTTTCATATTCTTTTTATTACCGGCAAACATATTAGATAAATAAGTACCTAGTCAAGAATTCAAGACAATAATAAGTGTTCAGAAATTGCAATCAATAATTATTATTATTTTGACGTCTCTTTTATTTGTATGCACGCATTTGTTAGTAACCATAGCGTCGGCAACGGTTGCTATGCGTACACTACTTGTACTTATCTGTAATATTTTAAAATGCAATTTGAAGTTGAGTGTCATTCTAAATTCATCAATTTTATTATCAAAATAGAGCAGTTTTACAAAAACCATTGTATGATATTCGTCTTAAAAGTGATTTTATCATGTTCGTGAAATTTGTAAAATTCGCTCCGCTACGCTTCGCTCATTTCACAAACATTTTCACTCACAAAATAAAACTTCACTTTTAACACTAATATCATAAATAGCTATTTTGATAAAAAGTAGATAGAATTTATAAAGAAAATGAGTAAATAAAAAGTAACAATTCCTGCTCTAATAAATAATTACAGCAGCCACTCGCTCGGCGTTAGTGATCCCCCCCCATACTGACGATCACGTAAAGAAAAAAGTTTCATTTTATTATTCATTTTTTCTAATTTACAACTTTATACGACGTAACTGGTCTCTAGATAAACCGCAGTGGGTGTTTCCATTGCCGGTTGTTTATTAATAAAAATTGAATTTTAATTATTCCAGTTAAGGATAAAACAGTAGATATACGTAATAGTATTCCACATCGTCCGTCCGGCCCAGAAGCCACATGTTTTCACGATAATAACAATAATAATAATAGTTAACCGCGAGCATTATCGCTAGCGTTATTCTTATCACTGTAGCTCTGCATTTTCGTGCATCAGGCAGGAGGCTACTTTATTGAAACCCAACCTAAAACAGTGGGCAAACTTGCCTTAAAAAATGATAAATTAATGTAAATAGAAAATTTGATAACTGTGCCGAGTGACGCAACACACCGCGACCTCGCTCCTGATTTTAATACCACTGACTGAGCAAATGACGAGTTGATATCTATACGCTCCAATCTTTTTCCTTGGTATAAGTGTACCTACATCGAATCCAAAAAAATATGGCGAAGTATCCAATATTTCGAAAAATTAGGGTTTTTATTGTTTTTTTTTTCAATAACTGAGTCAAACTGTTCGTTGATAGGAGGCGGTTCGGAAGTTTCGTGAAAATTTTTCGACCATGTCTCGATTTTTGAATTATTTTAAACGCTACTGGAAATATTTCAGCTTTTGGTGAGAGGTGTATCTAGTATCTAGGTAACAAAAAGCAGGTAGGTATGCCTAAAACAGGAAAATGGGAACATCATTAGTAAACAAACATGCAGGCTGGCTAGAGATTTAACCGTCAAATTTAAGGGGACACCTGTGCCTACACCGTCGAGGTAGGTCCTTGTTTTGTTTTATTTTATGCAGGGAAAACTAAGGGAGTGAGTACAGTTATAGCTCAGATCCAAAATAGTGACATTACTAAAAAAACTATTTTGGGGAAGTGGCAAGCAGAAAATTTTCATCTAAACATCAGTTTCTGCGTGCCGCTTCTCTGAAATAGCTTTTTCAGTAATGTCAGTTAGTGACTACTATTTTGGATTTGAGCTTTAGCAAGGAATAGGTCTTTCGATCCGAGGCATCTTCTTCAGTTTACTCTGGGACCGGACTCGTAATTTCCTGTATTTTAATAATTATGTAATAATAATAATTGTAATCGTTCAGATTTTCTAATTAACGCGAGATACATAATTAGTATTACTCCGCATTAGTAAATATCAATACGTAAATAGTAAAGTTATTAATTGATTCACTCACCCGAGGTGTTTAATCAAAGTTACCAAATTAGCTTTATCGATAACTAGCTTATTGTGAATATTTTCTAACCATTGTTAATAATCTAAATAAAACTCTAATAGCCAATATTATAAAGGCTCATTATGCTAACGGGCAGATTTCTGTGCTCATTTTTGAAGCTAATATCGACGTCAAATCACTTTTATTAACATTTTTGTAATTACTTTCATGTCAAGAATAGATAAATTTAAAAAATTTCCACTTAGACTCGATACCTTCTTCAGAAAGGGCGATACCGAATTGGGCGAAGGATTTGGTTGTTCCATAATCCCAGGGCTTAGTTGGGCGACAAACGAGAAGTGAGGGGATTCGGGATTATAAGAGATAATGAAACAAACTGGACAGGCAAGAAATACATGTGCGACCTTGCCCATATACAGGGTGTCGCATTTAAGATGAAGACACCCCATATCTTAGTTATTTAAATGAATACAGATTTGAAAATTCGCACAGTCATAAGTGGTGATGGGTCCTATTTTTCAAGATACTTAACCGAATTCACAATTTTAAGCTCAGCTACGAATTGACAAATAGGGCCGATTCTCAATATTTTGTTTCTTGTTAGAGATATCGAAAAAAGAAATTGGAAAAATTTTCATGACAAAATTTGCATTTTTAATTTTTTCAATATTTTGGTCTATAATTCAAAATTAAATGTGCAAATTAGAGAATTACTGATCAGAGAATCAAAATGCCATTAACTTTACGTGAAAAAAAAATCGAAATAAGTCGGTTGTTTGGTGATAATGCGAATTAAAAATTTAATAGTCCCTAATAGTGTCGATTGACTTAGTGCTTAGTGTATTATCTGGCACATCCTAATATTTGTACCTTCTTCCTCCATGGTAATTGGTAACCCAGCAGACATCATCACCAGCACCACTTATCATTATTTATCATCACACTTTCCGCCACATACCCGCTATGCAAAAAAGGGTGTCCCGGTGTTTTTCAGTGAACTCTTCTTACCTACTGTTAAATAATTGCTTGTTCTGATTTTTCTAGCAAAAGTTTAACATTTGTTTCTTTCAGGAGTAACGGGAGGATTAGCCACTCATACCATACTTATTTTGTTAATTAACTCTGTTATTTGTGTAATAAAAATTTACCCACTCCACTAATTAGTATTTTGATAGCAAGTGCTTATTCCAAGAGATAAGAAAACTCGTAAATTATAGTGCCATTATTGAGCTGCCCACAGATTACCCTTAACAATAGAAAGGAATGTAAATAAAATAAACACCTAGATGCCAAGCTTGCTGAAGCCGGTCAGGGCCGTATTAAGGTTTAAGCATCGTTTCGTTTCTACAAAAACGACTGAAGTAGAATAAATATTTCCTGAATTTTACATAGGTATTATTATTTTGACTTCATTTAGATTTTTAGTGTATTTCTTAAAAAAAAATACACTATTGAGGACAATATTTTTTACGAAAAACCCAAACTGATCAAATGTCCACCGAAAAGGGTAAAGGAAAAGGGTGAAAATGACTAAATTTCAATAACCGTTTATGAGCACATTTTTGAAGGAATTGAACTGAAATTTTTTTAGTAGACAAGTATACTAAAAACCTTTAACTTTAAAAAATTTCAAGAAGCAATGGAAAAATGGCGGAGATATTCGATTTTTTTGAAAATTTTGAAAAATAAATGTTTTTGACATGGTGTTTATTTCACTAAAATTTAAGATTTTCAATTTTCAAAACTTCCCTGTAACTTTTTCCTAATTTAAATTTTTGCTACCTATAATATAAGAGTTATTTTCTATATTTATTTTATTTTCAATTAAACAAGGGAATTTTTTTCTTTTTACGACAAAATTGCAACTATACAATAGTTAGCAAGTAGCACAATATTTACTTATAACAAATTCAGAAATAATTGTAACAAGTTTTGTGTCTGGTTTATTATGTGATCATTGATCATAATTCATAACTTCTCCTTAGTAGGTACGGTCCTCGGTACGGTCCATTGTCGTCATAAACCATATCTGCAGACAGTTTACAGATATTTTACAGTACCTATAATTTACGAGTTTCCTTATATCTTGGGATAAGCTATACTCGTGAGCACAGACTAAATTTCAAAAGAACCCACCCCGCGAATATAAATATTATTTATATAATTACTTGGCACCGTTAAATTACCATCATTTGGGTCATCGCAGTCCCAGGTTCACTAACAATAGATGGCGGGAAATTTGTTGATACGTATTGTAATTTTAAAAATGTTATAGAGATCTTTATTTGCTGCCTCATATATTGATCATTTCGCACTTATTTCGCGGTATTTTGGATTTATAGTATAGATACCAAATTGTATTTTATTTTTTCTCATATTTTTTGTTCCTAATCTAGACAATCAAAATAATAATATTCACTCCAAGCCCCCTTTTTAAACCGACAATAACTATTGCAGAAGAGCCGTTTCGTGTTTTTATGTAGGTAATACAAATACGTTTAGTCGAGGTGAGAGTGAGACGAATCAATATTGAAGAGTTGAAGAGTATAATAGATAGGTTAGATATTCTTCCAATCAATAAATAAATAATAGTCCCCTGGTTGATAAGGGATTGAAGTGGGAAAGTATTATGTTTAGTAATCAACTGAAGGGTGTCTCAGGGACGCATCACTTTTATGCTTGGTTCCCACTATTCGATTCTCGGTAAGACTATAAATTCGTAATTATGAAACTCGATTTCCAACACATAGGTACAGGGTTGTCAGCTAAGCCCGCGTCAAACAAACGAGGCTAGGAATTTCGTTCAAATGTCATTCTATACTCTTTGTAAGAGTCTATTTTATGAAAATATTTTCGAGTGTACAGGCTGGCCTAAAGTGTAGATATATGAAAGTCGTGTTATTTAAATAGGACATCTGTATATTATTACATTTTCGGATTTTCTGAGAAAATCCAATAAGAATGGTTTTCACAATAGCAGTTTAAATTGAGTAGGCCATGAGTTATAAACAAATGAAAATAGCCATTTTCGATTTTCAAAGCAGCTTACATTGCAAACGGCTCAAGATATCGGAAAACGGTTTATATGTCCCTATTTTAACTTTTTACGTATTATCCTATGATGTAGATGAAATTATTATGAAAAACGTGATAATTACTTTCAAAGATCAGTGTGCCAGCAATTTTGTTGTTTCCCTTTTCTCTTTTTCAAATTCAAAGTAGGTAGGTGAATTATAATAATCGCTTACCATAGAGTATCACTTAATTTCAGTGCAGTGTAATTTTTCTGCTGGTTCGTCTCTTTCTCTAGGCTCGTAAGAATTATTACAGTTCTGTTCTGTTAAAATAAATCTGGGATAACATTTTTGTAACGCAACTGTCAATTATTGCACTTGTTCGTGTAAATTTGGGACAACTTTTTCGTTATGTTTCAGCTTTCAGCACATTAGTTGTAACTTGATTTTATCAAATCTTTTGGCGCTACTATACAAAAGGAAATTTATTATAATTTAGTGCTGTAACTTTTTTTTGCATTTTTCTGTAATAATATTTATTTTTTGACAGATAGAGATAGAATGTCATCTTAGACATCCTGACAGAATGGAAACATTGTTCAATTTTTAAGCCACATTTATTACAATAGAAAATTAAAATTGTTCTAGATTTATTTGAATAAACTGTAGGTTGCGAAAACAATTTCCACCGACGAACGTCCGCTCAGCCCGAATATGAATAAGCACTCTTATTATGTGATATTTTTTGTACATTTACATAATAATCGACAATGTATATTTTAATTTATTATACACACATATTGAAGTAAAAATGTTGAAATTATTTCCACAACTTCTAACAAGCCACGGGAAAGGAATGAACCAACCGCAAAACCACCAGCAGTCTTTGGTATAAAATTCAATTAGCCTTCTATGCTGCAATCTTTTATTTTATTATTTATTTGAGATTAATCAAGGAGAATAATCCGAGTCGCGAACGGCTCGCGAACTGCTCAGCTCGCAATGTATACTCACTTTGATAAGAAATTGAAATCCAGAAAATAACAAGGAAAATTAGTAGTCCCTGTTAATATAAGTTTTTAACTTATACCTAGCCATACTATAAGAGGCTGGGTAGAACAAACAGGTTACCTACGGACAGAGAGTGAAAATCAATACTAAGTAAAGGTAGCCCATTTTTACTAAAAGCGATGGAAAAACTGGTTGAAAAGCATCTCAGGCAAACCTTTCTTACAGAGAGGCCATTAAGCCAGAGACAACATGCTTTTCAACCAGGCAAATCATGCGAATCAGCTTTGCATCAGCTAGTGATGAGAATAGAAAAATCACTAGACAACAAAGAAATTGCCCTCGGGGCTTTTCTAGACATAGAGGGGGCGTTTGACAACACCTCCTTCAGCTGCATGGTATCGGCCGCTAGAAGACATGGCGTCGATGACACCACAACTTGGTGGCTGAGCGCCATATTGGAAGGCAGAAGAGTCCAAGCAACTCTGTTTGGCGAGACAATGAGGGTCACCGTCACCAAAGGATGCCCACAGGGCGGAGTCCCATCTCCGTTGATGTGGGACATGGTGGTGGATGACCTACTCAACAAGCTAAACAACAAAGGTTATTACACCCAAGGCTATGCGGATGACATAGTCATACGGGTCATGGGGAAATACACTAAAACCATCTCAGAGCTCATGAAGGGGCTCTGACTACCGTGGAGGAATGGTGCCTCGGGGCGAAGCTTCGCGTGAACCCTGTCAAAACGGCACTGGTCCCCTTCACCCTCGCCTTCACCAAAAGAAGCAAGATGGAGGAATTGACCCCACCCATCTTCTTCAATGAACGGCTGCAGGTGAACGACCGGGTCAAATATCTGGACATAACCCTGGATGCAAAACTGACCTGGAACCTTCACCTGCAGAAGGCGATTAATAAAAGTAAAATGGCACTGATGGCTTGCAGAAGGTCATTCAGTAAAACATGGGGACTAAAACCACGCATGGTACATTGGCTGTATATTGCCACGGTTAGACCCATACTAACATATGGCTGTCTAGTCTGGTGGCCAAAGATCAACCAAAAACAAGCCATTATGAAAATTCAAAGTGTTCAAAGGCTTGCATGCTTAGGCATCACGGGAGCCATGAACACTACATCAACGACAGCACTGAAGGCCATACTTGACCTACCTCCTCTTGGCATTCATATTAAGAGCGAGGCATACGTTTGGGCGCCTACAGGGTGAAACAAAACCAAAACTGGGATAAACCTGGGAAAACCGGGCATTCCAGAATAACTGATATCATCGTAGATCCTATCCTGAAAATGCAATCCGATGGTATGAGTACTACGATATCATTTGTAAAACCATTCAAGGTTCTAAGGGACTAGAAAGAATAGCAACAAATGGAACATCTGTGCCTGAAAAAAGGGATGGTCTGATACATAGAAGGTTCTAGGACAGAGTCAGGTACCAGAGCTGGAGTGCATGGGGTAGTCCCCGGATGCAATATTTACGTGCCACTGGGGACTCATACCAGCATCTTCCAGGCTGAAATAAATGCAATTAGGCTATGCGTTGGAGAGAATAGCAGAAGGAACTATCGAGGTAGGGAAATCTACATCCTCTCCGATAGTCAGGCTAGCCTGAAAGCCCTTGCAGCTTATGAAATCAGATGAAAACTGGTCTGGGAATGCCTGCAAGACCTAATTGACTTAGCTAGGTGCAACGTGGTGATATAGTTTGGGTTCCGGGTCACCGTGGGACGCCTGGTAATGAGGCTGCAGATCAACTAGCCAAGAAAGGCGCTGGGATGAACTACACTGGGCCCGAACCAGTGTTTGGCATCCCAAGGAACACTGTACGCGGGGCGGTGGCTCAGTGGGTAAGAACCCAACATAAAGCACACTGGAACCGTATAACAGGAAACAAACATGGTAAGGTGATGATCAAGGAGCCCTCTCAAAACCTTGCCAGACAGATACTGCAACTAAACAGAATGCAGATCAGAACGGTGGTGGGCCTTCTCACAGGACACTGCCACCTAAGAGTACACCTACATAAGCTGGGGATATACAGAGAAGAACCAGTTTGTAGACTCTGCAATGAAGAAGATGAGACGTGATATTCGAGTGTCCAGCACTCGCAAGAACGCGCTATGCTGTCCTGGGACTCCTCAGCCTCGGGAGCCTGCTGGCGGAAAAGAGCTTGGTTAGCGGACGAAGGAAAATCTAAATGTGAGAAATACAATAAGCCCGCTGGCTTCAGTGTTTGGGACCACATAAACCATATCTCACATTTAGTTAAAATACCAAATACCAAAGGTAGCCCACGGGGCAATACAACAAGGTAGTCAAGCGGTCAAAACATGGTCAAATTAAAACAGCCCAGGGGGCAATACAAAGATATACCAAATAAAACGAAATGAGTTAAAACAACGATCATGAGTATGACGTCAATTTTGAAAATCATGATGAATCATCGAAACGCTTTCACAATTGGAAATAAATTCGTATAACGTTCAAAAAGGAGGTAGTAATGAAAATAAATATGGCAACACTGCTGTCGACGGGGAGCTCGACATCCAAGTCAAACCGAAAGATCGTACCTACCAGTAAATAAATGGTCCTAATTTTATGGTGGCGTTTAAGCCTGCCTGTGTATCAGATTGAAGTTAAAAATAAACTATTGTAAAAATGCCCAAATGAAAGGAAGAGACGATCCAACGGTAGTAAAGCTCGTTAAATGACAAAATGATAATTCAAGAATAGGTAAAACGAGGACAATTGATCAATGTTCTCCAAAGTTGGTTGTTTTCTTAAATTAATTCAAGCTGATGCTTGAAATGAAATAAAAGGAATGAAATGAGAAAGATAGCACAGAAGTATAAAAGGGTGGTGTTCGAGCTGGTTAATCAGTATGAAACACGAATGAAACGTAACAACTTTCGCCCTTCACTTTTTATTCTCTATGAAAAGAAATCAGCAACTAACAACAAGTGTCAGTTATTTACTCTGCTTTTCCGTAAGCAATTCAAATGAGCCGAGACAAAAGAAATCCAGGTTACAAGCAGGTCCTTTTACACTATCCGTTTCAGTCATTCTAATCCTCGCATACCTCAATCAAAGATCAGGGGTGACTACGGTAAACAAAGGGAAAAACACAGCGGTCCTATTAAGTGAAACTCAAGAAAAAGACGATCACCGTTGCTTTTCGGAAGAAAGCAACATGCCTGGGGGGCAAAACGTTAAAGTACAGGAATTTATTAAAAAAAAAAAATAATAGATAATGTCATCATTACTGAACCAAGGAACATTCTGTATAATTTTTTTTACATCAATATAAAGTAAATTAAATTATAAAATTGACCTGTCGGGTTTTTTTAATTCTACAAATATTAACTGTGATGTAAGGTAATTGCATGACATTTCGCGTATTGCGTGTTTACAATAATATTAGTTCCCATCACGTTGTTCTAGCGTGTAGGTTCGTGACTGCTTATGGTTGAAATCCACCAATGACATTTGCAATTTTGCACACAATAGCTGCGACTTTTAAATCCGACGTTTCTATTGGGACGCCATAAAATTTCCCATGAAGTGTACATTTTTACACCTTTTTTATGTCAGAAACGCCCTTGAAGGATTTGCTCTTTCGCCATCTACATACTGCTTCCCAGACAAATGCCGCGCATTTGTATCGTCATGAAAAAATAAAAAATTCCTCAAAGAAATTAAATTTTAAGGTGACGCAACGGTGCTGTAAAAATTAGCGTCTCCTAGAAACGGTTTGCGCTTACCGTTTCCCTAGATAGTAGATTTTTCAGCGAGTGAACAACAGTGTGATGAAATAAATGGGTGTGTCTTGGAAACCTATTTATGAGCTCAAGTTCAAGGAATTTTGAATATTGTTTTCAGGAAAATATGCTCGATACGGATAATTGAATGCTGTAATTGGATAAATGGACGTGCGTAGCTTTAAACATTTTCTAATCATCCGCTTGCATGTTAGTAATAATTACAAATTATTACATTTAACGATGATAATAACTATAATGTACAAGCATAAGAGCAATTCGTAGGTAAATGCTAATTTTATTTGAGATGACAACACTGTCAGACATGTGTGACCTCGGTTTTTCACCCAAAGACTGACCTCATCAGTTTTTCACAGAAAGGTAAAAGAACATTAAGAACAGTTCTCTTCCCGCCAGAGCTCATTTTGTAATAAGGTAGTTTTCCTTGCCTCATTAAGTCTCGAAATCGATCGATGTGAGGAAAAGAAACGAAACGCAACAATGTATAAAAATGTAGACCGCGGGCGCCGACTTATTTACAAGCGAAAGGAAACCGGGTCGCGATATCGATAGGGCGCGACTCGGACGAAAAGAAGGACGCGCGTCCTCGTTCTAGTTTTCCGCGGCCCTTTTTTGCTTTCCCGACTGGCGCCGTCTTAATGCGGTGCGTCCTGAATTATGAACGCTGGCGCTGTCCGTAGTACCCGTCCGTTGGGATTTGACGGCATGGAGCCAGGGAATGAGTTATGCGGAAAGGAAATCGTCTGGAGTTTATTATCTGAAAACCACTATAGGAAAAGCTACCGCTCTTGTTTTAGTCTATAAAAAGTGTACAATTTGGTTGTGCATTAATGACTCATTACCCCCCACCCCCATTGGCCTAGATCACGCGATGAATCACACCTGTATTATGTCATGTCAATTAGTTGATGTAGGTTTGATTTCGTGCCCGAGCCCGAGTTACGACCGTCTTTTATTTTACATTTTATGCAACGGAAACGGTAATCGTGGCTAATAAAACGAGAAACCTTCAACTACTTTTATGATTAGAACTCGGTAGTGGGTAAAATTGCGACTTGTGGGAGTCGAGATTTTTTGAATTGTTGCAGAAAAATGTATGCGAATTTGAGATGTGTTCTATCCTTCTCTTTAAACCGAATAGTTTAATGTTGTCATAACCTAAACTAATTATGAAAATTAAAAATCTACACCTACTTAACTTAGTGAAAAACTTTTTATGCGGCACTCCTGCTGTTTAGGGTACGGAGTTCAACTCGTTGTAATACCAGTAATACCATAGAACAGCAACTGTGGTAATAATATGTTATAGTGGTAACACACCGTAAGGTTAGGTTTGCGCTGTTGCGAGATCTAAAAATTTTACCTTGCGGTAAAAAATAAAAATTATTGGAACACATGTTGAATTAACACTAGCTAATAAATATTGAATATGTACTAGGTATTTAAATATAATTTATGCAGATTTTTTCTCGCTTAATCTCTATTTTTTTGTTATGCAGGAAAAATAATCTAATGGTGCTTACATGTGCAGAAATCCGTCTTTTTCGGACCTTTTTTAAAGCGATATTATTTGCTTGGAATATCACAATATGATATTTTTGACAATTTAGAAAAAAGTGTTATGGTACATGGTACATGTCTACTTTTCTTTTCAATCACCATTAATTGTTCTAACTACAGTAGAACCTCATTAACCCCATTTTGCTGTAATTATCTGCGTGACCTAAAATATGCTTCTGTCTCCGAATCATTTATTTTCTGGTAGGTACATGACATACCGAGGGGGTGTCCACTCAATGAAAAAGTGTACAATTATTTCCACTATTTCCAATTTATTTTTACTGTTTCTACATTATTTTCATTGTTTCTATACTGTCAATATTTACACTATGTTTACACTATCCTCACATAATTTTCACTATTTCCACCATATTTTCAATTTTTCTACATTATTTCCCCAATTTCCACTTATTTTAAGTTACTTCCAGTTATTTCCTGCACGGTGTGCAATTATTACCACTTACCACGCGTTACACGCCTCACTCAAGGAAAGTCACTCGATGAAAAAGTGTGCAGTTATTTCCACAGACTAAATTACTTCTACTGTTTTTTCACTATTACAACACTTTTTTACACAATTTCAATATTTCCATAATTTCCATATTTCCATATTTCCATATAATGTTCAATATTTCCTCATTATTCCCAAGATTCCCGCATTATTTCCGCTGTTTATATTCTCTTTCAATATTTACACCATAATTACACTATTTACACATTATTTCCCCACATATTTCCAATATTCCCACATTTCCACTTATTTTAAGTTATTTACAGTTATTTCCTTCATGGTGTACAATTATTACCAGTTACCACGGGTAACACGCCTCAAGGAGAGTTCACTCGATGACAAAGTGTGCAGATATTTCCACATACATACATACATACTAAATTACTTGTACTCTTTTTTCACTATTACCTACAACATTAATTACACAATTTTCACATAGTATCCACTATTTCCTGAATTTCCTCATTATTTCCAAGATTCCTACATTATTTCCACGCTTACCATATTTACACTATTCCTACATAATTTCCACTATTTCCAATATTCCCACGTTATTCAAGTTATATCCTTCTATCTATACCATGCGTTGTGACTATTTTCACAATATTGTCACCATTTCCACATTATTCTCACTACTTGCACTTATTTCCAGTGATTTCCTCCACAATATTTTCAGCACCCAATTTCCACCACAGTGTACAAGTTATTCCTCTAGTGAACACCCCTTCAGTACACACGTACAGGGTGCTGTAAAATGGTGCACTAACTCGATGGTACGCTATTCAGGAATACCTCATAATTGTGAAAAAAAAGAAGATATTGATTTGGGTGTGTTCTTGGGCATATAAAACTGACGCTCAACTGACTTACTGATGCTAAAATATTCATTAGGTTCAATATTTTAAGTTTTCAGGATACTTCAGCAACCACTGAAGTTATTCCAAATATTGTTTCAGATTCTTAATGAGTATAAAATTGTGAACTTTTGACCCCATATTTTTATGGTTACCAATATCCCCTCTAGTGAACCACAAAATATTTATGACCTGTATAATTAAATTTAACAAACGATGGTTTTTCTGACAGATTGACAGAGGAAGTAGATGGACATGTTTTTGTTGCTGAAAATTAAAGACGACTTCTAAGTTACAAGACACTGTAAGACGGTGTGTAATTTTTAACATTATGGCAACAGTTGAAGAAATGCCCTGTGTACCAGTGTACCTAAAAAATGTAGTTAGTACTAGTTAGGTCATTTTGCTTTTGTAAATTTGATATAAGACTATCTGCCTTAGTGATGACACACTGCTTTTTTGTAGTAATGTCAATTTTCATAGGCGATTTAGGTTGCTTAAAAATGCAGAGAGGACAATAATTCTGGTTGCATCAAAGGACAGAAATATTCGATCTTTCATTCAGATACAACCTCCTCGCTTAGAAGAGCAGTATTAGGTACAGCTCAATAGACTTATAGTTTTATCAACACAATCTTCACATCAACCTGGTTGACTCTTATTTTTATTTATTTACACTCTTATTTCACTTTACAGGCCGACCTTGATGCCAAACTGGCAGACGCTGGAGACCAGCTGGTGGTGATCGACTTTTTCGCAACCTGGTGCGGGCCATGCAAGATGATCGCACCCAAGCTGGATGAGCTGCAGCAGGAGTTCAGCAACATCCTCATTCTGAAGGTAATTTGACGCTCACGAGTTGCTCTCTTACTAAAAACTTGGCACATCCCTTAATTGTAATAATTTAATACTCTCCCCTATTATTCTCATGATTAGCTGTACAGGATCTTATAACAACTTACATTATCTCACTGTACAAATTAACTTTTTTTTTTTTAATTTTTTTTCAAAAAATTTTTTTGAATTTTTTTTTGAAATTTTTTTTTGAATTTTTTTTGAAGTTTTTTTGCAAACTTTTTTTAAATTTATTTTGGAAAAATTTGTTTTTTTTTTTGATTTTTTTTTTATTTTTGGTTCGAAAATTTTTTTCCCAATTTTTTTTGAATTTTTTTTATTTTTTTTAAATCAAGAAAATAATTTTTTTTTGAAAATTTATTTTGAAATTTTTTTCCGAATTTTTTATCAATTTTATTTTTCGAAATTTGTTTTTTTATCTTTTAAATTTTTTTTTTATTTTTTTAAATTTTTTTTCCAAAATATTTTTTTTGAATTTTTTTTTCAATTTTTTTTGAAAATTAATTTTTTGATTTTTTTTTCGATTTTTTTTTTTGAAATTTATTATTTTGAAAATTTTTCTTTTGATTTTTTTTAAATTTTTTTCGAAATTTTTTATTTCGAATTTTTTTTGAAATTTTTTTCGAGATTTTTTTTCGAAATTTTTTTTTGAAATTGTTTTTGGAAATTTTTTCTCAATTTTTTTTTTTATTTTTTTTTCGTAAATTTTTAGATCAGGCCATGATCTACTTTTCTGAATTGAGGACAATTCTTCAATGTTCTCATCTCACAAACGATAATACAACATTCCCTTCAGAAGGTTTGATAATGAAACTAAAGAAAAACGTTGTAATTGTTCCAGGTGGACGTTGATGAATGCGAAGACATCGCCGTCGAGTACAACATCTCGTCGATGCCGACGTTCGTGTTCCTCAAGAACCGCAATCAGATCCTCAACTTCAGCGGGGCCAACTACGACAAGCTCCGGCAGACCATCCTGGACAACAAGTAGACGGGCCAGGGGAGTCGTTCCCTTTCCCCCCCGCAGGGAGGACTCGAGCGGGCCCGTCAACGTCAGCTGTCAACACACCACCGGCGGTCTTGCGGGGGGATGCACGGGCCCGCCTGTCTCACCTTTTTACTGTCTAACTAGCCGAGTCTGTTTCACCAAGTAACCAGCCTACCAGTGGTTCTTACAGTTTTTTAATTAATTCCATTGTTTGCATTAGGTTTTATATTTTGCGTTTTATGTGTATTGCTGCATTGTGATTGATCATGGGGTCCTTGATTGTATGCACTTGAGGGTATATGGGTGGTAGAGGAGTCGGGGAGGTTAATGTAATAGTTTGTCAGGTTTGGGATTAAGTTGGGTTACCTACCGTCGTGTACATTCAAGTTGGATACTTTCAGGGATTCAAGTAATTATTATTCCTAAACGAATTTTATGCATCTAGTGCCTCATGTTTGCAGAAACACTGTTTTGATTATAATTGGAAGTATTCTATATTTACTCGATATTTTAAAATAGGTGTGTTAAAAAAATAAAGAATTTATGGTCCTTTTTGTTGTTTATCTTCCCTTGTGTAATGATAGATAAAATCACCTAGAACTCATGAACTTTCTTGGATAAGTTCTATGCAGACGTCGATATTCTTGGAAGCAATAACATTAGGGTGGAGAATAAACTTCCTAGGAAACATATATTTAAACTAGACTCACTTGGATCTTTGTTTATGTTCCCTGTAGTGTTTTCCCTATGTTACCTTTCCTATGCAACACAGTGTATAGTGAGGATGTTTACCCAACATTTGTCGAAGTGCATAGAGGTCCTTAGTACCACACATTTTGAAAACATACAGCCAAGATGTGATGCACGTTTTTCATACAGAAATCATTGAGATTTTTTGCTCAAACTAGAAAAAAATCAAGACGGTTTAGGGTTATCAATGAACTTAGGAGAAAATATCCCAACTACTCAGGGAAATGAACCTAAACAGTAAACACACAAATTAATAGATTAAGCTTTATCATTCACAATATTAAAGCTTAAAAAAAATTGTACAAAAAGCTAGGATAGGATAAAAATAAAAATTGGTAGAGAAACCTTACTGTTCTTAGAGAAAATGAGTGGCTGCTTGAAAGAGGAAACATAAATGAGCTGGTGGATGAGAACACTGATCCACTGAAACAGATATTAAAAACAAGCTGACTAGTAGGTACTAAAGCTAAAATTAATATTTTGAAAAGGATAAGTGATGATAAGGTAGTGATTAAGTGTGAGAATAAAGACAATGTAAATTATGTTGCTCAACAGTTGGCACAATTTAAAAAATTAAAAAATTCACTTATTAAAGTTGTTGGAATTGAAATTACCGAAGAAATTGACTATACTGAAATGGAAAATGATCTTGTACATAAAAATAATTTTGAAGAGGGTACTTTGAGAGTAAACCGTATTTATAGGCCTAAAAATGGACAATAACTAGTGACATTCTTGAAGTGAGTAGAAATAGAAACACCTATGCAGAAATAATCATCAGGGGTTTTGTCTATTATGGTTTCCAGAAATGCAGAGTATTTGACGAGTTCAATATGTCTAGATATCATAGGTGTTGTAGATATTTTCACAGTAGTAAAAAATGTAATAATGATGTCAAGTGTTCAAAGTGTGGAGGGGACCATGAACTTGAAAGGTGTAGAAATAATGAGGCGAAATGTGTTTTATGTGAGGAAGCTAATGCCAAATTTGGACTATCATTGAATAGTCCATTTAATAATTAATTTTAATAGTTATCCATTTAAGCCAAATATGAAATGGCTAAACAGTGTAAAAGGTGTAAATGCAAATAGGATTTGACACAAGTGATTTTGTTGCACAAGAGAAAGAATATGAAGGTGTCAAATGTTTTGTGAGTTCTGTTAGGTATGTTGGAATGAGCATTCTCTTGGTTAATGTGAGGAGTATAAATCAGAATAAAACTAGTCTAGAACTGTATTTATCTTCGTTCTCTACTAAACCTAGTCTGGTGGTTTGTAGTGTGAAGCGTGCATGGTTGGAATGCACTGCTGATGCATTCATTGACATTGATGGCTACACTGTCTATTCAAATAATAGTAAAATAGTAAAAAGGGTATTGATCTATGTAGATGAGTCGTTGAGACACACATTTTTTATGGAAAGCATCAACAAGTGTGTCTGTCCACTTACAAAATGAAGCTGTAAAGATTTCTGGTATATACAGGTGCTTTTGATTATAGCGAAGAGGATTTTATCGAGAACAATGCATCAACGGAAAATCATTTTATAATGGGTAACACCAATATCGATAATTTATGTTCAAGTGATAGGATAAACGAGTATCTGTACAATTATCTGGAGGAGGGATATATACCTAAGGTGTGCTCTGTAACGAGACCGAGTGATGGTAAGTCTGGTCCGGGTTCATGCTTAGATCACGTATTTATAAAAACTAAAATCAAATGTGAAACATTCAAATTTCATGAAAAAATATCTGACCATTACCCGGTTTTGAAGTTGTTGGGAATTGCGGCCAGTGTTAGGAAATTCAGGGCAGCAGTTGATCACAGGAAACTTATAACTATTGCTCAATCAAAAGATTAGAATTCAGTAAGCTCAATAGATGATATAGATCATGTTATAAATAAATTAATAGAAATAATAAATTCATGTGCTTAATGAAGCTTAATTTGAAAGATCAAGGGTTAATAGGGGTAGAAAAACCTGGATCACTGCTGGTTTGATTGCATCATGTAGAAGAAAGGATAAGATGTATAGAGAATGGAGGGCAAATGTAGACAATGTTATTCATAATGAATTGTAGGTCAATGAGTATAAGCACATAGAGTGCAATTACTAGCCTGTTAGGTGGGTTCGGAGAATTCCTCCATCGCCCATAACAGTTGTCATGATGGCAGTGCCCGAAACTCCAACCACAGAGTTTGCTTCCGCATCCAACAGCAGAGCCTTCCAGAGTACCAAATCAAGCACAGACACGTGTTTCGTTCTACTGGAACTCATCAGTGTGCTGCATCTGGAGTGTCTGGAGGATGCTGTCGGATGAACGGAAGTCGGGGCCTCTTAAGGCAAGAATTAACACGGAACTCCGTGTGGTGTAAAATAGAGCGACATCTAGCAGTCAGTTCAAAGAACTAACCGTGAGTTCACTCTAAATTAATTGCAGTTTCAGACACTACCAAAGCCGGTCGATGACAATCGAATAATGAAGAAGACAGAAGGCAAGTATACTCAACGATTAATTCATAATGTTATTGACTTAAATAAAGTTATTAACTAAGGCAAGGGACAATAATTATGAGAGAATAAAAATTAGTACAAATGATACCAAAAAATTATGGGCTTACATTCGGGAAAAATTAAATACACAGAAAAAGAACAAGGATGGTTCTATTGACTTTATAGAGATAGGGAAGGATAAAGGGAGAATTACCGAAACTACTGAGATTGTAAATTATTTTGATGAATACTTTGCTACTGTTGGGGCCAAGACTCTTGAAACTATCAAGGAACCAGTTTCCAAACCGGAGCTGATTGATGATGATTACTGTGGCAGCTCATTGTTTTTGAGGCCATGTACTCATTCGGAAGTGTTTTTGAAAATTAACTCACTCAGAGATAAAGATAAAGCTGGAGGAGTTGAAGGTATACATGCCAGCGTATTACGAACATTAAGCAATTTCATAGCTGAACCTTTGTCGGTTATTGTCAACAGGGTCATGGGGGAGGGCTATTGTCCTGTACACTTCAAGAGTGACCCATTTCATTAGTTTATAATTTTAATAAAGTATTTGAAAAAATACTTTATGAAAGATTGGTGAATTTTATGGATAAACATAATATAGTGGCATCAAATCAGTTTGGGTTTCGAAGGGGGGTATAAGCTGTGGTCATGCTCTGGCTGAGATGAGTCACTATGTACATAGTTGTTTGAATGAATCTAGGCCTGTGGCCATGGCTTTTGTTGATGTAGCTTTTGAGGCATTTGATTGGGTAAATCATCAGATTCTATTGAGAAAATTGGAAAGAATGGGTGTTAGGGGTACAGCTTCTGATTTATTCAGAAGCTATCTTGAAAACAGAAATAGCAGATAGTTGGGAGGAACTTAATTTTAAATTGCAGGGTAAACTTGAGATTGTTAATTTTTGGTTGATCACTAATCAATAATTGTATGGTAATGTGCTGAAAACAAAGATCATAACTTTTGGTAACTACAGAGATTCTGTCCCGGACAAATTTGAGATAATAATAAATAGCAAAATAGTCACAAGAACAACGAGCATCAAATACTTGAGAGTGATATTTGATTACAATTTCAAGTGGTATGAACATGTAGACAGTGTGGTAAAAAGGACAAAATCTATGTGTTCTATAAACTTTCATTCATCATGGATGCTAGAAAGTTACTGCAAGTGTACTATGCATTGTTTAACAGTGTATCAACTTATGGAATAATAGCATGGCGGAACGCTTGTTGGAGGAAAACTGGAATCTCTACAAAATAGGATACTGAAGATAATATATAGGAGGGGTAATGAAGGAGTGTCTCTGAGACCTATGAATGAGTATCAGCTACACTTAAATTAGAAGCACTATTATTGTATTCATACAAGAAATTAAGTGATAATTATTATCAAAGTAGTAAGAATATAACAAGAAATAAAACTATCCCTCTTCCAGCATGCAAATTAAACAGTGGCTTGAGATGACACATGTATACTGCGGTTAAATTGTTCAATGAACTGCCAGCTACTATGAAAACTATAGATAGTAAAAATCGTCGTAGTCTTAAAAAAAAAATTGGCACAATGGATCAGGCAGAATAAATAAGAGAACTATGATTGATTGTTAAATGTTGTTATTTATTGTTTTTTATTCTTCTTTGTATTTTTTGTTTTTCTTTTTTGTATTTTTAGTTTGTTTTTTTCCTTCTTTTCTTCTTTTTTTTCTCTCTCCTGTTGTTACTTAGTTATTTAAATTCCCTTTTGAGTACCTATATAGTATGTTCACTGTGTGTACTCAGGCCACTACTGCGTACAGGTATTATAATACCTCCTTGCAATATTACTGTTACTGTTACCGCATTGTGAACTACTGATTATTTGTATCTTATGTAGGAAATGTGTAAGGATTTCTGTAGATGTTTATTATTTTTATTTTGTTATTTATAACTGAATACAACACTGAGAAAAGTCGAGCTAAAGAAAATTCTGCTACGTTATTTTTAGCTGTCGTGGTGTAATTCCCTTCAATAACTAAACATTTATTTTTCTGCAACAAAATAAATCACTTTACTAAAACTCTCTGTTGAGACAGCTTAGTACATTGCGGTAATAGAAATATTACTTTACTATGACGGTAAAGTGTATTTCTTATTAATTAAATTCACAACAGCTATTATGTGTGTATGCTACGGTAAGAAAAACTATGGGTATAACCAAATACCTTAAAATATAATACCGGACACTTCCTCTCAAAACCTCCGTCCATTTTTACAGCGCCCTCATGCAGGAACTGGGGCCACTATAAGCTGTTTTTAAATTCAAAGTTAGGTAACTTTTCACGGTTTTTGACAGCTGCAGTCAATCATAATTATTAATAATTTGTCATTAGTAATTATTGAACGTTTTAGTTTCAAGTATAATTTCAATTTAAAGTTACTCTCAAAGCATTATATCAGCGGATAATTTTGTTGCTTACCTACGCAGTTAAATAGGCATTTATAATGTACCGCTGTATTAAAGTGAACATAATGTCTGGAAAATATGTGCTGTGTGCTGTGTGCGGTTGCATTATGGATTGTTATATTAAGCATGTCCAGATCTTTCCACGGTGTTCCAAGCAGGAATAAAGAATTATGTATAAAGTTAACTTTAGAAGCCGCGTAAATAAACTTATTAATATTTTATAACTATGCTGATGGAAATAGGAACAAGAAATAGGTTATAATAACATCGATGAATGACGAAATTTTGAAAAAGTGTGGAGTGTCGAAGCCGATTTCTCACCATATTATTTTGTACTGATCATTTCAAAGAGGAAAATTTTGTTAATCCAGTAAATAATAGACCTTTAAAACTGCAAGGGAGCACATTGCGGCAAATAAAAGGCTTACACTTAGGTATATATAGCGATTCAATCTTTTTGACATATTTATACCTAAAGATATTAATAATATTGTGTGTAATAGTAGTTAATTATTGTTAATATAATAAACATATTGAAAACTTTGTTGTTTATTGTTGTATTATAATTCTTCGTCCCAATTTCCTCCGTCTATTCCGTCTAATTAATTTTAAGGGCTTTTCTATTCAACGTTGATATTTAAAACTCCCGCTATGTTTCACCAAATTTAATTTTTAGTGGTCCCAGTTCATGCTTGGTGGCGCTGCTAAAATGGACGCAACCTGTTGCAATGCTATAGGTATAGGAGTGTCCGGTATTAATATTTTAACGTATTTGGTATAACTTTGTCTTAATAAGAATTAAATGCTGCAGGAGCGGAGACACCGATCTGCTGAAAGTAAACACCTTTGCTTGCGTTGCGCATTGCCGTCGCATGCGCATAGTGCGCCAGCACCAGCGCATTGCATTGCGTCTCGTTTCGTTTCTTGTCCTTGTCCTTGTCGGCTTCTTCATCTTCCTTCGCGGGGGTTCCGATTCTGGCTGATCTTCCTCTTATTATAGACTATAATTATAAACTATAAACAGTTGGGTTATTCTGTGCCATTAGTGCCCTACCGCCGATACGAAGTGGCGTGTAAAATGCATGGTCAAGGTGATGAACTGTGCGATACAATAAATATCGATGTTGGGGTTGGGGGAACAACTTCCACACCGGCTGCGTCCCCATCGCCATTTTCCTCACCATATGCTGTTCGTAGTGTTCGTACTCGCTAATAAAACTTAGCGGTTCGTGTACAACAGTGATGGTTCAGTTTTGAAGAAAAAACTTGGAGAAGGGACAGGATTACTTTGAAAACTTCGAACGTAAGTATTATGAATATTTATTTACCTAAACATCCAGTAATAATTAAGGAAATAAACTACCACGTGTTAATATTTAAAATATGACAGACTTCTGGAGCTGCGGTGTCTGATGTATTATTATTATTATTATTATTATTATTAGTATTGTACACAATAAAGTGAGTATTTTTCGTTACAGTGGAAGGAATCAATGATGAGAGTTTCAATCTTCTGGACGATATTATGGATCAATATGAATCTGGATTATGTATCAATATGAGTAGTTTTATTGTATTGTTTGTAGAAAAATTTTATTTTTTTAAGCCTAGAATACTTAAAGTTTTAATGTATTTTACTGATAATTATTACTCATTTTGCATTTATTACACAATACCTTTAAGAAAAATGTGCTTTGCTTTAAGTTTGTTAGAACAATGCTGTAAGTTATTAATGTTAAGTTTTTTAAGACTGAATTTTTTATGGTTTTTTGTCAGTAAATATTAATAATATTAGTTTTGTTTGAATTGACATTTTATTTTGTATTTTGATTTTGTTTTTAATTGACTTGTATTGTATTGTTCCATAATATATTGTTGAATAAAAAAAAATTGTTCATTATTATGCTGAATGTAATAATAATGTGCTGTGAGCAGAATGAAAACGACACTTTGTCATGAGGCTGCGAAAATAAATTCCATGTCTGAGATTGAATGTGTAAAATGAAAGGTTTTCTGATTCTGATTGTTCACAGATTCAATCTCAGATAAGAAATTTATTTTTGAAGTCTGCTTCAAGTTTCATTTTCATTTTCTCGCAGGATATAATCATTAATAGTTCAGCAAAGTTCTTTTTTAATACAGTAAAATGACTTCACTGAGACAATAAAGCTACTTCATAGGGCTGGCTAAGTTACTTTGTAATGGCAACAAAGCTCTTCACAAGTACAGTGAAAAAACTTTACTGACACAGCATAGTAACTTAAATAGGCATCGCAAAATAATTCTTCAGTGGCAGTAAAGTTTTCTACAATGGTAACAAATTTAGTTTTTAGTAAGAGCAGAAATTATTTTTAGTAATGAGTAATTTGCTTTACGAGGAGTAAAAAACTACTTTATAAAGTTACTTTGCTGTTATAGTAAAGTATTCGCAGCAAATCACACTTTATTGTCGCAGAAGAGTACCACACTGGCGCCTATGCTATTAGAGTTTTCTGCTGCCGTAGCTAATTTTTTGGCTGCAGTGATAAAGAAAATTTCTCAGTGAATATTCTATTCAATCAATCTATTTACTACCAAAAAATTAAACCAACTTTAAAATCTTATTCCAGAAAACCTATTTTGCTTCTCCTGTTAAATGATACGCATGCAGCTCACACCTTCTGGATTTGGATTGTGGGGGTGAGCTGTCACCTAGGCCTCCATTGGGCCCCGTGTACCTCCTCTCGAGTGGTCAAGCCAAATCCCTACCTCCTATACATCTTTCAACCACCCGATATTTCTCCTGCATTTCATTGTTTATGCTTTTTTGTATTGACAGCAACAATATTAGCTTAAAAGTCCATTTGAGGCTGCCAGATTAATAGTTTTCTGCATAGCGTTGAGAAGAAATTTCCACAAGTTTTTATACAAATTTCAAGGGTAAATGTTAAAAAAGAAAAAAGCAAATGTTGAAAAATAATATACTTAACACAAATCTACGTTTTGGTGATAGAATTAAATATAAAATCCTCTCAATTCTCAATAAAAAAAAACACTCATACACAAGTATTATGAACGATTTACAATGAAAGTTACATACATAATGACCTAAAAATTATTTAACAAAGGACGACTTGGAGTGTTCTGAGTAAATATACACCTGGTCATTATTAGCAGTGACAGAAATGAAGCAACTGCCTTAACATGTCATGTATAAAGGGGCTGCACTTTTCCTATATAATTATTATTACAGCACAAGTGGGACGGGATGACTTAATATTATTATACTACAAAAACTCACCCCCTCCTATTCACTAAACCACCACAAGTTAACCCTCCCCCACCCTCAAATTCCCAGATGTTCCAGTCACAAAACAGTCATGATATAAACTACCCTACCCCGAGTGTCTACCCCAAAGTGTTGTCCTTGTCTTTGTTCCAGCCGACCGGGAACACGGGTCGGACGGTGAGATCGACATGCTTGAAGTACGGATGTTGCATGGCTCGTTTTGCCGAGATACGCTTGGACGGGTCGTAGACCAGCATCTTTTCCAATAAATCGATTCCGTCGGAGTCGAGACCGCTCACGTGAGTGTCCAGGCTGTAGGTCGTCCAGTTGGGGAAAGTTGCCTTGTAGTCGGGCAGGGAAGTCACGCCCTGCCAAATGTCTTCGGTTGGAGTGCGCAGGATCCTAAGATTAATTGGTCAGAATTAGTGCTGATTATTTCTCATTATATTGAACATGCTGAAATTAAATTGATGGTGCAAGTATCGGATTTTCGGTTGCTATTATATGAGATACAAGAAAATTTAAATGGTAAGCATTTTTATAAAACACCCTCATAACATGGGGTTGTTTGAGTTTCTTCCAGGAACCATAACTTCCAGGAAAAGCCTATCAGGATGTCTAGAAGTTACTCCTGTCTAGAATGTACCAAGAATAGAACATTTGGAACTCCGGAAAGACATTGGGAGTTAGTTAATTCTGGAAGCGCATTCCAGAAGAACATTTAGGGTGTATGTAAGCAGAGCAAGCTGAAAATTGTTATTTACGGCAGCATACGGAAGAATTGAACTTGTAAATTAGTATAAGTAGTGTTCAGTGTGAATTGTCGATTCAAGTGAACGATTAATGAAATATTTAATTCAGTTAATTGGTTTTTCAAATTATGACAGTAGGTATAATAATAGCAACCGAGATCCGAACTGAAATCATGAACCACCACCACCACCACCACCATCTTCTTGAGACATAGTATACATGGCGACAGATAGAAGCACGCATATGATATACCTGAACATCCGGAAGAGTTGGTCAATCTCCGAATCACCCTGGAAGAGCGGCTTCTTGGTGGGCATCTCGGCGAAGATGCAACCCAGGGACCACATGTCGATCGGACAAGAGTACCGTGACGAACCTAGCAGCACTTCCGGTGCACGGTACCAGAGAGTGACCACTTCATGGGTGTACACCCTGACCGGTACGCCGAAAGCCCGGCCCAGTCCAAAATCGGCCACCTATAATTGAAATTATTGAAAAATACCCTCCTATCTCTAACTAAATTTTTTTTTTAAGAACACCAAGCTCTTAAGGAGGCATTCAATTACCTTGATGACCCCGTCACGGGTGATGAGCAGGTTCTGCGGCTTAAGATCGCGGTGCAGCACCCGACGCTGGTGACAGAAGAGTATTGCGTCGGTCAGCTGGTACATGTAGCTGCGCACCAGCTCTGGGTTCAGCTGATTCTCAGACGTCTTGTCCAGGAACCGTTTCAGATCCATGGAGAGGAACTCGAAGATCAGGTAAAGCCTGCAAAAGATACATAGAATTATGATTTTTCTCCCTTTCCTGTGGGGTACAAAAAGATTTCACTCACTTGGTTTCCTCTAAGATGACATCGAGCAAGGAAACGATATTCTTATGGCGGAGCTCCTGCAGTAACGATATTTCTCTCATGGCGGTCGAAGGGACACCTTCATCTTCAGATTCTAACCTGGTGAGATCTCTATTTAATAAAAATAGCCATGACTAAGAAATATGTATAAGAACAAAGTTGCCCGGGAAACAGTAAAGTCAATGATGTAATTATTTATTATTACCTGATCCGTTTCATCGCTACCAACTGACCGGTCTTCAGGTTCTTTCCCTTGTAAACGACACCGTAAGTACCCTCGCCGATCTTCTCTATCTTGAAGAAGTCTCCCATGATGGGAGGAGTCTTTGTACCCTTGGACATCTTTCAATTTCTGATAAAACACACACAGTTCAATTAGTAAAATGCATTAATATGGGTTTCTGATTGGATGTTTCTAATCTATTGACTCTCTTCAGTAAAAAACAGTTCAACTTTGAAACACCATGTATAGATTGCTGGTTGACATTTTTATACGCCGTTTTTAGAAACAAAAGATTATCAAATTAGGCTTTTTAAATTTTTTGAAATCAAGAATGTGGAATTTTCAATCACAAAGTAGTGGTGCCACGTTTTGCAAAGTACTGATGTTCTTGATTTTTTCAAATGGTACGTCCTAGGGCAAGTGGAGGAATATAATCCCTATAACTTTTTTGATAATATAAATTTACTTAAAAAAATCAGGAGGAGACACAGATCAGTCCAAAAATGTCTTTGGTATTCATCACTTGATCCAGTCTTCTCTTTTCTTGGTCGTCCTATAGTCTTTATTGCAGCCTCACATTAATTATAACAATCCTCAGCTTTTGCTTTGTCTCCTCCATCCTCTGAACTCTTCAACAGCATTTTTTCAGATGCCGTTGTAGTAGAAGAAGAATCTCTCCTACACTTTGACCTCATTTTTTTCCTTTCGCTTTATCAATTTTTAACCTGGTATTAGTTTGAAGTCTCATCTTTTTTGGTTGAATTTTTTATTTCAAGTTTTCTTTGTTAGATTAAATTATCTTCTGAGGTTATATACAGGGTGTGTCCTAATTGAATGTTAATATTTGAGGGAATTTTTTTTGGTCCATTTTGAGAAGAAAACTTCATAAGAACCTATGTCATAAATGTCTCAACTTTTGAGATACAGGGTGGTAAAGTTTTTTTTTTTTTATAAACACCCAAACTTTTTCATCAACTAATTGACTTGAATAAAATGAATGTTAATATTTGAGGGAATTTTTTTTGGTCCATTTTGAGAAGAAAACTTCATAAGAACCTATGTCATAAATGTCTTAACTTTTGAGATACAGGGTGGTAAAGTTTTTTTTTTTTTTTTATAAACACCCAAACTTTTTCATCAACTAATTGACTTGAATAAAATGAAGCTTATCTGGCATGTCTGCCAGAACAATTAGAAGGTGTATAATTGAACTACTCCAATCAGTGATATACAAATCATAGAGCAGTAAACAAAAGCATGACTTATAAGCCATTCAAAGATTTAGTGAAAGTTGACTTATCATGGTAAATTATAGGGGTATCAAGCACTTACCAAAAAGTAAACAAGGTATTATACCTGCACTTGCTAAGCTTTTATAAGGAAATTCCAGGGTAGAGTAAAGCTGCCACAGTAACAGGGAAGTATTATCTAAATTCTATTCCTGGTTAAATTTATTTTAAAAATACATGTGGATACTCCTTCGTTTTTGAACTCTTATATTCATCAGTTTGCTTGTTGCTTGCAGATTTATTTAACGGAATATTGTAATATTTTTAAGGTTTTAATAAATATTTTTTTACTAAAAATACACTAATAGTTAGGGCCGCGGTAACAAAAATGCCTTGCAACTCCCAAACGGATGAAAAGCACGGTTTTGTATAGTTCGAGTGTCGTTCTCGAAATCCGTGTTGTCGAGTAGGGGTCTGGCGTTCGGCGTTGGGCGGCTATAGTATTTTTTCCGAATTTTGCCCAGCGGTTCCAAAAATTATTTCCCAAACGGATGAAAATTACTGGAGGGCATCTACGCAAACCCCCAATTATCGGAAAAATATTTTCATCCGATTTGATATTTGCAAAGAGCTCTTCCAGAAGCTCTAAAAAAATGGAAAAAAAGGGGGGGGGGAAATTTCCTCATTTGAACTTGAAATTTGGCAGGGAGATATAGTTCGTGTCTGAGAATATGTAAAAAAAATTTTTTTGCTCTATGTATCGCGATGGCTTTGTAACAATTTTCCAAAATTTAAATGGGCCAAATTTGATAAAGTAATTCCAAAATGGATGAAAATTTGCCCACAGGTTCTTTGATACCTACAGAACATCGAAAAATTATTTTCATCCAAATTTGTTGCGGTCAAGTCCAGATCATCCATAATAATGCTCCGATATATTCATTAATACGGGAAACTGCAGGATCTGAAAGCATAATTTTGCCAGGCGCATTTTGGATGAAAACTTTTTTTTCTAATAACATAAATAATAACCATTCATATCAGTCCGGTTGCATGCATGCGGCTGATGATTTTTTTTAATTTCGGAGTCTGGGTCAATTTAATTGTACTGCAGGCTACGGCAAGGATCAAATCGGATGAAAATATTTTTCCGGTAATTGGGGGTTTGCGTAGATGCCCTCCAGTAATTTTCATCCGTTTGGGAAATAATTTTTGGAACCGCTGGGCAAAATTCGGAAAAAATACTATAGCCGTCCAACGCCGAACGCCAGACCCCTACTCGACAACACGGATTTCGAGAACGACATTCGAACTATACAAAACCGTGCTTTTCATCCGTTTGGGAGTTGCAACGCACTTTTGTCACCGCGGCCCTAACTATAAAACAAATAATGACCACTAAACCCGTAAAATTTTCAAATTAAAGATTTAATAGGTGAAATTAGATTATAAATAGCTCTGGAAAATTAAGGACTTACCTACTTACCGAAAACAGTTTAAAAATAATTTCCCACATTTTTATCAGGAATATAAATAAATTAATAACAATAAAATAATAATAATACCTTTGTCAATAATGTTGTGTTATACAGGGTGAGAAAAATAAGATTCGAAAAATAGATTAGCATAACTTCAGTCATTGCTGAAATATCCTGAAAAATTTTAAAAATTGAGATGTCTTATTTTGGCCTTATTATCTTTTCATTAAGTATTGATAATAATTATTATTTATTGTATTTTTTCTAGGTTTACACAAGTCTTCAAGAGCTGTTGTTAATATTTTCAAAACTTCCAAAGCTGTCTAGATCGTACTACAGTCATTTTTTGTTCTTTCTTATGGCTATTATATATTTTTTTTCATGCAATTTATGTAGATACTCAAATAAACACGTAAAATATTCGCCTATAATAGCAATTATAAAACATTATTATTATTTCAACAATAATTATACAGGGTGTCAATTTGAAAACTTGCCTCTCCCTATTCCCTAATTACCCTTAAAAAATGTTTCTCAAAGAAATCACGAAACAGGTCAATTTGGTCTTTTAATTTATGTTATATTGACATACATTTTTTTATACAGGATGTTCCTTGGCTGAGTAACCACGACATTGTCTATTTGTTTTTTAATTGAACACCCCGTATATTATTACATTTTCAGATTGTCTGAGAAAAGATTGTCCAATAAGAATGATTTTTACAGTTACAGTTTAAATTGAGTAGGTTATGAGTTATAAACAAATGAAAATAGCAATTTTACATTTTGAAAGCAGTGTTCATCGGAAACGGCTCTAAATGTCGAAAAACGGCTTACATGTTAATTTTTCAAGTGTCATCGTACAGTGTACTTAAAATTTTAATAACAGGGTGACTAAAATTATCAGATTTTTCATCACCCTGAATAAAAATTTCATCATAGAGGTTAGTACATAAAAAATTAAAATAGGGACATGTAAGTCGTTTTTCGATATTTAGAGGTGTTTCCGCTTTCCGATGAACACTGCTTTCAAAATATAAAATTGTGATTTTCATTTGTATACAGGGTGTCCCATAATATGTGGGCAATCTCCCGGATTTGGGTAAATTTCGTAAAAATAAATGAAAAAATAGCTATAAAATTAATTCCTCAGAGACACCCCTACAAAGATATTAGCTGTTGAAGTTGAGGGTTGAAAATCAATTTATTGCAATAACTTCTTTATTTCTTGACCGATTTTGATAATTTTTGGTTTTATTTTGTGTTATTTGGGACTGTTTAGAATAGTGTTTCATAATCTTTGGTAGCACATACATAGACCTGGGGATGGCATAACCCCCTCATTCACTTGAAAGAAAACAATAAAAATAATAATTTTACAAATTTTTAAGGTTAATTTTCTTTTTACTTGATATTTTTTACATAAAAAATGTATCCTTATTTATTTCGATAGAGCGAACCGTTATCGAAATAAACGCCATTCTAATAGGTGATGCGTCGCAGGAACTTTCTAAATTTCAAGTAAATTTTAACAAGATGGCTGACCTCTGACAGTAAATTGAGCAGGAAACAAAACAATAACTTAATTAAATACACGTCAAATAGTGTCAAAGATTTCATTTCATGCAGATTCAATTCTAACTGATTTTAAAATGAGTTACAAAAACGCTGAATACGCAGAAAATCAGTTAGAATTGAATCTGCATGAAATGAAATCTTTTGACACTGACGTGTATTTAATTAAGTTATTGTTTTGTTTCCTGCTCAATTTACTGTCATAGGTCAGCCATCTTGTTAAAATTTACTTGAAATTTAGAAAGTTCCTGCGACGCATCACCTATTAGAAGGACGTTTATCTCGATAACGGTTCGCTCTATCGAAATAAATAAAGGTACATTTTTTATGTAAAAAATGTCAAATAAAAAGAAAATTAACCTTAAAAAACTGTAAAATTATTATTTTTATTGTTTTATTTCAAGTGAATGAAGGGGTTATGCCATCCCGAGGTCTATGTATGTGCTACCAAAGATTAAGAAACACTATTCTAAACAGTTCAAAATAATACAAAACAACACCAAAAATTATCAAAATCGGTCAAGAAATAAAAAAGTTATGGCAAAAAATTGATTTTCAACCCTCAACTTCAACAGCTAATATCTTTGTAGGGGTGTCTCTGAGGAATTAATTTTATAGCTATTTTTTCATTTATTTTTACGAAATTTGCCCAAATCCGGGAGATTGCCCACATATTATGGGACACCCTGTATAACTCATATAACCTACTCAATTTAAACTGCAACTGTAAAAACCATTCTTACTGGATTTTCTCAGACAATCTGGAAATTTAATAATATACAGGGTGTTTAATTTAAAAAAATAGACAATGTCGTCATTACTCAGCCAAGGAACATCCTGTATAAAAAAATGTACGTCAATATAACATAAATTAAATGACAAAATTGACCTGTTTCGTGATTTCTTTGAGAAACATTTTTTAAGGGTAATTAGGGGGTGGCAAGTTTTCAAATTGACACCCTGTATATTAACAAAATTGTGTTTTTTCAAATATACTTTAAATAGCTATTTGAATTCTGCTAACTTTTGAGCGTAAAATTAAGTATTCCCTTGAAAGGTAAATCTTCCCTTAAGGAGGTAAATTAACTATAAACAACGTAGGTATTCTTAGAAGCACATTATAGTATATCCAATGTTATATTTTAAGAAGTCCGGGCCTGTTTTCACAATTCTCCAGGAATAGCGTCTTTCTTGCCTCCAGGCCCTAGTAAAACAAGTAATAAATTCACATCAATTATTGAGATTCATTCAATTTAATTCAGGTAGCCCCCTGAGACGCCACTGGAATTAATAAATTCATGTTATTCCCATCAAAGGAAGGCCCTTATGACTACAAATAAGCCTATAAAATTTTATTTAAATCGGCTGAGAGGTTTTTGTCGAAATCGATTTGAAAAAAAAAATCGATTTTTTTTTTTTCAAAATTTTACCCCCTATCTAGTTTAACTTTGTATCTAGAAAACAAAGCAAGTTAGGACATACGTTTATATGAATAAAACTTCTTATTTTTGGCTGGTAAATACGCCCTTAAAATCTTTGTACTGAATTTTGAATCACCCTGTATAAAGTTCTCTAGTTCTGGAAATTTTTAAGTTTTTGAATTTTTTGAAGCTCTGGTCATTTTTAAATTTTAGGAATTTCTATGTTTCATGATTTTGGAGTTTTAAGCGTTTTTGAAGTTGCGAAGTTTGAAATGTTTTAAGTTCTGGAAGTTCTGGAGATTAGAAAATTTTGAGTTTTCTGGAATTTTGAAGTCTTCAACCGGAAGTTTTCAGAATTCTAGTGCCTTCGACATTTTTGGAAATTTTTCAAGTTTTGAAATTTCTAAATTTTCAAGTTTGATTTTGTAGTTTTGAAGAATTTTTCAGTTCAGAATTTTCTGAATTTTTGTTTTATAAATTTTTGAAGTTTTGAAGTTAGGACACAATTCAAAGATTTACAGCTTAGGAACTCATAAAATTTTGTTTTAAATGTATGGGAGTTTAAAAATTTTCGAAAGTTTTGGGAATTTTGCGAATAATGCAATTTTGAAGTTTGGAAAACGAAGTTTCGCCAATTCCCGAGACAATTCCAAATTTTTTTATGAATTTTAATTAGTGCACTTAATTAGCGTTTAATTGTTTGAGCATTTTGACATGGATATCATGCTGATTCAAGCATTTTTGAACTCATGTTCTGCTAGCTTTATCTAAAGCTGGCAGAACATGTCATTTTTCTTAGAAAAAATGGAGAATTAAAATTTTTATTAGTGCAGTTAATTAGCGTTTAATTAGCGTCTAATTGTGGTTTTATAAAATTTATGTTCTGCTGACCCTGCTCTTCCAACTTTAGGGACGTCTTTTGGGCAGGTATAATATTCTGAGTAAACCTGTCAGAGTCCTTTTATGTAAAATGTTTACTTACCGCTGTGCACTTACACCTCTAAAATCACTATAATAAGTTAACTTTCACTATATCTTTGAAGGACTATACATAATTTACTTTTCTTAAAATTACAACCATTAGTCATTGACTTTTTGTCAATTCCTGAAGAATATTTTCCAGCATGGAATTGTAGGTAATATCTTTAATATTTAAATCTAAACTGACTGGAATGGAAATTATATGACATTATAACACAAGAGAATTTGAACTACTAGTTATTAAAAAAAAAATTAGTAAAAAGAGCTCAGACATGACTGCAATAACCATCTCTCTCTCTTCCAAAGCAAGATATCAGTGATATCACACAATATTATATCCATACAGATTAAAAAAAAAGAATTGAATAAGAACAAATGAAGTCAATGCTGTGACATGTCATTGAATTCGTCTTTCGAAGTACTTTTGGATGAGCCGATGTAATATTTTTTTATTTATTTAATTAGCCACTTTATACAGTGTATTCTCAAGCTCCACCTATAATAATAAATTCAACATATACACTAATCCATATACAATATACAACAACCTATATACAGTATGGTATACTAATCAGTAATCTACAAGGTAGTAACATTAATATTGCAAGGAGGTATTGTAATACCTGTACGCAAATAGGGACTTGTCATTTAAAAAAATTAAGAAATTCAGCACTTTTAAAAACATGGCAACACTGATTTCTTTCGGGTTAACTAAACGGCTTAAAAGAAGGACAAATAACAAAAATATGATGCATCAAAGTTGAATTATTTTTCGCTGAAAAGGACCAATAACTTTGAAACATGATAATATCTGACACTCTTCCTCAATACTTTTATAAAATTAAAAAATATATGGGCCATTGTATTAAAAAAAAAGAAACTTAGGGTGAGAACCCTGTGTATAACTTGTCGGCCTTTTTGAAATTAGTTTATAAAAAAAAAATCTCATTATCCGAAGCAACAAATAGTTATTTATTAGATTTTTTCTCATACCACCTTCAAGTTCTTTGTTAAGATACAGGAACAAGTTGTATGAGACAACCTGTACAGTGTACATGTACAGTACACAGTTAAAAAAAGTACATAATATACAACTTTTAATTTAATTAAAAAATTGGATTCAACAAACTGATAGGTAAGTGGTAATGGTAGCCCTACCAAAATTTCTAGCAGATCATAATTCATAGTCAATAATTAAAAAAAAATTAACACAAATAAATTTTAATAATATAAAAACACACCGACAAAGTGACAAAATTTCCAAAAAAAAAAAAACAAAAAAAACGAGAAAGCTTTGTGACATGTAGCTTTTACCTAATACAGGTGGGTGTGCTCTTAAATTCATCAATGATAGGATATCTGTATTATCCACATTGGTGCTTATTAGTCTTGTCTTAGCTATGTCTCGTTTTTACCTTTTTATGTAGGTACTATCATATGATGAACTTGAAATTTTTATACAGGGTGATGAATGTACAGTGATTTTTCATCATCCTGTATAAAAATTTCATCTACATCTTAGGATAGTACATAAAAAATTAACAAAGATACATGTTTTTCAATATCTTGAGGAGCCTTTTTTAATGTCAGCAATTTTGAAAATTAAAAATTGCGTTTTTCATTTGTTTATAACTCATAAACTAAGTACTCAATTTAAACTGCAACTGTGAAAACCATACTTACAGGTGTCCCATTTAAAAAAATAGACAATGTCAATATTACTGAGCCAAAGAACACCCTGTACAATTTTTTTTTACATCAACAGGAAGTAAATTAAATTATAAAATTGATCTGTTTTTAATTGTTTTCAAAACACAAAATTTAGGGATTTATTGAAAGGTACTGGGACTTTTTCAACATCCTGTATACGTATATTTCTCCTTTCACAAAAATCGATTTTCGATTTTCAAAACGCCCCTGTCTCTTCATTTTTCAAGATTAGTGTGAACAAAATTTCGCAATCTTGTAAATCTTTTTAACGACCTTCGATTTTAGTTAAAAAAGTTTCCTAAAGTAGCGTTATTTCTACAGTGTGTTCCTTCAAAATTCGAAAAAACCGGTTCTTGTTGTCTCATTTAGGTCTCCGTTTTCAATCTAGGGGGCTTAAATTATTATGGGAGTAAGATATTCGAAGGAATGGTCTGGGATTGTACTTGAGCAAAATCGGTAGAGCCGTTTCAAAATGGCGGACATTTGAATATTAGGAAAAAATTGATATTTTTCAAACCTCTCTATAAGATCTTCTCAGGATCAGATGAACATTGTTTGAAATTGATGTTAGTGTAAAAAAATTGCATTACATATTTCTATTAATAAACCAGTGGCGTGCCAACCAAAAAGGGTAAAAATGGCTGAATTTCTATAACCGTTTATGGTTTATGAGCCTATTTTTGAAGAAATTGAACTGAAATTTTCCAATAGACAACTATACCAATAACCCTTAATTCTGAAAAATTTCAAGAAGCAAATTATAAAAATGGCGGAGATATTCGAATTTTTTTACATGATGTTTATTACTCTAAATTTTCAAATTTTCGAATTTCAAGGTTGTGTAAAAAACTGCATTTTTAAAATTAGTTAGCCAGCAAAATGCATAGGAAAAGGGGCAAAATTGCTAAATTTATATTTATAGAGTGTGACCCATTTGTTCTTGAAACACCCTGTAGAATGTTAATTTATGGTGCGATTTTAAAGAAATTTTTTTTAAATCATAGAGCTTGATAAACTATATTTTGGGAGCAAAAAGCGTCTCATTCCTACAAAATCCAAGGCCTACTAGATCAGTGTTTACTTGTAAAATCTCAAAAATCCATTTTAGCGATTTTTTTAGAAAAAAAACTGTGCACGCTACTGGATTCACCAGTCCTCAAAACGGTACTGTACTAAATTTTATTGGAAATGTCAGAGTAATAAGGATCTTGCAGTTATGTATTTTAGAAATCCATAATAGAACTCCGAATTTTCATTAATTTATTCGAAAAGGTCAAGAGAGACAAAATAGAAATTGTACGTCTAGTTGGTGATAATGTAGGTACTTTAATTTTTTAATTATAATTTTTTATTTATTTATTTATTTTTTTTTTAACTTTTTTTTACTTTTTTAAATTTAAATTTTTACTTATGATAGCTTTTTTTGACCTTTTTCAAATTAATTTATGAAAATTCGGAGTATTATTATGAATTTCTAAATAACTACAAGAACCTTTTTACTCTGACATTTTCAATAAAATTTAGTACAGTACCGTTTTGAGGGCTGGTGAATCCCGTGGCGTGCCCAGTTTTTTCTAAAAAAATCGCTAATATGAATTTTTGAGATTTTACAAGTAAACACTGATCTAGTAGGCCCTGGATTTTGTAGGAATGAGACGCTTTTTGCTCCCAAAATATAGTTTATCAAGCTCTATGATTTAAAAGAAATTTCTTTAAAATCGCACCATAAATTAAGATTCTACAGGGTATTTCAAGAACAAATGGGTCACACTGTATGTATCTATTTTATAGCCCATTTTCAAAGGAACTGAACTGAAATTTTCACAGTAAATAACAACTATATTAATAATATGATATAACCAGGAACATTTTTTTTTATCAATTCAAGATAGATGGCGCTTCAATTGACAAAATTTTTCTTTCGATTTGTTTTATTTGTCTTTTCATGAATCAAGAAAAATGTTTCAGACAAATTCTACGAATTTTTATCTGTAAAATCTGAATCTGCAATAAGAAATAAGGGGGCCTAACTAAGATTCCAAATTTACCACCCCTCCCCACACCCCACATACAATGTGGAGGGGGAACTAATTTTAACAGTAATGTATTTTCCCTGCGGAGCGGTTAAATTTTGACTTTTCTTTAGAGTGCTTGTTACAAAATAATCGACTGGGTAGATTAAAATGGATCACCCTGTATAAACAATTATTACACTTCACTATTATTGTGATCATTACTTATTTTAAATTAAATTTCTGGAAGCTCTAAAAATTTAAACAGAAATTTACATAATCAACAATAATACACAATCACATATTTTGATTTTCCCCAAGATGTCAACAGCTATACAGCTAAGAAGTTTCAGAAGAAATTCAATTATTATAATATTATATTATGTTGTATGACAATTAAATTTCTGTATTTTTAATTATTAGTCTGGGATTTTTTTTCTATGATATTATTGCATTGTCTTATAGGTACAGTGTGCACCAGGATAAGTGTGCACTAAGATAGTAAAAATAGTAAAAAAAATATATGCCATAATTGTGGAAAAGCCGGTCACTTAAGAAAACAATGTTGGGCTAAAAAGAGAGCAAATCAAGTAAATTTGGAAAATGAACATGTCTCTTTTATAGCAACCGCAATGAACTGCAAAGAAGAAGAAAAAGTACTTTCGACTAACTCTAATAAAGATGTAGTGCGATTTTTGGTGGACTCTGGGGCAACAGATCATATCATTAATGATGAAGACTATTTTTATGAAGTCAAGAATCTGAAAAATGGAATTAGCATTGCTGTAGCCAAGGTGAGTGAATCATTAAAAGCGACAAAAATTGGAAATATCAAAATCAAGCTGCACACCGAAGAGAATAGCTGTACTGGAGAAATAAAACATATCCTTTTTGTAGAAAAATTAACGCAAAATTTGCTATCGGTCCAAAAATTGGAAAAATCGGGTCTGAAAGTTATTTTTGAAGGGAATTGTGTATCTATTTATAAAAATTCTAAGTTACTAGCTAAAGGTAATAGAATAAATAATTTGTATGTATATGTAATTGAATTTGATGTATGTATTTGCTAAATCTGAAGTAAATGTCTGTGAGAAAGATAAAAATTCAAAGCTATGGCATAGTAGGTTAGGCTACTTGAGCAATAAAAACTTTCAGAAATTGTGTAAAAATAATACTGTAGAGGGTCTTGATATTTGCAATGTAAAATCACACGTTTACCTTTTTCAAAAGTGTGAAAACAAATATCAAAAAGACCGCTCGAAATAATTCAGTGATGTTTGTGGGCCAGTCACCCCGACTACTTATAATAATAAACGTTATTTCCTTACATTTCTTGATGACTACACTCATTTTAGTATGGTATATTTGCTTAGCTGTAAAAGTGAAGTTCTAGACTGTTTCAGAAATTTTGAAGCATTGGTTACGAATCAGACTGGATATAAAATAGGGTCGCTTTGTTGTGACAATGGTAGTGAATATGGTTCAAGAAAGTTTAATAATTTTTGCAGAGCCAAGGGTATTCAGATTTGTCATACAGTTCCCTACAATCCTGAAATGAACGGAGTCGCGGAGAGACTCAACAGAACTTTGGTTGAAAAAAGAAGAGCAATGTTGTTAGAATCAAAATTACCAAAAGTAATGTGGGGTAAGTCTATACTGTGTGCTACTTATTTGCCGAATAGGAGTCCTACAGTTGCATTAAAAGATAACGTAACTCCAGCAGAAATGTTTTATAAAAAGAAACCAAATCTAAAAAATTTAAAAATCTTTGGTAGTCTAGCATACCATCATATCATATACCAAAAGAAAGGCAAAAATCAAAATTTGACCTTAAAAGTGAAATTAATATAATTATGTAATGGTAGGCTATATGAATAAAGGATATAGACTATGGGATCCTATTAGAGAAAAAATTATCGTTGCTAGAAATGTTATATCTTTGATGAAACGAAAAATATTAGTAATATAGACGTATTAATGTCACTGAAATTGAAACTGAGGTCATAGATAATGAAGATAACTGTAATCTGCAAGATGAAGAAATACATCAGCCGGAAAATGAAAATCAAGTAGAAGAAGAAACACGTCAAAGGAAGAGTAATAGGTGAAAGAAGAAACCTGCATGGTTTGATGATTATTTTAGCGAAAATGAAATGGAACATATGGCAATGAATGCTGCATCATTTGTTGAAGAAATTCCTGGCACATTGGAAGAAGCAAAAGAAAGATCTGACTATAACATGTGGAAAAAATTCAGTAAACCAGGAAATAAACTCATTGAACAAGAATAACACTTGGACACTAGTGGAAAAACCTGAACATGTTAGACTAATAGGTTGTAAGTGGGTTTTTCGTATAAAAAGAAATGAGTTTGGTGAAGCTGTAAAATACAAAGCCAGGCTTTATGCAAAAAGAGGGATTTGACTTCAATGAAACCTATGCACCTGTAGCTAGGCTTACTACTGTTAGAACTTTGTTAGCAGTTGTAAATTACAAGAATTTGAAAATTCAACAAATGGATCTCAAATCGGCCTTTCTACATGGAACAATTAAAGAAGATGTACATATTATTATGACTATACCAGAAGGTTTCATAGATGATGGAAGAGTCTGTTAACTCAACAAAGCTTTATATGGTTTGAGTTTGAAACAAGCTGAACAAATTCGCTGAAAAAGAAAATCTAATTAGATCCAAAAATGATCCCTGTTTGTATATAAAATCGAACAAAAACTCTATTAAATATTTACTGTTGTATGTTGATGATATCCTTAATATCAAGCAGTGACGGAAATGAAATTGAAAATTTAAAGTTCAAGCTAAAACAGGAATTTGAAATGCAACACTTGGGTAACTTGAAGACCTTCCTAGGAATAAATGTAAAACAAACCGAAGATGGAATGTACTTGAGTCAGAAGAATTACATAATTCATTTATTAGAACAATTTAAAATGAGCGATTGTAAAGAAGTTAAAACACCAATGGACTTGAACAGTATTCTCATGTAAGACGTAAAAATCTGAAACGTAAACCTATTCGTGAATTGATGGGCTGCCTTATGTATCTTATGTTGGGAACACGTCCTGATTTAAGCATCTCTGTTAACCTATGTAGTAGATATCAAAGTAATCCTACAGAACAGTTATGGATAAGTCTCAAAAGAATCCTACGATATCTTAAAGGTACTCTAGCGATGTTGAATTATTTTTTCCTAAAAATGACAAAGTCAGACTTGTGGGATTCACTGATGCTGATTGGGCAGGGGATACACAGGACAGAAAATCAACAACTGGATAAGTATTTAAAGCATTTGGAAGCACCGTTTCTTGGACTACTAAAAAACAGTGCACTGTCGCAACTTCCTCAACGGAAGCAGAATATGTAGCTCTTGCTGAAGCTGCAAAAGAAGGGATTTGGTTGTCAAATTTGTTATGCGATCTTGGTTTTGCAAAAACTATGTTCACAATTTATGAAAATAATCAATCCTGTATAAAACTTACTCAAAAATGGGATCATAAAAGGTTGAAACATGTCGATGTCAAGTTTAATTATTTCATTAAAGATTTTGTTAGTGATAAATTAATTTCAGTTGAATATATTTCTACAAGCAAACAAACTGCTGATATATTGACTAAAAATCTTGTTGGTGAGCTGTTTATTAAACATAGATTAAATGTAGATTTAATGAAAATGTAAAATTGTTTAAAAATGGAAATGTTTTGTTTGAGCAGGACTGTTGAAAAACAATCAAAACGTTGCCATCACTTATTTAAATTGGGGGTTACATTTAAGTTGGCAATGGCCCGTGCCAGTATTATGTACACTACTCTAGGTAGTTGGTATTATTATAATAATAATATAATAATAATAACATTTATTTCCTTATTATAAATACATATTATTGTATTTTTTGTGGAAAATAATAAATTGTAAAATTAGTTATAAAGTTATAAAATTATGAAATTATGAAATAAAGTTATGAAATTATAAATCCAAAGAATTGTTCAAATATTCATTTAAGCTATAGTAGCATTTTTGTAATAAAATATTTTTAATTTCTTTTGAAAAATTTTTTAAATTACATTTTTTGTAATTATTTGGTAAATGATTATAAATTTTGGCACATATGTATTCAGAAGATAATTCATAATGAGTGGTATTATGTTTATTTAAAATAATTGTATTAGAATTTCTGGTATTAGAATTGAAAAAAGTAAACAAATTTTTATTTTTATGTACAAAACAGAGACATTCGTATATAAATAGACTTGGAAATGATAAAATTTTGAAATTTTTAAATAATTTTTTACAAGATGTCATGCGATTAACATTGCCTAGTATTCTTATGCAATTTTTTTGAATTTTGAAAATAATTAACCAATCCAAAGAATTCCCCCAATGTATTATTCCGTATTTTAAAATAGAATAAAAATTTGAATAATACACTGTTTTTAAAATTCCTAATTTTAATTATTACTGTGTGAGATAGAATATACAACATGGTGTTATGTTGAAGTATCAATGTAGAATATGTACCACTTGTTTTTATTAACTAAATAAATAAATACTTTTGTTTATAATCAATTATAAATATCACGTTCTTATTCTTGCTCCAGTGCTGCAAAACTCCAACATTGACAAATGTAAATATTAAAAAAAGCACTTTAAGAAATGTTAAAAAAGTTAATAATTGCACTGTTACGAAAATTTAATGAAATAATGAAAATGTTAACCGTAACTTTGATGACCTCGTGTGGCACCGTGAAGAGGTTTAGAGCATTATTGTATCAAGATTTTTTACTCAAAATAGTCCAAGGAAGGTTGCCACGTGTAGCTTTTACACTCATACCAGGACACCCTGTATAGAAAAAAATTACAACAACAAACTTGCTTGGAATTCAAAATTATGCATGCATGCCGAGTTTCATAACCATCAGCCTACATTGGAAATTTAAGTTTTGGACGTGAGACTTTTAGTCCGGGAGCCAGCGACATTTTTTTTTGCCACATTTGATTAAGAATCATTTCATTATTTTCGTGTCATATTAACGCCTTCCTGACATAAAATCAACTCCTGCCGGCGCACCAGCGGGACAACGCTTATCAGCAGCTTATCAATGTTGTTAAAAAAAACGAGTAAATGACAAACATGATAAAAGCTGAAACTTTACCTATCGTTTAATGATATATCAGTTAGAAAAAAATCACCTCCTGCCACCTGTGTTGTAGAACGATATACCTACTCCTGCCATGGACCTAATGATGTGAAGAAGAAAAAATTGACTTAAATGATAAAAGCTGAATTTTTTTTACCGGTAGTTTATTAATTAAGAATTAAGAATCAAAAAGGGCAAGAATCGGCCATTCACCATTTTGCAGAAGTTCCTAAATTCATCGAAGCCTTCTCGAAATTACCGAATTATCCAGACTTCGAAACAAATGCTATTTTCGAAACATTAGAAAAATTGGTTTGCGAAATGTATAGTTGGACCAGAGATATAACGAAACGATTTCTGTCATTTTTTCAATTTTTGGTTTATTGAAATATCGTTGAAGTCATAAAATATGACAGTTTAACAATTAGATTTTTTCGTTATATCTCTTGGTCGACTATATGGCTGCAAACAATTAATAGACGTTAATGAGGTCCGACTGGCTATTTTCATGAAAGCTTTCAAATGCAACGACATTGAGGAGCAGTTCAAATTAAAAACGAAGAACTTTGACGGATCTATTTTGCCATTGTGCAAATCGGAGCTGCGACAACAAATTCTCAGATCCGCTTATATCTCCAGTATATGGTCCAATGCACATTCTCAACATCCTACCTTGCTGTCTCCATGCGATTGTGGATGGCAAGAAATAGAAGAGAAGTTGAAATTTCGATGGTTTGAAGTCGACCAATTACCAACTTTAGTTGGCGAAGTCGTAATCGCGGATCCTAGTCGAATCAATGCTCCAGGTAATGAAATAATATCCCTTTTACCTCACTTTACATAGCATATGATGCCGAGGAAGTAGATAATCCCGAGGAAATGACCAGCAACCAGATAATGATAATAATAATATCGTATGGCTGTGGTAAAGCCCAAGTGTCAGAAGTTTTCAAGTAGCCCAAGGGCCTCTGACGTAACTTAACGACTGCTGTGATGCTGTGAAGCAGCCGGGACCCCTTTTTTAACGTACCTCCCGGAGCGGTCACGGAACATTTTTTTTACCACTATAATTTTGGTCACCCATCCAAGTACTGACCAAACGAAGCCATGCTGCACTTTAGAGATCGTTTGACCGAAACTCTTTGGCTATTGTGACCGATAAGCAATAGATAAGCGATAGTGAGGATTCTGACGAAGAAGATTTAGCGTGACTTGATATTTCAATAATGATTTCTGTTTATCAATTGTTTAAATCAATATTTCCATACCTACTTATAAATATTTTTATACCTATCAATATTTTTATAATGTTTTTGAAAATCATTTATCAAAAAAATGAGAGAAAATAGATGGAAATTTTTTTTTTGAGATGCATTCAGAGTCGTTTCTGTACTGTATGTGTCACTTATCCAACAACAACTTCACAACTTCGAACGAGAAATCAGGAAGATCTGATTATGATACTTAAGAAGGACTCTATCCATTTTAATGGTAACAGACCTAAAAAAGATACAATTTTAAGGAGGAAAGAAAATGCAAATATTCACGGCAGTCTGACTGATATGAAGACCGTAAAAACAAGATACGATAACGACTCGAAGGATGGTGATAATGAAGGTAAATATTATGATGCGGGAGAATTGAAATCAGCTGATCCGGTATCTAGAGAGGAAACAGTAATTCCGGGGTTCAAGATTTCAACTAATAAATTGTATTCGGCTCATTTGCATGGAAGGGATAGCAAACCAGAGGAAAAGCAAGAAACTATTGGAGATGATGTAGTCAATAATACGAATACTACAAAAAAGACTCTGTCTGGAAATACACAGGGGGCAATGGGCGAATGGAGGCAAGTTGGGCACAGAAAGGGGCGTCAAGGGGCGATTATTGGAAGGAAAGCTGATGATGACACTGCTTTGAAGGGTGTACCGAAACAGATAAGTCTTCATGTGTATAGACTGGCACCTGGCACATCAGGTGATATGTTAAGAAATTATTTAAAACCTAATTTTCCTGAGGTAAAATGTGAAGAGTTGATTCCTAAACATCCTGAGAGATACTCATCGTTCAGAGTAGACATAAACGAAGAAAATTTCAAAAGTGCAATGGATCCTACACTGTGGCCCCAGAACACTTGTATTCGCCGTTTTTTATATCGACGAACTCGGACTACTGCAGAGTGAATTTTGAGCCTACAGTTCTTCTGCTGAATATTCAGTCTTTGAGTGGTAAAATTGATGAATTGATCTTGGATACGTCGACTTTTGCAAGTTTGACGGTGTTGTGTGTGACGGAGACTTGGGCCAGCAGTCAGTCTATCGAAGGTATGTACATAGATAATTTTGTGCTGGGAAGTAGCTATTCGAGATCTGAGTTAAAGGGGGGAGGTGTAGCTATATGGATCCGGCCGGACAGAGTTTTCAAGCAAATTAATCTGCTTGATCTATGTGTTGAAAAACATTGTGAAATGTGTGCGATACGTTTTAGGGATTCAACTAAGAAAATGTTTGTGATACTTAACTGTTACAGATCGCCTTCAGGAGATCCGAGTGTGTTTTTTAATAATCTAGAGGAGGCTTTTGATAGGATATTTGAGCCAGAGATCAACATTGTACTTTGTGGTGATTTTAATATAGATTATAATTGTCAATCTTTTGAAGCTTAAAAATTTTGTGAAACAATATAATCTAAAGAATATTGTTGGTTGGCCCACGCGCGTTACTGCCACCTCTATCTCTTGTATAGATCTAATTTTTGTAAATTTCACAGTTGAGGGCTCAACATGTGTATTGGACAATCAGATCTCGGATCACAGAACGGTGCTTTCGGGTGTTGGTTTTGATGGAGGTTCTTTGAGAGGCTTGAACACATATATCAGCAGATCATATAGGGAGGATCAGGTGGTGGAGTTTGAGCATGACCTTCAGTCACTAAATTGGACTTCGGTTTATGTACAAAGAAATTTAAATCCGGCTTTTGATGAATTTTATGATACTTTTCTGTATTTTTTTGAATTTAGATTTCCGAAATCTCGAAGATATGCAAAAAGCGGCTGTAAGGGATGGGTGACAGAAGAATTGAGAAAATCTAGCGATAACTTAAAACTCACCTATTCCTTAACTTGTGATCTTCCAGAAGCAAGGGAAGAATATAATCGTGAAAAAAGGAAGCATAGGAATCTAGTAAGGGAAACTAAAAAAATATACTATCAGCTAAAAATTAACCAAGGAGAGAATAATATTAAATCAGTGTGGAATGTTGTCAATGAATTGTCTGGTAAAAATAGAAAAACCGATGCGGATTTTGAGGGGGTGATGATACAGGGAGACAGTGGGGAGGTCATATCAGACCCGAACCTACTAGCGGAAACGTTCAACTCTTTCTTTATAAATGCGCCAATGAACGTTGTTAAAAAAATTACTTCTAGAAAAAATTCATATACAAATCCGTCTGGAAGTGGAACTTATAGTGAGTTGTCTTTCTCACTGTGCCCGCTGACAGAGGATGAACTCTGTGATCTGGTTGGGAAAAAATTGAAACCAAAAAAATCAAGTGGTCCTGATGACATTCCAGCCTTTTTAGTCAGAAGAATTATAGGACTTATAGCGAAACCGCTGTTATATTTAATTAATCTATCTTTTTGTACTGGCGTATTTCCGGATAGGTTAAAAATAGGAAAAGTTCTGCCTGTATATAAAAAACAAGGTGGTAAAAGATTGGAGAACTACAGACCGGTCACAATCCCGTCAGTGTTCTCAAAGATTTTTTTTTTTTTTGTCTATCTGGACAGATTTCTTAGCTTCTTGATGAATCATGACATATTGTCTGAGTGTCAGCATGGATTTTACCCTGGAAGGTCAACTCATACGGCTGTTCATAGTCTATATGAAAAAATTACGAGCTACATAGATGGAGGCGAGTGTCCCGTTGGTATACTCTGTGATCTGAGCAGGGCTTTTGACTGTGTTAATCATGGCCTATTGATTAAGAAACTTGAATATATAGGTGTAGGGGGACAACCACTGAACTGGTTGAGGACCGTCGACAGTATGTAAGTATTATGACTGGAGACACTGGACAGAGAAAAAACACAGTCAATTCTGGGACACAGATTTTGAAAATGGGTGTTCCTCAGGGTTCGGTGCTGGGTCCTATATTGTTCTCAGTATATATAAATGATCTAGACAGGAGCATGCATGGTGGACACTTCTCGATCTATGCTGATGACACTTCTATTGTGTTGTCTGGTAGGGCGGGAGAGGAGCTCCGAAGCAGAGTTCAGGACGCAATGGTAGGTTTGAATGACTGGTTTGGTAATCATTATCTATACCTTAATGAAAAGAAAACAGTACTAATGCAGTTTCATAATTGGCAACAAAGGTTGCCCAATATGGAAGTACAACTGAATGGTGTGTCCCTCTCTGCCAACAGTGAACATACAAAATTTTTGGGATTGTACATCGATCCATGTTTGAGCTGGCGCTATCACTGTGAGCAAGTGTGCTCTAAAATTAACAGAACTGTTTATTTGTTTAAAAGTTTAAAACGTGTCCTGCCTGACACAGGATCAGATGCTAGTCTTATACTATGCACATGTTGAGTCTAGATTGAGGTATGGGTTGTGTTTCTGGGGTGGGTCAGCCGGCGCACAGAATGTCTTTGTATCTCAAAAACGTGTAATCAGGTCTATTATTGGGATGAGAGCTACTGACTCATGTAGAGATGTGTTTTCGAGACTGAAGCTTCTAACGCTGCCTGCTTTGTATATTCTTGAAATGTGTGCCTATGTATTTGGGAGCAGGTCAAAGTTCTCCTTGAATACAGATATTCATGACAAAAATACCCGTAAAAGGGGGGATATACGTGTACCATTCTCAAGGGGACTGTTGGCGTACAAGGCTCCTGGATGCATGGGAGCCCGTTTATTTAACAAACTACCAAATGAAATAAAGGCATGCGATACCTTGACTAAATTTAGAAAAGAGCTTAAATCATATCTAGTGGATAAATGTTTGTACTCGACAGAGGAATATTTAGATTGATTATGACAGTTTTTATTTGCTGTTGCTATGTGTGTTTATGTGCTGTATCTACAGTCGGTGTTCTCTGTGTCTTTCATGATGTTTTATATTTGACTATTCCTATGCAATTCATTGTAAAGTTGTCTACTGGAAAATAAAGAACAAAACAAAAAAAAACTTCCTGCCGAGGCAGGTTCCGACAAATAGCTGGCAGCATAAGTTTTTCTGCCTTCTCATTAGAAAAAATTAAATTTTTATCATTTAAGTCAAATTTTTTTTTCACATCTTTAGGTCCATGGCAGGAGTACATCGTTCTACGATACAGGTGGCAGGAGGTGATTTTTTTTCTAACTAATATATCATTAAACGATAGGTAAAGTTTCAGCTTTTATCATGTTTGTCATTTACTCGTTTTTTTTTACAACATTGATAAGCTGCTGATAAGCGTTGTCCCGCGATTGAGGTGGCAGGAGTGGATTTTGTTGATAGGCTATATTATTACGACATATCAAAAGATAAACCAAGCTTTATCAAATAAGACATTGAAAAATGTCGCTGGCTCCCGGACTATTTGGCACAGAGAGCATATTATTTTATGTTTGTTATTATTAGCCTAGTAATCAAATTTTGTCTTCAAATGTTATTTCCCAAAAATTTTTTTAGAATAAATGTAATCAAAAGAGAAGACTGTTTGGTTTTTCTGAAACAAAAAACCAAAAATAAATAAATAAAGTAGGCTGATGGTTATGACCTTCTGCATGCATAATTTTAAATTGTGAGCAGCTTTTTTCAATAAAATTTTTCGATACTTTCACTTTGTTCAGAAGAGATACTTTAACTACACAGGAAACAAAAAGAAAGCTCCTATCAGTGTCAAGGCATGCTTGATTTATTAAACATGAAAATGTGGTAAAATTGATTATCTAATCAAGCAGGCCTGAACCCCAAATGGTTAAATTTATACTCGAAATTTTTTTGTCATTTATACAGGGTTTTACAGGTGTTTCATTTATACAGGTGTTTCATTGATAAATGCAGAAAATTCAACTGGAGATTCCTGGATGAATTTTAAGGGGGGTTTGTCATATAAAAAATTCTTAAAAGCCACCTCAAAAAGTTACATCTCCTTAAAGTAGGGTAAAAATTCACATTTATCGATTTTTTTTTCTGAAATGACATAAAATAAAAAAAAGACGGCTAGGTATTCAAATACTACTATCAGGAAGCCTCCATAATTACATAATTTTATCCACCCTTGTTCTCTGCAAGGGTGTGAATCATACTACCCCTAAAAGTTTTTTTTCCAGAACTCATTTCCTAATAGTTTTTTTTATCTTTAAATTCACACTTTGGAGGGCCAGTTCAATTGAAAAAATATTTGTCTCTTAAAAATTTCATGGAAACTCAATACTTTTCCGCTAAAGAAATAAAATAAGCGGATTTGCAGAATTGTTGTGCCCATCTTGAGCACTGTCTTAAACAAAATATAATATTGTTAATTTAAATTAAATATAATTGTGTTTATTGTCTTTTTTTGTGTTATTTAATGTTTATCTATTTCTATAAATATTTTACATCTTTTACATATTCACATATGTAGTTTTATAAAAAATACATATGTAAGTATGTAAAATCACAATTTTATAATTTATGTACTCAAGTCCGCTCATTTTATTTCTTTAGTGGAAAAGCATTGAGTTTCCATGAAATTTTTAAGAGACAAATTTTTTCAATTGAACTGGCCCTCCAAAGTGTGAATTAAAAGATAAAAAAAAACTATTAGGAAAAAAGTTCTGGAAAAAAAACTTTTAGGGGTAGTATGATTCACACCGTTGCAGAGAACAAGGGTGGATAAAATTATGTAATTATGGAGGCTTCCTGGTAGTAATAATTGAATACCTAGCCGTCTTTTTTTTATTTCAAGTCATTTCAGAAAAAAATCAATAAATGTGAATTTTTTACCTTACTTTAAGGAGATGTAACTTCTTAGGACAGGCTTTAAGAATTTTATTTTTATGACAAACCCCCCTTAAAATTTAGCAAGGAATCTTCAGTTGAATTTTCTGCACTGATTAATAGTGTGTCAACTAACAGGTCTCAAGCTACAAACCCATCCTGAGGAGAGTTGTCCGCAACCTCATAATACAAAAACTACATGTAATTTAGAAAGAACTTTTTCAAAAGAAGATTTCATTTTGGGGGACTTTTAGTATGTTTTGTACTTGTACAAGATATTATGTACCAAATTCCTTGCTTGTAGGATTTTTTTGGGTCACAAAAAGTACAATGAAATTTTTTAGTAGGTTAAACCTTCCAACCATACTTTATGAAAACTGCAGGAAAATTACTGCAACTGAAATTGAAAAAGACGTAAATAGCCTTAGTGTCTTCCACAACAACTGATCAGAGCAATAAGAGTTTTTTAAGTTGGATTACCGCTGGATTTCCAGTAAATTCAAGATATACTGAACTAGTTTTTTTTTAATTAATTAAAACTATTTAAACTAGCACTAGAAAATTGAAAAAGAACGTGTTCATCAGTGTTGTCACCATAGTGCATGATACCTAATGCAGCAAAGGTAAAGACGAGTAAATAAAAGGATAAAAGGATGTGGGACACAAAAATTCAGGTTTTTCTATTCATCATTCTCTTCAACTAGTTATTAACAGTGCAATATCTGCACAAAATACCAGTTGGCAATGTCAACGACTGAAATGAATTTAAATGATATACTCAATATGCTCGGTAAACATCTTCATTCAAGAATTTATCTCCTTGAAAGGTAAGAAAAATGTCCATTATCTAAAATACCCACTGTACCAAAAATAGTACAATGAATAATCAATCAAAATCATTTTTAAGAATTATTCAGTATTTTTGAATCTAGAAAAATCTTCTTTATTGTATCGGGTGACCCTCGGGGTGACCATTAGAAACGTATACATTTTGGTTGGGACACTAGACACTACTCAGTCTATTTGCCACAGAGGGATGGGGGAGAGGTCATTATCCTCATACAGGGTGGCCATTTAGGTATCTCAATGTCACAATGTGACAATCATGATGAGGTAATTACTATACAGGGTGTCCCAATATTCCATGGACATGGAGCAACCACAGATTACTGAGGTAAAAAAAAGTCGCTCGGACCAAACTTATCTCTATACCAAAGTGCTTCGTTTGTCCGTTAGAGGGCTTCAAAGTCTTTTGAAAATTTTAGTTTTTTTGAAATAGCTCAAAGTCGGCTGATTCCAATTCGATGAAATTTGGTAGGTAAATTTCTTATTAACAGTACTAACTTCTGATGTAAATTATAATTTGACGGAAACCCGGGAAGGGGTGAAACTACCCCTACCCTCCATTAAAATCGATCGTAATTGTTGATAGGGTAGCAGGGACGCTGTTCATGTTTTCTTGTTTGAAAGATACATCGTTTTAGCCCATTTTTGGTCTCCTACAAAAATCTGTATCTCTCCGAGGTGCCATGTGATAAAATAAATTAGTCGATGACACCTAACCAAAATTTTATTTCATTCTTTTAATTTGAAATCAAATTTTCAATTGTCAGGTGATTATTTGATCTAATCTCATAAAAGATGTTAAGTATGGTTCGGTTTTTTTTTCAGGTGTTCGCAAACGGTTTTTTTCAAACACATAAACAGTTTGCAAAACGACGAGGTTCGAAGAAAAGTTAAAATCATTTTTTTGCGCAGGATGGAACTTTCTAGGGTCCAAACCGGCGCCCACATCGAGCATCTTTTATGAGATTAGATAAAATAATCACCTGACAATTGAAAATTTGATTTCAAAAAATAAAAAATTATAAAAAATTGAAATAAAAATTTAGTTATCATCGACCAATTTATTTTATCACATAGCACCTCGGAAAGATACAGATTTTTGTTGGAGACCAAAAATGGGCTAAAACGATGTATCTTTCAAACAACAAAACATGAACAGCGTTTCTGCTACCCTATCAACAATTACGATCGATTTTAATGGAGGGTAGGGGTAGTTTCACCCCTTCCCGAGTTTCCGTCAAATTATCATGTACATCAGAAATTAGTACTTTTAATAAGAAATTTACCTACCAAATTTCATCGAATTGGAATCAACCGACTTTGAGCTATTTCAAAAAAACTAAAATTTTCAAAAGACTTTGAAGCCCTCTAACGGACAAACGAAGCACTTTGGTATAGAGATAAGTTTGATCCGAGCGACTTTTTTTTACCTCAGTAATCTGTGGTTGCTCCATGTCCATGGAATATTGGGACACCCTGTATAGAAGCACTTTATAATTTAAACAATATTAAAAAAATAATTAATCAATTGTTCCATGTACATGTACTGCTTGGTTTGCTTAACAGACGATGCTGAATGGTTCAGAACTACTGAGAACATCCGATCACTTATACTTCTCCTTTTCATTCAACCGAAACTGTCCTTAAATGAAAACTTGACTAAATAATAAGACTACTCGGTACTTAATTGTTTCTGAACCATTGAAAATTGTCTGTCGAAACAAAGCAATATTACCAAAATGGCAATTAAATGCTTTGAGAGGTGAACGACTTCTACCTCAACCCTTCACGGGACCAAGGACTGATGAGCACTGTCCCAACCAGAATGTGCATGCTCCGCGTGATCGCCTTGTATGATTATGAATGATAAATGTTATGCTATGTTTCTTATGATTCCTTTTCCCTTCAAGTAACTAATATCTTGCATTTCTGTTTTAATAAACGAAATTCTAATAGCTATGAAACCTCGATTTGCCTTCACATTTCATAATAACTGATGATGAGAATTACTAAGGGAAGTAATAGAGGCACTATGTTTGATTTTATTATTATGAGACCTCTATGAGTCACTTCTAGATGCTAGATGAATCGAAGATTGCTCTGATTACCTCACAGTAATAGAGGTAGGTAAGTTAGATGTTAATTCGTGCTTAATAACAGCTATCAAAAAGGAGTAAAGGAAGGCTAATCGATGAACAAATAACAAATAGTTCTGCATCATTCCTGCAGACAGAAGGAAACCTCCTGAGGGCTCTTGGGAGGTTGTGACAAGCTGCTGTCTATATGATTCTCGATAGGTATCTACTATTTTCAGCTCGTCTCCCTGCTTAGGAATCTATGACTTTCTGAGTCCGATTCAGATGCCCCTTTTTTAAATATTTATGATAACATGGCTTTCAATATCATGAACACTTTAACTAGAGCAGACCATAAATCAAGGGTTCAATAATTATGTATTACAATAATGAAAATGGTCTCTAGTTGAATGGTTGGGACCCATTGTTGACAAAATAACCTGTAATAAGCCCACCCTTAGGTTTTAAAAAATACTGTTTTTTCCGGTATATTAGTCTGATGGCAATGCGTCAATCGAGTTTTATTAATTACAACCCTAAAAGCTGAATTTACATTACGAAATTAATCCTGTTTCATGCAAAAAAACCTGGGATAAGATAAGACATATCCTTGAATGTTCAAGGGGGCAAGTGTAGGGAAAGATTTCCATCGAAATTGCAATGAAGAGAGTTACTTCTATGAATTATGATGCACGTAGAAATTGTTCTTAATGCTTAAAATATATTTAAAAACTGTGGAAACTCACCTTTTTTATATTTAAACTAACTTTAAAACTTCTAAAAACGTAACGAACTAACCGACTTTTCTCGTTAGCAGTTTGAAACTTCAAAATGGCTCGATTTGGAGGGATTGTTGGCAAGACAGAGCTCTAGGTAAACGTCAAAAAGTGAACTACTCCCGTAGTACTCTAATAAAAACTCAAGATCTCATAAAATTCCATGTACGTCATGCGTTCTACTAATGTCGGTAAGTAATTTTTAATGAGTGTTCATTTATTGATTTAAATGATCGCCCTTGTTGATTAAATTCCCCGCAACTTATTTCAATAATAATAATAATACAAAAATCTTACTCGTTCACATTTTTGATAGCATTTACCATACTTCTTGGCAGTGATGTGCTGTATTCTATACCTCTATTCTTTACGCGATTTTTTACGGGTAAACAATCATTCTTTACATGGACTTTTTTGAAGGTAAAGAATGTAAAGAATGTAAACAAACAATAAACAATGCAAATTTATGCTTATTATTTCTTATGCAATTAATAATAATTTATGTATCTAATTATTATACTAAATAATAATAAATAATGTATCTCTCATTTTTTTATTGATTGGATGAGTATTATTATTATTAGCACCTAACCCGCTACATTTTAGGTTATTTATTTTGAATTTTATTGTTATCTGGACTGAAATTAATGTTAAATAAAGTTGAGTAAGGAAGTAAAAGGGCAGGTTTTCTTGGTTTATTTATTTAACTCAATTACACTATTTGTATTCAGTATTCGTCACAATAATTAGTTAGAATCTAGAATTTTTGGTAATTATATGCATCCGCGGCTTCTAAGTTTAATCAATTTTTTCTGGACCGAGGATCGAAATAGGGGTGCTGGGTGGGTAAGAAGCTAGAAACAGCCATTGCAAACTAATATTTAAGGGCACAACTAAGGCCTCTTTGGCACTACGGCCGAATTTCTAATTTTTTCATCACTTTCAGGGCAAGGGAAAATCTTCGAGATTAACAGTAGCACGATTTTTATTTTGAATTTTGCATTTTTATTTTGCATTTATATTCAAAAAATCATAACATCAATCCCTGTGGTCTTTTCACGCGATATGAAAAAGCGGATATAATGCGAATACGTGACTGTGTACGTTTCGAAGTGCTAGGCATTGTCTCAAGTGGTTTCATCCTCTTAGTATTACATCCTCGACGTTTTTAATCATGGCATCTGCCAGGTCCGTACTTTCATTGCACTCTCAAAATCGGGTTTTAAAGTCGTTTTGTGGCCTTCCCTTTCATGCAAAGCAAATGAATACCTTCCTTGTGTCTTGTGTTACTATAGCAGGTATGTTCTCCCTATAGGTATAGATGCCATAGTGAAACTGTAGGAGTCGCGGATGTATATAATAACCGAATTTTTAAAAATCGGTTCAATATGATAACCGATTTAATCGATTTAATTAACATGCAGTGTGAGAATTAATTGCAATTACCTACTGTGACAAATTTCAACAGTACCTACGTTACGTTCCATTGTAAGCAAAGCTGACGCGCGCTGACGGCATAAACTGTGGTAATATAAAATTTCTTTGCTTTTTGCTAATTGAATCGATTCATTTACGATTTCAGTTAGTTTGTCTCATGGTTCAGCTTCCCCCGTTAGATCCCTTGCATTTAGGAAAGCTTACGAACCAGCAGAGCTATGTAGCATTAATAAGACCGTTATTGAGTTCCTAGACGAATTTTTACACCCGTCAATAAGCAGTTCTACATGTTTGAGGGATCCAGATGTCTTCTCTCGCTCGGTACATTTTGTAAGCATTTTCTGGTAAAGTAGTTGATAATACTTTGCGACTGGATAACTTTTGGATCCATATGATGGATGTGGATGAAGATCAGTCACAATAACTTTACAAATCGCCTAAGGTGGTCAGAATCTATATATCACGGTAAGAGATCACCCGAAAAAAGTTGCTATTTATTCACCAATGGTGATCTATTTCTTACGAGGTTGTTTTGTTACCAAAATTTGTAATTTTTTGTAGTTTTTCCCGTGGGTACTAAATTTTTTCGGTATAGTTTTTTTCATATATAGGTATATCGATATATTTTCATATATCGGTAAAGTATCAAGTACGTGATGGTACTGGTGGCTTAACTGATAAGTATATTATTTGATGATGATATGCCAGAGCTACTCTCGCCAGATCAGAAAGTATGGTCTAGCGAGACTGGCAGATTTCGACTGCAGTGAAACGTCATAAAAGAGCTTAAAAAAATAAATTTGAAATGAAAAATAATTTTTTGCGGAAATTTTTGAAACTCCAGTATTGCTCATCTGTTAAAGAAATTTTTGAAATGAAGTTTTTTTTTACTAGAGGGTTCAAAATTGGTACACTAATGACATCATTTTTAAAAGCACAAAAACTATTGGCGAAGTAAAAATTATGTGTGATACTGTATTAATCGTGAGGCAGGTGAATTTTGGAAACCATTTTTTCGTGATCTGAGAGTCAGGATCGACGGACAATTGATAATGAGATAGGGTGATTTTCATAAAATGGTGGTTTTTATTCAAAAATACTTTAAAATGGATACGTGTTGTTTCACGGTTCACAAAATTTGTAATAATGTAATTATTATTTGTAGTTCATATCAGTATTCATCAAACATCATGTATTGTTGTGTAATGAGTATTTTTAAGAGATTTCCGCAATGTGTATTAAATATGTAGGTATACTGAGATGCGCGTAACACGCATGAATTTTACATAATTGCGGAATTTTTTTTTATTTAGATCTTTCACCAATTTCGACAGATTCTATAATGCGCCCAACGCGCTGCTACCGATAAGATTACGCAGTCTTCCATAATATGATATTATTGTAATCATATATTAATAAATTAATAATAAATTATACAGCAGGCTGTTTATTTGAATTTGAGACATCATGAAATCACATGCAAAATAAAACTTAGTTATACATACTTTTAAGATTTTAAATTTTTTTTTTTGTTAATTATTATGTTAAAAAGTGTTCTTAAATATTATCTCCCCTATAATAGCCTATAGATATTTCAGAGAGAAACATTGATAAGCGTCGTAAAAGCTGCTTTTCTGGCTAAAATCGGCATATTTTTTCTTCGGGAATCTGTGGTAGAACGTTGGTGGTACCTTTTAGAGACACCCTGTATATTATAACAATGACCCGTGTACAATTGTGGATCATTGAGGTTAAGATAGGTTGCCATTTGCTTATACGCTTATTACCAAATTTTCTCTTCGTCGCTAAGATTATTCTGCTGAGACATGTTTTAGTATTAATAAAGGGCACTACTCACTACTGCGTAATTTTTATTATGCGAAGTTCGAATTCCGAATTTTACGCTTTGATTTTCAGATTAATAATAATTTTAATAACATTGACAGCCATTAATTACGATATTGTTTACCTGCGCAACGCGACGGTCGCAGCGTTGCCGCTTTGAATACTATCACGGAGCGCTACGAATGATATAATACTTTATCTTCCTATTTTTTACACGATATACCTACCTATCAAATTAATTAAGATAACATAAAAGCTTGAAGAATTTTCTTTGAATGTTACTTATGTTCTAAATTAAATAAACGTTCAGAATTTTTTTTCAGAAATACAGAACTTATATCACAAGGCAATTTTTATCGTGAGTATGACAACTCTGTGACTTCGGTTGGCTTTTGCCGACCCGATTGTGAGCGAAAAGGGACCGATTCGATTGCAAATGCTCCTCTGCCATTGGATAGCTTGACCAGTGCTTTAATGAAAATTTGTATCTTAATGAGACCCATTAAAGCACTGGTGATTCATATTTAATATGCAGATTAAAGGTTGGGAGTAGAAAATAGTTATTTATTATACAAGAGAAAAAAGTGATAGATTTTAGCTCGAGATGTGATTTCGTCCCCGACGCGTTTAGCGGAGGGGACAAAGACATCGAGAGCTAAAATCGCACTTTTTTCTCATGTGTAATATACAATTTTTTTCTGCGAGAAGAAATATCAGTGTTAGAATGTCGAAAAACGTAGTTAGTTAACTGAAAATTATGTCGAAAAAATGATTTATGTTAAACTTGGATTTTCAAACTGTCTTTTATCGTAATTGACGTTGCCTGATGGGTATAACGAAACGATTTAATTATTACATAAACGTCATATTAATGTAATTAAAATTGAAGACAGTTTTGCAAAGATTCTTGTTAGTTTTCGATGAGTGAATTTAATAATATGGATAGTGATTATTATGAAAATTCCCTTAATAATTGCCATTTGGATAATAAGGTAACTTTCCTTTACGTATATTTGATATAAATTTAATGATATCTGAGTGTTAATAGTAGCTCTACCTAAGCCGCCATTTCGGGGAAAAAGTACTCATTTTTTCCCCTGCTAATTAATTTTTTTCCCCGATAAGATGCAGCTCATATAATGAGGCATTTTTCTACCTGTCAACGGGGAAAAAAGGTCAAACTTTTAGCCCGTCGCATCAGAAAAAAGACTATTTATTATTTATTTTCTTAACGTTAATTAAGGCTAGGACAAAAATGACGTCACGAATTGATAATTTTTTCCGTTTTTCTCGGAAATGGATTAGCAAATCTGAAATCCAACTGCACTTACAGAAGGAGTTAAATCTTAACACACATGATTTTTTAAACATTTCCCTTTAAAACATATTTAGGGGAAATGATATTTACCGAAGTTCCATATTTTACATCTAAGGTCTCTATGTCTCAAAAACAGAATAACATAGTGAATAATTATTATTTATATAATATTACAGGTATCCCCTTTTCACAGCTCACTGTGGGTATATCTTAAACGCTAAGAGATACCGGGTCGGTTAATAATTAGGGAAAAGATGCGCAGTTTTGTGAGGCCATCACTAATAATCCGTCAAGACATGCAAGATATCTGTGTAAATATCCTGAAAACACTAAAAAATCGAGATGTATTACTTTCGTCATATCTTTCTTTGTTATATAAAAAATTACAAAATTAGAAAATTATTTTTTGTATAAGCTGACATAATAAGTCGTTAAGGAGCTGACGTTAGAAAATTATCAAAGCACACTAGATCCCAGAGTTTTCATAGTCAACTTTTGTTTTTCTTATGGACGCCTTACTATTTTTTATGTCGTTCGGCTTAAAAAAATCTTGGAAACCAAAAATTAAACATTGAAAATATTGATCTTATTTTCTTTCAAAGACAACTACTGTTATACCGCCTACCATAAAAAATTGAAAAATTAATACAACAATAACTTCATATAAGTACATAGAAGTTATTCGGTAAAAAATTTTTGCTTTTTTTTTCGAAAAAGTATAATTTTTTTTTTTTGATGTTGATAATTTTTGGTTTCCATGATTTTTATAATACCAAATGACATGAAAAAACAATATGGCGGTGATAAGAAAAACAAAAATTAGCTATATGAAAACTCTGGGATCTAGTTATTGGGTTTGGAAATTTTTTAAATGTCAATAAATGGTGACTTATGCAAACTTGAATTTTTTTTTTATTTTCAATAATTATTTATGTGTTATATTATTATAAAATAAGAAATTTAAATTTTTTAAGTTTTGAATAATAATAATATGTAATAAATAATAATAATAATAATATAATACCGGGTGTCCCAGATTAATAGTAACTACATGGGGATTTCGGAAACGGCAAGAGATACTGGGTCGGTTAAATTAGAGAAAAGTTGCACAATTTAATGCTTAATAAGAATTTGATTTTTATTATTTTTTTTGAATATTTTCAGTCGTTGCTTGAAATATCCTGAAAAAACTGAAAAATCAAAATTTCTTATTTTACCCATATCTTTTTTATTATTGGAAATTAATTAATTATTTTTGTCGGCTTACATAACTCGTCAAAAGATATCATCCGTTTGACATTACAAAAATTTTCAAAGCTAACTAGATCCCAAAGTTTTCATAGCCAACTTTTGTTTTTTTGTTTTTTGTTGAGGCCGCCATATTGCTTTTCTATGTCATTCGGTATGAAAAAAATCATGGAAACCAAAAACTAATAAACTTCAAAAAATAAATTTCAAAAATTTTTATTCTTCTTTTTCCTCAAAAAAAGACAACTTTTTAGATAGTATATCATAGAGAAATTAAAAAACTATGAGGCAAGCAGTATGACTTCATATTGACGTATTTCAGCGAAATTTTTTTTTCTTCGAAAAAAGAAGAATACAAATTTTTTAAATTTATATTTTATAAGTTTATTAGGTTTTGGTTTTCATTATTTTTTTTATACCGAATGACAGACAAAAACAATATGGCGGCCATAAGAAGAACAAAAGTTGGCTGCTATGAAAACTTTGGGATCTAGTTGGCTTTGAAAATTTTTTAATGTCAAATTGATAGCTTTTGACGACTTATGTAAGCCTACAAAAAATTGTTTATTAATTTCCAATAATAAAAAAGATATGTCTAAAATAAGAAATTTTGAATTTTCAGTTTTTTCAGGATACCTATTTCAGCAACGACTGGAAATATTCCAAGAAAAAATTTAGCTTCTCATTAAGCATTAAATTGTGCAACTTTTCTCTAATTTAACTGACCCCGTATCTCTTGCCGTTTCCAAGATCCCCATGTACTACCACTTACACTGGACACACTGTATACAACAAACATAGGGTGTTAGTAAATAAGTGCGATAAACTTCAGGGGGTGATGAAAGAATAATGACAGTTTGCTATAAAAAAATCTCAGTGGCGTACAATTTTTTTCTTTAAAAAAATTGAGGTCATTACCCGTATGCGCCTCATACAATACAGTCCCAGCTTATTCGAAGTGGTCTCTGTAGGCCAAACGATGGACTTTTTCAAAAAAACTTTTGGAAAATTCAAGTACAGAATCACAATGGCCATAATTTAAAATTATTTTGGAGTATACAGAGTGTCCCATATGACAGTGGCATATCAAAGTTATGTTTTTTTTTAATGGAATGCTCCTATGTTATTGCATTTTTAGATTGTCTGAGAAGAGAAAATAAGATTGGCTTTTACAGTTGGTGTTTAAATTCAGAAGTTTTTGAGTTATAAACAAGTGAAAATCGTCATTTTTCAAGTGCAAGCCCCTGTACAGCGAAAACGGCTGAAGATAGAGAAAAACGGCTTACATGTCCCTATTTTAACTTTTTATGTACTAACATCAGTAATGGAAGGGTTAAAAAGTTCTGTTGAGCTTCCAGATTATTATCTTTGATCAAATTATGGCTGTCATGTGAGAGAATACAATGAGTAAATATTAATAACAAAAAAAAATAACCTTGTGATATTCTCAAATATACGCAGGGTGCCCCATTATATCCTTCTCTATTTGCTTTTGTTGCTATCTCGTAAACGCTAAGAGATACAGGGTAAATTAGAAAAAAGATGCGCTATTTGTGACGATCTCGAATCCGTCAAGACATACAAGATATCTGTGACTGTTCCTGAATTCTGAAATATCCTGAAAACTCGAAATTTCTCTTTTTTTGCCATATTTTTCTTATTATTCGAAATTAATAAATAATTTTTTGTAGACTTACATGAGCCGACAAGAGGTACCCATCTGACGTTTCAAAATTTTTCAAAGCCGACTAGTTCCCAGAGTATTCATAGTCAGCTTTTGTTTTTTTTAATGACCGCCATATTGTTCTTTATATGTCGTTGGGTATAAAAAAATCTTGTAAATAATGGTAAAAAAATCCAAAATTTTTATTCTTCTTTTTTCAAAGAAAAACATTTTTTTTTTCCGAAATACCTACGTTAATAGGAAGTCATACTGACTGCTTTATAGTTTTTTAATATCTCTATGATATTCGGTCTAAAATGTTGTCTTTTTTAATAAAAAATAACAATTTTTGAAATTTATTTTTTGAAGTTTATTAATTTTTGTTTTCATGTTTTTTTCATACCGAACGATATAAAAAAGATAATATGACGACCATAAGAAAAGTTGACTATTAAAACTCTGGGAACTAGTCGGCTTTGAAAATTTTTTAAATGTCAGATAGGTACCTACCTCTTGCCGACTTATTTAAGCCTACAAAAAATTATTTATTAATTTCCAATAATAAGAAAGATATGGCAAAAATAAGAAATCTCGATTTTTCAGCTTTTTCAGGATAATTCAGGAACTGTCACAGATATCTTGTATGTCTGGACAGATTCGAGATGGCCACAAAATTGCACATCTTTTCCCTAATTTAACAGTCCCTGTGTCTCTTATCGTTTATATGAGATAGCAATATAGAGAAGGAAATATGGTGCACCCTGTAAGTATACCTGCAGCAACACTGACCAGGTTACTGGACTGGACACCGCTCTTATTATATTATTTTTATATTATATGATTATATACCTATATAAGGTCAGTGCGTGTTTCTGGCCACTTCAGTATCAATCTTCACCTGCAAACCTCTACAACGCGCTCGCTTACCGGTTAATCCGCGTATCGTGGATATCGTTTTATCCGTTACTAAATTATAAACTTTATTCAATTGCTTGAGAAATTCGAAATAAAAAATAACGCTCATCTGTTGGATTATAACCGATTTGTGATCGATTAACAGGATTTCTTATTAATCAGAAGCCGTTAATTTAAGGTAAGTGTTTACTGCTCGGAGAATTGGAATGTTTCGTAGGTATAATGCGGGACTCTTCAGCAATTAAAAAATATCGCTAATAATAGAGGTTGCATAATAGATTTTCAATTTGCAATAGTTCTTGCATCGATTTCCTGAAATGAATTGAAATACATCGATGTTAACTTGTAGCTCTAGTTATCTTTAATTAAAAGTTCTTTTCAAATATCTCATACTTAAGTATCCCAAATTTTCGAATATCTCATATATTGTTTACTCAAATCCACCGCTAGAAGAAAAAAAACCAACATAAGAATATTTAGACATTGAAAATAAATAAACTGAGAACCAATTTTTTTTATAAACAAGATGTAAATAAAATAAAATTTTGTCTGCCAACTGGGTTGAGGAGCTTTTAATGATAGTTACTGCAATATGAAGTACAATATTGGACTATGTGTTCTATTATCTCAGAATAGATTTTTGATTTTAAATTTTAATGTAAGTAGGTACCTCTAATAGCTGCTTCATCTGTATTATTCAAAGATAAGTTTGATATAAATATTCTTAAAGAATTTGAAGCTCAAGGGTATGTGAACCAATTATTATTGTCTCAAAATAAGAGGAAGCTCGAGAGGACATGTTGATAAGTACTTATTGAGAATATGAAACTTAAAATTTAGGGTAATTTCTGTCCTTGCTGAAAAATGCTAAAAAAAACTAAAAACTAGGAACTTCTTTTTATTATTGAAAATAAATTAACTATTTTTTGTAAACTCATATACCTAAGTCATCATAAAGTCGTTAAGACCATATCCATTATTTGATATTCAAAAAAATTTCAAAGCCAACTAGATCTCAGAGTATTCATAGTCAACTTTTGCTTTTCCTAAGGCCGTCATATTGTTTTTTTTTCATGTCAATCGCTCTAAAGCAATCAAGGAAACAAAAAATGCACCATCTTTCAAAGTATGTTTTTCGAAAGGACCCCGCACGGATCATATGGGAATCAGCCCTCGGTTAAAATTACTAAAATTCAAATATGTTATTCAACTGTTTATGGTGATCAAAAGTCTCCATGGGCGTAAAGTGAATATATACAGGGTGTCCCAGCTTATTCGAAGCGGTCTCTACAGGGCCTTTATAACTTAAAAAAATGACGATTTTCACTTGTTTATAACTCAAAAACTTCTCAATTTAAACACCAACTGTAAAAGCCAATCTTATTTTCTCTTCTCAGACAATCTAAAAATGCAATAACATAGGAGCTTTCCATTAAAAAAAAAAACATAACTTTGATATGTCACTGTCGTATGGGACACTCTTTATACTCCAAAATAATTTTAAATTATGGCCATTGTGATTCTGTACTTGAATTTTCAAAAAGTTTTTTGAAAAAGTCCATCGTTTGGCCTACAGAGACCGCTTCGAATAAGCTGGAACACCGTGTATATATTCACTTTACGCCCATGGAGACTTCTGATCACCATAAACAGTTGAATAACATATTTGAATTTTAGTAATTTTAACTGAGGGCTGATTCCCATATGATCCGTGCGGGGTACTTTGATTCTTATTATATAGGGTGTTAACTACCAACTATAGTACAAAATAAAGGACGTGATTCTACGACTTACTCTAAAAAAAATCCTATTAACATGGGTACGCAAACGCACTGTTTTCAAGATACAGGAGTGTTAAAAAAAATTGTATTTTCTTCCTTTTTTTGAAATATCTCAAGAACCGTTTAGGCTACAGGCTCCAGCTTTTGTACAGATTTTTACATTAATAATAGCTACTTTTAAAGCTCCAAACCATGTTCTAAGATATGCCAGTGGTGGAGATTTTAGAGTTGCGTAAGGGTTTCACCCCCCTATTTTTTACAGCACTGAAAAATTTGGCATTTTAAGAGCAAATTTCAAAGCGCCAATGTTTTTTACATAAAAAAGTACTCCTGGTTAAAAGCTCTGTAGAAGCCACCGTTCTCGAGAAAAACGGCATTTTATGATCAAAAAGGTACAAAATTCAACATGAACAAAACATTTATTTTCATAATTTTTCATACTGTAACATGGCACAAATTCAAATTTGCACATATTTTTCTTGTGCTTGTAGCCAGATTGTTTTCAACTTCGTCTAGAACAGCTTCTTCGACCCGAACATGGAAAAAAAACTACCAGAAACGTATTAATTTAACTTTAATTACTTCTGATTAGTTAATTAGTAGGTCAAAATGCATTTTGTCTATGGTCTTGTCGATGGAAATGCAAGATAGGCCCAGCGTCTTTATCAAGGAAGACAAACTAATGAGACGCGCTAATTCCAAATCCTAGTTTTTTGCTGCTGTTCACGATCGTCTGTTAGAAACTGGAAGCGGTTAAAAACATGATGGATATAAAAGGCCAAAAATTCTCTTCCTGTTCAAGTGGAAGAAGCTGTTCTAAACGAAGTTGAAAGCAATCCGGCTACAAGCTCAAGAAAAATAGGTGCAAATTTGAATTTTGTGCATGCCACGTTGCAGTATTTATGGAAAATTTTGGAAAGGCAGCTGCTTTTCCCATACCATATTCAAAGAGTGCAGGCTCTTATATCGAGATGCTATCCTCTCAGATTGGATATCTGCCAGAGGTTTTTAAATCATGATTGCACAAAACCCTTTCTTTCTTTTTACGGACGAAGCAAATTTTTCCCGCGATGGGATAATCAACTTCCACAATAATCATTTATGGGCTGATCCGAATCCGCAATATGCTATTCAACAGAGCCGTCATCAGAAGACATTTTCGTTAAACGTATGTGTGGGCATAATTGGAAACCATTTAATTGGTCCTTTTTTTGCCTGGGGCAAACATATCGGCATTTTCTCGAAAAATAACTTCCCGAACATTTAGAAAATTTATCAACTCAAATCAAAAACGAAATAATAATAATAATAATAATAATAATAATAATAATAATAATATTTATTGCCCAACAGATACATGATCCAATTACAGGACAATTTTATATAGACACAACAACAATCAATAATATGTACAACAATTGTGTGAACAAAATAAAGACAAAAAAAAAGAAAAAGCACAGTGCATACACGGTGATCAACAACTCAAGATCAAGAAATGTGGTTTATGCACGATGACTGCCCAGTGCATTTTACTGCAAGAGAATTTCTAAATCAAGAATATCAAAACCGCTGGATAGGCCGAGGAGGTCCACAGGCTTGGTCCCCTCGGTCTCCAGATCTAAACATTTAAATTTTTTTCTTCTGGGGTCACTTGAAAAGCTTAATGTACATAACCCCTGTTGAAAATGCAGAAGATCTTCAAAACCGCATCGTTGCATGTTGCAACACAATTCAAAACGAGCGAGGAAACGCCTCATTACGTCGCAGGCTGCAAGCCTGGCACTGACGTACAAGGCAGTAATTTTCAGCAATTTTTGTAGGTAATTAATTGTATGAAGTTATTACATTTCGCAAGAATGATTGTTTTGTTCAAGTTTTTATCAATTTATTCTATCATCTAAGGATGTTGGCAAGCAGCCTGGTCCATTTAACATGCTTGTCACCTGCTTAAGTACGACATCTTTCTTATTTTCACATTGCGCATGACTTATTCTAGATCTTTTTTCATACGTTGGAGTATGGTATCATTTGTGACATGATGGGTTTTTGATATCCTGAGCATGGGGCGTTAACACCACATCTCGAAGGCCTCCACGCCGTGTAACAACGTGTGGAAAGGGCTCTTTATAGGGCTCTGTGCTGGTACCAATTCTCTTTATTGTTTGTATACATAATATGTATATAAACATAATTTGTATAATAAACATACAAAAACAGGTTTCCAGATTGTATACAGTATAAATGGTCTAAATACCAAGAGTCGCAAAAATATCGCTGAAGAAATGCTGACTGGTGCCTCCTACAATCGTTCGCAATATTTGCTTTTTGGCAATAAAAACTATTCAGGATCAAGCTGATCCACCCTAGGAACAGATTCTACATCTGAGTCGCGATTCAACGCAGGAACTTCACACCCTCAAAGGAATGTAATGGGATTCACCCTCAATCTTCTCTATCTCTATCAATTTGGAATTTCGGTATGCAAGTTTTACTGGCATTAAAATATACATGTCTTACCAGAGGCCATGATAGATAAATCATCACGTACATAGTAAAAAATGCAATATACAAGGCATTCCTTAAAGTATTTACATATAAGATAAAACAATTGGTCCCAGAACGGAGCACTGGGCTAGTCCCTTTTTTAAATAGAAGTAAATAGAAATAGAATCTTCTAATAGAAGATCGGTACTCTTTTCGACGATCATCCAGTACTGTCATATATTGCCTTCTTGCTACTAAAAATAATCAAATACAATCCAACAACATAGTTATACAAAATTTCTGATGAGCCCTGAGAACATCACAGAAAAATCCAACAGAAGACTCACCATCCCCGATGAATTGCACTGTCTCCCTGCAAAACTCAATTAGAACATTAGAGGTAGAATATAGAGCTTGAAGATCGTCCTGCTTCTTCATAAGAGTGCCACATTTAGTAGAATAGATTATGTTAGATTTTTTTCTTGAGTGGGTAATTGTGACCCCTCCACTGCGTCCAAAGGTCTATTGTGCAGGTCAGCTTCTTTGCAGAAGCTGACCGTCTTGGCTATTGGTAATGTATCCATGTCCTCCGATGCGAGCAAGTCTCTCATCCTGTGCAGATAATGATTCAGCTTACAGTACCCAGTATATTAGTGGATTCTGTGAGTCGGACGAATGTGCTCGGATTTCAGAGTCTAACGAGACTAGCCCTCCCCCCCGTTTTCGAGGATGCTGAATACGATGGTGGTGGTTTAAACTCTTCTCGAGTTGACCGTACCCCCTAAAACGTCCAAAAACCACCCCTATGAAGGGTAAATCACGGAACTGCTTTCTCTTGGCGGCCAAACTTGTGTCGACCCCCGTTTTCGAGGTTGCTGAACGCGATGCTGACGTCGAGGTCGGTGCTCGATGCCCGCCAACCCCTCTACGTGGCCAAGAACAACCCCCGGAATGGGTGAATGGGAACTCGTCGCGTGAAATTGACGAAAATCCGTCCTCGCCCGTTTTCGAGGATGCTGAACGAACGGGGACTAAAAAGTTCTCATGTTAACTTTTCACCTCTTCCGGGGGTTGTTCTTGGTCGCGTAGAGGGGTTGGCGGGCGTCGAGGACCAACCTGGACGTCAGCATCGCGTTCAGCGACCTTTTTTGGCCGTTTTAGGGGGTGCGGTCAACTCAAGAAGAGTTTAAACCACCACCATCGTATTCAGCATCCTCGAAAACGGGGGGAGGACTAGTCTCGTTAGATTCTGAAATCCGAGCACTTTTCGGGTTTTTTTCCGACTCACAGAATCCACTATACCTATGGGCCTATTAGGGCTTTCAGTTCTTTCCTGTTTAGCTCCAATAGGTCTTTGGTCTTTGTTTCGAGATACCCCGTATAAAGGCCTTCGAGTGGTTCAATCTTGGTATTAAGTTTTGCCAGTGCTGGAAGACTTCCCCCTCAGCGCAGTTGTATATTGTTGTTTTGATAATACCGTTGGTAGCTATGTTTAGTGAGAAAAACCGAGAAGATAATCAATTAAGAAACATCAAAAACGCAACTAAAGGAAAAGGAAACAGTAATGAGTCTATATAATCCCCCAAGGCATACGAAGGCTAATTTTTCTGTCCAAGTGGAACAACATTTCCAGTTTTTAGTGTTTCGGGAAAGGTACCCGTAGAAATAAAATTGATCAGACAACTCAGGAGATGAATGATAGAACGGTTATTGCTCTCACCTTTAGGGGGAGGGGCACTGGTAGTCTAAATTCAAAATCGCGACGCAATTCCACCCCGGCGTTAACCGCTATCTTGAATTTTGAAGTGCCCCCTAGTGCCCCCCCCCCCCACCCACTACCAGTGCCACCCCTAAAGGTTAGAGCAATAAAAATTTTGTCTGTAGATTTGTTCTCTTCGCCACAACTCTGTGATTGACGCACTGAGATTCTATAGCTTGATATTGTCTTTTCCAGTGTTCAAGCGCCATCGCTCATAATCTATAAGTAACAATATTGTTTCTGTAGCTGCCTTAAAGACAAGCTTGAACAACATTGCGCCTTTTTTTGCAATAATTTGGGAAGCTTAATCGTCATACCGTCAATATTTGGAGCGTGTCTGATTTTCTTCCTCGTTGGCGCTAATTGGAATCGTGATCGTATGATCTTTTATCGCCTATTCCAACCTATTCTCTCCGCTGAGACTCGAGTGCCTGCTTAAATGAGTCAAGCTGAAGGTAGATATTTTTATTCTTTTAATATGAGATTGGGAATTAAGAAATATAGTTTTGATAGATATCTTATTAAAATTCTAATGATACTAATAAAAAAGACTCTAATAGCCTAATGGGTCTAATATAATTATTCTCATTTTACTGCCGAGCGTAGTGTTTTTTAACGATACGTAATAAGTGCTATAATAAGCAATTTAATAATCTCTGGTGAAATATATGATTGTAATAGTGCAGCAATGAATGTTGTTGAGATATGAAATGAATGAAAGTCAAGGAATGAATTACTGAAGTGTTTCAAGGCAAGGCTCTTATGTGATTTTCACTCCAATTAACAGGAGTTTAGTTATGTTTTTTTCATTTATTGCTAATTATTTTCACGTACTTCTGATACCTCCATATTTATGAGATTAATTTTTTTGGTTTATACTGACATATTACATTTAGTACATGATTGAGATATCATAAAACAGAGCAGCTTACAACTGGTGATAATATAAAGTAAAGTCTTGAAATAATTAGGTAGGTAGCTAGTTTGTAATAATTATACATATTATTATCTCTACAGAGACGTAAAGTAATTTGTTCTTAGTACCTACTTACTTCTTTTAAAAATTTATACTTACGTGTCTACTTTTCATGTTCCTGGCTGTCGACCAGGTTCCGGTTTCCAGCCTCGCATATTCGCCATCTCGCCAATCAGCAAAGGTTTACGTCATGTTGCCTGCAAGCTATTTGCGAATCAGTTCACGTCCCCCTCCACGTCACCTCCAACCTTCACGCATTAATTCCAATCTGGCATACCGCCTGCGCATTAAAATTGTTCCTTCGCGTAAACAAAGGTTTGAGACTTTACACACGTAGTATTTTTAGTAAAAAGATCGCTAGAAAATTATATAATTTCCCCTTTTTAATAATGCAAGATATTCGTAAAGATGCTTTAATGGACTAATAAATGCGTTACAAACAGATCAATTAAGATGCAAATAGGATAGCTAACTCATATTTGTAAGCAATTTCAGTCAATCAGTTAATTAATTACGACATAAAATTGATCACGATAATGATGAACTTTATTTGTTTTTATAAAAAAATAAATGATGATAATGACGCAGAAAAATGTACTCGCCAGTAAGAAGTAATCTATTGACCTAAAAATATAATATTAATGTAGCATGATGTGTATAGGCTTTCATAGCTGGCTTTAACTGTAATCATAATTGATTCCGGGCTGTTTTAACGTGGTCTATGAAGATTTTCTCCCAGGTAACAATTGACAAAATAGCAGGAAAAGGACAAAAAAACACTGTAATGTAGTCCTATCTCATTCAATTCGAACCAGTGCTGACCCAATATAAAGTATCAACATAGGGCGGAAACGATTTGGAGTTCTCGTTAATTCATTTTGCATTATCCTTTTTTTTTTGACTGTTGAGCGACCATGTTTGGCTTCCATGGCTCTAGGTTGCAGTGCCTGAAAAACTTCCGTCTGAACGGTACCATTCGGTCTAAACTATACTTACCATTCAGCGAACGATGAGTAAAGTAAGCGAATGGTATTTATCCGTTTTTTGAATTGGCGGACTTGTCGCTGCTCATCTCATCCTCGAGACAATTAATTGTCTTCGAACTGTAAAAATCCTAACTTAATTTAAGATTTTCGGCTCTTGGCTTAATCAAAATGACAGTTCCCCGAGCTTAAACTTAAGTGAGCAGAACCTATGCGCTAAAGAGTTAATTGAACCAACAATTATTTTTGCATTACGTTAATGGGTCATCATCTGAGCCACCGGAACATGATATTTTGTCAACTCCAGACCAAGAGACTGACCGCCCTGAGGGCTGAAATAGACCAGGGAAGCGGTAGAAACGTCATCGGATGATCTGTCTGTAAATAGGAGGCCCCCACCCCGATGTTAGAAATGAAGCGGGGATAGAAGTATCGCATGTAGAATCATTGATCGCAGTTGTAGACGAAACGTTTGGATCAAATCTCCAAGGACCGCGGCAAAACAAACTGTAATCACTTATTATGATCTCAGACTATATGAAAGCTCAAACGCAAAAAATTCATGTATTTTCTATTAGCGCTCAATTTTAGCGACAATTTGTTTAGTTGGTTTAGACCAATTAGCTTTCTAAACTGCAAAAATTTAGCCCCAGTTATCTTTTTTAATTTTTTGAATACCGACAGTAGAATTTTATGTTTCCAAACCATTGGCAAAGCATTAGACAGACAGGCATACTCAAGAAGTGTCGTTGGATCAAGAAGAAGCTGGTGTTAATTTGTTAACTCTTCATCTCAGTTGAGCCTAGATAATAATAATAAGATTAGACCTGCACTAACAATAATACGTTTCATAGAAAGAAATAGATTTGATTGATCAACAACAAATGTTGACTTCCTGATGGGCGGTCAGCTCAAGATACAGAAAACTAAAAAAAGAGAGCCCTCCCCTATCCCCTAATAAATGAAAAGGCATCATCTCATTTCTTGGAGGGCATTTTTAAGGTAGGGGCTATCAATTTTGTCACGTAGCAGTGAGACCAGTTTGGTTTAGAAAGTCCGAGATTAACATTCTGGAAAACTCAGGAGAAATAAATTTTTGAAAGAACTGAGCAGACAAATTCAAAGAATCCATGTGAAACGTATCTTAGAAATGGCTTGCTGCCTTCAAAATTGGACCAGATTAGGTCGTATATCAAAAAAGGGTGTTTGTTTGGCAGCTAAAGTCGCTTAGCTAATTTGTTTGACACTCATGGTGGATGCTACCTTGAATACCTATAAGTACTTGAATTAAAGCACCTGAATGAATTATTCTTCTGGAGACTGTCACATTTCATTGCCTGTTCTGGAACTACCTAATGGAATAATTCCTGCTGGACAGCTCAATGGCCTTTGCGTCTGGTCGCTCAGTACTCGCAAACACATTTTATCAGCTTGATGAGCTCAAGTCTTCACTTCTCGAGCATTCTGCACAATGGCAGTTTTTGCCATGTCAAGTCATGACTCAAACTTGGTCATGTCATGTTACAAGTCATGATATTTCTCAAGACTCAATGCTGGGGCCCAATCTATTCTTCAAAACTCTGCATAATTCATACACCTACAGATTGACCTTCATCTTCGAAGAAGGTATGTGATGCAGTTTCTTTTATGTTCTTAACTGTTACGTTGAACCCAGTGGGTATATCTAACTATTCTATTCCAATCGTTTATATGTCTGTTGACTCTGTTGAATAGAAATATTGTAAAATAACAAAAATATCTTAAGAAATAGAAAGAGAGTGATAGACTTAACGTGCTCAGTTTGTTATTCTCTTCTGAAGATAAGTCATGCTTCCTAATGTTTGTTTCTCAACTGATCTATCCAGAAAACATCCTTAGTGACATGTTATTAAGGATGTGGGTTAGTTTTTAGGCATCCATGTCAATTTAGCTGGAAAAATTATATCTGGAAGACCTTCCAAATTACAATAGTTCTCTTCAAAAATAAGTTAATGCTGTTATGTTGAATATGCAAAGCCTGTTACATACGAGTAGGCACCGTTCTAGATGGATACGATCAAATCTGACGAGCACTGTTTGGAGAAATATACCTCTTTACCTACTGTGGATGGATGGATTGATTGTTGCAGAGAGGGTCTTTCTCACTGGCACCTAAGCCTCCATTGGGCCCTTTGTACCTTCTCTCGGGTGGACAATCCCACCACCTGCTACCCAATCTCTAACCATTCGATTACTCGGATGTATAGAAGGACGAGCCCCGGCGGGGTCTGCCAATATTGACTGAAAAACAGTGGCAGGTCACACGTTCTGCAGGTCTTGTTCTCCACATCCTATGTATACTTTGGATCCGGTGTTTTCCCAATTGTTTGGAGGTGTTTGTTTAGCATGCCTTTTAGGAGTCTTAGGCTTATTCTTGATAGCTGAAGGAGAAATTCAGCTTTTTTCTTATCAGGGAAGTAATTATTGCTTACCTGTTTTGGCGGCATGGTGCTAGTTTGTCCAGTACTTTTGCCCACTATATTACAAGGCCAGAAGTTATCCTGGGATTGTCTAGAGCTAACAGCATATCTTTACTATGCCAGTTCGTATTTTAGATGTTCTTTAGTCAGTGCTTCGTTAGCCGCTTGGATTACTCCCATCAGCTCTGCTTGGGAAATGTTGGCGTGTTTTACTAGGGGTGTGTCATTTCGAGATCTAGTTCCTGAGAGTAAGCTCCTGCGCCGGATCCGTTTTTTGTCTTTAATCCATCAGTGTAAATCGATAGAGTGTGGGTTTGGCACCCTCCTCCTACTTGAAGTAGTTGATAGCTCTTTATTTTTGTTTGGTATATTTGAAGGATATTATCTGCGCATGCAAGAAGCTAAAGACGTTCTGTGCGAATTTTGGTAGTTTTATTGGTGGGTAAAGGAGTTGATCTACCCTCAAACTTGCGACAACAAAAAAATTGTGAAAATTATGAAAGTTACATGGGTCTGAAATGTGATGTAAAAATTTGCAAACCTTTTAGTTAGAAGACTATGATTGCTTAGGTCTTCAACAGTGTAAATGAATCATTTAAACCATAGCAAGTGAAGCTAACCTGTTTTCGTGCAACAACTCTTTGTTTACCATTCTTGCAGGAGGAGGTAAAAAGAGGTTGTAGGAGATTTAACAGGGGGCTCCAATGAATCAGAATGTGTCGTTCGCTCATCAAGTAAAAATGTTTTTAGACGATATCTAATGGTTAAAAATGAAGTGGTAGGAACAACACCCTATCAGATAAAGAGGTTGCAAAGAGTTCTAAACGCTTTGAAGAGTACTTCACAATTGAGTGTTCTCTTTTGTGATGAGAAAAATCGATTTGCCTCAAACTTGAGCTATTTTTCACAGATCTTGTGGTCGTTTTTGCGAGATCTCGAAGAAGGAACTGTCTTTACACAATGTTTGATGATATCGGCAATGTAGTCTGCAGGTGGTAGTTTGAATCAATCATTCAAGACTGGTAAAGAACCAATGAACTTCTGGTAGTTATAGGGCAGGCTCAAAATTTCAATTGAAAGTCGTGCGAAGTCGATTATTTGATACGTGGACGCTTCCAAGTCATGTCACTCCGTAATGGAAACAGGCACAAATCTGGGAGTTGGAGAGCTTCGAGAATACCCTCGCTGCTTGCTTCATGTAAAATTTTGAGAAAATCTAATGACTGGTTTGCCGGTACAAAAAATGTTCCCCTAATTTTGTACAGTAGACAGGTAGCTGTAACTAAGTTGATAAGTTTTTGAGATTCATTAGAAATTTAATCAGAGACAGAAGAAACGCAGTGCCGCAAAATTACATTACTTAATCAAAGAAGTTAACTTCACAATAATTGGAACGATTTAAATGGCTGGTCATTTGACTCACCTATAGTTTGTTACCTTATTTGCTTCAAACAGAAGCGTATAACCACTGTACCGTTAATTTCCAATTAAATTAATCATTCTTTTTAACATAGACTTACACATCCTCTAGGTACATAACTATATCCATAAAAACGCGCTATCCGTGATATAGAAAGCTAATAAATCTAATCACTGTTGGTATAAAATAGTGAAATTTCCCAAAGACACACATACCGACGAACATGTACAGCGTGTGCTTTTCATTCAGGTAAGTAATTAAACGAAACTCACACATCATTATTTTACACTTCATAGGTACATTTATTAATATGAACGCGAATGAAGTTTGTTAAGGCTAGTTCAATATTAAATGATAATAAATAAATAGTTGTCGAGAATATTTTATGTTATAAATTTACGATATTTATTGTTAATTTTTATTGATAAAAGTTTGTTCTGCCTGATTATTGATCAGACATTTTTTAGTCATCGTTTAAAAAGAGAGTTTTAAAGACTCTCTAGCTTTAAATGATCCCTCCACATTCGCCGATCTTCTTAAGAAACATCCCCCCCCCATCCACAACCGACTTTTTTCCCCCAAACACCTGAATTTATTTCCTTCCCATCGATAACAGATCAAGAGATTACGAGAGCTATCAATTCATTTCCACCAGGATCTGCTGGCGGTTTAGGTGCTTTGAGACCGCAAATTCTGAAGTGGCGGAAGCCCTAGGAGCACCTCCATGACCGCTGCTGGTGTTGTTCTCATCAGTCCTGTTATTGTCAGTAACTTTAGTAAAGTCTTTGTAACTTATTTAGCTTTGTAACGTGCTCCTTTTTTCTGGAATTATGCCACCATAATAAAGAGCTGTATGTAATCATGGGTACTATTACCGTAGAGTACATCCAGTGTGCCATTTCTGATTTCAGTCCCCACGTTCTACCTATCATCCCTCTACTGGCCCATAAGGCTCTGGTAGCCTTTTTGGTAGTTCTTTCTATGTGTGTTCCGAAGTTAAGTTTGTTATCCAGGGTAACACCCAGATACTTAACCTCCGTGCTTAGCGGGATTTCTTGTCCTCCAAGTCTTAGTCTCTTCAGGTCTTGAAGGTTTCTTCTTTTCGTGAAGCCAATTATTGTAGTCTTGTCAGTATTAATTGACAGTCCTTCTGCTTGGCACCATTTTTCTACTATTCTAAGAGCTTGTTTCATGATGCTTGTTAGAATAGTGATCTCTTCTGCGTATCCTTGCGCGTGAGTTCCCTTTCTTTCCCGTTCCCAGAGTAGGCTGTCGACAACCAGGCTCCACATTCAGAGGTGATAGAACTCCCCCCTGCGGGCATCATTTATCGGCCGTCACCTTCCTACTCGTGCTTCCAAGGGAACTGGTGATTTGTCTGTTTCTAATCGTGGAGTCTATCCAGTCCGTAATGGCCCCGTGAACTCCCCGATTTTCCACAGCTTTCTTTATAGAGATAAAAGAGGTGTTGTCGAAGGCTCCCTCTATATCTATAAAGGTCCCCAGTGCAATTTCTTTATTTCCTAGTGCCCTGTTTATTTTGTTTGTTAGAGTGTGAAGGCTGACTTCCCATGACACCCCAGGGTTGATATGCATATTGGTGTCGATTTAGTGGCGTTGATTCTAGGGCCTCGTCCCTTATATGTCTATCAACCTGTTTCTCCATCATCTTTAGCATAAAAGACGTTAGGCTATTGGTCGAAAGGATTTTGCCTGGGCGTAGTTTTCTCACCCTGGTTTTGGTATAAATACTGTAACAACCAGCCCCCTACCCCCGATGATCGTCTAGAAAAAGCGGCCAGGACCCTACCTCGTTGTGTCGTTTCGTCTTGTAGCCACCCTCGGTTCTCGGATAGGGTATGCAAAAGCTCAGGAGTCAAATGTTAAAGCACAAGAAAAACTATAAGACGTGTGTTACCGGGCTTTCCTTTTTCCCTTTAAAATTTAAAAAACGAAATGATATCACCTTTCATCCATTTTCAAACTGGATATCAGTTCATTCCTTACAATGAATCTTAAGTTATCTTAATTAATTTACTATTAGTTAATTTTACATTTATTTATTCAGACCTTCCAATGCTGTTCCTGCAGCTGGTTTGAAAAGGACCTGCTTGAGTCATTTCAATCATCTTACTCTCTGTTTGCCTTGGCTTTTGTGTGTGAGGGTTGTCGCAAAAATTCCTGACCTGACAATGAATTGAATGGTTTGATGATTTCACTTTCGTCGGGTGGTTGGGTGTCTTTGAGACTTACGGTGTTGACTGATTGGGCAAGTTTTACTTCAATTTCAGGCTTGTGGTTTTACTGGTTTCTCTGTTTCCTGATTTGACTAAGTCATCAACTTGCAGGTAAGCTTTACCAAGAGAAATTACCAGAACCTACAAGAGACGAAGGCAGCATCCCACTGACTTTCTCCCTCAGGCCACTCTGTTCAAGTGAACATCGGTTTTACGCGACTTACGCAATAATAAAAACACTGAAGGCACTCTCGCATTCGCGCAACTGCTGGAAGAAAATACCTTGATCTCTTTGGATCTGAGTTTACCGTAAAAGGCTATGCTCTGACATTACGGAACTCGGTTTTGTTTTGTTTTTTGTTTGTTTTGGTTTTATTCCTTCATTTGTTCTTATTAATGTTATAAGTATGCTACTCCAACTTTTGATGTAAACCTCGATTTGTTTGAATGTTGTTGTTTTGCGTTTCTGAGAGGTTTTAGTTGTCAAAGTTCAAAATGAGGTACAAACTGATACTTAACAAACAAACTAGAAATGAAGTTAAACTTCCCGTGGTTAGTTAGGTGACCGGTCTTTTGGGTTTCTGTTTCTACCTATCTGTTTGTTTTGGCTTTTTGTTTGTTTTTGAGACGTCTCATTTCTTTTCTGATTGCTTTCGATTTAACATAACGCTCTTTGATGACTGAAATGACTTCAAGCAGACCTATTCTTTCTGATTTGAGAGAGGGAGACATTTGGCTACCCTGTCGATGAATTGTGAACGACTGTGCCGTCGGAACCGCTTAGGAAGATCTGTTATTATGTTACAAATAAATACAATTTTGCGAGCTTTACTTTTACTTACTACGCTTCTGAAATAAAAAGAATTAATTAGAATTTCTAACTAAGGGATTTTTTATCAGGGTAAATAAATAAATACGATACAACTGTACGCTTCTGAAATAAAATGAATTAGTTATAATTTCTTTACTTACGCTTCTGAAAGATAAAGAATCATTATAGTTTCTAACTAAGGGGATTTTATCGCTGTGAATAAATAAATACGATACGATTTATGAAAACCTGGCAGCATCTCCGGCGGTGTCGGGATGAATAAGCGACGTGGGTAGCGGCAGTGGTTCGGTTCGAACCTCCTCTTCGTAGACTGGCGAGCGCGGGACTTTGGGTGCCGGTGCGGTTCTCAGTATTTGGGCAGCAACTCCGGGATAGCGCAATGTAGGTGGCGGCAGGCGTGCGGCAGGCGGAGGCAGCGGCAAGTGGCAGGCGGAGCCAGGCGGCAGCAGGCGGCGGCAGGCATCAGACGGCGACAGGCGAGGCGGGCGGTAGGCGGAGGTAGACGGTAGGCAGGCGGCGGCAGGCGGCAGGCCGAGGCGGAGGCAGGCGGCGGCAGGTGGCAGCGGCAGGCAGGCGGCAGGCGGCAGGGCTCGAACTCGGCGCTGGTCTTCGTGGACTGGCTGGTGCTGGTTAGCGGTTTCAAGGCGGCTTGGCGAGATAGGTAGTAGTAGGAACTTTTAGTGATAGGTAAAACCAGCAGAGAGTATTCTCGATCGCACCGGCTTCGGATTAGAGAGGAGCTGAGCAGAGAGTATTCTCGATCCACCCAAGAGTTAGAGGAGTTGGAAGCAAGTGTTGAAAATCAAGTGTCTTCAGGCGAGCCAGAGTTGGTGTTTTTATACTCACACAACCCTTTGTATCTCTATCCGTCTCTCTTCAATTGCACTGACCGTTTCCCGCGCTACCCTTTTATGTATCACGCCTGCAGTGCGTGGTGAAGATTCCCTCGTAGCTTTTAATCGTCGTGTAGCTGAAAGTCCAATCCATTGTTGCGGCGGATGAAATAAAGGATTCTGGAATTCTCACTTGCAAATGATTTTTCCTAATTAATGCCGGCTTCTCCTTAAGTTTCACTGATGAGGATTATTTTGAAGAAAAAAATGCTTGCCCCGGGGGTGGTATGTTACAATACCACCCTTACCTTTTTCCACGCCAGTGGTATATAACTCAGAGCTAAGCTTGCCCTGAACAGTTTGCACAGTGGTACGGTCAGTACACAGAGAACATTTTCTCTCCCCTAAATATTTGTAGGATTATAATAATTGAATTTTTATTTGGTCAATTATCTCAGAGAGAAATCGTATATTTAAAATAACAATAGGACTACTTATTGTCAAAAACTAGAAAAAACGTTTCCTGAAAAGCTTCAAATTTGCAGAACTTGGATTGACCTTAATCATTGCTGCATGTAACTTGGTCACCTTTTTTAATGACATCGGGACATCGCTCTTGAAGCATTTGCTTAAGAATTTATTTTAACCAATTAGATGCATTCACTGACAATTTTTCTCATTTTAATGTTTGTAAAGTAATTTCTTGTGATAAATAACTAAAGTGATCAATAACATCGGTTTCGTTGAAAAAATTATGTTCATAAAATTACGCAATTTAATTCACCCTTAATGTGTCCAATAAACTACAGATGACATATCGGGGTGATTACGGTGAAAGCTCATAGTGAAACATTCATGGTTTTTTATTGTTAAAATGAAAAAAAAAACTTAAAAAGGCCTTTATTGTGTTGCGTCATCTTATATGGTCGCAATTACAGCATTGACCCGATTATGATTATTCTTAAAAGCTTTAATCAACCTTTCAAAGTGCATTCATGATTCTTCGCGTTGAAGGTCGTTTGAATTAAATGGATATTCAAGTGAAACTGCATTTTTTAAAGACCCCGTCACCTTCACTTCAGCCTGGGATTCGCGGACTCGTATCAAAGTGAAACATGAGTTTTTTAGGTATGATAATGAAATGGAAACTTCTTAACATTTTCCTGAAATTCTCTATTTGCTAATAATTGATTTGATATTTAAAATAATGCAGATTTACCATGCATTCATCCATAAGGTTGTTGTGAAAGTTGCGCAACTGTTGTTGCGGCTCTTTCTGTCTTAATAAATTTGGCTGTGGTAGGTTGCATTTTAGCGTTACAGCAACAAAATGAAGTTCAAACTATTACATGACCCGAACGACCGCCTTCCTGAACAAGTTATTACGTAACACCTTGCGCGCTCCTTTACCTATAAAATCTGGCCCAGTTTTGTAAGTGAATATTAAAGTTATAATTATTATTTATTAGAATTTGCAATATACTACCTATATCGCAACCATCCGCGAATATAAATGATTATAAAGCACACGCATCTTACAAATTGGCGACTATTACGTTTTCGAGTAATACTTGTATTATAGTCATATCGGTCACGATCAGTATAAAAAATGGATAATATATAAAGGATGCTTTCTTGTAATTATCAACCTTACATGCAGGCTTAATTCTTACAGGCTACATTTATGAATCGTAAAACAATATACTTATAATAACTTCAACAATAAGCACTTTTTCAAGTCTCAATAGTCTTCACTTATTATTTGTCACTTCAACATACTGTTTTTTCTAGAATAACTGCCTTTTCAATATAGATTTCATACTACAGCGTGTTTAGTATAATAGGTCAATAAACTAAAACTCAACTTAGAGAAAATGAAATGATTGATTTTCACTCTAGTCGATCACGTCTTCCCCCTTTCACGTCATACCCACCGACGGTGCCTTGATCGAGCCGAAGGGTGTCGTGAAGTTTTTGGGCTTCCCCATCGACCAGAACCTAAACGGGTCGGCTCACACAGATCATTTGTGCCGTCGTCTTGCTAGTGTCTGCTTCCTTCTTAGACGCCTTCAGCACACGGTGTCCCCTGAGGTTCTTCTATATGCTTATTATGGGCATTTCATCAACCACGTGAACTATGGGCTGGCTGTCTGGGGTGGGTCTGAGAGATCTCTCCGAAGGATTTTTCTTCTTCAAAAGAGAGCTATTAGGATCCTGGCAGGCTTGTCAGTGCAGCAGTCATGCAGAGGCCATTTCAGGCGGCTTGGACTTCTTACCGTGCCTGCTTTGTACGTCTTCTCTCTACTCAAACTGATACATAAAAATCAGGATAAACTTTTACCTTTCCGATTCACCCGTCACTACAGTACCAGGTTAAATTTGTTCAAACCTTCTGCACACCATCTGTCGTCTTCAAAAAGGACATTCACGTACGCATTTATCAAATACCTGAACCACTTCAAAATAGATCTTGCAACTGTTGGATTCTCAGCGTACAGGGCGTATCTCCGGAAACACCTCACGGAGTTAGAACCATACACTACCTCTGATATACTGTCCTTCTGCCCCCCATCCCTACCTGCAGTCTGATATTAAATTCCCTAAAACCCTCAGCCTTGATCCATCCTCCTTATCATAGTGTTGGAACTACACCTCACATGAGACTTGATGTCTTTAGTGTCTCTGCGCGTCTCGACTCTCACTGTTGCCGAGTTATGTTGACTTGCTGTGCGTTTCTAATTTTTGCTTGTTTGTCTTTGTGTTTGTTTTTATTATTTTTGTAATAACGCTGTTGTACTAAGCAATGACTGTTGTAATTCAAGTACAATAAAGAAATTTGTATTGTATTGTATTGAAAATCAAGAATGAAAATTTGACATTCAAGAAAATTTTATTGGAACTCATCATACTCGTATATGAAAACACAAGATAAATACAGCGTGAATATGAGCTATTGCATCTTCTTTATTCAAAACTGGATCGCGGTTAATTTGCTCTTTCAAGAAGCCCCAGAAAAAGTAATCAAGAGGATTCAGATCTGGTGACCTGGGACGCTATAGTATGGGTCCACCTCTACGATCCAATTTTCTGAAAAATTTTCATCAATCAATAAATTCTCCACTTAGGTATATTTCATCGTGTGCTGGTCCACCATCATGCTGGAACTCACAACTGGTAGTGGGAAATCCTCATGAAAAAATTGTAGATACAGGGTTGAATTAAACCGGTTAGGCAGAATGTATGGATCAAGAACATTCAACAACCCAGCCCAAATGTTGATTGTCCATCGTCTTGGATGAGATCTTTTGCATATTGAATGAGGGCTTTCATCCCTCCATTCATGCACTTATGAGTTTTTACGATACATGTTTCAGCAAATCTGAATTCATCACTCCAGAGAATATTTTCAATTAAATTGAGATCATAATTAACACTTTCCAAAAACCATCTACAAAAATTGAATCGAAGCTCCCTGTCCGTTTAATGCAAAACTTGAAATTTTTGGGGCTTAAATGAATGTAAACAGTTTCTCCTCGCTAATCTCTGAATGTCTTTTTGAGTATGAGTCTGAGAGGGTTGAGAGGATACAATGTCAAGAATTTGCTCTTCTTGATCGAGGCTCAGTGTTGGTTGACGTCTTCTGAGGATTTAAACAACCTGTTTCCCGTAATTTTCGTTCTACCCGACTTAGCCCGTTTCAGATGTAACTGATTGTCAGCACTGATGTCCATAGTCCATACTCCATCGTCTTGCATTAGTCATTTTAGGGCCGCTTGTTCAATACAAGTTCAAACAACGTTCAACTGAACTGAAGTTCACCGCTATCAAGCGGGTTACTTTGGTTTAAATAACGTAGTGAAATGAATCAGAACTGGAAAGGGGGTCGACGACTTTTCAGTTCTGATTGATTTCACTGCCTTATTTAAATGACAGTTCACCGCTTCGTAACGGTGAACCTCAGTTCAGTTGAACGTTTTTTTTTATGCACTCCACGGAAATCCCTATATGGCCCTCTGGGTGCGATGCATGAGCGGAGATATCGGTTCACGTTCACTTTGAATCGTTGCAGGTTGTATTCGTCAGGTACATGTCTTGACATACAAGACATTCTAGCTTGTGACGGTAGAAACCAAGTTCAATTTAATGCTGGAAAACCCCAAGCAGTCATCTTCTCCAAAAAGGCCACCGTTTTAGAGTCAGATATGGTGACGGCGGTACACTCTCTTACTCCATCGGCATCTCTTCGTTTACTTGGAGTGAGCCTCGGAGCGAACATGTCTTGGAATGATCATGTTGCAGGTCTGGCGAAGAATGCTTCTCAAAAACTTTTGAGCCTTGTATAAGAGGAGAAGCTTGAAGCGTATAAAATTTCTTTTGTGCGGAACAATGTTCCAAGTTTTAGAGAAACACTCTTTGCCAAACTAGCAAAACATGATGGCGTACGGTCAGCGTAAAACAATGGCGTATTTCACACGTGACGTTGATGCTGAGCTGACAGTCCTAGTACAGTGTGGTACAGTGTTGCGAATTCTATTTAATGCTACGTTTTATATCCATTGTTTTTCTGACTTCTGTGTTGGAAAGAAGTTATTATTTAATAATAATAAATAATAAAGGTAGGTCGTTTTGAGTATAAAGCCTGCTAGGTGGGGTCGGAGAATTACTCCAGCGCCCATAACAGTTGTCATGCTGGCAGTGCCCGAAACTCCAATCTAGAGAGCTTCCAGCATCCAACAGCAGAGCCTTCAAGAGTATCAGAACAAGCACAGACACGTGTTTCGCCCTAATGGGGCTCTTCATCTGGAGTATCCGGAGGATGCTGTCGGATGAATGGAAGTTTGGACGTCTTAAATAAAACAGCAACACGGATCTCCGTTAGTTGTAAAGTAGAGTGACATCTAGCGGTCATTCTAAAGAACTCACCGTGAGTTCTCTCAAAGTTTATTACAGTTTGTTTCAGACATCACCAATGCCAGTCGATTGACAATCATAAGAGAAGAGAAAAATGGCAGGTTTTACAAGCGTCCGTCAAAATATGATGCACTTACCCACATTCTTCCTTTCTTGGGTTGCTGATGCTGCTTTCTCTTTTAAAGAATAATTTAGGCGGCAACAGTGCGTATCATGTTTCGGTTTGCAAACATTTTATCAACTGACGATTCGCCGCAAGTGAAAACTGTGAGCAGTCGGCGCGGATCGTCAGCCTGATAATCAGTTGCACCTGAAATGGGCCTATGATTTTTGCATCTGGGTACTGAAGATTGGGAGCTTTTCAGCATATTTTCTAGCGGTAGCAGTGGCAATGTCATTACACGTTCCCATTACTTCCAACATATTGACATTATCTCGCTTACTACAGTAGAATCGTTTTTTTTTACACACAAAATTGAAATACTTGTCGCTTTAACACAAGTAATTGTCAAATTTGACGGTAATGTAAAAGTAACAGCAAATACGCTTAACTATAATACCAGACACTCTTCCATAAATCGAACGACAAGTTTTACAGCGCCAGCATGCAACAATGGGTAATGGGTCTTCTACGTAGTAAATATACTTCCATTAATACAGTTTTGTTCCTTTGGCTTGGCGCGCATTCTTCCAGCTAGATAGATTTTCGTCGACCGCCCGTCTACTATTTAATTGCAGAGAGGAATAAATTCTCGAAACGTCAAAAGAGGCACTACTGTTATATCGAGAACTGTCAAGGAAAATCTGATTTCTGGAATCTGGAATGTTTACATAAATGTTAAACATAACCTCATTTCTATTTTCTATTCTATATATTTCTTTGGGTTTCTAGAAACTGAGAGATGACAAAAAATCTGGATATTTCTCATGCCATGTGGCACAATATTTATTTCTGTCTATTTTTACCTTAGTTACGACGTTGAAACGAACTATTTGACCCTTAGAGGGGAAAAATAGTCGTTGAGAGCATGAGACAGTAAAAGACAACAAGGGTCGTAGGTTGAGTCGCTAGTCTAAGAGAGTCAACAATAACAAGCAGGTCAGCAGAACAACAGCAGGTACTCTTTATTAAAATAAATCACAATTATGAATATTTAGAAAAAAAAATCACAGATGTTAATATCACAGACTCTTGAGCACGGTTAACAAATAATAAAAAAACAAGAGCGTGCGGTTTAGCTGAATGAATTGGTCGGGTACTAATGGTTCACAAGGCACTTATCTTCGTATGGCTCTCCAGTACGAGGATGACGATTTTTAGGTCAGGAGCCCTTCGGAGCGAGGTACAAGTCTAGCTGGTAGTAGACTGGATCTTCAGGCTTGGCTCCAGGAACTTGCTTCGGTGCGAAAGGTGGACTTCGCAGGAACTTTCGCCAGTATGAAGAAGGGGCCTTGGTATGAAGAAAAAATCTGCCTTGGTACGGTAAACTTGACTCGGTACGGAAAATTCGTCTCGGTACGTAAAATTCTTCTCGGTACGGAAAATTCTTCTCGGTACGGAAAAGCAAACCAAAAACGTGGGTGATGTTCCCAATATTTTAACGGTAAGTTCAAGACGCCATTGAGTCTATTATTCGCGACAGGTATTTGCAAGGACCTTCTTCCGCGAATTCCCAGGAGAGAAAGAAAGGTGAGAACGCGGGCACCTGCGTTCCAGGTTGGAACTCGACAGTCGATGTCGACGAAACTCGAGGCCGCCAGCCGGCCGTGTTTGCGTCGCACTAAAAACCACCATCACTCACTTAATGCGCGCGCCCGCCGTTGTCTCCGTGTCGCTGGCATTTAGCCGGTACGTACAAAATGTACGTTACAACGTTGTCATTAAACATGCCTTTAATTAAAGTTGATAAGGACTTTTTGCAAAATATTTTACAACCTGATGTTAAAGTTAGGAGTAAGTATCTCCTTTCTTAAGGTATCTCTTTATTTCCAGGGTAAATTTGCAAGTACCTGCGGGAAATTAGTATGTACCGGTTAAATGGGGTAATTTGGGACGCCGGGGTTATTTGGACCATTCTTACATCATTTGAAAGAGCAGCCTACCAGTTGCATGGTATCGTACCTAATATCAACAGTTTTGACACCAGTTGTAGGAAGAGTTAATTACCTATGCCCGACCAGAATTATTATGTAATTTGTAAAACTAAAGCTACAACCAAAAATGAGTCCGGAAGAATATTACACTACATTCATGATGGGGCTTTACAAACTAGTTCAGGGGACCAGACTGACCGAATTGGTGGCATGAAGCAAAGTGGGTTTAGCACAATAAACCCATGAGGCTGAGGGGCTTTCGGCGATCTTGTATCAGACGGTCCTCGAAGGAGAAGAAAACTAAAGCTAAGGCCATCAGAAAAATGTTCCAAAGAAACTCCGTCCTACGCCCTAAATGACCCATTCCACAATACGGTTCAAGTGTGTAAATTTTGTAATACGACTTATCGTAATTCCTCAATCTTATACGAAAGGGATTGTAACGAGACTTGCCTTAGACCAGGCAAAACGTGGCTCCCAAAAAACAAGGTCTATAAAATGTATATGGACAATGTACTGGACAAAATGGTTTAGAGACTTAGAGAATTGTTCGAATTTCCTCTGATTGGTGACAAAGAGAGCAATCTCTTTGCTCTCAAATAACCCAATGCATTCTACGAGTATAATGTAATTGTGCAGACAAACTTAGGAAATTACAACCATGGCGTTATTTTCGAAACTTGAACAAAGTTTTCCTTCATGAGACCAGCATTCAGACAATAACTACTGTAAAAAAAGGAGGAATAAGTTAAAGGTTAAATGAACAAAACAAAAAAAACATATCCTGGCGGTCACTTTTTCCACCAGATCTATCAACTTAAAATGACAAAAAAATTAATTTTATTATAGAAGGCGTCTCTGCAACGACGTTCTTACAAAAACAAATAATACAAAAATAATTACAAGGTTAAAACCGATTAATTACCTAAAAAAAAGAATAATACGTCTGGACGATGGTTGGTGAATAAATAAATAAATTAACAATGCGTTTGGTTTTCTTATATTCTATCGTATTATTATTATTATTACTAATACTACAATGCTAATTAATTTTTAGCTAATAATACATTGTGATAATTAATTCTTGCCCACATCTATGCAAATAATTAACTGAGAGCTAGGTACAATAAAAATACTGAATATGCTCTCATCACACATTAATATTTTTGGTATCCATATAGTAATCGACAAAAGTTATTATAATCTCCCCTTCTTAAAGAGCCTAAAGGAGATGTTGAAAGGGAATTTGAAATTCAGAAAACAATATGCAAATATACCTAGGTACATCAACTAAACATAGCACTCCTCGATATGCATATATTATTCAATCTGACCCATGTCCACATAATTCTCACTTCTTGGGAAACTTTTATAGATGCTATAAATTACAAGGCTTAGGATACACTTGATCTCTGAGCTGCCTTGCACTTAAAGAGATGGCATTATAATATTGCATCGATCCTCTAGATTTCCATAATACCTATCGATAATATAATGATATTACAAAATTTTCCTCGACCGGTTTATTTTTATTGGAGAGTTTAACTGCGTAAATGTCATTACCTATTTCTCTTATAGAGGGGAATAATTTTATAAACTATTGTATTTTATTAAAAGAGGAAACCGCTGTCTTAACTGTGTACCTACTTTTTTAGCATTGTTAATGGTGGGAAGGTGTCACGAATTCAAGTTAGTTTTCAAGTTACCATTCAAAGACCATAATGAAAACCTCCCCCCCCGACTTTCTTACAAAGGTCAGGAGATCTTTCCATGAGTCCCATTCCTTCCTCTTGTAGTACCTTTGACCAAAATATATTGAGTCTGAGGATCCTGTACACCTCTGAGGATACTAACAACTCAAGTAGTCACTTACCTCCGATTCAGTTTGATCATGTTGACCAGCCTCATGAACAGTTTGATGTGTCTGTAGCATGATCCCCCCCCCTAATACTCCTCTAGGCCTTTTTGGGGTTTCTCAATAACCCGGATTAGACGACCATTAGTCAAAACAAGTACAGGTGTGGTCCACAAAAGTTATCCCTGGTCCCGGTGATTTCCCCTGACATAATCGACCAGCTGTTTCCGCTTTGTTCTGTCCTTCTGCATCTCGAAAAGCTTGACAGAATGAGCGGCCCATACTTTGTTGCACCTGATCAGTCCATCTGTTCTCTTGCTCTTTTTTCAGGAACATTTCCAGACACGATTAGTCTCTCCAGGCTATCTCCATTCCTGTTAGCCACGTGGCCACAAAACTGGAGAAGTCGCTGCAGACATATTGATGACAATCTAGTTTTTATCTTCAGTTAATTTAGAATAGAGACATTTGTACGATGAGCAGTCCAAGATATTCGCAGCATTCGCCTTTAACACCAAATCTCGAAAGCGTCGATCATTTGACGTTCACGAGCACGGAGGGTCCAAGTTCCGATAAGCTTCAGTACCGTATAAGAAAATGGAGAAGACAAGACGTTCTTTGGGAAGTCGATCGATCTTTCAATATTTTAGTCAGTCGACTCATTAGAACCTCTGTCTCGCAGTTTCCGTCGGTGGTTATGGTAGTAAATACCCGTTTTTATCGAAAACGGTTTACGTTAGCAGTTATGACCAGGAGTGTCTTTTTTGTGTAGAAAATATTGGCGGTTAAAAATGGGCTTTCAAAATGGTAATTTGCCCCGTGTCGTAGATGAGGGACAAAGAAACCTCGCGCAACCCTAAAATATACACCACTGGCGTATGAAAAAATTTAGGTAGCATTAAAAAAGTAGCTAATATTAACAATAGAACATGTCTTGTGCGCAAAAGATGAATTCTGTACCTCAGACGGTTCTTCAGATATGAGAAACCATTATTTTATAACACCGATAACCATGTGTTCTTTTTTTTTAATTTTTTTTGATATTCCCTAGATCAGTGGCGGCTTGTGGATTGCAATGTTAGTGAAGTGTAGATTTTGCACAGGACAAGGTAAAGTCAGCTCGAAAATTCGAGTTTTGCAAAAGACTGGCGAGATTGATTTTTTTTTGACAGGATCTAGACATCTGCAGAACTCACGTCTGCAGAAGACCATGAGGCGAGGATAGGAACATATAGGCTGGAACAAAATAACAACTGGGGTAAACCTGGACCACTAGGTCACTCCAGAATAGCTCATTCCATCAATGATCCATTACGTGTGATGCACTCTGATAGGATGAGCCCTAAAATTATATTCGAGAAAAGTTTCAAGTCCTAATTGACTGGGAAGAATGGAAACAAATGGAAGAGCTATGTCTGAAAAGAGGACTGATCTGGTACAGAGACGGTTCCAAAACAGACTTAGGAGCAGGAGCCGGCTTGTATGGACTGTCCCCCAGATACAGCACGTCTGTATCATTAGGGAAGCACACCACAATCATGCAAGCCGAAATACATGGAATAGAGCAATGTCGACACATTGCTCTAGAATGTATGAAAAGGAACTATAAGAATAGGGAAATCTACATACTCTCCGACAGCCAGGCCTGGCCTGAAAGCTCTTCCATGCTACAAAACCAAATCAAAACTGGTATGGGAATGCATCAAAGACCTCAACGGTCTGGGAAAATAAAACTGGGTAACACTTGTTTGGGTACCGGGTAACCGAGGAGTAGCTGGTAACGAAACGGCGGATGAAAACCGATTTCCGTAGCTATCAAAAAACAACAACAAACAACAACATTACTTACCAAAAAGTTCTGGCTAATTAGTCTCCGCAAAAGTCATATACGTGAAATAAAAAAAAATAAAAAAGTTTTTTTACCGCAAGGTCGCGGTTGGACGCTTTCCGGTTAGTTCGAAAATTCGATTTTTGCACAAGTTCGGTCAGATTCATTTTTTTACAATATCCGGTTAGACAAGATCCAGTCAGCTGGTTTTTGTACAAGTTTTGAGAAATTAAAAAAAAAATGGAATTTTCGTAATGACAGTACCTTGCAAAAAAAACGGGCTGACCAGAACTTGTAAATAAAAATCCAGCTGACTGGATCTTGTCAAAAGAAATCAAACTGACCGGATCTTGCTGAAAAGACATTTCGTGCTGACTGGAATGTGTGAAAAATCGAGCTGACCATAGCTTTTCTAACCAGATCTTGCCAAAACAAAACAAAAACAAAACAAATTAAAACATAAAAATCAGACGTGGTGCTTTTTATGAAGTGGCATATATAGTGGCACTTCACTCATTTAAATTCATATGAAAAGGCGCCACTGCCCTAGACCTAAGCTTGATTGTTGGAGTTTGAATGGGGATATTATTACCCCACATTATTATAAGGTGTAATTATTACGATCTGTTAGAGGGTAACCGTTGCTAAGGTTGATTTCTCTACTTTTCCTTATGAATAATCGACTTACTTAATTATTAAATTTTTAAGTTGAGTACATCAAGGATGAGTTTGTTCATATTATGATAACCTACAGTCATAGTAGTTATTAACGCTGGAAATACTTGAGCCAACGAAAAAATTGACAAAAATTTAATAGCGTACCAAGTTTTTTTTACTAATGTCTTTTAGGAGACTAATGGACTCACTTCTTTGTTATTCGTTTCTTGAATGTAAGCAAAAATTTTAATTATAACATTAATGATGGCAGCAATAATTAGATACTGTGAAACGAAATAAAAGATGAATCGTTAAGATATAGAAAATGAATTTTGAATGACATTGAACGTAATAGTGTCATGTTAAGTTAAGTAGTCTTCTGACCATACCTTGAGAGTGTTGTTCATAAGAGAGTAATAGTTGTTTTGCTGGAAAATTTTTATAACCTTTTTTTATTATTGAACCTTAATAGACCTACTGTTTAATTGGTGTAATAAAAGTAATGTTTGGGTAACTTGCATAACTATTTATACGTGCTTACGTACCTGGATTTACTGGGCTCATTAGTTATTTATTAGAATGACGATCATTAATGCGATAATATTATCGCAATAATGAAGAAGATAAAGAAGACCATTAGTTCACCAAATTAATTAACATTTAAAATAAAATTAAAAACCCTACTTAGCTAACTATGATTATAATAAGCTCAAAAGATACTCATACAGATGAAGGACCACGAGTCGCTCATGTTCATCTTCTAGACGACCTTGAGAGACTCCATCAATGATCCTTGCACTAATCGCCTCTTACTACAAATCGCAATTGTCTATTATTACACTATCATTACTCGGTTATGAAAAGGAAGGCCGCGGTAGAGACCAATCGGCGAGACATTGAACTTACCGTTGCGTCACCTACACCTGTTTATTGTTGTCGACTTTATTGTCAATATAATTATAACTTCTTTAGGATGGGATGCAATTATTTGGCTACTAAAGAACAACAACTCTTAGAAGATAATCGTCTGCCAATTTTCCCGACTCAATCTAGTGGCCAATATTTTATATGTGATTATTATATCGTGTGATCCACAAAATTTTTCATCAACTAGTGCCTTGAATAAAATGAGGCATGTCTGCCAGATAAAATATAAACAATTAGAAGGTGTATAATTGAACTACTCCCATCAATGATCTACAGATCTTAGAACAATAAAAATAAAAACATGACTTACCTAATGAAAAGGAATGCCATAAAACTGACAGGATTTGATATTATGACATAATATGACACATGAGAATTTGAACTACGACCTACTAATGTTATTTTAAAATTATTTTCCTAAAATGAGATCAGAACATGACTGCAATAGCCATCTCTCTCTTCCAAGGCACCAGTTGATGAAAAATTTCGTGGATCACACGATATAATGTATAGTATAGCGAATAATATTGTAATGTAACCAATCCAAATAGGTATACTTGATTGATTACTTCTGATTATTGTTAACAATTCATTACTACATTTGAATAAATGCCTCCAGTTTCCTTAATAATAGGAGATCTTTACATAATTTTTTAGGTTATGACAACACAAAATTTTGAATTTTTCCGTTTGGATCTGCAATTGATGATCCTTTGATGACCCTTTGATAAAGGCCAGACGGTCGTTGTATGAGAGGAGTTTCATTTCTTTCACTTGTAGCTCCTCAGATCGAAAAATGTTAAGCCTGAGCAGGCTGCTATATACTTCGCATACGCCTATATAATGGTAAGAGTCATCGTCATCTATTCCGCATTTAGGGCAGACCGGGTCCCGAGTAACACCCATAACTTGTAGATGTCTGTTCAGACTGCTGTAACCGGTGAGCACCCAGACTAGCAGTCTAACTTCTTTCCGATTCCTTTTAGACATGCTGGTTCATCTGTTTCCGATCGGACCAGCCAGAAAAAGCCTGGCCTGTCTGCAGCCTGATAGTATTTCCCAGTGATCCTCCAGACCCTTTCGAGTCCATTTTTTTTATAGATTCGTTGAGAAGATTTTTGGTCAGACCCTGTACAGGCTCTGGTCCACAAAAGGTTTCCCTGGTCCCGAGCTTCGCGTAGTGATCTGCTAGCTCGTTGCCTGGTACACCTGAGTGTGCGGGAACCCATACGATATGCACTGATTTTCTGTCCGCCAGACTATTCAGCGTCTCGGCACACTCCTGGACCAGTGGGGAGCTGGTTCCGTGTGAGTTATATCGTCCGTTCCTTGACTTCTAATATCTGCTCCAATCTGGCTGCTTGTAGGATAACAAAAACCTCCGCCTGGAAGGCAGTTGTGGTAGACCCAAGGGGAAAGGATCTTCCCAGTTTGCGTCCAGTCAGGTAGAGCCCTGCTCCTATGTGGCCATTTTTGTTCCTGGAGCCGTCTATGAAACAAACTAGTCCTCCCGGTTCAAAGGCTACCTCTCTTTTATCCACTTTTTCTGTTCAGGAATTTGCAGTGAATATTTCTTATTTTCTCTGTTGTTCCCTGTTTTTGAGGTGGCCATAAGGTTCGAGATTAGAATTTCTATCTCAGCAACCTTGGCTCTCTCTGAATGTCCTTTGTATCCTCCGCCTTTCCAATATTCTCGAATCTCGCATTCTAAAGTAGGCCGCCACGGCCTCGCCTTTTATCCAAATGGGAAGCGGTGGCAGCTCCAGAATGACATTCAGGGCTGCTGACGGGGTGGTTCTCATTGCACCTGTTATTAACAAACTGGCGAGCCGTTGGAGTTTGGCTAGCCGGTTTGTGACGGTTTTGTTTTTAGTTGTTTTCCACCAGACGCACCGAACCATAGCTGATTCTCGGTCTGATGATGGCCGTGTATAACCAGTAACTCCAGGTCAGTTTTTCATCTAATACCATTCCAAGATATTTGGCCTCCCCGCTCAGTGTTAAGAGTTTCCCAAACAGTCTGGGTGGTTTATATCCCATTTTTTCTCTTCTACTTGTGAAGAGGACCATATCAGTCTTTCCAGGATTGATGGTCAGACCGGCCTCTTCACACCACTTTTCGATTATCTTGCATGCACTCTGCATGCGATCGCAGACCACACTTAAAAATTGACCGGTTACTAGAACCAGCCCGTCGTCAGCGTACGCCTGTGCGTACTGTCCGTCATCTGTCAGGCGCTTTAGGAGGCCGTCTATGATCAGGCACCACAGGTGAGGTGATAGGCAGCTGCCTTGGGGACATCCGCCACTCACCGCTCACCGCAATGCCAACTCGAACTACTTCTCCCGCTCCTGACGACACCTGCCTGATGATCGCTGAAGCAATCCAGTTAACCAGCACCGGGGGGGGGGTGCCCCTCGATTGCAGCTCTGTGCATATGGCTTTTGTTTTTGCCTTATCAAAAGAGCCTTCCAATAGGGTTAAGAAACTACCGATGAAAAATGATCTTTCTATAATAACACAGATTAAACCATGGATTATTGGAAATAAGGCAGTGCTAGAGACCAAACGGCGAGACATTGATGCTCTCTGCGCAAATCTATTTACTTGGGATTTGAATACAATGATCCCGATGAATAGGTCTCCTGTTAGGCTTTTTTTTTGGCCCAGATCAGTCATCTTATAACGGACGGGCTTTGGGTAAGTTCCTAATAAATATCTCTTGGGATGATATTGATCGTATGTCTCAAGACTTTGTCCCTATACCAGCTGAATAGTTTTAACCGCGAAAATCTTCTTCTTGACCAATCTCAGTGCCAACGAATCACTGACTAAGAACATCAAAAATAGAAATGGGAAAATTCTAACAGATAGTAAAGATGATGGTAAAGAACAGCCCTAGATAGTATAGACAGTATAGCTTCAGTTCTCGTAATAGAGTGCGCAGAAGGCCTGGACAAACTAGCACTACACAACACCGTAAAACTTATATGGGTTAAAAGATATGGTCAAGATAAAAATAATCTTATAGCAGATCATTTGTCCCGACAGGGGTCAAAATTGAGCATTATTGGCCCTGATCCATCTGGCACAAACTGCTACCAGAGCCCCAATCAAATGTATAACATGTCAAGAACACGTGAAAATACGGCGAAATCTGAAGACATGTCATCAAGGCAGGTTAGCAATTAAATTACTAGCCTGACACGAAAAGGGCTAAATATCTCCTGCAGCTATCAAGAACACGCCTAAGGCTCCTAATAGGCATTTAATCTGACCACTGCAGACTAAATAAACACCTTCATACAATCATTATTGGGATGACACGGGAGCCAAAGTGCAGAGGACGTGAGAGAAGAAGAAAAAAATTTCAGGACATGTCGTGCTCTGTCACTGTCCAGCGCATCGTCAATATCGACAATCCACATTGAGGGAAGTCTGACTTGATATGGCCAGAATTGGACAGACCCGCCGGGGCTCGTCCTTATGTACATCCGAGCAATTTGATGGTTGGAGGATGAGTAGCTGGGACTGTCCACTCGAGAGGAGGTGCAAAAAGGTCCAATGGAGGTCTAGATGCGAGTAAGAAATCACCGTCTCTGTAACAATCCAGACAGTAGACAGTTGGTAAACTATTAAATAATGAAAATAGGGATTTGGTAATAAAATAAATAGTTATTGACTCGTTGACATTGAAGCTTATACAGGGTGAGTCAGTTTCATGTAGCAGGATTTCATCAGCTTATAGAACACCTGTTTTGAGGAATAAAAGTTCCCATGAACATATATGCGGAAAAGCTTAGAAAAAAGATACAGGGAGTTGAATTTTTTTTTCACTTTTCTTGTGCATTTCAGTGCACATCTCTGTGCAATAGTTGTCCATGCTGTTTTCTTATCACTTTCATTTATTTTACACCTTATCTTATTTATTAAAGTTTGATTTAGCCTTTCAACAGCAAATTTAGCATATCATTCCTTGGAATTTATGCCTGGGTACTGGTCCGTTAATACCATATCAATGCTGTAGCTTTGTGTCACAGTTTTTATCAGTTTAATAAAATCATTGGAACTTTGATTTCTTGAGGTGAGAATGTAAGCAAATCTTGTGAAATGGTCAACTGAAAGATGCAAGTATTTTTTTGTGGACCGAGATCCTCCAAAGCCCCCAATAGTATCAATGGATACGATTTCAAATGGGTGTGTTGATGGGCCCAAATGTGACATTAGGCCATATTTTGGTTTTCTTCTTGATTTGTTTTTTATGCAAATTTCACATTCATCACAGATTTGTTTAATGTTTTCGATTATATTCTTTGGTATGTAGAATGGAGTTATTTTATTTATCATTTGAGTTCTTCCAATGTGGCAGTAAGTATTGTGGGCATCTTTAATTAACGTTTTGCTAAGTTCTTCTGATTGAATGATTTTTTTCGCTCTTTTATTCTTCCTGTAGTAAATTCCATTCTCCAATGTGAGTTTGGTTTTTTTTCTTTTTCAGGTCTGGATTTGTGTCTTGATCATATTTTATATCTTCTAAGTTTATTAAATTTACCACTTTTAAAAAATCATCCCTATTGTCGGAAGGTTCTAGAACCGGATTCCTGCTCAAACAGTCGGCTTCTTGATTTGATTTTCCTGGATTATAGTTTATTTTGAAATTATATTGGATAGGTAGTACATCAAATCACCTAGTTCCTCATCAGTTCTAGCCTTGATGTTCATATTTTCTAATGGTTTGTGATCTGAGTATACTGTGAAGGTCCTGCCCATAAGCCAGTGCTGCCAATATTTCACAGCTTCTTTTATTGCGAGGCATTCTAGATATATTGCCTTTTTCTTCTTTTGGGCTTCTGTTAGTTTCTTTGAAAAGTAAGCGACTGGCTTACTCTCTCCGTTTTCATCTTCTTGTTTTAGTACTGCCCCCACTCCTTTGATGCTGGCATCAGTATCAAATATATCAGTATCATAAATATTTAAAGTTCCCCATAGTTTTTAAGTGAATTAAGTCTAAAAAATGTCGAAAAAATGAACTTATTTCTGCGGTGTGATCAAGTTTAGACCAAATTTACTCAGAAACTGTGTGGAATTTCGAATTACCTTTTCTGATCAGAAATCTCTAGGAAATCCGATGAATCTGATGAATTTTGTCACCCGCGTTTTTCTTCGTTTTGTGTGCTCTAAATTATGATCAATAATCTCTTGATTTAAAATAAAAACATTGAGAAATGCCACAGCTATGCGGCGAAAACTGATTTTTTTTCAACACCCTGTATCTTTTTTTAAGCCTTTCCAGACATTATGTTTATGGGAAATTTTATTCCTTAGAACAGGTCTTCTATAAACTGGTGAGTTCTGCTACAAAAAACTGACTCATCCTGCATATCTATTAATTTAATGGAAACTTATTTATTATAATATCCTTATTAATTATCAGAAGAAAAACGGGTAAAAATAACACAAGTTACATGCAAACATAACAATTTTTTAAGCTTTTTTTTCTTGAAAATATACCTTAAAGAAATCAACATCGAAGAGATCTCTGAGAAAAAAGAATTGCAAAAAGAAGACAATACATAAATTAAGAGAGGAAAAATACAATGTTCAGTTATCTGGTGTAGACTATCAGAATAATTAATAATATTAAAAAATTAATAACAATAATTTTATTGGAATGTCAACATGTCTGAGTACCTAATTAGGTTCTGTTTTTTAATTCTAATTCTATTAATTACACTTAAATACATTAATTAAAGATAATTCTAAAGTCTGGCGAAACATGAAATTAACATATTTTTGATTTCCATATATGAACTCTAAGGATCACGCTCATTGGACCACGCAACCATTATAATAACTAATTTTTTCAGAGTATGAACTATTTATTTTTAACGCTTCAGACAACATCTTAATAATATGCAATATTTTATAATCTTACAAAATCATGACATTTGAACATAGGTACGAGAGTGATTTGAATTGTATTGCCCCGACATAAAAGTAAACGCTTTGGAAGGACAGCATTTTTTTTATTTATCAACGTTAGGACCCACAGATGATGACACACTTGGTATTTAGTACAGAGGGAGTCCATTACCTTATATCAACCCCGAAATAGAAGTTAATTTTTAAGATATTCTTCACTTAAGATAAGACTTCACTCTCTTAGTACGTTTTCTCAGAAATTTAGCAGCTGAGAACCTCAAAAACTTCATTTACACCTGCACAATTCTGTAGGACTTAAGACTTATCTGTCTTAGCTCGTTTACCCAAAAACTTATTTAGGAACTGAGAACTATACACAACATACCTGTAAACCAATTTTTCCAAGATGTGAGATTTTTATTAGAACTTTTTCTCTGAAACTTTGAACTATCAAGGACAAACACCGCTAATTTCTGTAGATCTAAGACTTCTCTAATTTTGTACGTTTTCTCAGAAACTCGACAACCGAGAAACGCTGTAAAATATTTCCTAAGACTTTCTGAGATCGTTTTTTCAGACACTTAGAAACTCTAACCCCTGTATATAAACGAAATGTGGTTACATCTAAGACATTTTCGTCTGGGTACGTTTTTCAAGAAATTTAGAAACTTTGAAACTCAAAACATTGAAAAATAATTTATTTAGGATATGACACTTTTTTTTGGAACGCTTTCTCATCTGAAACTTTGAACTTCCAAGAGCAAACATCTCTAAGCTAATTTCTGTATATCTAAGACTTCTCTTCTTCTCTTCTTGTCAAGGTTTTCTCTGAAATTTTGTAGCTGTGAGACCCCAAGTACCTGAAAAATATTTCTAAGACTTTCTCAGATCTATTTCTCAGAAATTTGGAAAATGATACCTCTGTAGATGAGTGACTGTTAGATCTAATATTTTTCCGCCATGGTACGTTTTTCAAAAAATTTAAGAACGTAGAAACTCAAAGACCTGTAAAACAATTTTTTTAGGATCTGCGACTTTTTTTGAACGCTTTTTTCGACACTTAGACAATTCCTGCAAGATCTAATTAAACTTTCTCTTTCTTAGTACGTTTTCTCAGAAACTTAGCAACTTAAAAAATGTCTAGCACCTGTAAGACTTCCAAGACATCCGTCCTAATACGTTTTTCGCGAAACTAAGGAATTTAGAAACTCAAACACCTGTAAAGCCATTTCTATAGGATCTGCGACTTTTATGCGACTTTTATTGCTCTAAGATTTAATCAGACTTTGCATTCTTAGTACGTTTTCTCAGAAACCTAGCAACTTAAAAACTCTGGCACCTCTAAAATTTTTCTAAAACTCTTTCAGATCCTTTTCTCAGAAACTTAAAAATTGATACCCCTGGAAATGAAGGATTGTTAGATCTAAGAATGTTTCGTCCTGATACGTTTTTCGAGTAAACAAGCAACTTAGAAACTCAAACACCTGTAAAACAATTTTTGTAGGATCTGCGACTTTTTTGAAACGCTTTCTCTGTGACTTAGATCTGATTTCAATTCCTGTAAGATCCAAATATCCCCTTTTTTAGTACGTTTTCTCGGAAACTAAGCAACTTAATAACCCTAGCACCTGTCAAATATTTCCAAAGCTATCTCAAATCCATTTCTTAGAAACTTAGAAACCGATACCCCTCTGTAGATGAACTATTGTTGGATCTAAGACTTTTCCGCCTTGGTCTCTTAGTACGTTTTTCGATCTTTCCTTCTAACTTAAAAAATAAGATGAACATTCTTGAATTAAACTATCTTAGATTTCACATAACTTTGGGTTAGTCTCTTTCACTGATCAGCATCTGGAGTGGTTCTTGGAGGAAATCAAGACAGACATAAAATGAGGAAAATAACTTCAAGAGTCTTTAAAAATAAACACACGACCTCAAATATTAATGATGGCCGTAAATTCGATATTATTTTAGTAATCAAAATCATAAAACGGAAAAGAGAGTTATGTATCAACTTGACCGTCAATCGAAATGAAGTAGGCAGTTTGGAAATCATATCAAAATTGCGACTATGACGTAATTAAAATCGAGATTTAAAAAGGTAATTTCTCGGGAAACAGCTTGTTGGGTACACGAAGAAATCTTAAATTCCCTCAGGATTCACGACTGTCTTGCGTTGCGTCCTCTTCATTCCCCACAATATCTCCCGAAGAATTTCTTCATAACTAAAGATAGTCATCCTTTCAGATTTGCGGTTTCCATCAAACATAATGAGCTCTTGTTGAAGTGCCCACTTCGGCCGTTGATCAACCTCGTCTTGAAGTGGTACGACTAGGTAGCCAGTGGATATTTTCAGAACATATAACTGTTCCATTGGACTTTGGTCTTATCTTCTCTTGTAATTACCGGGAAATATATTAACGTGTTGAAGCTTAGGTTTCTGCCATTGCATGGATAGGCACCTACATGAATCTGATACCTACATCTGATACTAAAGCAGCAACCTTTAATGAGGAACTTCTTTGAAACATCACACTTAATTGTCCCAAACCAGGCAAGCTCATTAGCTGGGTGGGATTATTGGGACGATTTGGTGTTCTCATTGCGTTGAGGTATGCTAATATACTAGCTATCCTCCTCCAAGGATGAACATCCGAGAAATGTAATTCACATCTTTCTGGGGAACATTTACACAGGACGTTTAATTGATTCGTAACGTTGTCTCTTTTGTGAGGAGTTGTATCTCTTCAATTTTTTTGTTAATAATGAGACCACTATTTTGGCGCCGGAAGTCGAAAAATAAATTCAGAGGTCTTGATGGCGATTAAAAGAAAACTACTTGGAAGTCCTGCCGGGTCCTAGGAACATATTGCAATAAAGAGAAGCCCTAAAACTTAAAATATTCGCTTTCTTGAGTTCAAGCCATCGACTTCTACAGCAGGCTGACCAGTTATGGCTTAATTCCGGGGTTCATTTCATAAATATAACGGGATTTTCTGTTAGGTAGAGGTGATTTCCCATGGATGGATGTCTGCCCCTTTGTACTCGCGACAAGTCAATTAAAAATTACAAATCTTTATTTACAAGTATTCTATTTACACGTATCTATATTTGTCTTGCTAATACTGATAACCACTGTATCCTATGGGCCGGCTCTCGTCCTCCACAATCGATCCGATTGGCCGTAGATAGCCGCGTCGAGGCGTGTGTTAAGCCTATTGGTTGTGATGCGCCGCCGCCGTCAATCAATTCACGGCCGACTTTACAGCGCCAGTGATCTGCTCGCCGTCGCACCGTGCGTGTCGATCATCGCAGTCTCCGGAATACGCGCCAGGAAGATATCCGGGAGGGTATTCTCCGACGACGGGGTTACCTGAAACAAAGTCCGTTCCCGATGCCTCAATATGACCTCGGGACGGCTGTTACTGAATCCGGCCCTCAATACAGGCCGGATAGGGACTGAAGGGATCAGCCGGTACTTCAGTGCAGCGCCGACTGATTCCCTATACTGAATCGGTTGCCCTCCAGAGCTAACTCCACTCTGGTCGGTCTGCCGATGCCGGGTTACAGTTAGGTTCGACTCATTTCATCGACCTACTGTAGCCGGCTATGTAAATGGGACAGGGTGCACTCAATACATGCCCCCGGTGATCTCCGAGCTCAATTCACAGGGAGAGAGAGTTGTTCTCGAGTCAGTACCTCGGATCCTCTGGTCAGCTCTTCATTTGGCTCTCTTTATATAGCCGGTGCTGGCGGATAAACCCCTCCTGATAAACCCCTCTAATAATGAAATAAATAATAATTACCAACGAAAGCCTTGGATTTCGTTACAACATCTAATTGTCATCATCACCCTCGGTGTCTAGTAGAAGAAATGATGGATGCTACTGAGATTATGCCAAAGAGTAACTATTCTATGGTGGCCCCTGCAGTTTGAATGTTGGCATAAAAATACCCTCCTACACTTTTCTGGCTTCAAAAGAGAGCATTTGGATGCTTCCGTCGAACCTCTGAACAGTAGAAAGAAAGTGCTCTGTCATTGGAAGCTGGTGGGTGAGGAGGCTGTGTAATGATTGGACATAGGGCTCAAGAGGAGATGGGGACTTTATTTTATTATCACCATTGCCGCATATTCCAGGAGTCTTTTTAGCCATTTCAGCGCCGGGGCATAGCACCAAGTGTAGGGTAGATGAAGTAGGTACTTACCTAATTTAATATACAGCTGCAACTATACCTACAACCATTATTAATGAAAGTACCCCTGAAGTATCTACTGAATATTATTTAATTTCACACTCATCGTGCGGGCTTAACAACCTTCAAAGATCTCTGTTATGAAATGACGCCCTAGAAATCGGACAATTAAAAGAAGATATCGACTTGATGTAAAGTGGTTTGCAATCATAGTCTGTGGCCTTGTAAATCGGGTCTATTCCTTGTGAAATAAAAGAAAATCATAATATGCATTGATAGCCTTCCTGTAAATGAGAATAATAAATTAACTAAATGAGTACCTATGTGTCCAAGGACAATAACTAGATAAGTCGTATATGGTATTCGCTAGATGCCACTGACCATAACACATGCAACACAGGCAACTCTGCATGCTCAAGATGCAGAGTTTCTATGGTAGAAATTAAATAATTATTGTATTTACCTACGTCGTAATAACTTGTTAAAATAAATTATTTCTGTTTATGAATACTTATGCCATATGATCTAGGGTTACTTACCTGAGGATCTATTTAGATTTTTTTGCTCCTCACAGCAAATTATACCTTTTTGTGCCTGTCCAACAAACTATAGTAATTATTATTACCTGCCTGTTTTATTATTATGCATTTTTTCTTGAAGTTAATTTTTCTTATTGTGAGCTCAAGCATTGATGGTTCTTAACCATATCATAGGCAGTGAAGGCGAGCTTATTGAAAATGTCAAAACGATAGATTTTGGCGGCTCGGTGGCTTCGCTCGTGATTTGGTCAGGTGTTCCCGTCGATTGAAATTTAGGAGCAACGGAGGCTGGGCTTGTAAAGCAATTTCCAAGAAATGTATTAACTCGTGATTTGACTTGACAATGCATCAAGAAGCGGCGTGAGCTCTCGAGAGCGAACGAAGTCAGATAAGCAACTCAACGTAATTATATAATGATTTTATACGACTTCGATCACTTTAGAGAGTTCCCGGGGAATTCAAAATTTCCCGTAATAATATTGAAAGGTAAAGCTATGAAGACGTTTCAAAAATCGAACATTTTAAATGTATTACTAATTTCCCATACATAACCCTACGACATTGTCGTGCTTGAATAGGTAATCTCTGTATATAACAATATTATTTTTTCTTTTTATTTGCAGCACAAACCACAAAGATGTCGACATCATCTGTAACGCCGACTGAAGTGGACGTCTCCAAGTTTCCCGACCGTGTTTCCAGCATATTTACCGGGAGCACCGTGCTGATTACTGGCGCCTCCGGTTTCTTGGGAAAGGTTCTTCTGGAGAAGCTGCTGCGAGACACGCAGCTGCGACAGGCTTACATCGTAGTGCGCACCAAGAAAGGGAAGACACCCAAGGAGCGTCTCAATGATATACTCCAAAACCCTGTAAGTAAAATTGATATTCTTATAATCTTGAAATTGTTTAAAATATTTCTAAGATTCTTTCTCACCACTTAGTAAATGAAATTGATCGTCAACTCTTTTAGTAAATTTAGTTCTTGCTCCTGTTCCCCACCTAGGGGGCCGAAGAGCAAGGCGGCTTGCATGCGCGATGACTTAAGAGAGTGCAGCATCAACTAGAGAAATACTCCTCAAACAATAGTCACTGCATCAAGCGTTGATCAGTCCCTTTTTCTGGTCCACGTCGAGTCAAACAGCAGACATGTTACCTTGAGCTTTCCTTGACAAGTTGGCGTGGTTATCTTAGATGGGATTAATTTTAATTCTATTACGTTAACGATGATCGTGCATGGTGTTGCAAGACAAGGTAGCACCTGTGCCACTTGTGATCTTGAAACTCGGTTTGAGAGATTGCTATAAATCGCTTATCGACCTTATTAGTAGGTATATTTGATAAGTTATCTCACTTTATCGTGGTAAGTTAAAGATTGAGGTAAGGCCCTAAAATTGAGAGGCATCGTTTAGTGCTCTCTTTTGGGTGTGAAGTTGTCGTTTGTTTCAGTTTGACGTTTCGATTGATTAGGTACTCCAACCCACGATGCAGTGTTACCTGATATTTTTGGAAGGAACTACTGAGTATCCATTTTAAGAGCAACTGGATGAGTAATCTGGTCAAGATATCTCGCATTCCGGTGAAGGCGCAATATGAGACTGTATGAGGTCAAGTGCAATTATTGAAAACTATCAAATTGAGATCAAAAACCTGATATGACCAGCTCGAATTCCGCGTTATTTCCTGTCATAGCAATCAGTCTACCAAGAGCCACAGCATGGACCGACATAAAACGTCTAAACTGAGTTATGAGTATATATGCACAGTTGTATAGAAGCAATAGCACTGCCTCATACAGGTTTGAAAAACCGATTGCTTAAGAGTTGCGTAAGCTCATTGTTTTTTTTTTTAAACAGGCTCACTTCACAGATCACCAAATTCAGATGTTCGAGTTACGCAGAGCCTTTCGCTGATCTGCCATATGACTGGAATGTAGCAATCTCCGGATCAATAAGAACTTAATGCAAACCATGGTGGCTGTGAAGTGAGTGTCCATGAAAGATAATATCTGTATAAGTGCAAAAACGAATCTCTCGTCTAATGTACTTATTACACTATTACATAGAAATCTGGGTAATAAGTAATATGATTCTCGTAAAAAGGCACCTACAACAGAATGAGACATTCTAATTTATTTGCTTAATGTTACAACCAGGTTCTGGAATTATTAATTTAAATAATTAGTAGATAATTATCATTATTTATAGCGTAATGAAAATAAAAGCTCTTCGTGTAATAAATTAATATTATGATTTATTATCATAAAAATCTCAAAGAGCTACTTTCACTATCAGTTCACTTTCAAATCTTATTTTTTGAAATTAAAAATGGGTGTAAGATATCTTACATTGATATTAAAGATTGCTGTAGGATAAATTAAGGATGATAATCTTCAAGCAAATCTTATTCCTCTTTGCTTAGAGCATTTATCCACATTATAAGATACAAGTACAGTAATATAACTCTGAGCACTGAATACTAAACACAGCTGAAGTCTTATCTTCATGTTCACTTTCACTGGCTTACCGATATCACTCTAAAATATCAAGTCGATCTTACTCCGATAACATCCCAAACTATCTCGACTGACATGCATCACGGACCTCAGTTCATTTGTAGAGGTGTTGGACTTATTTTAGAACGTCAACAAACAGAATGAATCCAAATAACAGAACGGCTGTCGAATATTTCATATAACCACGTTCCAGAATCCAATTGAGTCGGCCAGAAGTTACGCGAATGGAAGAAGAAGACATTTCATACCTCAGTTTACAAATTCATCGAATTCTTATCTTGTAGCATTAATCCCCCCCCTTACTCTCGATCGTCCTGATTGAAGTCTTTTCACACTTTCGGTTGAACCAACTTCATATTCCATTTAGGAGCCTTCGTTCGATTGATGGCACTTGACCTTCTTCCTTACCAGGGACTGCACGCATATATTTTGATGTTTCTCAAATCATCTTGATTTGAGATCTCGGAGATCTCGAAAAGCCGACGCTTAGCGAACAATACTTCATTAAATTCTTATCTTGTAACAGTACCCCCTCCCTTATCTTTTCACTCTTCCGGTTTAACCAACTTCGACTTCCATTTAGAAGCACCTCTACGCCGGGCTCGATACTTCACGTCATTGAGTCTCCTGACAATGGTGTAACCTTTCGCCCAGAATGATGAAAAGACAATCACTTTCCTTTGGTTGGATTATAAAAACACTCCTTGTCTCCTATGGAGTCACCAGAATTTCTTTCCTGTTGCACCTTGCCTTCGTTTGATTGATGAACTACTTCACTTTCTTCCTAGGCAGGGACTGCACTTCCATCTTGGTGTTCCTCATCAACTTGATTGGAGATCTCGGGAGGCCGTCGATTAGAGATCACTGCACCAAATTACAATAAGGTTGCCAGATCACCTTGTCGATTGTTACCAGGACTGGAGCTTGTACTGTAGTCTCCTTCGGTCTAGGTTCCTATTCTACATTGATCATGACTCTCTGCGATCTTGACGTCGAATAACATCAGGTTCACAATATCCTGTTTGACCAATCGATGACCCACCTGATCACCTAATCGATGACCCAGTAGCAATTGTCATGACAATTGGTCTTCCGTTTATCTGCCCTTTTAATTTTACTCCCAGATCGTGAAATTGCGTTTGAATGTTCTGATGGAAAGCGTCTTTGAGGTTTTGCAGTCACGTATCAGTTACGGGAGCTGAAACCACAACGATAACAATTTTTTTAGCATTCTGGTCCTTACCAGGACTTCGTTCAGGGAGTGCGTAGTCTCAAAAACACTAAAGTCAACAATTAGACTAGAACCACAACGGTATAGCACTTCCTGGAAGCAATTATTCTTCTTAGATTCCATTCTTCCTTGATTTTTTATCTTTAAACTTCTCTAAAATTTTCTTTTTTCTCTTTATTGATGTTCACTGCTCTCATTTTTGGGAATGTTATATAGTTCGACGCCTTCATTACAGCTTCCATCTCTAACGCTGCACTAAAAGACTCGGCGCATCTGGGGGCATTACAGTTGTAGCCCTTTCTACTCACTCCCTTTTTAAATTTTGAGTAAAGATGCCAAAAGAAAAATGTGCGAGCAGAAGATGCTATTCCCTCTGGCTCCGTTCGGGTACGTTCAAATTCCTTTGAACCCGAAGCGGAACAGAGGGTGTTGGGGGATCTTAGAAGAAAGTTACAAATTTTTCAGTGATCGTCTAGATCAATAATGTTTTCTAAAAAAATTTCCAAAAAGTTTCAAAAAGCTGTTCAAAGACCTGACCTGACCTGCCCTACGCTGTGATTATTTAAATTTCAGGTCACACAAAACACACTAAAATAAAAGTTGGAACTCTCGAACATAACTATTGTCCAGGAACGGAAACTAAAATAGAGACTGGAACTAGAACCTGGAGCTAGAGCCTGGAGCTGGAACCCTGCAAATTAAAACTCATTACCATCTGAATCTACCAACCGTCATTTAATATTACCGAAGTGTGCACGCCATTATACCCAAGTCGAGCTTCTCTAAACTATCCCATGTTACTCAGTATCACCAAATCTCAACACTACCTAATTAGAAACCACATAGAAATTAGCCCTGATAAAGAACTCTCAAACAACAATTTCATACCTGAGTTTAAACAAACCACTACACGAAACAATTAACTAAATAATTCACTTTATTGAACCATGTTCACACCATCAGTATTTCAGACAGAAAGAAAGACCAACCTAATTTCGTCGGTTTCTGACCTGAGAGCTCCCCTCCCTCTAATCGATACATCTACCCATCTTCCTTTACCCTTACTGCTCTGACATCGCCCTTCTGACTGGCGGATGGCAGACTGGAATCTGACAGACTCATCATTCGACCTCGCTACAATGCCCCAGAATATAAAACTAGCGGTGTGTAAACATTCCGATCATGTGTATTATCCTGCGCCTTTTGCTAGTCTAATTTTCATTCGAAACAGATGTGGAAAAGCGCACGCTGCACAGTCGCGCGACTAAATGTCGTTAGTGTGCGCCTTGTTTGAGTATTTGGCCATGCTGACAATCGATGCGTCGCGAGAGAAAAATCACGGACGACAAAATAGTGGCTTTCTCGCCTGGCTTCAACTGAAAGCATAGTTGATTCCGGGCTGTTTTGTCGTGGTGTGAGCCACAAGCTGTATCCTGTCAACCGCAAAGCGATTAAATATTCAGTTTGAGATGATGAGACCTAAAAAAACTGGAATCTACATTGCAGGACACGGCGTCACAAAACCGTTCTGCGTGGACAGTAATAATAGTTTCGGGCAATTTGTTGGTGAAGTAAGATCAATTTCGATTCAACGTTGTTTCAGTTTGTGAGGAGATTTTATATTTTAAGTGCATAATTTGATTTTATGGAATTATAAATGTCTACATTAGATCAAACACCTCTAATGTATCAATAATAATATTAATAAAGTCAAACGGAAAACTTAGGTAAACAATAAGGCAGTTGAAAGGCAAAGGAAAAAACATAGGTACAAGTAAGTCAGCTAACTAAAGATTATCTTTGCTATGATGGAAAGCCATACCTGAATCATGGCTGCCGAAGGCATTATCCAAATAAGTTATTTCGTGCAATCAGAATAAGTTATAGCTGAGGTGGCAAAGCTCATTATTGTTAAATTTCCATTACTAAATAATACACCTTTGTGAAGTATTGTTATTTAAAAAATCTTATTTACAAACATAATTGGTTGTTTACAAGTTTGTTATTATCTTAAGATTCCTTGAAGAAGTTACCACGTTTTTTATTCTAAACCTGTCTTATTCTAATGATCATTATTATAGTTGATGTGTGTAGTTTTTCACGGCCAGCGTCCATTGAAATAAAAAAAATAGAAAAGGATGGAAAACTACCATTTCTTGATGTCCTCGTTAACAGAAATTTACCAAAAAGCAACATACACTGCAATCGATATTTACACAAAAACTTCAACCAGCATCCAGGTCAAAAACGAGTAATAATAAAAACCCTGGGGAATCTTTTATCCTGAATTTGTCACACCCAACATCTGCAAGAAGAGCTCGCCCATAGATAATGGGCGACGAATAATCTGCAGACGAATGGGTACACCACTCAAGAAATCAGGAGGCATCAAAGCCATCATTAAACCTACACAAGTTCACAATATTCTTTGTTTAGCTAAAGACCCCATTGATCCTCTTTCTACCGCTGGAGTTCATGGAATACCTTGCTCCTGTGCTGCTGTATACATTGAAACCAGCAAACGCAGCGTCAACACCCGCGTGACCGAACACAACAGAAACTGCCGCCTGGGCTGTCGCCGGCACACCATGCTTCAGGACGATCACGCAATATGCTTTAAAAAGACGAAAGTCCTGTCAACTACTTCACATCGTGAAGCAATTGAAATTTATAAGCATCCAAATAATTTCAACAGAAGGGAGGAATGAAACTGTGAGGATTTGGTAACCGGATTACGTCTGACCTAAATGAGTCATCGTCTGACTCAGGAATACATTGCATCATCGGGGAGACCGGCCGTTGCTGAGTGGAGATAGTTATTGGAGGGGGTATGACGTCACCAGGCGTCACCCTACAAATAAGAGCTCTCTCGCAGCCGTCCAGTCAGTTGTCAGTGAGCCCGGAGAGTGGAAGTGTCCCTTGCGCATATCTAACCGCTGATGATGTCTACCTCATCGGCACTTTACTTATAAGGAATTTCTTAAGGCGTTTCCAAAAGTCCGCACGTGGGAAATTTTGATATCTGTCGTCAATTTTGTTAAAAAATGTATTAACATAATGTCCAGTTCCTGTAAAAGATATTGTTAGTCGATGGACGTTTGCAGCTAACTTATGTCTACTCCTGATCAAATAAAAAGTGATTTTCATTGCCAGGATAATATTGTGGATTATTCAAAACATAACGAAAGGACTGGCTGATGTAGAGTAAGGGAAGTGTCATTATAACCTTAAGACGTCGATGACTCTCATCGCTCTCTTCTGCAATGGAAAGAGGCGGTCCTGAATGTATTTATGAGCTCATACTAGAAGAGCATAACTTATATTCAATTGAAAAAGTGCATGATATATGCAATAAAAATGATTGCTAACGATACTGAGTGCACCAGGTTATTTCAATCAAAAATTGAGGAACACAATCTCTTGCACAAAACGAGACCATGAGGCTTAAACCCACAGGTCATCATGAATATGCAACCCGGAAAAAATTTACTTCTTTAGAATACTCAGCCAAGCTGGTCATCTCCAAGTTTTTTAACGAGAAAACTATGGAATTTGTCAACGTTTACCTGGAGTCTATTAGACATACGAGTAAACCATCCTTTCGAGCTCACTGCTGTATTGCTACATTCAATTGTCTGATCCAATTGGAGACCAGTAGACACGGCCATCTGCAAAAAACAAGAAGAAAACTCCGGGAGTATCATAATCTATATAACTATCGGGAAGGTCGTTCATAAGTTTTGGGAACAAAAGTGGTCCAAGAACTGAACCTTGTGGCACCCCCATATTTATAGGCAAAAACTCAGACAGCTGATTGTTGAGCCTCACTGTCTGAACTCTGCCGACCAAGAATGAAGAAATCAATTTAATACTATTTGGATGTAAATTATACATATACAGTTTACGAATAATTAAAATGGAATGGTTAACACAATCAAACGCCTTGCTCAGATCAAGCAGGCTAACCAAAAAGAGGTGATCATCCTTAAAACTGAGCCTACCACATTCAAAATTGCCTCGAGTGTAGAACGGCCTGATTAGAACCCAAACTGACAATCGCTAAAAAGGCAATTCTTCTCGAAGAAACCTTCTAGTTGTTGTGGTACTATCTTCTCAAGTGTTTTAGACAATACTGGCTGTGGAGAAATTGGCATAAAAATATTGGGATCATCCTTTGAACCCTTCTTGTGTATGGGGTAGACTACAGCGCGCTCCAGTTGAATTTGATTACTGGAGTCATTTACGATAGGTAGTTTCATTAAATCTGGAACAAAAAGAAAGAATCGTATACTTGCACTAGTTCTGCTTTTTCGAGTTATTTATCATAATCCTAATCCTGACTTCTCATCAATTATAAATTAAACATTGAGGCATATAAAAGCCATAATCGTCACATCACTCGGACAGTGAAGTATATGTAGTGAAGTGACTACTCCAGGCTTTCGCCAATGTACTTCACCCCAATTTTATTGTTCTTTATATCATACACAGACACACACAAATTTTAAGTAGACTTTTAAAATAGTATAGCGTGCCCAATATAAGCGAAATCTTATCGGTACATTCCAATTGCGACTAGCCTGCTCAGCAATGACACTATTGTCTTTCACTAATGATGCGATGGAATTTGTTTTGAAGCATTTAATTTCGGATTGCTTCAAATGGTCATGTATAGAAGCCAACAGTGCGTTTGATTTACATGGGTACCTGTAACTCACTAAAACTTCTTTAATAATAATTAGATGTGAATGCGACCGATAGCATTGTTCCTCATTATCACTTTCTAGTCGAAAAGAGCAAACGCGGTTCGTCACACTAATTGGAATGGTTAACTGAACGAGTATTAAGTAAAAAAAAATTGTTGTTAATTAACCGATTTTCTATATCTACACTTTTGCTATAGAGCAAGATAATGGTAATAACATTAACATTGGAGGAGGGGTCATTGGTAGAGGCAACTATTATAAGAAACACTTTGTATAATCTGGAGAATTAATGAGAAGATTGAAATCAGACAAAACGGTATGGTACCAAAGACATGAGTCAGACTAAAATACAAAAAAAAATTGTCTAAATGAATAAAACGTAATAACCGAATTGGCTGCCAGATATACAGGTGAGAATTTTTAAGTGTTTACAATGCAATATCTCTAAAACGGTTTAATATATTTTCATTAAATTTTGAAGGATACTATTTTTGAAATTTTTTCCTTTACCCCCTTTCGAGGGGGGAGTGTAACTTTGAAATTTTACTGCTTTACGGCGAATTCTACAAATTCGGATTTTACGGCTGAAAATGCTTAGTAAATAGCTTCTCCCTCCCCCCTTCTTGGAGGTGGAGTGCGGGTGTAAATTTCAAATTTTAGTCACAAATCCTGATTTTTTTTGCAGATTCTGATTTTATAACTAAAAATTAAAAAATTCTCGATACATGAATATTTTTCGTTCAATTTAAGTAATAAGACAACGCGAAAAAAAACGTTGTCGATTACAGCGCCTTCTATCATAAATTGTGAAAAATGTTACCGACAAATCCTACGTATTTTTGATCGTAAAATCCGAATCTGCAATAAAAAAATTGGGTTCCGCTGTGAAATTTACAATTTTCCCCCTCTCCACCTTAAGGAGTGAGGAGGGGAGAGCAGTTTCGTACATATTTTCAGCCAGAAAATCCGAACCTGCAATAAAAAAAGGGTTTCTATTTTAAATCTTGAAGTATCATCTACCCCTCAGAAGGAGGTAAATCTGAGGTATCAATCTGAAAGTTACCCCTACCCTTCAGAGGGAGGTAAAAGAAAGAAGTCAATATTTTTGACTTCTTTCTCTTTCGTAAAATAATATGCCCTCCCCTGTACTTACTACCATACTACCCATTCAAAATTTCATGGAAATGTTATTTGAAAAATATGAAAAACCGTCACCCTGTGTATAAAGTTAGAAAACTTGAAGTTAGAGGATAATGATGCCCAAAGATAAGAAAAATGCAACATAAAATCCAATGACAAAAACATCAGTAATAGTCAAATAAATAAGCCGGAAAATCTGGAAAAGTGATGGAACAGCACCGATTTTTAAATTTTCTTTTGTAGGTATTCCTTAGACATTTAAGAATATGAATCACCACTAACCCCTGCATTACTTCAAAAACTGAGAAAATTGGGATAATTTCCTCCCCCGTGAGGCACCTCCAAATAGTAACAGTGAAAAAAAAGATATGAAAATTGAAAATTTCACCCAGGAAATCGTTTCCCGGGGACTCTCGGAGTCGTTGATTACGAATCCGAGATCCAAAAGCAAGTGAAGGTGGTTCCAACCCCTCAAAACCTCAAAACCAAAACGAAATAGTAACAGTGATAAAAAAAATATAAAAAATTCAAGATTTCATCTCGGAAGTTGTCTCTCGGAAGTTCTCGGGATCGCTGATCACGAAAATGAGATCCAAAAGCTAGTGAAGGTGATTCCAACCCTCAAAACCTCCCCAAGAAGTAGTAGTGTTAATGGTATTAATAGAAACATTAATATGCCGCCTCGGAAATCGTCAGCTTGAATAAAATTTTCGAATTTTCGCAGCGACTCTGAAAATCCTCATTTTTTATATCACTGCCACTTCTTGGGGTAATTTTCAAGGGGTTGTAACTTAGAACCACCTTCACTTGCTTTTGGACATCGGATGCATAATCAGCGACCCCGAAAACTCTCGAGAGATGATCTTCGAGGCGAAATTTTTTATTTTTTAATTTTTTCATCACTGTTATTATTATTTGAAGTGGTTTTGAGGGGTTGAAACCACAATTATTTGCTTTTTGGACCTCAAATTCACGATCAGCCTCCCCAAAACCTCCGAGAGACGACTTCTGAGGTGAAATTTTGATATTTACTGTTTTATCAGTTATCACTGATGTTACTATTTGAGGTGCTTTGGGAAGGAGGAAATTACCCTAATTTTCTGAATGTTCCTGAAAATCTAAGACGATGTTCAAATAATGTTCAAACGAGCCTTGTGGCTTTCCGTTGCACATTTTCGAGTAAGGTTTTGTCGCGAATGAGATCCGGAATCCAGACCAGCTCGGTGAATTGAAGAATTGGTCAGACATTTGTAGATGAGATACGTGAAAAACACTTGCGAATCAGGAAAAAATTTTAGTTTGCACGTCTACAGATTGATACTATATGATAAGACCAATTTAAGTCACTGTTAATTATCACTCCGAGGTCGCAATAGGTACTTACAGACTTTAAGGGACATACGTTGATGAAATATGACAGTGAGGGATTATTCTTGCCCATGTGTGGCACTACTCACTTCTCGATGTTAAAGTGGAGGAACCATTCTGTGGACCACTCGAACACTGAGTTGAAATCTCGTTGGAGTGTTTGGTTGGTAACGAGATTCCCATATAACTTGGCGTCAGAAAGTTTGCCTAATACGTTTAGGTGGAGATCACTGATGATGTAGACAGCGAAAAGTAGTGGTCTTCTATTGACCTCTTGACTGGTGTATCCGATGAGTATTCCTCTCTAACCCGAACTCGGAAGTGTCTATCGGATAAAAATTCTGAATCCAAAGGTTTTATATCTTCTTCGGATGTCTAAATGGTCCAATTTAATTAGTAACTACGTGTAGGAACTCGATCAAAAGCTTTGGAGAATTCTTGGTAGACTACATCAACAGGTTGTCGACTCTTTAGAGATTTGGATCAATCATTAATATAATGAAGTAGGTTAGTGACCGTCGAGCGACCTTAGATAAAGCCGTGATGATGTTCAGCGGGAATCACGGTCTTTCGAAGAAGAGATTCGGACATCGCCTCAGACATAATAGCCTCCACGACTTTTGCTGACAATAGGTACAAGACTAGTGGGACGATAATTATCACACTCAAGCTTGTTACCTTTGTTAAAGATGGGAGTAACTGAGGCATTTTCAGGCCAAAGGGAGACTGTCCCGACAGAAAGACACTTGCATAATTAGGAATAGAGGGTTTGCCAAAGACTCTGCACAATATTTAAGGAAATAAGAGGTTAGCCCTTTTAATCCAGGATATGAATTATAAAGCAGTTTCTTAGGCGTCCTTTAACTACATCTGGTGGGAAGGGCGTGGAAATCGTCAGGGCAACCCGGGCGCCTTTATGTTCGCCAAAGACTCCACTTATGACGAATTAAGCGCACAACGGCATGGTTGATCCAGTGTTTTAAGTTATTTTTAAACACTGAGCGTTCGGTTGTATTATTAATTGTCCTAATAGTCTCAGTAGAAATGTCGAGAAAAACATCCTATAATGAGGGATCCGCGCGGATTGCTTAAGTTGTCTTAAAGGTCATATTCCAGTCAACTTGAAGTAATAAGGTCGAGTTGACCCCAAGGAAGTCTGTAATCGAGAGCCTTTGAATTAGCCCTGGTATGATTGAGCGTTAGGTTAAACTGTGCATGAATAATTATCACCGCGTGATCGGACATGCCTGACGTGGATTCGCGACAATTCTGGGCGCTTCACTGGTGTTTTACTGGTGTTTACTAGTGTCTCACTGTCATTCAGCTAGAATTTCCACGAACCAGCAACCAGCTGACTATTAATTAGCAGAGAATGTAAATAAACATGAATCCAGAATAATTTGCAGTGTTATTCCTTTGTAGCAATATTTTATTCAGTAAATTTTCTCTTGAAAATTCAGCTTCTCTTGTGTAAAATACCTCTCTCTTGTATATAGGTCTCTAGTTGCTGAATCACAGCGCTGTGGTGAGACAACCTGGTCACAAAGCATTTTTGCAAAACGAAGACTTTTTCGATACTGATGATTATGATCAAAATACCGGGTCTAGAACCCTCCTAGAATCTAAAACAAAACCACTGGACCGCTTTTCATATCGTCTTCATTAACAAGAAGTCGACTGCCAATAAAACGACCAAAAGACATTGATCGAATTACATATTACGTCAATATACAGGGTATCACAGAGGCATGGTGCACCCCTATTTTTTTCTCTATTTTTTTAGATATCGTTTTGAAAATCGTGTGCCTCATATACTCGATAGTACGCACTTTTTGACAAACAGTTGGATTCTTTCCTACTTCCGGTTTTACCGGAAATGACACAAACGTTTTATTTTTAAATGGGACATCTTGTATATTATTATATTTTTGAATTAGGTATGTTACACATTCAGTGATACCACATAAGTGACATTTCAATTATTATTGTCAGACTTGAGTTTAATTTATTTTTCATTTCTCAATTATAGTGTGCCATGACTGTTTAGATTTACTTCAATTAGGCCATGTGTAACGCAGAAAAGAGGGAGAGAATTACTCACATGTAAATTCTCGCTGTCCTTATAAACGACCACTTCAGGATTTTCGGTAACTGGATGTCCAATTAATATTGGTGTTTTGACTATGTTTGGGTACCACAGTTGCCGAGGTGGGCACGCAAACCTTGTCGATGGTCAAATCAAACTCGACAGTTCCTTTCGCTGGAACCACTCCTCCTCCATAACCATGAATCGTTACGTTCTGTGGTGCTTGCTTGCGTTTAAGTAACAACCTGTCAACCTCATCTTCTCGGATGATGTTACAGGTGCTGCCCAGATCTACGAAGGTTTTCGAAGCTTGGTTGTTAATTTTTACAGGCTTATAGTATTTGTGGTCGGTTGGAGAGCACTTGGAGTAAGATACGTCTAGTCATTTGGTGTACTGGTGTGTTTTTGGCCTCTTTGGGCAGGCTGAGGCAAAATGTCCGACTTCCTGACAGGTGAAACATCGGCCCTGCTGTAGGCCCTGCTGTCTACCTCTGTCTCCGTGATGGTTTCCGTTGCGCTGTCCCAACCTTCTAAAGTTAACTTTTGACCTGGTCTTCTCCGGTTCAAATTTACGCTTCCGACCTTGGAAGTTTTGGACTGCCATTGTTCTTGTTGGTCCGGCTACCTCAGCGTTCAGTGTTCGCAGGTAACCAAAAAGAGCTTCGGGGTCGCAACAATTTGCGGCCTTGGCACTTGCTCGAATGTGGTTCTCAGAAATTCCCGCAATAATACACGAGACTGCGTCTCTCCCTTGTATTCGGCAGGCATTCAGAAGAGCTTGCTTCTCATAAAAATATTGTGCAAAAGACTCAGTTGACTTTTTCCTTCTCGACATCATCTGTTCCAAAAGTTCATGGAAGTCACGCTGGACTGGAAAGGAATAGCAAAGGTTCTCTTTCCATTCCGACCAAGTATACTTGACTGTTTTCAATCCCTTGTACCAGACACTTGCTAACCCTCTAAGCTTGGAGAGAGCGTTGAAAATGGTGATATCTTCTGTCCAATGGAACATTTCACGGATTTCATCCACTTTATTGCACCGTCCTCCACATTTTGGTTCAAATCGTTGGGGTCGAAGTACGGAATCACGTCCGCCCCCACAAACTTCGCCACCTTAGGACCTCCAGAACCAGAGCTCATATCGCGAAGAGCACGACTCAGAACATCGGCCAGTTTGCCAACAACTTCATCGGTCTGTCCTGCTTCAGCAGAACCAGTTTCGGCCAACGGTACCAACGCCGTGGGCGGATTTGACTTCAACTCCGTGGGCGGGTCTGACTTCCACCCACTATGTTTTCCAAGACTCGAGCTGGGATACATGGTAACAAAAATGAAAATAGAGAAACAGCAAACTTGTCTCAGAAGCCGTTAACACAGATAAACGTCACCAAACGTCACCACTGCACCAGATACGAAACCAAGAATATCAATAAGTGTCACTAGCACACAAAATCACAAGAAACTGCAAGGGTACGAGATAAGAGAAGTATTCCCTTTACGGTAATGCGATACACTCTGCCATCTCTAAGGGCATAATTCTTGTACACCTCCCTGTCTTCAGCTGTTTCTGGTGGTCTGGAAAGTATTCCTTCGAAATCCAGTACAGGCCGGGGGATCGAATGCGTCATGTCGACGCTTTGAGCAGGAATCCTTCGACGTCGGAAAAACCTTCATTAGATTTGGTCATGCGGATTGAGCAGGCGGACTGGGTGCTGTCTGCACAGCTAACTGATGCCAAGATACAGCGTATTCGAGAAATACTTTCCAGACCACCAGAAACAGCTGAAGACAGGGAGGTGTACAAGAATTATGCCCTTAGAGATGGCAGAGTGTATCGCATTACCGTAAAGAGAATACAATGGGTTGTCCCCAGGGGTCTGCGTTACATATGTGATGGTTCAAAAACCGAATTTTTGTTGAAAGTACTAGTACTAAATCAAGTGATTTATGGACAAATTATGCACTCCAGAATGTTTTTTGAGAAGAATTCATTTTCTTCAAATGGTACCATATTGGTACCGAGGTACCATCTTCTGTCCAAAATGTTCCTTATTAAGTGGAAGAAGTGGTGGTTTCTTATTAGGTGAAGTAGGAAAAACTCCAACTGTTTGAAAGTGCGTACTATCGAGTATTTTTGCGGCAAACCGGTCGTCAAAGCGATACCTAAAAAAATAAAGGAAACAATAGGGGTGTACCATGCCTCTGTGACACCTTGTAGATGGAGCATAGTAGGTCGTGAATGCGTTCTTTGCTTGAATAATACAGTCTAAGTACGTATAATTATTAAATCGATCGAAGTTTCGCTGAGCACTTTTGATGAAACATTATCCGTAGTTACTTTTATTCAATCCACGTACCTATGTTTGGGTGTGTTTTTGAATAAATTTGGAAAAAGCTAATTAGTAAAAATAAATATTCAAACTGCAATTATTAAATTAGTCAGCATTAAAATAAACTGGTTCGGCTAGATCTGTCCATAACAACAGTTCACTACGATAATAAAAGGAATTATTATTCTTTAGATCATTATTAGGCAATTTAATAGAGTACAATGAAAACGAGAATGCTAAAAAGCTGCTTTTTTTGGATACATTCTAAATAAATTATTGCGCAACATGTTAATAGGATACTCAATAATTTTAATCTAGGGAAATTCCAGTGATTTAAGCATGCATTATTAATAATCTTTGAGTGCTAATAATATTTCTATTTTTTTTTTTTTTTTTTTGAGATCGACAGCTTTTTTCTACATTGAAGATGTCGTAAGCAGGCCAAAGCGAGACTGCGGGAGCGCACCGATCGCGGAGAGTAATGGTGCAGCGGAAAATTCATGAACACTAACTGACGCGTTTCGATTCATGAATATCCTGCTGCACAATTACGCATTCACAGACCGGGAATACTTTTAAGGTTTTTGAATAAAATCATTTTTCCAATGTAAAAATGCAGAAAAATTAATTTCGATCTTAAGAACATTTTTATGAAGGTAGTGATATCCCCCACCAATAATAATTGAGAATGAATGGGAGCTGTAGAGTAAATCATTATTATTATCAGTGAGAGAGGATAAAAACTCAATTTCAAGTTATCAGTCAAGTCAAGGGTGGTGTAGAGTGCGTGAGCAGGTACCTATTACCTAAGCGATTCCCTAAGAAGTTTTTGATTGAAGTTTAGGTGGTTTAGGTGATGAGCCGAGAGGGGAAAGGAGGAGGGATGGTCCCACTTATGGTGTTTCTGGTTGTATCTCAAAAACGATGCGTCGTAGGTAAAAGTTTCCTGATGATGAGTTAAAGCTTATAAAATTGTCTAAAACTTTTAATCCATAGGTTTTTGAAAAAATTATCAACCGTTTTCGAGCTGTGCGCTTGGAAGCAGTTTTCGAAACAAATCTTTTTGCCTCATATTTTTCATCTAACATTACTTCATATCGTCTAAAATAATATTCGTCAAAGAAATAAAAACAATTTTAAGTTTCTTCGTAGTATGTCATACTTATTAAGAAAAAGCCTCGGAAAAAGCTGTCATGGTTAAATGAAATCACAACTTTCCTGAAAATTGAAATCATAGTTGGTTTCGGGTTTTTTATTGTTTTCTGAAGATGACAACAATTTACGAAGAAACTTAAAATTGCTGTAGGAGTTGACTGGTTTAAGATTAATTTGTATTATTGTCCCATTTTAATGTCCCACCCCGGATAACTCTTGTCAGTGACCTTCAATCAAAAATTGTTTGGCACAAAAGTTGTACAACTTGGAGGGGGACAATGGCACTAATACTTTTGACCTTGGGTACAAGGTTCAAGGTCATTCAAGGTCAACTTTGTTTTTTTAAATGGAACTTCCTATTTTTGACATCGGTGATCGATTGCGCGTGAAAAAATATGAGACTTTTGTCTGAAACTTTTTTTCTGAAAACGCAAATTTTCTCAATTAATTTAGCCTTCAAAATTGAAAATTTTAAAATTTTTGAATTTTTTTATATTCTAAAAGGGAATTTAATTCTATACAACTTCTTTTAAATGAATTTATTTCTCTGTTAAATATTTGATGAAAAAAATTAGGAAAAATGATTTGTTTAGAAAATTTAATCTTTTTCCGAGCGTATAACTCGAAACCCGTTCAGGATAAGAAAAACCTATGGGTTGAAAGTTTTAGACAAGTTTATGAGCTTTTATTTATTATGAGGAAATTTTTTCCTACGACGTACCATTTTTCAGATATAACCGGAAACTCCAAAAGTTGGACCGCGCCCTCCCCTCCCCTCCCCTCCCCCCGGCTCTCGACCTAGACGTCAGGACTTTTGGTATGTTAACACCCTAACACCCTGAACAAGTTTCTAATCGCTTAGGCAATAGGTACCTGCTCACGCACTCTTCTTGGACCATTTGTTGAATGGACCAATTCTTTTTCTGCAAACATTTTTACTTTTCATATTTTAGTTATTTTTTCATAATGGTTGATTTTCTACTGGAGGTTCCGATACGCCAATTTGCGATTTTACCTTTGGTACCGCCAGGAACAACATAACATTTTTTTTGACGATTAGTGGTACCTACTTCACTTGTAAGAATTGAATACACCACCGGTAACTCGGGACAGATGATTTTGACATTAATATTGACATTTGACAAAAAGACTGTATGATTCTAGCTTAAATGAAGTTTACTTGGACCTTCACCTCGCGGCTTTACTCACTGAGGAAGCGGGGTTTGCCAGGTGGTCCAGAATCTCCTTTCTCTTTCTTGTTAGTCATTGCGCAACCTTCTTTAAAATTTTGAGACCACCTCTAATGACGAACCCTGCTGGCCACTACAAATACCGATTGTAATGAATGGAGTCGACGACTTTCGGTCCTCTCCAGTTAGCAGATTTTGAAACCTAGTTTAGAAGACGGGAATTAGATGCTTGTAGATTCTGATTTTATTGAAATACAGTGACGTTTTCATAAAAACCGAATCATTGCTGTCAATAATATTTTGACAACTGAAGCTTTTTGTGTCTCTGCAGTGAGGCCGTTTATAATTCTCTCCCCCTCCCTTTAAATTCTGAGCCGAATGAGATAGAATTATGATAGAAAAACCACATCCAATGATTTTTATGACGTACTTTTGACTACTTTTTGACGCTACTTTTTAAAACTGATCGACATTGAAGTCGCTGTCAACTTCAATTTTTTAAATGGCGCGGGTCGGTCATGCGAGGTATTTAAATTATCCGTACAAAAATTATGTAGGTGAACAATTTTCACAATCTGTTTCTCAGTGAGGACGTTTATAGTACCCCCCCCCCCCCTTTAAACTTCGAACTAAATTAAAGAGAAGTTTGGTACAAAAGCTAAATTCATCAATGTCAGAAGTTACCTGAAGTATCTGTAACTCTAAACGTCCCCATGACACATCGACTGTCAAAAGTATAAACCTAACATAATTTTTGAGTAGATAATAATAATAAAAATACCTTCAAAATGAGTTTTCACGTGACAACTTTGAAGTTGACAGGAACTGCAACGTCATCTTTTGACTATCGACAAATCAGTTTTATGTCAAAAAATACTAAAATTCATGTTATTTAAATTAGTTTTTGAAACTAAAAGGGGAGAGGGACTATAAACGTCTCTACTGTATTATTATCGAAAAAGATAGTTTTACCAATTTTATCGATTTTCAATGATATTTTACGGACAAGAAGCCAAACTGTAATTCGTAATTCGAATCCAATTTGACAGTCGCATTGAAACTCTGCAAAATGTTTCTTGCTTCACCTTTCACGTTTCGTGTTTCATATTTCTTTGGGCACATTTCTTTGGTGTACAGCTCTAGCTATCAGGCCTCCGAAATTTGTACTCTGTGCCCTTGGCGGCTTCTGGTAGCAGCAGCCAGCAAGTCGCGATGGCCAACGAGCACTGTGATGGCGCACACGCAACCCGCTGGCCGCGCCGCAAGTTGTTTACATGAAAATTAGTTAGATAGCCGACACCAGCGTTCTACTACAAAGCGGCCACTAGAGTCTGTAGCTCAGCACAAAACCAAAAAATTCTTTCATCAATACTATGTACCTCAGAGTGTGTTTTACATGATTTCGGTTTATTATTAAACATCTCATTTTCTACCAAAAGTGCTATAATTTGCTGTAGGTGGGTACTCAGAATATAATTTTTTTTCCATTTTTTCTCTTTTTCGCCTAATGAGGTACAACACAGCAACTGGCTTGCTCAATATTTACTTCCAAATAACTGCACCGACCGATTTTTTTTAAACAAAAGCAGATCCTAGTCATGTTCGATTGGCCGGGATGAATTTTAGGTGACCTGGCCACCCCGGACGGGCCGCTAGTGTGCAAGAGTTCTAAGAATTGATTGAAGACCCATTCAAAATAATCCATGGTACGTTAGCGGAAATTAACAAATAGTCTGATCGGAAGCAGACTTCAACCAAATCTTTTTCTCCAAATTTGCAGTCCTACTTCAAGAATAAGTCGCCCGGAAAAACTAAAAGGAACACATTGAGCGTACCTTCGCAATATCAAAATATGCAAAAATCGCGAGTTGTTCTGGACAAAAGTCTTGAACATGATCTTTTAACGATCACATCTTTTGCCTTGGTCTTGCCATCAGCCTTGGTTGGCGCTGCGGTTTGTTACAAATCGAGCTGGGTTCTGAAAAAAAATTCGTCAACATGATCGTTTTAAGTACGATCGCTTGATTGAGGGAAAAAATTGTTCCAAAATTGGAGGAATGTCAAATTTTGGGTATTGAGGTAAATATTGAATATTTTTAGGATTACCTAGGCGAAAGGAATTGTAATTTTATGAGCCGGCTTTCTCTTCCCTTGGAGTTCATGGTAAAATTAATATCAGTGAAATAATAAGATCACGCACATTTCACCATAGTCTCATTCATTTCTTTCATCTTTATGCGTTATGTCTGAAGCTGACGCCCAAGCGGGGCTTTCGCTTTATCAAGGCAATCTCTTATTATGGGAAATTCAGTCCAGCTCCAATTGTGTCGTAATCTTTAATCGTGTAGCATGGGTACAGCACTTCTTTTACGGTGCTATGATATTACTTTTATTGGTGTTGGTAACGGCTTATATAATCATATTTATAATTACTTACTGTTACCTCTATTTTTGCGTGTACTTGTTTTGTTCTATTGTAATATTAACAATTATTAAAATGTCGAAAATAGAGCTTTGTTTTTCCTGGTAAAACAGAGTGCTTTAAACCTATTTGTAATGGTTAATTGATTTTCAGCTATGCGTATGAAGAGTTACGGCTGGTTAACCTTCATAATGATAAGCCTGAAACTTTGATAGTCTCAACAGTACAGGCGATAGGGAGTTTGAGCTGGAAACATACTCTACCTCGCTGCATTTTTGCATACGCTTTTAGGCCTCTGTCAGGGTCCCAAATGCACAAAAGTAATTATACCAGCGTATAAGAACCGTCGAGCACTACAAGTTTGTTCCGTTCGTCGTAACTGCAATGGTTACCAATTTGGGGCGGGGCAGCCTTCATTGGAGCAAAATTTTGCTTCAATTAAATTGACATTTTACAACGTGTTTTATATTTGTATCTATATTTGAATCAACACATTGGAGTAAGTAGGTTCTTTGGATCATCATTGTGAGCGACAGCCAAAGACTCATGGATCAGCTGATAAATTCGGATTGGACACCTTTCCTGGCCAGAGAGTCAGCAAGCGAGTTCATTCTCTCCATATCCAGCCTGGCCTAATCCAGATCAGAGATACTTCGCTGCTCCTTGTTAGGGCATTCAGAGATAATTGACAGTTCGCGACCCACTTAGACTTGCAGTGCCTGTATCTTAGGGCTTTTAGAGCTGCTTGGCTGTCTAATAATATCTTTATTTATCTGCTTTGGCAGTGAATCTTTTCCTACATCTAAAGCCCCAGTCTCGATAAAACCCTCTTCTTCGAGCCAGCGCTACACACCCCAGCTTCAGTTCCTGTGAATGTCTTGGATCCATCGGTGAACCAACTGAAATCTGGTGTCAGGACTTCATTTCTGTTGTCCTCCCACTCGTCTCTTTCCGGGAGAAGGACGTTATAAGCAGAGTGGTTCATGATGGTCTTAGGCATTGTATCCGGGGGCATCTCCAGTAGACTGTGAGATTCTGTCATCCAGTAACCTGGTTCGCTCCAAGTTATAAGCCTTTGGTCAGCTTTGTCATCTGTAGCATTCTATTTGTAGTTCATCTGGCTTCTATCTCATGAAAATATGTTAAGTTAAGTATGATTTCCATAGTCACCGATGATGTGGTATTAATAGCACAACAGTTCTTCAGACAAGCTTGTCTCCATAGGCTAGAGAGCTTTACTTTTTCCTAACCTGACCTGACCTGACCTGGCCTGCTAGCCTTTTGCCACCAAGCGGTACCGCCATACGCAATCATAAGTCTGATGGCCGTTACATAAAGACAAAATATTTGTTTGGGTCCAACCCCATGTTTTGCCATAGATTCTTTTACATGTCCACAAGAATTTGGCTCTGTGTACAACTTTTTCCAGATAGAAGTTCCAAGTAAGCCTTTTATCCAGGAAAACTCCTGGGCACTCCGTGAATGGAATGGTTTCTCCCAGAAGAGTTGGTGGTGTTAAACCGTCCAACTTACTCTTTCTGAAAAATGACAGTTGGATTCTGAATCTAATGATAGTTCTGCCAGTGTTCATTGCTATGTGTTCCCTATCTCACCATTGATAAAGTCACCTCGAGAATTTCCTGAAGGATGCTAGAAATGATCGCCTCAGATCTTCTTTTGATCACAATGTCCAAGTCATCAGCATATGGCTGACGTTGCCGCTCTATAGTCAGAGAAGGGCCACTCGTCGAATTTAAGAAATTTGTGTTGCTTTTTGAGGTTAACCAAGTCCCTTCCAGTATAATTAAAAATATTTTTGAGTGATGCAGATCTTACAGGGTTGGAGACCAGTGTTTTATCTCCCACTATTGACTCCCCTGTATTCACAACCGTAGACTACATACCTAATCGGATTAAAATATAGAAATCTGTGATCCCTGTAATCCGTCATCATTTTTGAGTGGTACATTACAGAATGTGACATTACAGAATTAAAAACTATTATTATTATGTTTCAATATTATGTTGTTTAACTCCTCTGAGGCTGTCCTGGGATAAACGTGTCTTTTGAAGCGAGTATAAGTGCAGGGGAGATACTGAAGAATAAGAAGAATAAGAACGGGGAAGACACGGTATACAAGGAATTGAAAAAATTAGCTGGCGCCCGAGACACGGTTTACATTACTCTCTGAATTTTTAACTACTGGCAGTGTTTCACTCAATAAAACAATTTTATCAATTTTCATTCTAGTATGAAGTTTTTTCACATCGGAAATTATTGCGCTTTGCTTAAGTAAACGGGAGGTAAAATGATTCATCCGTGGGAGCTGTATCGGTGATAATCGTTCAGCAGGCTTGATTTCAGTTGCTATGTTACTGGAACTGAAGATAGTTCTCTATATGAGAGATCTTTGATCGATCTCTATTTAGATGACGTTGTGTTTTTCCGGGGTGGAATGATCTGAATCTTCCACCTTGTGCGACGTTGTGGGTTGATCACGCCATAGAGGAGTTTTCTTGACTCGCGTATTTTTTATCCTCAATTGCGAGTATCTGTTGACGATTTCGCTTTCATTGATGCAAAGGCCAACGTTTCATTTCAACCTCGACTTTTGCGCTTTTAAGTATTTGTTTTTGACAGCAAGCGCATGATCAGATTTTATTTTTTAAAACACTTTTCTAACTGTCGAATAAATTATAACGTTTTCTTAGAAACTGTCGGATGGTTTATTGAAATAGAAGAAGTTGCATTGAATTCTATTTTAAGAAAGACTATCAGGTCTAGCATAAATTTCTTCTCAGAAAGCCTCCCACTACGTACTCGTTGAGCTGTTGTGCAGATCTTCTATACTTCTGACGCTGGGTAAATCATCAATCATCAATCGTGATACAACGCTGATGGTAATCATGCTCAGTAGCTAAAATTGCCATCCACACGGTTTACACTTTGGATAAAATGCGTATACTGGTTAAATATCTCCTAATCTTCACACCTATCTCGAGATAGGTATGAGATAGATAGTTTTACATCTGGCATCTAGGCTGCACAGGAGGGCTGTGAAGATGTGCCAATAAAAAATAAGCATCCTATAAACATATAATTTTCATAGCGTGTTGATTCGAAATTTCTTCATCTTCTACTAATAAGGCCTGTCAAATATAAATAATGGACGTGCTATGCAATTTCTGCTAAGGTAATAATAACGCAAAATTAGTTCTATCAGTGCGGAATGAGTTGTCATGTTTCATTCTGCATTGCAACACTACAAGTGCATCCGTTGTATTGCTGCGTGTTTCCCGGAGAAGAGGAAACTGATTGCGTGAGTGATATGAAACGTTTTGCAAATTAAATAATAGGGATACTTTTACTAATAATTATAATAATTATACTTACGTTTATTCACTTTAACTATCAGCTTCTGAGATTTTCTCTATGATTTAACTCATAACACTTTTCGCTTATCGACGATTTTTTAAAATCTTGCAGCCTTGTTGTCGATGTAGCAGAAAATGGTATGCGTAAATTAATCAAGACGAAGACAACTTGTAAATTCCAAGCTTGATATTTTCAAATCAAGGCCTGTATGGTCGACTTCTTAAGGATGAATTATTCTTGAGATGTGTGAAAGTGACTATTTAGTTTATTACTGATGACTCGAACGTATGACTCAAACAGCCCCAATTCGCTTCATTCCTACGAGTGATAGCTGAAACTTTTGTCAATAAGCGGCCGCGTATGATCCTTAGTGTGCTGCTTCTGTCGAGGATATCCAGCTTTTTGATTGCCTGTTGCAGTTTTCTGAGGAAGAGAGCCACGATCTCGATGCAAGAGATTTAAAAAAATGCCAAACATGAAGCGACCAGTGACCCAGAAAGCAACACAGAGCATGACTTCTTCATCTGAGTAGCTCAACTGGACCTGATTTTTGTGCACGACGAGAATCTGGTCAATAGCGTGTGGTACCACCCTCCTCTGGGCAAGTCAGATCATGTCGTCATTGAGTGCACCTTGCAGTACACTGTCAACTAGGCCCCAGCCAAGATAGTTAAACAGATTGTATCAATAAGCGGACGCGTGTGATCCTTAGTTTGCTGCTCCTGTCGGCGATATCCAGCTTTTTGATTGCCTGTCGCAGCTTTCTGAGGAAGAGCCACGATCTCGATGCAAGAGATCTAAAAAATGCCAGACATGAAGCGACCAGTACCCCAGTGCATGACTTCTTCATCTGAGTAGCTCAACGCCAGTTCTTTGAGCAATACTTTAATTCAGGTCGTTACCCAGTCAACTAGATATAGCCCCGTCTAAAGATCGTGGAAACTGGTGCTAATTTTTATGAGCGACGAGAATCTGGTCAACAGCGTGTAGTACCACTCTCCTCTGGGCAAGTCGGATCATGTCACCTTGCAGTACTCTGTCAACTGGGCCCCAGCCAAGATTGTCAAGCAGATTGCACAGGTCAACTTTATCAACAGATCAACAACGATCTTGTTGCCGGTCATTCTGACGACCACTTTGAAGCTTGGTGATGTATACCAGATATGTCCGAATTTTTTGAATGGGCTGAATTCTTTATTGTTAGCCAACACAACGGTCAGGAGCTCTCTTATCGACTCCAGGAGGTCATGGATGAAGAATAGTATATTGTCCATGATTCGGATGAAGAATCTCCCTGGGCGCGGATATAAGCGAACCTCCGAAAATACTGATTTCATGGTCCATCAGCGGTTAAGTAGAGGCTTGACCTCTGCCATCACTAAAGCCAAGACAGATTTTCCGCATTGCTTCGGTTCTCAACATACAGAGAACAGCTGCAGCCGAAGCTCTCTGTTCCGATGATTAGAAAATCATCAGGTATCCTCTATTAGTCAGATTACGAAGTAGCCAGCGAATTCGCAAGCAATTCCTTTGGAAACTACACCCGGAAACCTTTTGGACAGTTGCCTGCTATACCCGACGGAACATTCAGTTCAAGCACTTTAAATACTGTAAAGTTCAGACCGACAGGGTGAGATGTTGGCTGGGCAATGTGGCTGTTGGTGTAGGGTGGCTCTTGGACCTGATTCCGTCGATGCCTTGGTAGTCAGGACCTGTTGTGAGGCAATGTGAGGGTCTTGCTAAGCCGTTGTCAATGATAACGTCACGTTCACTGCAGAAAAATACTGTACCCGTCGGGTACAATATGTGTTACCCGACGAGAAAATATGTGTTACAATCCGAGTGCGGGATTGTAACAAATATTTTCAAAAAAAGGGATAAGTTGGAAGCTTCAGACTACAGATCTGTTACTCTAACGTCATTGGTTTGCAAGGTGACAGAGAGGTTAGTCCATGCTGAAGTATTACCCCGGGTGTAGTTGTGGGCTCTTATCGGCTCGAACCCCTCCGTGATCTCCCATGGCTGGGTCCGGAACCGTTTCTCGACATTACATATTAAACCAGCCATGGCTATAGAATAAATAAAATCTTTGTTCTAGGTATCCTTTTCTTTTCTTTGCATGATTATTTTTATGTATCTCTATCACATCCAATTTCTCCTCTCGTTTCAGCATTCTTGCAGTCACATTTCCCACTGTTACACACTCTCACTATCGTGCCCAGTCAAGCACTGGGTTACGTGATTAAACTCGCATTCCCAAACTTCATCTCCGTCCATAGCCTTGTTTTTGGAATATGAGCTCTTGTCCATCCTTCCTTTGTTGCCTGCTCCACCTCTGACTACCTCTCTTTCATCTCTTTCATCGTTCGTTACCTGGCTTCTTTCTGCGTGGCGTTCGTTATCGTTATCATCTCGTGTAGTCTTTTCCTCTCCTTTGTCAATAAATGCAGTGGTATATCAGCCCCGAGGTCACCTGTTCTGATTCTCCCTAGGCGGTTCTATAAGCTCAGCACGTCCGCAATTCCATCGTCCGTTAGCATGTCATGATTTTTTGCTTACAATATACTGGATTCCGAGAATTGGATTTCATGCTTTCGTCGCGTATAGTACAATGTACCGGACCCATGCTAAATATTTTTCTTTTGTTTGAGAACTGGGTCCCTAAGTTCGGTTAGATTCTACATATGGCCTTTGATACCTTCAGTGACTTCTCGCACACCCTATTCACTTGCACACGGAAAGTGAGACCGTAGCCTATCGCAACTTCCAAATAGTCAACAGAGTTTGTTGTTATCTTCCGGTTATGGATTTCAAAGACCATGTTCTTGGCGTTCAGACTCCGGATGAAAACAAATTCCACTTGGTTCTTTGGCACCACCACTATCGCTAGGTCTTCTGTTTAGCAAACTAACTCCACTCCATCTGGCAATTTTGAGTTCAATATATCGTTTTATAGGACGTTCCACAGGGTAGGTCCCAACACCAATCCCCGTAGAACTACACCTCACATCTCCCTCGTAGCTTAGCTAAACTTTGTTGGTTTTATAAGATCTTCATTTTTGGGAGTTCAGTTTTTGGGAGCCAACTTTGGAGTACGTCTGGCACCCAACACTCCAATGTGATATCAATTGACTCGAAAGGGTTAGGAGGAGAGTAACGAGACCAAGGCTGAAGTGCAACAGGCTACCTTACAAAAAAAAGCTCTGTGGAGTCTTCGTGGTGTTGACATGAGACATCCGTTCCAACTTAACACGAACAATGTGAAAGATCACGTCACGAGTTCAAGTTGAAGAAAGATCAGTTTGCATGCTCAATGAGACAGTGTTTTCCATCAAACCGGGTTTTTCAAGCATGGAATGCTCTGTCACTTTCCGTTGTTGGTTTACCTAGTTTTAATAGTTTCAAGAATGATCGATACCAGGTTGACGTGCAGACATGAATTGTGTGCGATGTTTTGATATCGAGGATTTTGGTCGTGCCATTCGTGTGTGTGTGGGAGGCAGGACAAACTTTTTACGCTACAAAAAACACTAGGCACAATATTCTATAAAAACGCAAGAAAGGAGAACATTTCAGTTTATTATTATCTTGTTCATGACTACATAAAATATTTTCCTTGTTTCAGCTGTTCAATGTGCTCCGAGAGACCAACCCATCAGCTTTCAACCGCATTCAGATCATAGGTGGCGACATGACCGCCCCCGACTTGGCCATCTCTCCCGAGGACAGGAAGAAGATTAAAGATGAAGTGGAGTTTATCTACCACTCAGCCGCGACGACCCGTTTCGACGATACTATGAAATATGCTGTCACTATGAATACCAGGGGGACAAAGCTGATGCTTGACTTGGCTAAAGAATGCAAAAAACTTAAGGTGAGTTTGCATTTCTTCCTATTTCCTAAATTATACCTATGTAAATGTAACTATTGCAGTGTTTCATTCATGTCTCAACTGCTTATGTCTGCCCGAAAGAGGATGTACTGTACGAGAAAAGTTACCCATCACCGGCGAACCCGCATGAGGTCCTTAATTCGATCAATTGGATCAACGAGGATACCATGGGTAACTTCACCAAAGAGTAAGTCGATGCCCTTGATAAAAGATGATGTATATAACAACTCATAATCTGTGCAGGTTACTAAGGGACACCCCTAACACCTACACTTTCACTAAGGCTCTAGCCGAGGCGCTAGCGGTAGAACAGATGGATAAGATGCCTGTCATTGTTGTGAGACCTTCCGTGGGTGAGTTTATCAACTGACAAGGTGAGCGTTATTGGAAACTATTTTTAAAGGCTTCTTGCATTCGCAGTGATCCCAACATTAAAACAACCGATCCCTGGATGGTGCAACAACCTTCAAGGTCCGATGGGTCTCTTCGTGGGTGCCGGGAAGGGCATCATCCGATCTATGTACATGCCCAGCAACTCATATGCGGATTTCCTTCCCGCTGACATTTGCATCAACGGAATGATCGGCGCCACTTGGGATTACATGACTTTCAAGTAAGTGAGAAATTGTTTTTTTATATCACTAGAAGCTGCATAATTATCTACAATAATTATTGCTTCCCATCCAGGAAAAACCGCTTCTACAATCTGGTAAGTGGCAAGTTCTACAAGCTGTCTTGGCAGGAAATAATAGATCTGGGTCGCTACGTCATTGAAAACAAAATGCCATTCAATCAAGTAGTGTGGTATCCGGGAGGCTCAATGAAAAAGTCCCGCTTATACCACAACGTCTGCTTCTACCTCTTCCAGATCATCCCTGCTTTGTTCATTGATTTATTGCTGATGGTACTTGGATATAAACCTGTGTAAGTAGCAACTTTTTGCTGGTTCATAATTATTGGAATAGATCATCTCAGTGCAAACTATCATCCTATTCAATTTTGACTAAACGATTTTCGCGTTGCAGACTCTACGGAATTCAGCGTCGTATTCAGAAGGGTAGTGAAATGTTCGAGTACTACACCTGGAAGGCATGGAAGTTCGACAATTCTGTCTTGTTGGATGTCGTTTCAAAGATGAATCCCCGGGAAAAGCTGGTCTATCATGACGGGACAGACGTCGACCTGATTAGCTATTTAACCGACTGCATCCACTCAGTACGTCGGTACAATCTAAAGGAAACCGACGACATGCTCCCTGCCGCCAGGAGGAACATGAAAATGTGAGTATACTTTATAATACAAAGCTAATTGTGTTTATTTGAGTTAATTCATGATGGCTGGCGAAACTGAGACAATCGTTCCAAAATCGATTATTGTGTTGCAGCCAGAGTTACTTTGAAATTTTTTTTCGAAGAGAAATTAAACACATGATCTGAAATCCGTTTGTGCTATTGTCTTTTTTAAGGGGGAATATCGGTCTTCGAGAACTAGCTCATTCGTCCATAGACACATTTTTAAACAAATAATAGTTTCACAGACGAACACAACGAGCTTTCGCCTGCTTCTTGTATTGTTTTGCTATCGCTGAAGCATCACCGTCGCAATCGTTATAGGACCGTCAAAGTAATAAATCTCAGAAATAACCGAAAGAATACTATACGCGGGGCGGTGGCTCAGTGGGTAATAACCAAACATAGAGCACACTGGAACCGTATAACAGGAAACAAACATATGGTAAGGTGATGATGATCAAGGAGCCCTCTCAAAACCTTGCCAGACAGATACTGCAACTAAACAGAATGCAGATCAGAACGGTGGTGGGTCTTCTCACAGAACACTGCCATCTAAGAATACACCTATACATAAGCTGGGGATATGCAGAGAAGAACCAGTTTGTAGACTCTGCAATTAAGAAGATGAGACAGCTTCCCATGTGATATTCGAGTGTCCAGCACTCGCAAGAACGCGCTATGCGGTCCTGGGATTTCTCAGCCCCGGGAGCCTGGCTGAACCTTGTCAAAAGGAACGGAGCTCTTCTAATTAAGGAAAATCTAAATGTGAGAAATACAATAAGCCCGCTGGCTTCAGTGTTTGGGACCACATAAACCATCTTTCACATTTAGTTAAAATACCAATACCAAAAACAAATACCTACCTCACATCTGGATGGATTTGGGCAAGGGATCATATTGCAACCGAGAAACAGGTTGACTGTCTGCCAGTTCTAAACACTAGTTAAACAGGTCTGAAATTGATAGCTAAGCCAATGTCTTGGAGCCCACAGGAAAGGTGACAGTGTCCACACACTTCCGGTCAATATTGGAACAGTACGAATTTTGGCAGAAGTTCAACTTCCTTTTTTATAGCAATGGCAGGTGTATGTACTTATCCATAATAAAAAATCCAGTACGTAGGTTTGGATTTTAGACTGGCCATTTTTAGAACACTAGCATTTCAAAATATGTTCCTCGAGTTGGACGATATTCCACGATAGGATCTTGCCAATAATTATATCCTCCCAGACGTCGACCTCAGCATACAGTTTCGTTTGCAAGACTCTTGCAGTCTTGCATTTCCATAATTATACATTTAAATAAATATGACATTTGAATAAAAATTCATAAATTCGGGAAAGTAAATGTTTTTAAGTCAGGAAGACAGTCATTGCTCTTGATTAAGTCTCCAAACATGGTCTTGGTCTTGATCTTGGTCAAGGTCTTGCAAGTCGAGTCGTGATCCTGCAAATGCAGTCACAGTATTCGACTTGTCTGCAAGACTGCAAAACCCAGACCTTTTCTGCTTATCACAACTTCTAAAGACGTTGAGAGTCCTTTTCATGCAACCCTATGGAGCTTTTCTACTGCTCGATACTTCCTGATTTTCCTATTCAACCGATTACTGCAGCTCTGCCTATTCACCTCATCATTCCAAAGGTAATCTGTTTGTTAAGAGAAAAGAATATCAGCATTATAAAATACATTATTTCCCACAAACCCGACGATTACTTGTTAAAATAAAATCTTCAGAATCGTATTCAGAAAGGGTTCTGCACAACATGTTGTAATTTAGAGGGATGTGATATTTATTTAGTTCATGTTGTTTAAAATGGTCAATTACGATTGGTTCATTTCATTATCAAGCTCAGTGAAGTTAGCACCTTTAAGTGCAAGCTTTAAAAAAAATACAAATTCGTTTCTCCACAATTTGTCCACGTTTGTACAACCAAAATTTTCGTTTATCCATCCTCCAACAAAAAGTTACAACCAAATTGAAAAAAAAATTATTGCTGCACCAAACACGAATTTTTGTAAAATGGAAACGACAGACATTCGTTTGTCCACGTTTGTCCAACTAATAGTTTCGTTTGCCACGTGCCATCCTTCGAAGAAATACAACAGAATTCAGAAATTTGACATCACCCGCATGAGCATTATTAATTAAAGTATTCATTAATTATTCATTACTTTTCATCATTATCAATCGGGATACGTTTGTCCACGACTTATCCGCGTTTCTTCACTAGAAATTTCCGTTTGTCGCCCCCTCAAAGAAAAATAATTATCAAACTAAAAAGAAAACTTACAGCAGCACCCACGGTAACATATCTCATTGATCTTCAAACCAGATACGTTTTTTCACGATTTTTCCGCGTTTGTTCACCAGAAAGATTCGTTCGTCCCCCCAGGCCTCAAAGAAAAGTTATGATCAAATAAAAAAAATGACAGCAGCACCAAAATCGAATCTCTATAAATTATAACGGCATTCGTTTGTCCACGGTTCCTTTACTTTCGTTCAATCAAAATTTTCGTTTGTCTAACCCTCCAAAATCAAGTTACGACCAAATTGAAAAAAATTACTGCTGCACCAAACACCAATTTGTGTAAATTGCAAACGGCATTTCTTTGTCCACGATTTATCCACGTTTGTCCTACTAATAATTTCGTTTGGGACCTTTAAAAAATCACGATACGTGAACATTATTCATCAATTATTCATTATTTTTCATTATCAAACGGGATACGTTTGTCTGCGATTTCTCCACGTTTGTTCACCAGAAATATTCGCTTGTCCCCCTCGTCAAAGAAAAGTTGTGATCAAATTAAAAAAATGACAATACCACCAAACGCGAATCTTTATAACACTAAAACGGTACAACCAAAACCACAATGTTCGTTTGTCCACTTTCCAAAAAAAGTTACGATCATATTGAAAAAAAAACGCTGTACCAAATTTGTTTCTCCACGATTTGTCCACGTTTGTCTAACTAAATTTTCGTTTTTCCCACTCTTTTGATAAAAAATTTTGATAAATTAAAAAATGTGACATCAGCACCCCCATGAACATTATTCGTTGATTATTCATTAATTATTCATCAATTACCTATTCATTAATTTTCATTATGAAACGGGATACGTTTGTCTACTATTTGTCCACGTTTGTTCACCAGAAATATTCGCTAGTCCCCTTCATCAAACAAAAGTTATGATCAAATAAAAAAAATGACAATACCACCAAACGCGCATCTTTATAACACTCAAACGGTACAACCAAAACCAAAATATTCGTTTGTCCACTTTCCAAAAAAAATTACGATCAAATTGAAAAAAAAATACTGCTGTACACAGTAAAAATTTTTGTAAAATGAAGACGGTATTCGTTTGTCCACGATTTGTTCACGTTTGTCTAACTAAAATTTAGATTTGTCTACTCTTTAGATTAAAAATTTGGGCTAATTAAAAAATGTGACATCAGCACCCCCATGAACATTATTCGTTAATTATTCATCAATTATTCATTAATTTTCATTATTATCAAACGGGATACGTTTGTCCACGATTTGTCCACGTTTGGTCACCAGAAATATTCGCTTGTCCCCCTCATCAAATAAAAGTTATGATCAAATAAAAAAAACTGATAGCAGCACCAAATGCTCATTTTCATAAAATTCAAACGGTACAACCAAAACCAAAATGTTCGTTTGTCCACTCTCCAAAAAAAGTTATGAACAAATTGAAAAAAAAAACTGCTGTGCCAAATTCGTTTCTCCACGATTTGTCCACGTTTGTCTAACTAAAATTTTCGTTAGTCCACTCTTTAGATACCAAAATTTGGGCAAAAAAATAAGACATCAGCATGCACATATTTCATTGATTTTCATTAATTTTATTTTATAAAATTCGCATTTGGTGGTGTTGTCCATTTCTCAAATTTGGTCATACTTTTTTTTTGAGTAAGAAACGAACGAAAAATTCTAGTGGGCAAATGTGGACAAATCATGGACAAATTTATCCCGTTTGAAAATCAATGAAATATGATCATTAAATTCATAAAACAAAAAATTAGGGTTAGCAAACTTTTTTTTAGGGTTTTGCTTTTTACAAAAATTCGCAATCAATTGGAGGTAGCAACTTCTGTAATAAGTTTCATTATAATCGGTTTCGTATCAATGGGTTTACGTAGTTATAATACTGGCTAATCACTTTCAACTGGCTACTCTTTGGGATCTCCTAAACCTAAACCATAGGAGATAAATGCCCATATTAACAAACGATAATTTCCTAAATAATTACGTAATTAATTAAATGAGTGAGATGGAGATATGCAGTTTTTTTTGCAATAGAATGAGATGGGGATAATTGATTACGTAATTATTTAGGAAATTATCTTTTGTGAATACGGGCAATAGTGTCGGTTAAATTAGAGAAAAAAATTATTTTAGTCATTGCTGAAATATCCTGAAAAAACTGAAAAATCTAAATCTCTTATTAGTCATATCTTTTTTTGTAGGTGTACATAAATCATTTGTACGTAAGTCCATTTGACAACACAAACATTTTCAAAGCCGACTAGATCCCAGAGTTTTTTTACTTTTTTTTATTTTTCATGTAATCCGGCATTCAAAAAATCAATGTAACCAAAAATCTATAAAGCTAAGAAAAAATGGAAGTTTTTATTTTAAAAAAAAAGAAGAAGAAAATATCTTTATCGAATAACGTTATAATCAAAAACCATTCACCGAAAAACCAAAACAACCAATATGACGTCATTTTAAGAAAAATGTTTTAATTTTTTTTCTATACATATTATATTGAAAAAAGAAATTTAAAAACAAACTTTCTTGAATTTTATGAATTTTTGGTTGAATTGGTGAAAAACAAAAGTTCGAAAACTTTTGTGATGTTAAATAGATAGCCTTTGCTGACTTATGGTAACCTACAAAAAAAATCAATTAATTTTCAGTAATAAAAAAGATATTGCAAAAATAGGAAATTTTGAATTTTCAGTTTTTCTTTATATTTCAGGAACAACTGAAGTTGTTTTAAAATAATGTTGCGTCAGATTCTGATCAAGCATCAAATTGTGCAGCTTTTCTCTAATTCAACCGACTCTGTATCTCCTACAGTTTAGGAGATCCCAATGGTATACCGTATACCAGTTGAAAGTGAAGACCCTGGATACCCACGAAATTGTGCCTGCATGTTCCATTGTATTTTGGGCAAAAATTAAAAAAAAGTGATGATAAGGCTATGCGCAGAAAAATCTATGGAATACCTAAGGTACCAAAAAATTTTACCAGAAATATTATAAAAATATGAATTTTCATAAGAAAAAAAAATTAAACTTAACATAATGGTAGATAAAAGAAAAAGTGATACGGTAATAATGGAAAAAATTAAGGTGACATTCTAGAGATTGTTTCAAAAATATTTTTTCTGTAGATGGCGATTTTATTCGATAAGAGTATTATATTATGTATATTGCACGCGTAATAACAAACGAGAAGAAATTTAAGTCAAGAATTCAAGGAAATGATGTCAACGTTGAGTGAAAGTGGTCCGCATTGGAACCATCTGCCTTCAAGAATGAAACACTCGCGCGCGCGGACTGTTGAATTTTGTTACAAATCAAGATAAATTATTTTAAATTAGAATTTAGATATACCTGAGTAAGGAAAATCGTTGTATAAGTCGCTGGATTGACTAATAATTTGTATGTGAAAAAAAAAATACAAATGCAGATTAGGTAATCGCTAATAATTGCGCAATACGTACGTATTATTAGCTGGTACAACACCTGAGGAATGCTGAAAAGTTATAATGTAACTAGTAGCCGAGACAGTTTTATTTGAACCGTTTGTAATAAAAAAGCTTTCTAGTGAATAGATAATAATCGGACCTAGCAATTAATTATTTAAATGTATAGGTACTTACCGAGGTACTTACTGAGCGTTTGAGAAATTACTATATAAGTACTATTATTTATATGATTTCTTAATTAATTAATTTGTTAGTTATGAGGTATAACTTAGTTAATTACGGCTGTTTTCTACTCATCAAATAAATTATTACTTCAGAAACGTTTTACTCTAAAGAATATTATGACCTAGAAGTCCCTGATACTAGAAACTAGGTATACCTATCCTGTGATCAAAACAAAGCTAAAAGTTATAGTCCTTTAAACTTCGAAGATCAGTTCCTTGGTTACATTTTCATGGCTTTAACATTTCTATTAAAGTAATTGTAAATGTAACTGGCAAATTGTAACTGTGAATGTAATTTAGCCCCGTTGGTACTGGCTTATTCTTTTTATAACAACAAAATTACTTCTTGATTGAGCAAGTAAATCTCTTGAGAGCCAGCGTGTCGAGAACTCGAGAAACCTACAAGGATAAGGATAATCTATAACTCGTCCTGCGGACTCGTGATGTTTCCTTTAAGGCACTCATTTTCTGCTGGACGCCACAAAATTTAAAATATCATAATGGGAGCTTACTTTATCGAGTGGCGTAGTTTCCAGTTTTATATTGTTTTTTTTTTTTGACGATTCGTGATATTTCCAACAAAATCCCATTTTTACAAAAAAAAAAACACTAGAATAGTGTTCCATAAGCCACGTAAGGATGTAATCTTACATAATTTTTTTCATTTAATATCTCCAATAACTGGATTTTTCTCATGGAACTAAAATGCAACTACTTGAAACATCAATAATAAGATGTAACAGATGCAGTAAAAAATATTTTAAATTCCTTGTTCTGACTAGCTGTGATGCTAAATAACAATTAAAAACACCAGAAATCTGTTTAGCTACAAATATGTAGACCGACCGCGAAATAAAAACAACATGTACGCCAAAGATCCGCAGAACCGCTAATCGGCAATAGCCAGTCCTGAAGCAATCTAAAAGCGAACAGGTTGAAGTTAGTTATTTCATAGACGATGGAGTTTTCCATTTATTTATTTTAAATTTGTTATATTATGTAGAACTAGTTATTGATGTACATGGTGTTTTCATTTCGCGTTCGTCTATTTCTAATCTCATAACTTTTTACTATCGCGTCTCATCATAAAGAAATGCCTATGTCTTTACGTCATACATATATCCAGAGAGTGTTAAGTTTGTCAATTATTTTTAATAACGGTCATGATGATATTCCAAAAAGCGCCACAAAAAAGAATTAGTCTTCTTGTTTTTTGCCCCTATTTTCGCTTTCATTCCTGTCTGTTTGCGCAAATCTTGAAAACGATTTTACAGTAACTTCCCGAAGAGCTAAGAGACTTTAAACTTTGAACGTAGCTCAGAGCTAGATGACAATGCAATACTAACTCAACTTCTTGTCTGTCGTCTGTTTGTTTGTCTGCGATACAAAACTTGCTAAAAACGTTTCAAACGTCAAAATGATGTATCTGATGGGGCCATCTACGATATCTAGCAATTCTAACTTGTAGTAGATGCTATAGCAGGCTGTACTCAAAAGTAAAGAAGATAAATGGAAGGGTCTATTTATAGATGTTCCGCGAAAGATGTTTAAGATCGATTGCAAAATTTATACGTTTATAGATTTAGATTTATATTAATCGTGAGTGGGTCATTCTGAAACCTCCACTGCGACCATAGATCTATTGTGGCTCCTATCTAGTCGTGATATACTAAACACATCAGGTCAGTCTCTTTGAGGAAGCTGACCATCTTGACTATTGGTAATTTATCCATGATGTCCGGTGAGAGGAAGTCTCTCCCGAAGGTTTGTAATCTCGCATAGGATGTGTTTTGCTGTTCCGTCCAAGCTTCAATAGTTCTTTGGCCCTTTTTTTCGACATGTGTCCTGTATAAAAACCTTCGAATGTTCCAATCTTGGTAAGTTTTGCTAGCGCTGGAGGACTTTCCTTTCAGCACAGTTGCTTATTGTTGTTTTGGCAATATCCGCCGTATGCCAAATGCTGGTTCTGGTTCGATAAATTCGGATTCGGCACCTTTCCTGGCCAGAGAGTCGTCAAATTCGTTCTCTCCATATCCAGTAAGGCCCGGAATCCAGATCAGAGTTACTTCGTTGCTACTTGCTAGGGAATTCAAGATTAGTTGACAGTTCCAGGTTATATTCACTCCAAGTTATATACCTTTGGTAAGCTTGTTGCCGTTTGTAGCGCTCTATATGTAGTCCATTTAGCCTCTCTCTCAAAATAAACATGAAGAGGTGGTAATTATAGTAGGATATCCATAGTCGCTGACGTTGTGGTGGTAATAGCACTACAAATCGTTAGAGAGCTTTGCTTTGGCGTTGACCTACTGGACTTTTGACCACCAAATGGTACTACCATACGCAATCATGGATCTGACGACCGTTACATGAAGCCAGTATATTTGTTTGGATCCAATTCCTCATGTTTTGCGACAGATCCTTTTACACGTCCACAAGGAGATTTTGGCTCTGTGTAAGTATAACTTTTTTCAGATGGGAGTTCCAAGCAAGCTTTCTATGCAGGACGACTCCTAAACACTTAGCTTCTTATCTGTAAATGGAATGGTTTCTCTCAGAAGAGTTGGTGGCGTTAAGCCGTCCAATTTTCTCTTTCTGGAAAATCAGTTACCTCGAGTATTTTCTGAAGAAAATAGTCGTTTAAGATCTTCCTCCTTAAGTCTTGTACTATGGGTGGAGGGGGTTGTTGACAGACCTGTCGCCCGGGAAGTAAGCCGAGCAGACGACGAATTCCATCTTGCCGTTCTCCACCGCAGGGCTATTATTTGAACTGCTGTCACATCTCAGGTGCAGTAACCTGAGAGCGTAAAGTAATTTACATACAGGGTGTCAATTTGAAAACTTGCCACCCCTGAATTCTTCCTTGAAAAATTTTTTTTCAACGTAATCCCGAAACAGGTCAGGTCAGGTTTATATTTATATTAAATTTATACAGGGTGTTACTTGACTCAGTAACGACGATATGGTCTATTTTTTTGAATGGGACACCCTGTATATTATTACAATTTAAGATTTTCTGAGAAAATACAATAAAAATTGTTTTTACAGTTGCAGTTTAAACTGAGTAGCTTACGAGTTATAAACAAATGAAAATCGCAGTTTTTCATTTTCAAAGCAACTTGTTTTGAAAACGGCTACAGATATCAGAAAACGTCTTACATGTTCCTATCTTAACTTTTCAAGCGGTATCCTATTGTATGGATGAAATTTTCATACGTTGGTAACGAAAATTATCTGACTTTTGATCACCCTGTATATAAATTTCATCTACATCATAGAGGATACCGCTTCAAAAGTTAAGATAGGGACATGTAAGCCGTTTTTAGATACTTAGAGCCGTGTCCGATGTGCACTGCTTTCAAAATTAAAAATTGCGATTTTCATTTTCTTAACTCGTAAATACTCAGTTTAAACTGCAACTGTAAAAACCATTCCTACTGGATTTTCTCAAACAATCTGAAATGTAAAAATATACAGGGTGTCCCATTTAAAAAAATAGACAATGTCGTCATTACTGAGTTAAGGAACACCCTGTATAAAATATTTTTACGTCAATAGAACATAAATTAAATTTAAAAATTGACCTGTCTCGGGATTTCTTTGAAAAAAAATTTTCGAAGAAAACTTTGGGGGTGAGAAGTTTTCAAATTGACAACGTGTATATTGTTTCTGATCGGTATGCAGGCTCTCGGTGATTCTTCTGAGCCGACTGCCACTAACTTACCAGATGAGTTTCCAAGACCCATTTTTTTGCCAGTTTTGCCTAGCCAGGGTTCTTGGATGAGGTCAATATCCAGCTGCTCTTTTTACACTTAATGCCAACAATAGCTGGATGCTTTGGCGTGTTGAAGGTTAACCTGTATGCACTTAATGTTGGACATTAAGTGAGGTATAGGCAATCTGTGGACGGGAAAGCGAAGGAAGGTATGGGAAAACGGTATTTCTGACTGCAGCAGAAGCATTTTTGCTTTTGTTTTTGGGGTGCTCTTTACCGTTCCCCCCTTTTTTTCCTTTGACGGAGCCTTCCCGGGACGCGAAGTTCCTCGGTTAGGCGGTTTATATCCATCACTTGAAGGGCCCGTCTTTGAGCATGATCAACTTCACCAATCGTCGGACGGTGACCGTCGGATTAGGTGGTTTGCTTCCACCACCTCCAGAGGTCTCCTGATTCCCAAACAGCTCTGCCTTCATGGGTTCTCTTGTTGGCGAGAGGACCCGTCACGGACTTTTGGGAGGAATTGCACCCTCCCTTTTAGTCCGTAATAGGGTCAACAAAAATTAGGCGTTTTCTAGCAAAAAGTGAATTTCGGCTTTCCGTAACTATCGCATTATTTTTTACTAACATAGTGCGTTAGGAATGTAATTTCAAATGAAAGTTATTTCTTCTCCAGGAGGCCTTGCGTATAGCAAATGAAACTAATACATTTGTTATCGATAAAGTAATAAGAACACTGTAGGTATAATTAAATCAGTTTATTAACGAGAAAATGGAAACACCGAGCAAAAAGAGAAGATCACTCTATATCCATTCAATATCGAATGTCCGCACGCCGTCCCGTCGTCGCCCTCGATGGATGGTCCGCACGCCCCCCTGTCCTCTCTGCCGTTCCCTCCGTCCAGATGGTTTATGGCCCATCTCGGTTTGGAGTACACAGGGTTGACAGGGTTGCCAAGTGGTGGAATACTCCTAACACATTTTAGTAATAACAGATTTTTGATGTCTTGTCTACTAATGCATTTTTATTTGAATTTGTTTTTCTTCTTTTTCAGCATGTGGGTGTTGGATAAACTAGTCAAGACTCTCTTCATCGTTGGGATACTTTACTACATGTACAAGATTTTCTTTTTGCCTAAAGCGTTAACTGTTAGTTAACTTTGTTAACCAGATCTAAATCTAGGAGAAGAAGAAGAAGAACAACATTTATGTACAATTCTGTAAAAATTGTTAATGTAAAATATGCTCAATCTAATAAAATGTAAGTTTATTTAGATAGAATTAGCTCAGAAAATAGTACAAAAAAATACAAATAAAATATCTATGATTTATAACGAAAATTCTATATTAGTGTAATTATATGACACCACAGGGTGAGTCAAAGTCGAGCTACATCATTGGGATCTCGGAAACTATAAGAGATACGGACTGAGTTAAACTATTGCAGAAAAATTGCTACATTTTGCTCAATAATAATTTTAGAACAAATTTAGTTGTTTTTGAAAAAAGTACTGAAATTATTGAAATATAAAATTCCCATCTAGTTGGCTTATTTGAAAAGATATAAAAAAACTGAAAGCATATTATCGCGGCCACTTTTCATTTGCTATCAAAATATGAAATAAGAGTGAGGGTTACACGTTTCGAATTTCCTCTGCCATCATCAACTCTTAATTTAATCTATTCGCAGTTTTTGTTTTCTTTTCTAACATTTGAAATGTCATTAAACAACAAAATAATAATAATAATACGGTTCTGGAATACATTTATAATAAATAATTTACTTTCTTTACAAAAGTATAGTCATGAAAATATGAATATATCAGTTATTTTTCCAATCCAGAACCGTATTGAATATATATTTTTTAATGAAGTTTCAAATTTTGGAAAAGAAAAAAAAAACGAAATTGAATATAATATTAAGTGCAATAAAAAAAAATTATGATGGCAGGGGAAGCTCTCTCTTCTCAGATTATTATTGAGCTTTGAATTTAGCAACTTTCCACCAATCAACCGAGTCCGTATCTCTTCTAGTTTCCAAGATTCCAATGATGTAGCTCGAATTTGACTCACCCTGTAGGAATTTTGAACACCATAGTTATTTTCGTATCTAAAATGCAAAGTGCTACTTCAAAGTTCGAAATTATTGTATATTTTAGCGAGCCGTTGGTGAGACAAAACACTCATTTTAAAAAGCAGAAGCATTCGCATTCGTGATACCATTTTTTTCCACAACTGCCTTAAAATAAGAAATATTAAGCTTAAAATTACGTAAAACTGAACATATTAGCCCGAAAAAATATTTCGCTTCTGATTACGAATAATTTGTTGTTTCGCTCATTGAAAATGACAGCACAGACGCTTATATTTCTTGATAAGTAAGTCAGTTGTCGAAAAATACTATCTTAGTTATAAGTTGTTATAAAAAATAAGTCCCTAGTCCTTTGTTATGTAGGTAAAGTGTGTCAATTGTTTTTTTTTTATATAAAATTTCTATTAGGTAGGTATGTACTTACTTCTTTCCAAAGCCACTTCAACAGAGACCAAAGTCTCAGATATTAGGAAATTCAAATTGACCACTCTTTAATTGTTATACTATGATATATTATTCAAATGTAATAATTGGGAAGGTATTTAGGTACATGTAGAAGTACTTTATTGTAAATGTTCTTTAATCTTTTACACGATTTATTGTAAATAAAATAGCTATCCAACTTTTTATTAAAATTGGGTTTTATTTATTCATTTATTCTACTAAAGCGCATGCGAGCAAACAATAATATAATAAGCGCTCTATATAGCGAACACAAACAAATAAGTGAGAACGCTGTGAAAAGCACATTCGAACCAAGCACCACTCGCAACGATCTGCCAGTTATCGGTAGGTATTTCCGAGAAAATAATTGTATCATTAATCTCCCCAAAGTAAGTATTTCAGTATGAGTCCAATGGGTGGTTTGTTCTATTTCTCTTGGTTCTGCCATTTCGGTCCCAAATACTAGAAGTCTGGTTCCCTCTAGTGATGGGCATTCACACATTAGGTGGTATGGGGTTTCCTCCCCCTCCTCGCATCTCCTGCAATCTGGGTTATTTTTCTCTCCTATTATTGAGAGGTGTTTCATTAGTGGGCAGTGTCCTGTTAGAACTCCAATTGCCCATCTCAGCTGGTGTTTGCTCAGATTTTTGAGTTCAATCTTCTCTGCTCCCTCTTTCCTTCACCCACCTAGTCGCTTGAACAGCGCCCCAGTTAGGTTTAGGTAAGGTCTGCATTGAAATTGCTCTATTTTCTCCCATAGGTTGTTTCCCGTGAGGAAAACTAGTTGTTGGCCTTTTGGGTCAGGTTTCCTGTTCACTAGGGTCCACGTTTCTGGTTCCAGGTTTCGGAACGTCCTTGGTTCCGAGTTTCGTTCCTGACCAGGGTTCCATTTCCCTGACCACCCGCACCAGCCAGTCTTTTTGGCCTGGTCAGCGCAGGAACACATGAGAAAGTCCCCTCTAAGCTACACTCCTGAGAACCTTGGTGCAGGTTCTCCTTCTTTTACGTTGTTCCGGTTCCTTGCTGGTCCCTGGTTTTGCTACACTGGGGTTCACCTTCAACCCTAGTTTTCTAGGTTCTCCAGTTTCCCCTGGTTTTGTAGTTCCTACTCTTTTCTCAGTTTCCTGCGAGCGGCTCCTGAGAGTTTTTGGGTAGATCTTTCTTTTCAGAGTCCCCTTACCTTTTAGTTTAGTTAGTTTAGTTATATTATATTGAGTGGGTCGATTAGTGACACCTTCCCTGCGACCAAGCGGTCTATTGTGGCTCACACCTAAGTACTTTACATCCACTCTAGCAGGCCACTGCTTTTTAAAAAGCTAATGACCTTAAATGGTGTGAATGTATCCAGGTCTCTTGGAGAGAGAATTACTCTTCCGAACGTTTAGTGCCTGGTTCTTCCCAAGGCGGGGCAGTTGAAGAGGACGTTGTATGCAGTGTAGTGGTTTGTTGTGTATGGCATCATGTCTGAGGGCATACCCAGAAGACTGTGACTTAGAGTGTCGTCCAGTAGACTGGTCCGCTCCATGACACAAGCCAATTGTGTTTCGTACTATCTGTAGCAGTCTGTACGTTGTCCATCTCGCCTCTTTTTCCAAGTATATATGGAGTGGAGGAAGGTCCAGAAGTATTTCCATAGCCGCTTCATTTTGCCGCCCATGACAGCTTCATTTTGACCAAGGCTTGTAGGCCTTTGGACCACCAAGCTACACAGCCATATGCGATCATTGGCCTAATGATCGTTACATATATCCAGTGTATTTGCTTGGGACCAGTGCCCCAAGTTCTTCCACAGATATTTTTTGCAACTCCATAGGGAGAGCTTTGCTCTGTGGATAATCTTTTCCAGATGGAAGTTCCATAGTAGCTTCCTATCAAGTGTGATACCTAGATATTTAGCCTCCTCCGCAAATGGTATAACTACTCCTTGAAGAGTAGGTGGTGTAATGTCTTCCAGTCTTTTTCGTCTAGCGAATGGTACTATAACAGTTTTGCGAGGATTCACAGACATCTGCTCCCTCTCGCACCATTGATACGTGACTTGAAGAACTTCCTGAAGGACATTGGATATTGGCCTCTCCGAGTTTCCTTTGATCATTATGACAAGGTCATCCGCATATACTTGAACCTCAACTCTCCATAAGGAGAGGATCGCCAGTAGATCGTCTACAAGAAGGGTCCATAGTAGGGGGGAGAGTACTCCTCCCTGTGGACACCCTCTGCCCGGCCTGAATCTCCTCCCATCGAGGTCGTTATTATCCTACAATCTAGCATATTACGGATCCAGCCGTTTATGACCGGTTCTATTCCTCTGGAAACAGCTGTTTCATACAGTGAGTTTGGTAATGCATTGTTAAATGCTCCTTCTGTGTCGAGGAATACTCCCACCATGATCTCTTTGTTTTCAAGAGACTTGGTAATCTTCCCCACGAGGTTATTAAGTGCCAAATCGGTTGATTTGCCAGCTTGATAGGCATACTGGTGCACATTCAGAGGGTGTGAAACTAAGACACTCCTCCTGTATAAAGGATGTAAGGCGAATGGGTCTGAATGACTTAGGGTGTGGCTCTGTACGGCCCACTTTGGGAACATACACCACCTTTGTTGCCGCCCAGCTGGATGGGATGAAGTTCCATGGCAGACTATAGCCCTGAATAATTTTATAAGCGAGGGCGTCGGTATCTTTATGCCCCTTTGTTATAGGGCATAAAGATGCCATCCTCTTCAGGTGTCCCCTTGCCTTTTAAAATTAGGCGTGTCTTCGTCCATATGGTTCCCACGAGTAATGGAGCTATTAAAAAAATACCATACGCAGAGCTGTATACGTATGATAGGCATTTATTTTAGAAAGTGCGCCACTTCTTCGAGGTTAAATCCAGAAGGAACTGATCTACTGTTCAGCCACACATCCTTTTAGCCTGGGTTACCGCTGTAGGATTTAGGTTTTCAAAGGTTGTTTCCTTTTGGTCCACGCGGTAAAGCCTAGACTCCCGTTTTCCTCTGTTCGCGAAATATGGCCACAAAAATAGAGTTTTATGGTCTTTTTGGAGAGTCCACTTTCGGACGTTCTCCGGCATCGTTATAACCCCTGTGCAGACCTTTAGTCACGACACGACAACTAGGTTGGGGGAGGTGGTCCGCGGCAGTGCTTTTTGAGCTGCCAGTCTGGAGTTTTAAATTCGACGAGCTCTATCACCGCTGCTAACCTTACTCACTATTGATCACTGTAAGGCCGTGCCCTATCCGCCACCTGGGACGCGCCTGATGGTAACTCAACCACACAGGTATTCCTGGTGTACTCTCGACTGACTTTGGTGTTCCCTAACGTAGCCTTAACCAGGTCGCAGCGAAGGAATTGATAGTCCACTACGAGTCTTTCAACAATATTATTCAGGATTATAATGCCCAGCATGAACACAATCGAGCACAGGTACCGGAGGAACGCAGTATGTATATCATATTAAACGGTACCAAAAATATAATTCGATTAATAATAACTGTGAGTTAAGTTCCTCTTCTCATTCTTCTTCAACCTGCAGACATCAACATCTCCACAAAGCTATTAAATTTCGTACTATACCATAAATTACTTACAGTTAAATATATTTTATTCAGATGTGACCATCCTGAATAGAATTGTAGCGTTGCCGTCCCAAAGGGGGTAAGTTCTAAAACCATCTTTCAGATATATTGATAAAATTGTCAAAAAATTACATTGGAGATATAGCCAGCGCCATGTTTAAAGTTTGCTCAATATACCCCCTTTGGAACGCTACAATTGTGAATGAGGTTATTCTGAGGCTATTCACATCTGGACGGCAATTCTCGAGTTCGTGGGAATAGAATGTTCCCATGGAAACTTTTCATCAGAGCATTCCCCATTATGTTGATCGTATTCTTAAACACACGCGAACTCGAACCATTAGCAACATGTCCAGTCGCATATCCCTAACCACATTTTAATTCTTCTGCTTCCACTTTCCGAATTAAAACATTCAAAATTCCCACGTAAATAAGTAAGCAAAGTTAGTTTCCTAGGTCGCCGTGTGAAACGAACGAACGACTGGTTAAAGAATACGGTTGACCGGTTGTCATGTGAACCCTCACGTGGGGCTCGACTCCCACGAACACGAGAATTGCCGTCCTGAGACAGTAAATTTGTGGCTTTCTAAGATATTACTTCCCATTTCGGCATTATTTACACTAAATACTCATTAGTCCAAAGTATTTGGTTTCAAAAAGCCAGTTTTATTTTACCTTTTTATACATTTTTAAAAACGACTAAAAAGGTTGTAGATAACTACTTAGGAACAGAAGTACTGGAGAGGGCGCGATTGCACCCAAACCAATATGCACATCAAGCAGAAAAATTACGGAGCCGCCCTTCATCAGTTAACAAGGAGGATCAGGATTACACTTCAGTCATAAGAAACAACTATTTGTGCCTTTATGAATATAGAAGAAGCTTTTGATAAACATTCTTCACGAATAAGTCAATAGCTCTCTACTTAAAAGAGGAGTAAGCAACACAGTGTCCAAGTGGATATGTGAGATGCTAAGAACAAGAACAGCTGAGACGAAGATGAGACAAAAGACCATCCAGATCAACGCAGCATGAGGCTGCCCACAAGGAGGAATACCTACTATCACATCTGATACTGGCTGATGAATTTCTTCGAAAGCTAGCGAGTCAAGATATCGATTGCCAATGCTATATGATGATGAGATAGTCATAAAGATACGGGAAAAATTTAATGGAAGCCAGAGGTTAATTATCTAGGATTTATACTAGACAGCAAGATATTGTGTAGAAAGCATATGGAAGAGAAAGTCAGCAAAGCCACTCGAGCCTTCATATGGTGTGCAGAAACATTGCAGAAAAGACCTGGGGATGTAACCCGGGAGCACTGAGATGAATGTACACCGTGATAATGAGACCTATAATCAATTAGGGAGTGTGGCTTATGCAGACCGAATTATAGAGAAAACTGCGAGGAATACCCTTGCAAAAATACAGAGACTTGCGTACGTAATAAGCGTAACAGAATCCATGAGAACATGCAGCACAACGGCAATGGAGGTAATTTTAAACCTCACACCACTACAACTAGTCGTACAAATTGCCACAAAAAGGGCTGATAATAGAATGGCTAGGAAATAGCAGAGGAAAAGCAAGGTTTATACAAATTGACACCAGGAATTCGAAAGGTTTGTTCTTTCTTATCTTGCGCCTAACAAGGGTCGTACTTTCTACATGGAAACGCAAACTAAACCACCAATCTGCCATGCCTCTTCGGCAGCACCTTAAAGCTTTCGTCCGACGTAAAATATCTGGGAATTTTACCTGATGACAAATGGACGCGGGCAAGACACGTTAACTAAAGAATCGAAAAGACTAGTAGGGCTCTGTGGCAGTGCAGGTCGACCTAGCCCTAAAGGTTGCCCTATGGCTGTACACCGCCGTCATCCTGCCCATGATAACATAAGGTTCAATAGTTTGGTGGCCCAGAACCAGACTAAGCTAAACAGCCTACAAGAACTAGCATGGGTTGCTACCATTGGAATAAAGAGAACCACGCCAACTGTGGCCATGGAGTTGGTCCTAAGTCTGCTGCATCTAGACATCTTTAACAGGGAAATAACTCTGAGGACTGCCCCAAGGCTAAGATTGGCGGGTCAGGTCAATGTAAAAAAAATGGATGGGTCAACATGGCGTCATACTGAGGGATCGACTCACGGCGGCGGTCGATAGGATCACATCCACCCTCATCTTCAATAAGAACTGTGTAATAACAAAGGAGCTCCCAGATAGTTCGCGTTTTGACGCGTTAGTTTAGGGCGTTAGTTCAGAATCAGGCTGCGTAATTCATTCCCAAGACCTAGACATGAACCTATAACGATTCCATCGGGCATACATCCTACAGTTCTTCAAACAAAACTGATAGCTATCATTCACTGTGTAATGGAAATCACGCAACGCGGAATCGCGAATAAGAACCTATTGATCATAACGGACAGAAAATGAGCTCTAGGGATACTCAGGAGCTCAAGGTTCTGCTCTGGGCTTGTCCTAGAGGCCCACGGGGCTTTAACGGCTGTTGCTAACCACAACAGACTTACGCTATCTTGGAGTAAAGGACACTCCAATATCAAATGAAATGATGTCGCAGATCGGCTAGCTCAAGAGGGAGCGAAAACTTCCTCTGCGCTCCAGCCTGCTGTGCCGCTGGCATATGCTGTCTGCAAATATCCCGTCCAATACTAAAATTAGTGATTAGTATCTCTACACCGGGCACTGCGGACGATTAAACAAACATCTTCGTACGATGGGAATTAACCCTGACCCACTATGCAGGGAATGTTAAGAAGAGGAAGAGACTGTGGAACATATCCTGTGCCGCTGTCTTCAATTTCCGTGAGTCTGTGCTTGACTTACATTAGCGCCAAGCCTCAACGACTTCTCTGGAGCCCCTCCGGGTGCCTTGATTCAATTCTTTCTGAGCCTGGGATGGCTTAAGGAGAGAGGCCACCTGTAGCCTTAGTGCAGCGGACTTGTTCTGCCCTCCTAAGAATCCAGAATCCAGAAAGTTGGACTGTATCAGTCGCCTGAACATTGATTGATATCTATATGTATAATACTTGAATATTCAGGTGTTCCAGTTTGTGTGCTCCTAACTTCTACAAACAATACAACAAGTAAAAATCACTGTTTTTCATAAAACTTTCCTCTAATACAACTATTTTTGACCTAAAAAGTGTTAAATTTGGCAGAAAAAATTATTTATTTTACTGAATATCTTTTAAACAATTGAAGATATAATAATAATAATAATAGTAATACACTTTATTGCCCAACAGATTGAAAAATCCATTTACAGGACAACATTACGTTTGAAAAATACAAAAACAGTATTATGTTATCTTATATCACTAGGAATATTATAAACATCCAAATTTACAAGTTTCAACAATACTGTGCCTTAAAACATAATATGAGGAAGAAAAAAAAAATAACACAAGGATTGATTCCCCTTATCCACAAACCCCCCCTAACCCTGTCAGCTATATCCAACACTTGTCTGAAAGCGCTTATTGACATGTGGAAAATATCGCACTCATCACAGATCTCATTGAACCATGAACACATTCTGAAAATGGGCGACCAGATATACTGCTCGTACAGAATATGAAGGCGGAGAATTCTTGGAAAGGACACGGTGAGATAATCCGATTTGCTTTATGAGCATACAGATCTCAGTAGCCTGCTTTAAAATGCCTTCTTGGAATTCTCCGCCATCAAATTATGTATTACCTTTATTTCTCAAGTTCAGTATAAGTAGTGATTTTCCACAGTGTGGGAAATTTTTTAAGCGCAACAAATTTTTCTGACGACAACCAGTGGCGTAGTTATGGACCGGCGTGATTTGATAGCCGGGACCGGGATCTGGCAGTCGATTTGACGGAAACGCACGAACGGACACAGTAGCGTAATTTTTGAAAATATTTTATGTTAATCAATATTGTCGTCAATCATCGTTAATCAATATCAATAATCATCGTCTATTTATGCGCATGCGCACAAAATGTATACTCTTGCGGGGAATTCAGAAATACCGTTAAACAATACCGGGAAAATTTGAAAAACTGCTAAGAAAAACCTAAGACTAGTAAGACCTTAGACTGCTAAGACTACTATCAAAAAATTCTTATTATTAAGCCACATAATCGATCCTAAGGAAAAATTCTTGCACCGCTCGTATCAGTGCGAAAAAGCACCCTAGAAAATCAAAACTCGGGAAAAATCTAAAGATCAGGAATAAAAAGGCATAAATGCGTTAAAAAAAAAGGCAGGAATAATAGTATATTGTGAAACAAGTGCGGAAAAGAGAAAATTTCTCAGTCGAGTGTCACAATTCACACAAGTGTGAAATTTCTTTTCCGCACGTGCTACACACAGTACTTTTCCTACGACCACAATTTAATAGATTAATTATTTAACAAATTTAACACATAAATTATTTTTTTTTGACAATGCTCTGCTTTTATGACCTTTTCTCCAATTTATGAAATGTTTATAAGCAGATTCGTATTTTTCTCTTGAAACTATAGGTAGCAAATTCAAAGAACACAAACCTGCTTGTTTTCTGACTTCAGCAGGTGGTGTATTTTCTGCTTCAGATTCAGAGGAATCACAATCCATTGTAATGATAGGTAGCTAAAGTTTATTTTTTCAGACTACCTAGGTAGGTATTATTTTCAATTCTACCAATGACTTTTTAATATTACTATTATATGCTGTTAAATCATTGAATTCCACCGACAATATTATTATTATTTATTATTAGACTCCGTATCTAAACTAAAAATAAGTGTCGTGGTCCACGACTCGTGGAGCGTGGAGACGTGGTAGATATGCAACTTCCACACAACGCAGGCGCAGTCGTGGATTGAAGTTAGAGGTGTGCGAGTTTTCACGTTCGTGAATTTGATTTGAACGCTACAAATGCTGTTATTAGCGATCAACTCGTAAATTTTAATAATTACGCCACAAGAGTAAGTATATTAAATTTTATAGTCTTGTCGGGTTCTATCTTATCCCATTTGTGTTTATTTTATTACCTTGAAGCTTAAAATGAATAGTTATTCCATTAACAATAAGTAACAGTGAGTTCTCAGTGACCGCCCATCACTATTGTTTACATTAAAACTGTACGGAAACGATTTTTGGCTATGCGCGTTATGTTACTTTGTCGCACAGTTTTGGATACGTGATAAATCTGCTAGTTTGCGCACAAAAAACGATGCGCAAAGTAGTGCTTTGTATAGTGGTCGTAGGAAAATACGTTTGTGGTATCAGTTACAGTTTGTAAAGCTTTCTTATTGTGAGGAGTATCGTGAGAAGAAAAGAAATGTATAAAAAAATTTTTAAACTAAAGAGGAATTATTAGACATTTGCTTGTAAAGCTCATGGAACCTGCAAATAACCGCCCTACCACGCTCTCAGGGAAGATAATTAACTAAAAAGTTACTAAATTGAAGAGAGAGTACTTGTCAAACCATAACAAATGATTGAATCAAAATTATTTTAAAAAATTGTTTTTGTTTATTTTTTAATTATTGAAAACAGTGTTGTTCGTATGAAATTTATATAGTTGGCCTTTTTCTTCAGCATTGAACTACGCTTAAATACCTTTAGTTGACCGGTTTACCTCCTGAAAAACCGCTGTTGACACTCTATGATTATAATATACATAGGTATAATTATTGTAGATCTAGAAAACTAGTAAATAAAATAAAATACTCTGTATACAGGGTGTCCCAGACTTAATTGACCAGGCCATATCTCATATACAGGTTGAGATAATCGAGCCGAATAAAAGGCATATTATTATAATTTTTCAAGCTGTATAACATGACAGCATGAAAACAACCCCCACTCCAACATCCCCTAAGTTACAGCCCCCACCCTTAAAAAAATGAATAGCACCCTGTATATATTTTTGTATATTCAAAACCAGTATTCGATTCTCTATTCAGATGATTTTTCAGATTCAAAATTGGCTTAGAAATAACCAAGAAAAAGATCATCAAGGTGGTCATGACTTTTTATCTTAACTTTCTCTGGATGACTTTTGCTGTCAAAATTTATTCATAGTTTTTAACAGGCAGGTGATAGTTATTATTATAATTAAAGTCCAAACAATTTATTTGATAATTCTGATTTGTTGGGAAATTTTAAAAAATAAAACAAGAGATAAAGCACTTTATCATGAACCTTAATGATGACTGTGACCTGCTAATTAAAAACTATGACCAAAATATTGATAAATTTTGGCAGCTAAAGTCATTCAGGTAAAGTTAAGATAAAAAGTCATGACCACCTTGATGAACTTTTTCTTGGTTATTTCTGAACCAATTTTGAATCTGAAAAATCATCTGAATAGAGAATCGAATACTGGTTTTGAATATACAAAAATATATACAGGGTGCTATTCATTTTTTTAAGGGTGGGGGCTGCAACTTAGGGGATGTTGGAGTGGGGGTTGTTTTCATGCTGTCATGTTATACAGCTTGAAAAATTATAATAATATGCCTTTTATTCGGCTCGATTATCTCAACCTGTATATGAGATATGGCCTGGTCAATTAAGTCTGGGACACCCTGTATACTAGTACACTTGGTCATAATAAATTAGCATAAAATATAATATGAAAGGATAATGGGTTACATCACATCACATTATTCACGCAAATAAATACAATTCCAGGAACCCAAGCAAAAGTGTAAGGAGCTTAACATAATTTCATTAACAGCACCAATAGGTTTTCCCTCGAGTATTGTCTGTAAATCAGCAACCCCTTTTGCTAGTCTAATACGAACACCCCAGCGGCTAAGTGTACATTATCGTCCAAGTAATTAGAGCGCTGGTAGCAAACAATTCGAGATAATGGTTATCAGGCTGGGAAATATTCACGTCAAATATTTACTCTTGATTCTGATAATACTCATCTTCTTGTGAATAGTTCCAATGACAGTGATGCGATAGGTAAGGAGATATATTTGTAACTTATTTATTCTTCTAGGTAGGTAGTGCTAGTTCTTGTGCTAGTGATGGTGCTGGGAATAAGGTGAGTATTTTAGTCATCTGTTAATACCTTAATAGAAGGCTTATACGTACTAATTTTTGGGGTTTCCCCTACAACTTTTTTGGTTTCCCTATAGCTTTAGGGGTTTCTCTAAATTGCAGCGCAAGTAATAGGTAATTTCAGGTGTGCGATCGATCGATGACATGTCATGCAAAAGGTTAAATACGTTCGCAGATAAACACGAGACCGCAGGAGCGTTTCTAGGGAACGTATATTTGTACAGCGGGAAATGCATGAACACTAACGACTTTTTTCATGCATATCCGGCTGCACAATTACGTCCATTGCTCGTATCGCTCCGTTCCAGCTGCCGCAGTAATTTTCATCTGTTCAGTTGATATATTCAGAGAAGAAGCAAGTTCTTCCGTTTTTCCTACTCTTATACTTATATAAATAAGGATATTCTGGATGGGATTCTTTTGGAGTATAATAGGCAAATAAGGCAAATAAAGCAGTTATTAAAGCAGTCTTACAGTGCATAGGTATGTAGCCAACACTTCTAACAATTTTAAAAGAGATCCCGAAAGCTTCTGGGGGTTTATTAGGGACACAGAAAGAAGCACGCGCATACCAGGACACATGATGAACTATGAGAATAAGTACCAGAATAAACCAAGTGAAACAGTTGACGCATTCATATGCGTATATGGAGTTGAAGTTTCCAATGGCATATCATCAGGATGTGATGACTATAATAATTACGAGGTTGTCCCCACGATTCCCATGGCATTCGATAGTATTCGTGAGCGTGAGTTGTATACAGCCGCAAAGAAGTTAAAGAATAAAAATACTCAAGGTCCTGACCAGATTTCTAGTTTTTTGACCAGGGACTGCATATCTGCATTTGTTGTTCCATTGATGTATATTTTTAACCTCAGTATCGGGACTCAAACTTTTCCTGACGTCTGGAAGCAGAGTAGCCAGATCTTGAAATCGGGAGACACTGGACAGGTCACGAACTAGAGAGCGATTACTGTGCTGTCATATTCGCGAAAATTTTTGAGACCGTAATCTATTCGAGAATATATTATCAGGTAAAGCCAATGATATCCGAATTCCCGCATGAGTTTATAGAGGGAAGGTCGAATTTCACGAATCTCTGCTGTCTTACACAGTTTTGTTCGGAGGTCTTAGATGATCATGGTCAAGTCGACATTATTTTTAGTGATTTTTCTAATAAGGCGTTTGATAAGATCAGTCATCCTGTCCTACTGACTATAACCTTTTTATGTGCGGGTTCTCCAAAAATTTAATTACGTTTTTGAGGTCATATCTTTCCGGACGTCGCCAATTTGTAGCTTTTAACGGTTTTAAATCGTCATACTACGAGCTAATTAGCGGAGTACCTCAGGGATCGAACTTAGGTCCATTACTGTTTCTGTTATACATTAACGATCTACCCAATGTCATTTAATCGCAAAAACTGCTTTTTGCTGATGACCTGAGGTTTTTTCGAAGAATAGAAAAGGCTATAATTGCGAACTATTGCAGACAGATAGAGACAACGTCAACTCATGGTGCGTAAAGAACTCTCTGGCGTTGAGCATAGCGAAATGCAGCATAGTAAACAAAAATAACTGTTCTATAGTTCACAAATATTCTATAGGCCATATGAATTTACATAGGTGCAATACTGTCTTAGGAAAATTCAGAGGAAAACAAAAAATCCTCCGTGGGAACCCAGCAGACAACGCAGTGAGTCTTGTTTTGATTTATAAATAGGACTACCAAAAAACAGTGTCCAAGTGTTTCTCACTGAACTTTTTTTTACTGTTAAATAATTGCTTGTTCTGATTTTTCTAGCATACGTTTGATAATTGTTTCTTTCAGGAGTAACGGGAGGGTTGGTCACTCATCCCGTACTCATTTTGTTAATTCATTAATTATGTCGCCTTATTAAAGCTTTGTGCAATGATTGTAAACGAGCTAGTAATTTGTGTATGTGAAATCTGCTCACTAATTAATATTTTGATAGCAAATCGCAGCCCCTGAGAGGCTTTTGTCCAGATTAGCCCGAGCGATTTCAAACAATATCTACAATTACTCTGTCTTACAAACTTGACTTCTCTGTCAATTTTCAAGTTAAGATTTGCAATTTTTTTAATTTTCCTATTTTTTCATTTTTTGGGGCTCTCGAAAGAGATCTGTGCAAGAAGCAAATTGTAAGAAAATGTTTTTTCTCAATTGGGCGGGCTGCCTAGATGCCACCCAGTAATTTTCTTCCAAATTGTAGAAGTGTTTTGGAATCGCTCGGGCAAATCTGGGCAAAAGGCCGCAACTGCTCGCCGCATCTACGTTCGATCCAGTAGCATATCGAACGAGTAACAGTTCGATCGACTGTCAGTTCTTCTACTAAAATTTCTTTTCATAGACAATTTCAATAAGAGGTAAGTACTTATATAGAATCAACAGCCAGCCATCTCTGAAGTTGGTACAAGACGGTAAGCGACTCTATGGGTTGATGACGAGTCTTTATGAGGAGTAAACTAACTTTCTTAGATGTCGGTAACCAAGGCTGCTGTTTCTTGAAAAAAAATATATCCTCAAGCTGACAGAATTGCCTTTTTGCTTCAAAATTAAGAAAATTTGAAGCGTGGAAAGGTTATTCTAAATGAGTGTGAAAAATTCAGAGGCGATTCTTTGGCTCATTCTAAGGAAAAAAGTTCCTTTTAATGTGGGTCCGCAAATGCATCGTTTTTGAGACACAGGGTATCGAAATAAAGTTTATTTTTCATATATTTTTTTCAAGATATCTCGAGAACTATTTGAGATGCAGAACTCAGCTTTTGTACATTATATTATTGATACCTACGTATCTTTTTAATACCTACCAATCAATTTTGGTTTTCATGTGTCATTATGGCGAAAATTTTGTCTGTTTTTGTGCTTGTTTGGAAATATTCGAAGCGAGTTTTTTATCATAAGAGCCAGTTTTTCTCGAAAACGGCTCACGTTTGCAGTTATGACCACGAGTACATTTTTTGGCGGTTTGAAATTTGCTTTTAAAATGTTAATTTCCACATTGGCGTAGATATTAGGAGCAAAAAAACCCTACGCAACGCTCAAATCTGCGCTACTGTCATGAAAAAAAATATTATCAAAAAATTCGAAAAAAGTCTTTCCTTGACACCCTGTATCTAGAAACCGTGCATTTGCGGATCAATAAAAACTTTTTTCCTTAGGATGAGCTTATAAGGAATAGAATAATCACCCCCTAAAATTTTTCGCACTTGTTTGGGATAACCCTGTATGTGGAAGGTCTAGTCGCTGTCGCCTTGGTAATAATCACGAAAAAATTAGGGTAGAATTGAAACCCCTCCGCTTCTTAATGAGTGAATGCACGAAAGCAAAGATCTGGGTATTGCTTTGATGCAAAAATTGACCTGGAACCTACACCTGTAGAATGTCAAAGATAAAAGACCATGATGGCCTGTAGCAGGTCCTTTGCCAAAACGTGTGGTCTTAAACCAATTATGGTACATTGGCTGTCCGCCGCTGTGATAAGATCTACACTAACATATGGCTGTCTATTCTGGTGGTCCAAAGTCAGTCAGACACATGCCTCTGAGAAACTTCAATGTGCTCAAAGGTTAGCACGCCCGTCCAGAACGAGAGCCATGAGCACAACTTCAACAGCAGCCTTGGAAGCCATACTTTGACAACTATTTATATTAGAAGCGAGGTGCACGAATGGAGGCTTATAGGCTAAAGCAAAACCACATCTGGAGAGAACCCAGACTAGTAGCAATAATCCATAATAACTAGTAAAATCACTCGTACATTATTTTTAATGCGTTCTGATGATATGAGTCCAAAACGCGCACTATTTGACAAAGCTTCAACAAAACATTCAAGCCAAGAGCTTTTGTCTTGTCTACCAATGGCCAGTAGGTATTTACCTACTTCTATGCACACCGAGGGGCACTAAACTCAGTTTTGGCACTAAGGTTACCTGGGGTGTATCTTATGGCACAAACCAAAACCACCGTGATCTTTATTTTGATTATTTTGATTTCAAAATATTCAAGGTCTTAATTGACTGGGAAGTAGGAAGAATAGAAGCGAATAATGGAATATTCTGCGTCTAAAAAAGGACTGATATGGTACAGCGAGGCCACCAAAACAGACACGGGAACAGATGTAGTATATGTATGCCCCTGGAGATACACACGACAACATTAGAACCGAAATATAATACAATTGAGCAATTTATTGCAATGTTAGAAGGAATTACCAAGGTAATGAAACCCATATTCTCTCCGGCATTCAGGTTAGCCTGAAGGCTCTTGCTTGCTACAAAATAAAAAATTATTTGGGAACGATGCCTCAATGATCTGCTGAGAAAACATTGTAACACTTGTTTGGGTGCCGGTCCATCGAGGGATAGCTGGAAACGAGTCTGCAGACGAACTAGACAGGAAAGGCTCTACAGCGGTCTTTCTTATTGGCCCGAACCAGTGTGTAGAATCCCCAAAAAAATTTAAAATAAAATCTGCCAAGGAAATACTGCTCCTAAACAGAACACAGATCAGGACAGTGGTGGAACTTCTGCTCACGCCGACACTGCCATCTGAACAACATCTGCATAAGGTAGGCATCATCTACACAGCAAGGCCACTATGCAGACTTTGAATTAAGGAAGACGAGACAGCTTACCATGTAACTTTTGAGGGTCCGGCACTCGCACGAAACCGCTATACAGTCATGGGGAAATCAGCCCCAAAAACCTGCGGGTAAGAAACTCTTTGGCTAACAGAGTGTTGAACTATGTGAAAGACACTGAACTGTTCGAGCAGGTAAGGACAAGATAAACATGGAAGGTGTAAATAATCTTGCATGGCTGTAGTATCAGGGATCACAAAACCGTCTTCCGTACCAATTTAGAAACAACAAACAAAGAAGCACTGAAGGTGTAGATGTTCAAATTTCTTTAAAAAAATTGGGAAGGTCTCTTGGCATGGAAACTATTTTAATTAGTCATTTCCCTAATTCCTGTGACTTAAACCACACAAGATGACGCAAACGCAAACGACATTTTTTTGTTCCAAGGAAGAGCTTCAGAATGAAAGATTCAAATCCCGATACAATATTACTTGTCACAAAAATGAGAGATACCAACATAATATTAAATTACAAATATTAACAAAAATACTCTTGTAGAAAATGATGGTAGGCGGTGTTTTGTGACACTTAATTCACGGATAGAAACCTTAATATGCTTGTGTGATCATAAAAACTCCTCAACAGCGGCGAAGACAAGTTCATGACGGACTATAGGTACATTTAATCTAAAGCATGGCAGTGATAGAATTATTATGCCACAAAATGCTGCTGAATTTAAAGACAATCTAGACTGAACCGTGAAAGTAATTCTAGGCATATCTTGACAAGAAGTTGAAGGAGTAAATTGATTCAAATCGAAAGTGAACTTTAGAATACGGGCAGGCCAAAACAAAGTTCCAGTTTCTCCTATAGCTTACTAGCATGGTTGCCAACAATTCACTTTTAGGGAGGCATTCAGTCGGTTTGACTTAGACGACGTTTAAGCGGCTTTTGAGTCTCGTTGGCTGGTTCAAATATTTTTATTTTGCCTCATAATTATACAGGGTGTTTCGCGAGGAGCCTCATTTTGGATAGTGTGTTCAGGGGGTCAAAAAAAGTCTAATAAACATATCAAATTTACAACTATTTTTTGACTCAAGTGAACTGTAATGCATTATTGGAAAAAAGGTAAATTTTATCCCTGTTTCAGAATTAGCGATCAAGGTCACCAGACCTCACTCCGCCCGCCAGATTTATTCCCTTTAAGAGATAGTTGAAATCGTTTCAAAAGTGTATAAAAAAATACAAAACAAAAGCGCACACTAAAGAGACACAACTCGATCAATGAACCAACCACCCAGTACTTATCAGAGATGATCTTCAACGAGCTACTGAATCAATACACAAACGGGATGACTGAAAAAATAGAAATAAAAATAAATCGAAGCCCCTTATAGAGATGAGGCGCTCCTGGAAGTGTTCCCTCAATGCCATCAATGCCCTTGAAGTGTGAGTCGTTGCTCCGACCTGCTGGAATCAAAATATTGTCAAGGAATGTTCAATTCGCCAAGTCGCGAATAAAAAAATTTTAGCACTTATCTGAATTCACTGTAACTGTGACCTCATTGTCTTCAAGAAACGAAGGACCAACAATCCCAGATGAGAAAATTACACACTACTCTGTGACTTAAGATGAATGCTAATAATAATAATAATAATAATAATAATAATTCTGTTCTTAATAATTCTGTTACTACAAAGCAACAGAATTAGAAACAATAGCAACTGGATATAGACACCAACTTCATAGACTGTTCACCGACACATACCCACATTTAAGGCAAAAAGTGACAGAACAAAGATTGATTGATCAGAAAAATATGATTATAAAAAAGAACATACTTTCACCAATTCAGCTACAAGACATCAAAGAAAAAATAGCTAAGGAATTAAATCCATCACAACCAAATACAAGCTCATTATCACAGAACAGAAACCCTAATGGGACAGAAGCTCAACAGGATACACCAGCTACACTAAATGAAGACCCAATTTCGCAAGCAACACAAACCACTAATGAAACAGAAAATCAACAAAATACACCAACTGCGCTAAATGAAAACTCAATACCAAGATCAATACCAACAACTATACCACCACAAGAAATTATAAACGAAATAGAAACAAATATAATTAAGTGGAGAGGATCAAACCCTAACACCAGACCAAGCCTTCCCAGGCTGAACATAAATAGTCACTCACAACAAATCATAAAGATAGTTAACAAAGACATCATTAAGAAATATATCAATGAAGATACAAATCTAGAAGAACTACACCTCGTCATATATACCTGTGCCACCGCAATTCTAACCCTTAACAAACAGAAAATAATAAACAACCACAACTGTAAACCGAAAACATTCAAAAAACCAAACTGGAAAATCAGGCTGGAGAAAAAAATAGAATTCCTCAGAAAAGAAATCGGTAGAACGACACAATATCTTAATGGAAACAACAGCAAAAAACTAATAAAACACTTCACTCAGTCAAACTCCAACAAAATAAATGTTGCAATAGAAACACTAGAATCATTAAAACAGAAGCTCGCTCTCTACGCAGCCAGACTAAAACGTTACACCCGATCAAATGACAGGAAAAATCAAAACTATATTTTTAAAAACAGAGAGAAAACATTTTATAATAATGTGTGCAACAAGGTAACAGATATCAATATAAAACCACCATCCAAAGAACAAATAACAGAATTTTGGAGCAACATATGGTCAAACCCAACCCATCATAATGACAAAGCAGAATGGATCAAACAGGAAATACGCAAACAGCAGAAAACACCTCAACAAACAGACTATGAAATAACTCAAGAAGAATTAAGCCACACAATCAGAAAAACACAAAACTGGAAGTGCCCAGGCCCAGACAAACTACACAACTACTGGTATAAACAGTTCACTTCAGTGCATACAAACCTTGCTAACCAAATAAACAATATAATCCAAAACCCACATCTCATGCCACACTTCCTCACAGAGGGCACAACATACATAAAACCTAAAAACCAACAAACAGAAAACCCAGCCAACTACAGACCCATCACGTGTCTATCCACTTTATATAAAATAATTACAGCCATCGTGTGTAACAAAATAGAGAATCACCTTACTACAAACAACATTCTCACCGAAGAACAGAAGGGATGCCGCAGAGGCGGCAAAGGCTGTAAGGAACAGCTAATAATAGACACCACCATAATGAAACAAGCAGAAAAAGATAAGAGAAATATCCACATTGCCTACATAGACTATAAAAAAGCTTTCGACATGATACCACACAGCTGGCTTTCGAAAATCCTGCAGATCTACAAAATACACCCCATAATCGAACAATTCTTAACAACAATCATTAATAATTGGAGAACAAAAATCATCCTAACCACAAATTCAGAAATCATACAAACGGACCAGATAAATATCCGACGTGGTATTTTCCAGGGAGACGCATTGAGCGCCTTATGGTTCTGCCTCTCTCTGAATCCATTATCAAACACTCTCAATAACACCAAACTTGGATACCAAATCAAACATAACAAACGGGTTATCTACATCATAAACCATCTAATGTATATAGACGACATTAAAATCTACACATCAACGCGACCACAATTACAACAGTTACTCGGAACAATAGAAACAATATCAACAGACATAAAAATGGAGTTCGGAGTGGACAAATGCAAAACACTTCACCTGGAAAAGGGGAAACTAACTCAGGAACCAAATCATCAAGTACTGAATAATCAAACATTGCAACAACTACACCCTAATGACCTGTATAAATATCTGGGATTTCAACAAAGCTTCAAACTTAATCACACCGAAATAAAATCACAGCTTCAGGCAGAATATGAAAAAAGACTAAATCAACTTCTTAAAACACACTTGATCTCGGGAAATCTATTTAAAGCCATTAACACTTACGCGATCCCCATTCTCACCTACTCCTTCGGAATCATCAAATGGTCGACCACAGACCTGGAAAACATAAACATGCGAACAAGAACTGCCCTTACGAAAAATAGAATACTGCACCCCAACTCATGTAAGGAAAGATTCAACATAAGCAGAAAAGAAGGAGGGAGAGGAATAATAGACCTACATTCACTACATGCCAAACAATTGAATTCACTCCAGACATACTTCCGCTCAAAAGAACACAAACTACACAAAGCAATAGTGCATACTGACAAGAACTACACACCGCTGAATCTTCATTCACAAACACCAACTGATCAACATCCAAGAACAGTCGAACAAAAAAAAGAGATATGGTCCTCTAAGGCTCTATATGGCAGACACTACAATCAAGTCAATAACTCCAATATTAACAAAAAGCTGTCGTATAGATTTTTGGAAAACGGTCTTCTCTTTCCTGAAACCGAAGGCTTTCTTCTTGCCATCCAGGACCAAGTAATTGCCACCAATAACTACAGAAAGCACATATTAAAAGATGCAACAATAGTCAGTGACGCATGTAGAAAATGCCAACAATTTCCAGAGACAATAGATCACATCACCTCTGGTTGCAAGCTCCTTGCAGGAACTGCATATACTGATAGACACAACACAGTAGCAAAAATAATACACCAAGCCATTGGACTCCACTACAATCTTCATGCAGACTCTCAACCCTACTACAAATACACACCGCAAACAATACTGGAAAATCAGGATCACAAATTATATTGGGACCTCACCATCCAAACTGATAAAACAATCATGCACAATAGGCCAGATATCACGCTTGTAAATAAAAAAGAACACGTAACATTCATCATTGACATCGCAGTTCCATCAGACTCCAACATAACAAATAAATACGCAGAAAAGAAAACTAAATATCAACCATTAGCCATAGAAGTTGAAAGGATATGGAAACAGAAGTCGATTTACATCTTACCCTTTATAATATCAGTAACTGGAATCACGCCGCACACATTCACACAACATCTCACACAACTCCAGCTGCCACATTACATACATGCACAGGCGCAAAAAGCAACGATACTTCAAACATGCAACATCACTCGAAACTTCTTAAATCAAAGATAATCAAATCTGTGTAGACTTGGCACGAGCCCGTCTGCATGGATAATCTCACCAGCTATGATGCTGAGAATGCTGAGAATGAATCGAAAATAATAATAATAATTTTATTTCCTTACAGGTTAATAACCCAATTACAAGGAAACTTAAACATAGATAGGTTTACATAAAATAGTCCTAAAAATAAACTGATTTAATACATTAAAAATAATAACAAAAAATAATACCCTAGCAGTCAAGAACATGGCCCACATTTTACGACAACAATATACCTACTATAGTATAATATGACAAGAGGAAAAATTAAGAATAAAAAAATACCAGTGGTAAACAGCTGAAGATAAGCAAGCAATTTTTGCATCATAAGTACACTCATAATAATTATTCTACTTTGGTTAGATCAAATCTTTCAATTTTACTGACAGTTGTGTAGAAGACAGCAGTCTCACATGAGATTAAGTTCATTAGGACACAACTTCAATAGATTGGAGACTGATTTAGAACTGTACGCGTCTTAATAAAATATCAAAAATGTATCAAAAATGCTAGTATACAGTAGATATACGAGACCTGACTTAGATGGAATTGAGTATCGCAGGAGTATTATAACAAAAATATCCTGCAGATCGTTCTACTCCCCTACAATGAAATTGTAAATGTAAAAAACGACAATAATGTTTATGTCCTTGATCTTTGCGCATTCTAAAATTTAACACTAATAAAAGTAGAAACAATCCACTGGGCATCTATGTGTTTTCCGAATGATTCCGACCAGAACTACCCTTCCTCACAATGTACGGACAATTGTTCCTATACTTTAAAACTATGTCCTTATCACCGTTGGCTACTCCAGTCCTAAACTCCTGGATGGTTGCTCTATTCACCCTACGCTGGACATCAGTGAGGTCAGCATGAAAGTGGTGCCGGCGATCACCATTGCGTTTATTTGATCGTAGTACATCCTTGGCTTTGATGTACGATGCTAATAACGCCTTTGATGAAATTATCTGAATTGATGTCAGTTAAGTAGAGCATGTTCTGCTTGTTGACGCATCCACTCAGGTGAAAATGGATTCCATCACTGAAAAAAAGCAAGTGCCTCCTTTGAAACGCCTCACATGCGTTCCTCCAAGAATTGAAGTCGCGTTCGGAGAGTTGCTGTACAATCGCCCACTTGTATGGATGGTAATGAAGGTTATCGTGAAGAAGTTACGTCAATGAGCGATCTTGGAAATCCAAGATAGACTAATGTTTGAGCGCAGAACGCCAGAGAGACGGCAAAATTGAAGTTCCACTGCCTCAATGTTCTCAGGTGATCTGACGAATCCATTTCTTCGTCTTCTCTTTATTGCGGTTTGTGGCCCATATGACAAGGCCCAACGGGGCTACATTAAAGCGACTTTGGAAAACACGATGTGTTGTGATCACATAACACCTCTTCGAAAAGTAGGCCTCGACGGCAAACGCACCATGCTCACTGTTTCAACACATGATGGCACTGTCAGAGAAACAAAGAAAATTTTAGAATAACGCCTGTTCAATGAGACCAGCCCACCCCTCTATGACCTCTTTGGCCTGAATGCTATACCTTTTTCAAAAAAGGAAGTAATGCTACCGCACCTTTACTTCCTCTCGTTGATCCAATTTTATCAATGGAAGAGTCTCGAACAGAGAGTATTATACTGAAGCCGTGTACCCGGAAATAAACGTGGTAATTCAATGATCGAGTAACCATCAGGAAGGTCTCCAGAAAGCCTTGGTGAGCGGATCGTTAAGCCTTTCCAAAGTAACGAAACTCTTTGATTACCCAAGGTCTGTCTTTCAATAATCCCTAACCTTTTCAGTTTCATTGTTTAGAAACTGACAACCAATCTAAAACTAAACTAACCTGTTACAATAATAGGTAAATAAATAAAAACATGTTTGTTTATAATAATTATTATTATTTTTAATTAGTCACATATATTACAAACGTCAATGTCAGTGTTATAAATTATTCAGACTGACATAACTACCCAAACTCATAATCGTGATTATACATTTTAAAAAGATATCTCACTTTTCGTATTTTTTCTAGGTTGCAGATCTCCAGTTTCGGCGTTCAAGAATAAATCCGGCAACACCATAATCAAACATCCAGGGATGCTGCGCGTCTGCTAGATCAATAATACCCCACAGCCTCCCTGGTCGCCTTGGTCACTCCGTCGCGATGCTGCTATTCGCCGCGACGCCTGCGACCGCCGGCCCCGGAGGACGGTGAAATTTGAACCCTCGGCTTACGTTGCTGGTACTGGTGATGCCAGTGGCGATAATAGATGGGGTTGCTTAAGGGGTGGCTCTATTGTTATCTGTGGTACAGCAGCATATTAGCAGGTGAGCTATTTCATTCAGAATTTAACCGTAATTATTATTATACTTAGCTAGCTACCTTGCAAGAATTGCATTCATATTTTATGATCAAAGATCTCTCCCCTTAAATTTTGGTTGCATTTCTAGGATCAAAAATAATGTTTTTTTTCTTCTGCTTTTTCATTAGTTTCCAAAAAAAGTATATGAAAGGGCAGGTACTGGTACTAGTATAGGAAGTGGTCACATTGAAACGGTTCTTAAATCCCATTCGCTTTAAGAGAAGGTTTTATGATAAAGTTAACCAAACAGTTGGTCAGTCCTCACGTCCTATCTTTTACTCATGTAAAAATTTTGGTTGCATTTTCAAATTAGGGGCATAGTTGCAGTAGTAGCAGAATACTAACCAATATTTCGTAGTCACTACCATTTTAAGAGGGTTCACCCTCAGCTTCAAGTCGAAAAACCGTGATTATTAAAAAAAATTCATTAAATCAAAATGGAGTCATTTCAGTTACATACTGACCCTAGTAGAGCACAATAGAGGTAAGATTATAGTAGGTACCTTGTGCAAATTTTTTAATTACCGACGATTTAGTTCTCCTTATAAAGTTGGAACAATATAAAGGTTCCTGCAAGACGGTCCTCTTCCTCATTATTGTTATTGTTGTGAATCGATTCATCCTGGATCGATCAAAACGACGCCTCTTCTAAATAAACAAATCGAGAATTAAACTTTTCTAGACTTTTTATCTCCATAGTCGATCTTGTTAATAAAAAACAGTTTTAAAAAAGGGCAATTCAAATTGCGCAAAATTGAAAAGGCGCAAAATTTCTATATCCATTTATTGACACATTTTTGAAGGAATTAAGCTGACATTTTTACAGTTGACAAGTATAATATACTTAAAACTTTGCTCTAAAAAATTTCAGGTAGCACTTTTTTTTAAACGGTGGATGTATTAAAAAAAAACTATATTAATTATGCTTATTTCTTAAAAAAAGAAATTATGATTTAAAAAAAAAGTCACAATAGCTTTACCTTTCAAGCTTTAGAGACGAAATTTTAAAACCTTGTAGAACGTAAGGAGAATTATAATTGTAGATTGTTATTAAAAAGCTTTCTAAACAAACATAGTTTGTACATAGTACCCGTTCAGATTTCGCAAAAACCTGTTATTGTCACTTTGAGTCACGGTGGCAGTTTTCAATTTAGGGAGCTGAAATTTTTATGACAGTTAAATATACCGTGTGTCCCCGGATAGGTGAAACGACTCTTATAAAAGACAAAAATTTTTTGATTTCAATTTTAATTTTTTGGGGTTCAGCCCTGCTTGGCTGAAGAATAATTTCTAACAAAATTTTAGTTTTGAAAAATCAAGCATGCCTTGGAAATTTCCAAGAAACCGGTTTTTCTGTTGAGTAAAGTGCCTTTTATGTGGCAAAAACGACAAAATGTTATTTGAAAAAGTTGTTCAGAATCAACATTTAGGTCTCTATACCAAATTTCAAAATCATAGATCAACTTTAATTTTTTTCATTTATTTTTATGTTTTATTTCACAAATCAAAGAATTTCATTTTGTAACAATGACTGCCATGGAAAAACCAAATTGTACCCATAGCAATAGCAATTTGTCAATATCAGTCTTTGTTACAAATGAAATTCTTTGATTTGTGAAGTAAACATAAAAGTAAATGTAAAAGATCAAAGTTGGCCTATGATTTTGAAATTTGGTATACAGACCTAAATGTTGATTCTGAACAACTTTTTCAAATTACATTTTGTCGTATTTGCCACATAAAAGGCACTTTACTCAACATAAAAACCGGTTTCTTGGAAATTTCCAAGGCATGCTTGATTTTTCAAAACTAAAATTTTGTTAGAAATTATTCTTTAGCCAAGCAGGGCTGAACCCCAAAAAATTAAAATTAAAATCAAAAAATTTTTGTCTTTTATAAGAGTCGTTTCACCTATCCGCTGATCACCAGAATAAAAATAACGTATAGGTATCATAGCCCAGCACACAGCGGTCAAAAAAGGCGAAACCTGGAAAAACTTCAGAACACCTCCGATTTGCATGAAAATTTGGATTTAGGTTGTGTTCGACCTAAACTTAAAAGTCTCCTCAACGCCGTTAGATGCTTATCATTTTTAAGGGTGAAAACCGCCCCCCGATAGCGAGAAAAATTATAAAAAAATTACGTTAAAGACTTAAAATGTTTGTATTTTGTTTAAATAAGTTAAGTAAAGTTTACTTTATGTTATTTATTGCTATTTCGTTTATTGTTGTATATTTTCAGGGGTTAAAACTACCCCTGCTACGATAAAAATATTATAAAAAAGATTCAAACTTTTAATTGCTTCAATTTTTGTTGTAATAATTTCAGTGAAGATAACTTGATGTTATTTTATATTTTTCGTGAGCGAGAACCTCCACCAACCCTTACCGTAAACCACCCCTAATAGATATAAATGTTAAAATAAGCATTTAAATTTTTTTTATTGAAATTTATTTAAACTTTTAAAAACTGCAAAAAACAGTTCAATGGTTCTTTGACTATAACTTCCTCAGTTTTGATGCTAGGAAAATTTTCCAAAAAGCATTTCAAAGGTAAATGCAAGACCTTCAAACTCATGTAGGATTGATATTATTTCCACTCTTATTCTGGAAAGTGACAAGGGTTGAAGGATTAGACAATGGTACTAGTCAACCACTAGCCCCAACTTTTGACAGCCATATTTCCCTCAATTTTACACTTACGAAAAAAAAAACCTGAAATGGAATTTTTCGGTGAGAAAAAAAAACTTTTTGGTATCCTGTAATTTTTACATATCTGCCTTATTTTTTAACTTATTGTAACCATACGGACCCAGGCCCCATGGTCTTTCGCGAAAAGCCACCGTGATCGTCTATTTACCTCTGGGTTTCCCCTAATAGGACCGCTGTGATTTCTTCGTTGTGTTTACCGTAGTTTTTACCGTAGTCAACCCTGCTCTTTGATTGAGGTATGCCAGGATTACTATGGCCGAAACGGATGCGCAAAGGAACCTACTATGACTTATTGTATCTCGGTTGATTGGGATTTCTTTCGGAAAAGCAGGGAAATTTACTGAGACTTGTTGTTAACTGTGGACTTCCTGTCAGGGAGTTTTTCTAAGGCAGATAACGGAATTTCTAACCGGAGTATGCTTATAGCATCGTGGCTAGCTGAATTATAAAGTTTAGAGGAGGATTGGGCGACCGAGAGTTCGCAAAAAAAGCCGTCTCCCGGGTTTACGTCCAAAGGTAAAGTTTAGATGAGGATTGGGCGACCGAGAGTTCGCAAAAAAAGCCGTCTCCCGGGTTTGCGTCCGAAGGGTTAAGTTTAGATGAGGATTGGGCGACCGAAAGTTCGCAAAAAAGAGCCGTCTCCCGGGTTTACGTCCGAAGGGTTAGGAAGTCAGACTTGACCTGCTCGAAAGCTGATATCATCTTCCTGGAGCTGCTGTAAGACGACTGCTTTTATAGAAGCGGTAGTTCGCCTTCTAAACACGACAAGCAACAATGCACCTTATTGGCACCGCCTTACATCGTGATTTGTTTCCTGTCATACCTCCCTAATCACGAGACTTAGCGATTTGACCTCGCGGCTACCTTACTGAATTGTCCTTAACCTGAACTACCTAAATTTTCCTTAAAATCGGCCGACGCTTTCTGTACCTTTCCATTGTACCTAGCTATTATAATTACACCGGTTTCACCTTTATTTGGCATTTTCACCTGCTCGCTATTTGGGGATTATGGTGAATTTCCGGCTGCCTTTGTTTATTAATTCGCTTTATCGATTGGTGAAATTTTCATTATCGTGTGTGGTATACCTAACGAGCTATTATTGTCTTTGCATGGAGTTATTGTTTGATTCCTGATTTCACAAAATCTTCCACCCGGCGGTCTGTTTCTAGGTCAGCTCTTCCCTTCATCACGCGGGTCGAGAGCGTCTTTTATAATACCCTGAACATCTGGTCTAGCTTGGCCGTTTCTTCGATGTCTTTTAGAGGCTGAAATATTTTTAGCTAGAGCGATTCTCTTTTCTGAATATTTAATGTGCTGGCAGGGATCGTTTATTTGATGTAACGGCGGGTGCCTGCGTTTTAATTTTCTAACAACTTTACCTTTAGGTATTTACGTACCTAATGCTTGCACTGTTTGCTTTTTCGATTTGGGCTGATTTAATGGGGGCGATGGAAATAATTTCCTTATCATCCTACCTAGGTGCGATCCATTTCATTATACATATTGAAAAAACGAACTTGTTTTATAAACATTTCAAGAAAATTTTCTGACTTTAAATTGTTATTCTTTCAAAATTAAGGCTTGTCATCAGTCAAACTCACAGAATTTACTAATGGTATATTAAGGAAGTGAATAATTGTAGAAGGGCTAACAAACATTTTTTCAATTGGGGTGGTTTTGAAGGGGTTGTTTTGATCGTTTTTTCTACGAATAAACTCGGCGTCTATCTGATTTTCGTCATAACTCGGTAAGTTTTTATGCTAGGACCTTTCATAAAAAATAAAAATGAAGATCTTTTTAAGCACTACCTATCAAAAACTTTCTATCAGTTTTTATCAAAAAATCCATCATTTTTCTATAATTTGAGATTGAAAGTTTCGATTTTTACTCCAAAAGCAAAAGCTAGCTTTTAATAAGCCATTACTCAGTTAATAATAGCTTCGGAGCAACCATAGACAAAACCATTGTCTTTGTTTTTTTATTAGCTACAATTTAGTTTATTATGATCTTGGCGATAAAGCTCAAACTTTTTGAGATATTCGTGAAAAGACGTTCAAAAACGTGGTAAAAAATCGAAATTTCAATCGCAAATATCTCAAAAAGTATTGGCTGTAGGAAAAAAGTTTATAAAAAAAATTACTTAAAATTAGAAGATATATTGATTTCTACAGTAATTTTTAACAACCAATTGTTCACCCCCGAGAACGGGTGGTTTTCACCCCCTCGGTAAAAGCAACTAGCGGCATTGGGGATACTTTGAAGTGGAGGGTATGGTCTACCTAAATTTAAATTTTTATCATTTTAGGAGGTGTTTTATAGAATTTCTAGCCTAAACGGGGCTGTACTGGATCAGCTTACATTTACTTACACTTGTGCAAAATGTTTTTTTTTTTAGTAGGTAGTTTACCAGTGACGTAGGTAGAAAATCTGTCCAAATTGCTTATTTTATGTATCCATTTTAGGGTGCGTTTTTAAAAGAATTACCCACCATACACTTATACACGGTATTTCAATAGGCTGTGGGCGCGCAGGCCCAAATAAATCATTATCAAATCAATAAATCAAATAAATGAAATAAAAAATATCTTCAATTTTTTTTCTTCATTTACAAAAAAAAAGAAAACTTTTTCACCGAATGGCGTCGTAATTTTTCAAATTTTTTTATCACCCTGTATAAACATTTTATCTACATCATAGGGTACATGAAAAGTTAAAATAGGGACATGAGGTCGTTTTTTTCTATCTCAAGTCGTTTTCGTTACACAGGGCATTGAAATTTGGAAATTTTCTGTTTTCACTTATTCACTCTCATTCTCAATTTAAACAGCCACCAATTAAAAAATCTATTGAAACCCATCTTTTTTTCTCAGGCAATTTAAAATTGCTATAACATAAGAGCATTCCATTAAAAAAAAAACATAACTTTGATGTATCACTCTCATATGGAACATCTTGTATAGTCCAAAATAATTTTAAGCTATACGTACTTATTACGACCGTGCGTAAAACCCAGTTTTGAAAATTTTTAAATCGCTCATGGTTCAGGCTACACAACTGAGGCGCTATTGGCGCCGCGCTCTATTATACAGGATGATTCAGTCATGATGGCAAACGAAGCAGGGTGATAGAGGACCTCAATACGCTTCGATCTAACCCCCATATGTGTGATCGGAAAATTGATGGTTTGGGAGTTATCATCATTCAAGTCTATTTCCTGAAGAACCTGATTTTCCAAAGACAGTATGTCATGCTGGCTTAACAGCTTGGTTTAGCTTGATAAAATTTTCCAAAGATGTAGTCAAATAATGAGTCTATCACATCGTGTGTAAGCTTCCCCAATTCAAGGGACACGATTAGAAAAAAAAATCATAAAAGAATAATAATTATTGAAGCAGAAAAATTTTCTTTTACTTAACAACACTCCTCCCCCGATCCCTGCTTTTGATATTAAAAATTATAAAAAAAACCTAAAAAAATATATATGTAAAATAAAAAATAATAATAATAATAATAAAAAAATTGATAAAAAAAAACCATTGCATAATATCTTCTCTTCATCAAACATTGTAAATTTTCTTTTGTAAGTGAGCCTGACTCCACCAAATCTTTCAAAAATTCGTCAGGTCAGATCAGGTTTTGCGTTTGAGTTGCCAAAAATCTGTGGCCGATGGAGCGAGCGTTCCAATGCCAAAAATATCACATACATACATACTTAACAACGCTCCTGTTAAAAATTTTTGGGGGTAATTTATTTTTGGCGCATGTTTTTTAAAAACTTCTCTGTTCAATTAGCAATCTACCCTACAAATTTCATTCAGCTAGTCTTTACATAGACGATATTTAATAGATATAGACGAAAAAGGCGATATTTAATGTTCAGATGCAATTACATGTCGCAGCATTTTAAACAGTTTTTAAATATTGTAAAATATTGATAGAACAAAAGACAAAATGGACATCAACAGCACTCGTCACATTAATTGTTCGAAATGACCACCCCTAGCCGCAATAAACATGCGACATCTTCTTTAAAAAGTTCTTTTTAAACCTTCTTAACGCCTCCCTGTTATTTTCAACTGTTACCTTGGTTTCAGCCAACTTTCTCAATTCCTGTAAGCTGGAATATTCTTTGCAATACACCAACTCCTTGTAATGACCCCCATAACAGTCTAGTTGATTCAAGTCCTGGGACATAGGAGGCCATGCTATCGGTCCTTCACGCTCAATACACCTGTCAGGAAAGCTTATTTGGTTAAGGTGATTTCTAAAAGTTACTAAAAGTTTGGTTAAGGTCTTGTTTGTAAATATACATTTTCCAGCAGAATAGGCAGCTCATCCCGCAGAAAGTTGAGATATGTTTAACCACTCAACCGCGCAGGTAACTCAAATGGTCCAATCAATTGTCTGCCCAAAATTCCGGCCCATAAATTAACACTAAATTTGTGTTGAAAGTTGTGACGGCGGATCAAAAGCGGGTTTTCTATGGACCAACATGATTGTTATGCACATTGAAGACGTCATTTCGACTGAGGTTGGACTCGTCCGTCCAAAGAATATTATCAAAAAAGTCAGGATCATTTCTATCCCTTCTTCTTCACAGAAATCGACTCTTTTCCTATGGTCCGTGGGTAGCAAATCCTGAACCTTCTTCCTAATATGATATAGGTGGTAATTTTCTTGCCGTAGAATGCGTTGTACGGTTGGCTGCGCGATTCTCGTTGACGACTAATTGCTCTCGTACTTGTGTTGTGGAAGGATCCGTTATAACTTCATCCAGTACACTTTCAACGTGCTCAGGATTTCGTCTAATTGTTCCATCTGGATTATTTGCTCCAGGTAAACGGCCCTCCATGTATGCGTTATGCACGCGTAATAATACTCGATAATCCGAGTAAGTTTCAGGCTGTAGTCCACCTCGACGCGTCACGTGGGTTCGATACAATCTTGCAGCAAGCCGAGCATTTCCTCTTGCATATCCATAGAAGTAATGCATTTAGGCATATTGAGATTGCAAGTCGGACATGACGATCAAAATAAAGCAAAATAGGTCCGAAAACTGATGAATGAGCGAGAACTAAACCCACATTTACTTCAAATCGTCGTTTGAAGATATTATTTCAAAGTCCGATTGAACGCTAGACTATATCGTCGCTGTCATTACGTAAAGGCCTATCTTCTTAATAGTTTATTTACAGAAAAAGTTCAATCTTTTCTTTCAAAAAAGATTATGTCTCAATGTTCTAAGTGTACTTTTGTGCTAGAAGTATATGAAAAACAGGTTCTGATAATGAATTATATCTCGTGCTACAGACAAAATGAACAGTAGAGTTTTCTTCAAAACGTTCTCCTGAAAAGTTGTTAAATCAGAGATAGGCCTTTACGTAATGACAGCGACGATATTATAACACGAAAACTGAAGAACAAAACTACTAAATTAAAAAAAGATAAATTATAGAACAAAACTTGTAGCAAACCGAAGAAGAACGAAGTGGTAGTTTTATACAGGTGTCCCAGCCCATTCGAGCCGCTCTCTGTGAGCCAAACGATGGATTTTCTCCAAAATATATTTTCAAATTCAAGCACAGGATCACAATGACCCTCATTTAAAATTATTTTAGACTCCACTGATAACAGCTTGCTACCATTATTAACCATTAATTTTTTTTTAGGATACGCTGGACTTTTCTGTCCGATCTTACCACTGCTGCTCATCTCCAATAAGTGGTACCGGTACATCACCGATGCTCTCTTCACCTTCTGGCAATATTACCCGACCGTAAGTTTTTTTTTTTAATAGTAATAATTGTTGGTAGGTATCTAGATTTTGTTGAAAAGGGTGCGGAATATTTCCAGTAGAAAACTACTAGTGATGTTTTCCGGCTCCCCTGAACTTGAATAAGCCGTAACGGAGGCCCATAATTGGTAATGATTTGTCCCTGTCTTTAACTTCACAACTTCCCTGTCATTAACGTCTAGATATTAAATTAAATAATTGAATTCTGTATTGGCTTTTTATCTAAAAATCTGAAAATCAATTGATTATCTACAGGGTGGGAATTTTTTGTACTACCCATCATTGAGATCTAAACGCTAAGAGATACAGGGTCCACTATTTCGTGGCCATCTCGAATCCGTCGAGACATACAAGATATCTGGGATCGTTCCTGAAATACTCTGAAAAAACTGAAAAATCGATTTTTTTTATTTTGGCCATAACTCTCCTATTTTTGGAAATTAATAAATCATTTTTTGTAGGCATTTCAAAAATTTTCAAAGCCAACTAGATCTTAGAGTATTCATAGTCAACGTTTGTTTTTCGTATGGCCGCCATATTGTTTTTTTTATGTCGTTCGGTGTAAAATAAATCAAGGAAACCAAAAATCTATGGCATTCAAAAAAAATTCTTCAAAATTTTCTTCTTCTTTAAAAAAAAAAAATATTATCGAACTACTGAAATGGATCGCACCTAGGTAGGATGATAAGGAAATTATTTCCATCGCCCTCATTAAATCAGCCCAAATCGAAAAAGCAAACAGTGCGAGAGTATAGGTACGTAAATACCTGAAGGTAAAATTGTTAGAAAATCAAAACGCAGCCACCCGCCGTTACATCAAGTAAACGATCCCCGTCAGCTCATTAAATATTCATAAAATAGAAGCGCTCTAGCTAGTGGAGTTCCAGCACTTTTAAGAACATCGAAGAGACGGCGAAGCTAGGGTAGAAGTTGACCAGATGGTAAGGCAGGGTATTGTAAAAGACACTCTCGAAACGCGTGACGGAGAAAAGGATGACCTAGATACAGACCGGGTGAAAGAATGTGAAATCATGAATCGAACAATAACTCCACGCAAAGACAATAGTAACTCGTTAGGTATTACACCCACGAAAATGAAACTTTAATCAATCCATAGGGCGAATTAATAAACTGCAATAGCCAAAAATCCACCGTGGTCCCGAAACAGTAAGTAGGTGAAAACGCAAAGTGAAGGTGGAACCGGTGTAATTATAATAGTTAGGTACAATGGAAAGGTACAGAACGCGTTGACCGATTTGAAGGAAAATTTAGGTAGTTCAGGTTCAGGACAATTCAGTAAGATAGCCGCGAGGTCAACTCGCCAAGTCTTAAGATAAGGGAAATGTGATAAGGAATAAAACACATAAAATCACGGTATAGGGCAGTGCCAATAAGGTACATTGTTGCTTGTCGTGCTTAGAAGGCGGACCACCGCTTCTATAAAAGCAGACGTCTCACAGCAGTTCGCTCTCAGATAAATTTTGACTTCCTAACCCTTTGGACGTGTCTGGAGATGACGATTAAGTGGACTCTAGATCGCCCAATCCTAATCTTAACCTAATTGGCTCGGAGATGACGATTGAGTGGACTCTGAGTTAATTTCCCTCATCTACCTAATTAAAATTCCAATTATAACCCTGCGAGGGTAAATCTCGTTCAAGCGAACTTCAGCACACCATTCTCAATTTCCTTAACCTAATTGGCTCGGAGATGACGATTGAGTGGACTCTGAGTTAATTTCCCTCATCTACCTAATTAAATTTCCGTGGAAATCCAATTAATTTGCATCTCGAACTCAATACTCGCAGTTGGCAAATTCTCTTCGAAGTAATTCACTAGTAGATGGCAAAGCGCATATTCCGAAGGAATTTCCTTCACAAATTAGGGAAAATCCATTGAGAAAATAGTTAGGGATCTCTCTTCGCTTTCCATTTTTTTGTACTCTCTATGCAAAATCACAGCCCATCTCGCCCTTCACCATTTTACGCCCTTGCAAACGAATTCTCTCGCTCATCACTCGCTTTTAGACATCCGACAGGAAGCCAACAGTTAACAACAAATCTTAGTAAATTTCCCCGCTTTTCTATGGGAAATCCCAATCAACCGAGATACCATGAGTCATAGTAGGTTCTTTTGCGCATCCGTTTCGGCCATAGTAATCCTGGCATACCTCAATCAAAGAGCAGGGGTGACTACGGTAAAAACTACGGTAAACACAACGAGGAAAACACAACGGTCCTATTAGGGGAAACCCAGAGGTAAATAGACGATCACACTGGCTTTTCGCGAAAGACGAACGGACCAGGGGTCGTTCCGTTACACTACGTCGTGTTACGTCACAATATGACGTGACATTGCTTGACTTATGGTTATTTATGATATTCGGTTGAAGACAGGTTATTTTTTTAGAAAAAAAAGCAGACAATTTTGAAGAATTATTTTTTTTTTGAATGCGGTAGATTTTTGGTTTCCTTTATTTTTTTAATACAGAATGACATGAAAATCCAATATGGCGGCCATAAGAAAAATAAAAGTTGACTATGAATACTCTGGGATCTAGTTGGCTTTGAAAATTTTTGAAATGTCAAATGGATAGCTCTTAACGGCTTATGTAAGCCTACAAAAAATTATTTATTAATTTCCAAAAATAAGAGAGTTATGGAAAAAATAAAAAATACCGATTTTACAGTTTTTTCGGGATATTTCAGGAATAGTCCCAGATATCTTGTATGTCTCGACGGATTCGAGATGGTCACAAAATAGAGCAGCTTTTCTCTAATTTAACGGACCCTGTATATCTTAGCGTTTAGGGGATCCCAATGATGGGTAGTACAAAAAATTGCCACCCTGCCCTGTATAGCTAAAACTCCAGATAACAAGACGAGAGAATAATGATCAACTGAAGACAAAAATTATTCAAATTACCGGGTTGAATAAAACTTATTAAAGTAACCAAAATCTGCAATGGCCCACGAAATCTGATAATAACTCTTAACCCTATATCTAGATTTTTTTGTCTTCAGTCGATCACCTTCATCATCGTCTTTTTATTTGAAGTTTTAGCTTTAACATGAGTCCTAGATTTTGAAAATCGGTACACGTCGTTAAGAAAGTTATAACTGCGAGAGCAAAAATGTTTTTTTGATCACCTAACATGATTGGATTCAAGGCCAACGTGAATCGATATCTCCGCTCATGCACCGCTTCCAGAGCATCATAGGGATTTCCCTGCAGCGCATGTGCATTTTCAATAATAAAAAAAAACCCTCTCAATAAAGAAAGTATGGTTAAAATAAAAAAAAAATGAAATTATGAGACCCATCTTCTGGCTCTTTTCTTTCAAATCTTGAAAAAAAAATTGAAATTTGAAAAAAATTAAATTTACATTTCATACGGGATTAAGACCAAACTGCTGAAAATCGTGCTTTTATTTTTGAGTGAACACATTTTCCATCTTCTTTGCTCGAACTTATTGAATTGTCACTTTGTAATTTTTTATCAAAAAGGGAACCTATGAAACTTTGGAAGCTAAAAAATCTGTAGATAAAATAGAGTAAGATACAAAACCAGAGAAATACTTAATAATAATAATAATTATTAGTTTAATCGACACCTCAGTTTGTGTATGTCTGCATTGCGAAGTGACGTAACTTGGAATGCACCCATGTACCAAAACCAATTTCGCACGATTTTCATTTGGAATTTACTGGCCCTGTAAACACAAGGACTTCAATGACCGTTTTAACATACTTGAATGATGCAGACTCTCTGGACCAAATGTTTGCTGATATCATCACTCATTGTGAAGCATTGTGAAGCACTCATTGTGAAAAGCTTCCAGTTTCTGCAACCTCTTTTTACGTCCTGCTGCAAGAATGGTGAAGAAAGAGTTTTTCATGAAAACAGATTAACTTACAATAATTGTGAAGGCCTAAAAGGATTCATTTACATTGTTGAAGACCTAAGAAAATCATGGTCTTGTAACCGAAAAGTCAATTCTTGCAGATTTTTACAGCACATTTCAGACCCAACTTTCAGAATTGTTAAAAAAAATTGTGGTTTTCAAGTTTGAAAGTAGATCAACACTTTTATACAATAATTATTAATCAGAAGAACAATATGATGGTTGACTTTGGTCCATTTTTGCTGTTAAACAAACTGAGCATTACGAAGATGATGACTTATTGTGGAATATGAAATGTCAACGTCGCGAAGGTGCCTCTACTTAGCAGCTAGGGATGTGCCTCTGATCAAAGACACCTAGAAACTTCCTCATTTTTCTACCAATAAATGTTTGGAACGTAAGCGAGGACGTTCTGTGTAAGTTTTGGTAATTGTATTGGTACTTACCAATAAAATGGGATATGCCTCTGACCAAAGATACCAGGGAAACTTCCCCATTTTGTACAAATAAATACCTGGAACGTGAGCCAGAACGTTCTGTGTAAGCTTTGGCGATTTTATTGGTACTTACCAATAAAAAGTTGATCTAACTTGCGATAAGTAATAAACAAATTGTAAAAATTCTGAAAGTAAAATGGGTCTGAAATGTAGGTATCTCTGTAGAAGTCGTCAAAAATCGACCTTTCGGTTACAAGAGAGTGGCGTCTTAAGGCTTCAACTGTGTAAATGAATCATTTTAGACCATCAAAAAAGTGGGCTTGTTTTCTTGCAACAAGTTTTTCTTCACCATTCTTGTAGGAGGAAGTAAAAAGAGAAGATCTAACAGGAAAGCTAAAGCTCAAAGAATTGTGTCAAAGGATACTAGTCACTCCAATGAACCTGCATGTGACATTAAAATACGATGCACAGGTTGCAAAGACTTTGGAAATGCTTTGAACCATCTACAATTATTGGGTGACCTATTTTGTGATAAAAAAAATGGATTTGCCTTCAAAATCGAGTCATATTTAAACATCTTGTGGACGTTTTTGCAGAAACTGCCTCTTCACAACGAATGATGATATCGGTAAACATTTGGCAAGAGTCTGCAGGGAGTTTAAATCAATTATTCAAGCCTGTCATTGAACTTTGTGGTTATAGGACGGGCTGACGGAACTTACAGACTTACGGGAACCTGGGAGTCGGAGAATGCTCTTTGTTGCTTGCTTCTTGTAAAATTTTGAGTAAATTAATTAACTGGTTTGTCGACAAGGGAACCCCAAAAAGTGTTCCCCTAATTTTGAGCTGTAGAACATTACGTTAACAAGACATCAGCTCTTGAAACCAGACTCGTCAATATGACGTTCTTAATGATCTTAATGATCATACTTAATGGTCATTAAGATGTACTTAATGGTCATTAAGATGTACTTAAAATTTCAAATAAAATTGTTTCATGGCAGGTCCTTCTGGAGGTGGTCTGCGGATGCAGCGTCCAGGTGGCCGGCGATCCGATCCTGGCCGGCGAAACAGCTATATTGGTAATGAACCATCGCACTCGCACCGACTGGAACTTCCTATGGCCTGCTCTATATCACGCCGTCTCTGGACCGGGTCGTTATCGACATCCGGCCAAGTTCGTGCTCAAGGACATCATTAGACACATCCCTGGAGCAGGTACTTTAATGCAACATTCCACGAACTAGCATGTAAACACACGAATAAATAGGAAAAAAAGCTCTCAAATGAACACAAACGAATAAAGATGAACGCTAATAGCAACAACGAAAGCGCACAAACAAGCAACACGTGCAACGATCCGATAGTTATAGGTACTTCAAAAGTCGATTATGTACATTCGTGTAATGTTTATCAAAATTTTCCGATTCGTTTGTGTTCATTTTAGTTTGTGTTAGTACTTACTACTTGAGTGTTCGCTCGTTCATTCATGCGCATTCGATAAAATGACAACACGATAAAGTAATTAAGTAATAACCGTTCTTCATGCAGGCTGGGTGATGCAGTTGGCATGCTTTATCTACATCCGACGTTGCTGGTTGTGGGATCGCGGTACTCTGGCACGCGCTGTGCGTTACTTTGCTGAAATGAACTACAAGTATTCCCTGCTTCTTTTCCCCGAAGGCACAGATCTGACACCCGCAACTCGAGCTCATAGCGACGCTTACGCTGACAAGCACGGCTTGCAGGTCAGTTACCACTTTGTTTGCAAGAAGTGCTACCTTGCTGTTTAAACAAGCAGGAAACGAACTAATTCAGTATTATTGATTTCATAGAAGTACGAGTTCGTCCTTCACCCACGCACCACCGGCTTTGCTTTCATAGCTGAAGAACTAATAAAGAGGAAGCAGCTCGACGCAGTCTATGATATGACTCTAATCTATCCCGATTTAGTTCCGCAGCATGAAAAACACCTTCTGAATGGATGCTTCCCTAAAGAAGTGCAGGTACATCTCACCAGGTGAGTTTAAATAAATCTTCTTAGTGTAAATTAGAAGGTAATGTCGTCGCGTTTTCGCAGATATCCAGTCAGTGTGCTTCCGATTTCCTCAAGCGGTCTCTCAGATTTCTTGCGTGGTCGCTGGTCTGACAAAGAACGAGCACTAACTGAGCATAGCATAACTGGACAGCCTCTCCACGGACGCCCTTTGAAACGTTTCCATCCGCTCGAGCTTTACTTTGCTCTGGCTTTTTGGACAGTGCTGCCGTATATGGTGCTCTATGCGTTCATCGCATGGCGCTGGTTGAGACACGCGATCATTGCTCACACTGTTCTTCTTCTTACAGTCAACTTGCTGATGGGAGGGTTTCAGGATTTAGAGGTGGCGGTATGGGACGCCAGAAGAAGGTGGTTCTAGGATTGTGATTAGCAACTGTGGAAGTGAAGAACTTAGTTTGATGTGACTAAATTATTGTTTTTGTAACCTGATAGCTTTCAAGACACTTCATGTAACCCAGACCTAGACAATATTCGATCGAGTGACAAAAATTCTAGCTACTTGAACTTGTTGTCAAATTGCAAAAGAATTGATAAATTTCTCATTGCTAGAAATGTGCTAAATGTGATGACTGCGAATCAAGAAAGACAATTCAAGAAGAAGTCAGGTCAGTTCAGGTCAGGTCAGAAGTGATATGATTTGAAGAATGTTTGCCTGAACTATTTAACATGTGAATAATTTATCTGATGTCTCTAAAGTAAGCGATTGGAAAACTAAACTGGTGAATATGTTTTTTACTCAATGTTAGAATACCTACCATCAGCGGTTCACACACTTTATCCGGCTCGTTTGTCTTCGGCTTCTTCTTCTTTCATGAGAGATTTCTAGTTGGGAGTGCCAGAGAAAAGGAACCATTACTGGTATAACAAGAAGTCGTAAAGTCTGACATTCTTTTCAGACGTAGTAAGACGATTAAAGCAACTGTATAATTCCGATCGAACTTCTTCAGCTTGTCCTTCATGACTGGAGATGCTTCTAGAAGAAGTTTGAGGTACTAGAGAGAGGCACGCAGAACCAAATATAACTTTGAGAAATCAATTATTCCTTCAAATATTGTTCTAGGTTTTTTTTGGGACTCAAATGAAGCATTTTTATGAATATAGAACAAAAACAATAATTTATTTCTATAGGAACTTATCATAGTTTGATCACTCATAGCGTTTGTCATTTAAAAAAAAAATTAAACCAAATTGAATAGTCTTTCTATGCACTCTCCATCGATTGGTTGATGGAAATATTATGAGATGTTAAAACTATCATAAGTAAATGGGACAGTTAAGAAGTGTCTATGTAAAATTATTATAATAGGTAGGCAATTTTTGATGTCTATCTGGGATATTTTAGAGATAAGAATTAATAAGAACTACGGTAGGGGAGACCATTAACTAAAGAAATATACCAATGACGCTCATTGTTGCTCGTAGCTGCTCGCCATTGCCACTTTAAGATGGTATGGTAATAGCATAGACGTATATACGTCGTCGTAGGTACGTAGTTAGAGTTCTTGTTCTTAGATATACCCTTTTATTGCTTAATTATACGGGATCAAGTAGTTTTAAATGATATAAGAAAATTTAAAGAAACCCACGCCTTAATACCTCACTTAAAGTGCTAATGGAGATAATCGAGGGCAACATTGATATGTGAACAGAAAACGTCAGTAAGACGTAATTTTTTGATGTTTGGCTAAGTTTAATGTCAATTTTTTTTGACGGGACATGGCGCAATGATGATAAAATGTCGAAGATAAGAAGATATCTACTGACGTAAAAATAAATCAAAAAATGACGTAAACATGACAAATTCAAGACGTCACAAGGACGTAAAATAACCTAATGAAGACTACAATAACCATAGCCCATAGCTATGATGCTACTTCTTCGTTTTGTTCTTTATCCCAGTTCGACGTGTTTATGACTTTAATATGACGTACTTGATGTGATAACGCAAGATTTTGGGGTAGGAAAGATCTCTAAGCCAGATATGAGAATTAATTATTGTTTGCCTATTTTAAAATCATCTTCTTATACTCAATATTAATAAAAAAGAAGACTTCTTAGTATATTTTTGAGTTACCTTCTCTCTAAATGTAATATTTGTAAGTAAATGTGATAATTCCGTTTGTAATTTACCTACATGCACTTACCTATCTATGAACTACTTAGGTACATAGTATAATAGTAAGAGGTACTTGCTCATGATGAAAGTAATACATATTTTTATAATCAATGTTTAAAGACAAGTGTAGTAGTTAGATAATTTAGGAATCAATTTTATAAATGCTGGTACCCAGGTATTAACTCCCCTCCTCCAATTTAAAATGTACCCCCTCCCTCTTCTCCCCAAATTACGTAAGTACTTGTCTGATCTCAAAGTCTATGTTAAGATAATTCGATGTTAATCTTAAGACATTTTACATTTTCTAAGGTGTTGTTAAGCAAATTAAATATGTAAATTTAAATAAATGTAAAAATTAAGAAAATATGTAAATTATCAGGGTTGATTATCGCATCGTTAATAAAATAAGTAGATGTCTTTTGTTTTGAGGTTACCATTGATTTGACATTTCCAAGTGAATTTTTGTGCCAAAGATTCCTAGCATAAGGTCTGGATAAGTGCTGAATAATCGTGTAGTATAAAATCAAACAATCTCGAGCGGTTGTAAAAAATAATAAATTTAAGATAATTTGGGTCCTTCTCCGGCATTCTTTAATTAATTCTCTTATTACATATGAAGAGACAAGATTTAGTCATTTCGTTTTATTTATAAATAGGTCAACAACAAAAGAAACTGAATCAATCTATTAATTCTAAATGTAATAATCGTAAAAATGTAACAAATGTAAAAATGTAAAAATAAATGTAAAAAGTATATAATCTATATGTATAGGTTGATCAGGTATATGTATGCAGCCCTATTTTGGAAACTATTGATCCTACAGCCACAAAAATATTTATTTTCTTTTATAACTCCTCGAACTCTTATTTTTAATTTTTCAGAGGCGAATGGTGATCTTGCTGGATCACTTCGTTGACCCTCGTGAGTTCCTGTCTTTCTGTTATCCGGCCAATCAAAAGTCCTCGCGCTCGATCTAAATTTACCTAACTCTTTTACAACCTCTATTTCAAATAGTTAAGTCGAATCCACTACCTTGTAACAACGGGATGGTCTTCCTCCGTCGAGGCCGGATTATAGATTCCTCCTGCAGCCTCATCGTATACCCGGTAGGGGAGAGGACTGGTACGGGTACCTCGCGGATGCAACTGTTCCTATCGACTTAGCTCGCCTGATAGGTAGGAGGGGGCAGAAGCTTCGATCACCACTCGGAGATTGAGTCGAGTCGTTCCCGGCTGGCACAGATCGCCAGTCAGTCGTTCATTGCTAGTTCTTCGCTGTTGAAAACGCCTCCTGAAACACTTTGTTATTTCTTTTTGTCTTCTCTCCGCTTGTTCTTATAACAAGAATCCTCGGATCCCCTTATTTCACTTATTATCTCAAGTATTTCACATGAGTCGCGTCTTTTATTAGCTATTAAAAGTAACTTTCACATCTCCGAGACGTCTCTAAGCTGATCCAACTTTTGCCGTCACATGCTCCCTTTGTTCCTGATTGAAGCTGTAAAAACCACATGTTCAGTTTTCTTAGATAATAGAAAAATATAATAATATATAATAGGTGTCTCCGTTAAAATAACGAATAAGTAGGTAATAACTGGTAACTTCAGATATTTGCAGATATCGTGGTGTATGTCTGAATTATTTTTTCAGGCTCTTGGACTAATAGCTCCCACGATAAGGCCACTCCGTACCCTTAAATGATCACCCTGAATAGGTAACTAATATAATATTCGATCCCTCAAATACATAATTTCTTGAGCGAGGGTGTATAGATTGTGAAAAATATACTTATTATTGTTAGTGTTAGCAGAATGGTGGACTATTTATAATTAACAACCGCTCGAGAGTGCTTGTATTAGTTTCTTGAAAATAAGTAGTTCTAAGCTAAGTTAAGTATGACTGATTAAATAATTAAAGTTAATTAAAATATTCATATTCCATACTCAATATTATTTGAAACGAGGAATAATACAAACAATATTGATTGTCTTATAAAACTCTTGTTAATAGATTCTAATTTTAAATAAATCGTTGTATTCTTTAAATAAATAAATGAAGATATAAATAAAGAAATTAAAAAAAAAAAAAGTTTTAATTATTAACTCCTAGCTCTTCTTATGTCGTGAAGTAGGTACCTATCTATTATACAGTCTTTTTCTTTTGGTTTTCGTCTTTTGTCAATTGCTTTTCCTGATTTGTCAAATGCTTTTCCCATTTATCAAACGTCAGTGCGTGATTTTTCAATTTGTAACGAAATCCAAGGCTTTCGTTGGTAATTATTATTTATTTCATTATCCCAGTCCTCCCAGTCGTGCTTGTTGACCCTGTACCAGAGCAGCGTTTTCCCTTCTAGGAGCACTGGTAGAGCCTTCAGCATGCCGCTTTTCGGGAAGTTGTACGTGCTTCGTAACTCTTCCAGGCGTTCGATGAAGAGGACCGCGTCGTCTTGCTTGTGGTCGAATTGCAGTCCCCATTCGAGGGCTTGGTCGATTATTTCCATTTATGACGGTTGGTGGTGCCTGGCTGGTGCTGCTGCCGGTCCTCTTGCTGATTGGAGAGCCAGTTTTATTCGTGCTACCTCGGCTTCTAATTCGGCGATTCTGTTTTGCCCGGTTCTGTCGGCCATCTTGTGTCCTGGTTCTGTTCCTGTTCGCTTCTGTTACAGTTCTGTTACTCTGCTGTATTATGTTACTGACGTCTTGAATATTCGGCGGCAATCTTGTTCTTCATCCCTCTAGATACTGTTACTGTCTCCTTCTGGTCCTGTGACTGTACTGTACTGTGGTGCTGTGGCTGAAGAGTTTAGATTTACACGTTGGGCGCCAATCTTGTAACGGGATTTTCTGTTAGGTAGAGGTGAGTTCCCAGGAATGGATACCTGCCCCTTTGTACCCGCGACAAGTCAATTAAAAACTATAATCTTTATTTACAAGTATGCCTATTTACACATACAGGGTGTCCCAATATTCCATGGACATGGAGCAACCACAGATTACTGAGCTAAAAAAAAGTCGCTCGGACCAAACTTATCTCTATACCAAAGGGCTTCGTTTGTCCGTTAGAGGGCTTCAAAGTCTTTTGAAAATTTTAGTTTTTTTGAAATAGCTCAAAGTCGGCTCATTCCAATTCGATGAAATTTGGTAGGTAAATTTCTTATTAAAAGTACTAATTTCTGATGTACATGATAATTTGACGGAAACCCGGGAAGGGGTGAAACTACCCCTACCCTCCATTAAAATCGATCGTAATTGTTGATAGGGTAGCAGGAACGCTGTTCATGTTTTTTTGTTTGAAAGATACATCGTTTTAGCCCATTTTTGGTCTCCTACAAAAATCTGTATCTTTCCGAGGTGCTATGTGATAAAATAAATTAGGCGATGATACCTAACCAAAATTTTATTTCATTCTTTTAATTTGAAATCAAATTTTCAATTGACAGGTGATTATTTGATCTAATCTCATAAAAGATGTTTAGTATGGTTCGGTTTTTTTTTCAGGTGTTTGCAAACGGTTTTTTTCAAACGCAGTAAACAGTTTGCAAAACGACGAGGTTCCAAGAAAAGTTCAAATCATTTTTCTGCGCAGGATGGAACTTTCTAGGGTCCAAACCGGCGCCCACATCGAGCATCTGTTATGAGATTAGATCAAATAATCACCTGACAATTGAAAATTTGATTTCAAATTAAAAGAATGAAATAAAATTTTGGTTAGGTATCATCGCCTAATTTATTTTATCACATAGCACCTCGGAAAGATACAGATTTTTGTAGGAGACCAAAAATGGGCTAAAACGATGTATCTTTCAAACAAAAAAACATGAACAGCGTTCCTGCTACCCTATCAACAATAACGATCGATTTTAGTGGAGGGTAGGGGTAGTTTCACCCCCTCCGGGTTTTCGTCAAATTATTATGTACATCAGAAGTTAGTGCTTTTAATAAGAAATTTACCTACCAAATTTCATCGAATTGGAATGAGCCGACTTTGAGCTATTTCAAAAAAACTAAAATTTTCAAAAGACTTTGAAGCCCTCTAACGGACAAACGAAGCACTTTGGTATAGAGATAAGTTTGGTCCGAGCGACTTTTTTTTACCTCAGTAATCTGTGGTTGCTCCATGTCCATGGAATATTGGGACACCCTGTATATAATCCGGCAATGCTAATATTGATAACTAATGTATCCTGTGGGCCGGCTCTCGTCCTCCACGGTCAGTCTAATTGGTCACAGATAGCCGCGTCTGGGCGCGCGCTAAGCCGATTGGTCGTTAACTGCTGCCACTGTCGATCAGTTGACGGCCGAATCTTCAACGCCAGTCGTCCGCTCGCAGTCGCACCGTGCGTGTCGATCGCTGTATTCTCCGGAACACGCGCCGAGAAGATATCCGGGAGAATATTCTCCGACGGCGGAGCTACCTGAAACAATGTCCATTCCCGATGCCTCAATATGACCTCGGGACGGCTGTTATTGGATCCGGCCCTCAATACAGGCCGGATAGGGACTGGAGGGATCAGCCGGTACCTCAATACAGCGCAGGTTGATTCCCTATACTGATCGGTTGCCGGCCAGAGTTCACTTCACTCTGGTCGATCTCCCGATGCCGGGTTACAGTTAGGTTCAACTCATTTCATCGACCTACTGTATCCGGCTATGTAAATTGGATGGGTGCACTCACTACATGCCCCAGATGATCTCCGAGCTCAATTCACAAGGAGAGAGAGTTGTTCGCGAGTCAGTACCTCGGATCCTCTGCTCAGTCCTTCAGTTGGCACTCTTTATATAGCCGGTGCTGGTGGAGATAACCTGCTAATCGCTGTCGTAAAAACTGTATCACTTCTGATAAACCCCTCTAATAATGAAATAAATAATAATTACCAACGAAAGCTTTGGATTTCGTTACAAATTGTAATTCCTCTTTTGTCAAATGAGATTCCTTTTTTATCAAATGCTTTTCCAATATTATGATACTGTCACTGCAAGTAAATGGGAAAAGCAATTGACATAAAGTGAAACTGATTTGACATATAAGGAAATTGATTGATTAATCAATGACTATAATTACTAATAGATAGAAAAATAAGAAACTCATTTGACAAATAAGGAAAAGCAATTGACAAAAGAGGAAAACCAAAAGCAAAAGATCTAAAAGTACCTACTTTCTTGACTATATATTCGGCGCGAGTAAAATAATTAATTTGCTTTAACGTTACTCCAGATAGTACTACAAGCTTGATACATGCTTGCATCAAGCTTGCAAGTGCAAGCTTGCATCAGACTTGCTATAGTTACTATAGTTGCACGCTTACCGAGCGAGTCTGCATCGAGCTTGCTGCGGTAGTAAGTACTACATAACAATAATTATAACATTATTAAATGTAGCATTTATATGCTTTCACTTCTCATTTTCACTGATAACTGCCTGGACAGCTAACTGGGAACTTCAATGTATTATGAGCATGTATTGAAACTATTGCTCATTTGTGTGGATGTAGGGATGCATGAGGTGGAATGGTGTTTACGGTGGAGTGGTGTTGTCAAAGAGAGTTACTCAATGACCATGGTGTTAATTAGTGCGCTCTCATGGAGCGGAGCCTTCTCTTTGAAGGTGTTTGTGATGTCTTTTATGTATTTGTCTAGTGGAGGGATATTTAGTTCTGATTGAATGTTTTTGTTAGACATGAGGTTTGGCGCCCCAAGAAATTAGTCTCACGATCTTGGTTGGTTTCAATCAACCTCCTATGAAGCGACATCTGGTGTCCCCCAGGGATCTGTGCTGGGTGCCCTGCTCTTTGTCCTGTTCATTGATGACATCACTCATGGGTTGAATGTGGACTTTCTGCTTTATGCCGACGACCTCAATAAGATATTCAGGACTATCAAGTGCATTGAGTACTGCTTGCACCTGCAGCAGAACCATGAGAAGGTCTCGGGCTTAATAATAATAACCTGGAAATTAATGTTAAAAACAATCCGGTGGAATTTTTCATGATTATTCTCTCAATGATCAGGTGCTGTGTAGGCCTGAACATGTTCGCGATCTGGGGGTGTTATTTGACAGAAGGCTGTCGTTTTCCTCTTACATTGAGAGGGTTCTTGCGGAGGCATCGAGGGCACTTAGTTTTATCATTCCACAAGGGATTTTATCAACTTAAATACTTTAAAAGTACTTTACGCCTCATTAGTTCGCTCTAAGTTCGAGTTTGCGTCTGTTGTGTGGTCTCCAGGCTATCAGATTGATGGAATTGAGTCTATCCAGCGTAGATTCTTGAAATACAGGGTGTACCAGCTCGATTTAGACAACGGTAAGGGCCGTGTAGGTCTCGTCAAGACGAAACGTTTTTTTATTTGAAGTTTTTGGATTTGGGCCTTCGTTGCGGAAATATGGCCGACTTCCGGTTTTTCGTTTTTTGGCTCCAGTTTCGGCATTTTTAGGTTCTCGCCCAAACTGAAACTAGTTTTGCAAACTCCTTAACTTCAGTTACAACTTTCATATTGAAGTCAAGGTTCTATCTCTGTTGGATTCAAAATGGCGACATGCCCAAGACTTTAAATTTTAAGTCTTTGAATCAATTCAAATTGAATCAATTGAAAAATTAAGATTTTGAATCCAACAGAGATAAAACCTTGACTTCAATATGAAAGTTGTAACTGAAGTTAAGGAGTTTCCAAAACTAGTTTCAGTTTGGGCGAGAACCTAAAAATGCCGAAACTGGAGCCAAAAAACGAAAAACCGGAAGTCGGCCATATTTCCGCAACGAAGGTCCAAATCCAAAAACTTCAAATAAAAAACGTTTCGTCTTGACGAGACCTACACGGCCCTTACCGTTGTCTAAATCGAGCTGGTACACCCTGTATATGCATTATAAAGCTTATGGTGTTCTTTGGAGAACCGACGATACTATGCCTCTTTGGTGTTCCTGGTTAAGTTGCTTGGTAATGCAATTGACTGCCCACCAATTCTAGAGAGGTTGCGGTTTCGTGTACCAAGGGTGGGATCTCGACAGAATGAGACGTTTTATATTCAGTCTCATCAACGTCTTAAAGTTTTCGCCAATTTACACGATGTGTGGCAATTATAACGGTGGTCAATTTAGCTTTGACATTTTTTCTAGCAGCCTTAGCGACTTGAGGAGTAGCGTTAAACATTAATTTGCTTACTCCTTTTTCTTTGTAGATGCCTTGGTCCAAAAACTGTAAATTTGTTACACATTTTAGATTTGGATGCTTGTGCTATATAAATTTTTCTGATTGTCCCCGGATAGTAAAGGGCTTTGCCTGTTTATACAGTGTAAAATAAAATAAAATAAAATAAAATAAAAAACTTGTTCTGAATAGTGTTGAGTTTGTGAAGTTCTGGAAATGAAATTGTGTGCCAAGCGAGGGCGGCGTATATAAGTGATGGTCTTACGACTTGTGTAGATGTGTAGTTTGTTTTTTCTGTTAAGTGGGCTCTTTTTGTTCAGCAGTGGATAGAGTTTGCCCAATGCGCCTCCAGCTTGGCAGACTTAGCTTACTGTCTGTTCTTTCCATACGAGTTTTTTGTCGTAGGTCAGCCCCAAGTATTTAACTTTGGGTGACCATGGAAGCATTCTTCCTCTAAACTCCACCCTGTGAATTTCGTATTTGGACTGTCTACCAAACAGGATGGCCTGGGTTTTTAAAGGGTTGATCTGGATCTTCCACTGCTGGGCCCATTGTGTGATGTCGTATAGGTGTTTAGTTATGTGATTTGTTGTGTGAGTTGTTACATTTCTTGTTCAGGTGATTGCTGTGTCATCTGCGTACATGTATAATTTTGTGTTTATGTTTATTGGAATGTCTGCCCGTGCGGTTGAGTACCTATCGGGCGCGTCCTCAGGTGGCGGATAGGGGGAAGGCCTTACAATGAGCGGAAGTGAGTAAGGTTAGCAGTGATAATAGAGATCGTCGGAGGTAAAATTCTAGACTGGTAGCTCAGAAAGCCTTGCCGCGGACCATCTCCCTAAGCCTAGTTGTCGTGTCGTGACTAAAGGTTTGCACTAGGGGCAACGGCGCATGAGACGTCCGATTGTGGAATCTCTGATATACCGTATCATCTGTTGTCGTGGTCACGTTCCGCGCACAGAGAGATGCGGGGGTCTGGGCTTAATCACCGGAACCAAGAGGAGACAACCTCACTAAAAAACCTAAATCCTAAGGCGGGGGTCCAGGCTGATGGGATGCGTGACTGGATAGAAGACCAGCCCTACTGGATTCAACCTTGGGACACCAGGGGGCACCCCACTGTATCAATCCACTCACCTTTGCATGCGGGGCTCTGCATAGGTGGAACACCCTTCCCTAGCTACTCGTGGGATCAACCATGGTAAAAAACAAAAAAACAAGAAATCGCGGGACATCACCGCAAAACAGACTGCTGACCGAGCGGGGCTTGTCACCCGTCAAGACAGTCGGCAATCTAAAGAATCCTTGTGCTCCGAGACCACCTCCAACGCAAGAAGAATGCCCACTCATTGGCAAGAAACGGAGCATAGACACCCTTCATAGGACCAGAACCATTCTGTGGCTTCGAAGATACTTTTTTAAAGCAGAACTCCAAAAGGAAGAAGAAAACTGAGAGAAACCCATTGGAGGAACCTCTCGGGGTTGAGACAAGCCAAAGAACTTCTCGGGAATTTTAACCGAGAGAGGTCGAAGATACTCTTCAATCTCAGCAAGGAACATCTCAGAACACTGACGGGATTCCTAACGAGACATTGCAAGCTCAAGGAACACCTGAGGAAGTTAGGCATAGAAGAAAATGGCGTCTGCAGATTCTGCGGGAAAGGAGACGAGACACCACGTCACCTGCTGCTCAACTGCGACGCGATAGAACTCAAAAGAAGTAATGTTCTGGGCCATCACCAGCTAGAGGCAGGGAACTTACCCGATCTTGATCCTCTCAAAATCCTGAAGTTTCTCAAGGAAACGGACTTGGAGAGGGTGCTTCACTAAAGGGATTCCACACCAGGCGAAGCAAAGTAGAGGGGATACAATAGGTCTTTTAGGTCGCAGTAACTTAATCACCCTCAAGAATACAAATACAATTGGAATGTCTGCCGTGTAGATGTTGAGCAGTTGCGGAGAGAGGGGGCAACCTTGAGGAACTCCCCCCTTAGCGGTGCGCTCTGTGGAGATGTGTTTATTTAGTCGTGTTTGGAATGTTCTGTTTGTGAGAAAGGAATGTATGAGTTTGGTCAGGTGTGTGGGCAGGATATGCTATTTCATTTTATAAAGAAGGCCATCGTGTAAAACTTTATCAAAAGCTTTGGAGATGTCCAGCATAACCGCTCCTGTCTTGAGTCCTTGTGTTATCTATGTAGTGAGACGTGTTGTTTGGTCTGTGGTGGAGTGTCCCTCTCGGAAACCGAATTATTCCGGAGCGAAGATGTTGGAGTCGTGTATAATGTCTTTGAGGCGTGTGAGAATTATAGACTCCAACATCTTTCTGATGCTGGGCAGAAGACTGATGGGTCTATAGCTTTCGGCCTGGTGTGAGGGTTTCCCCTGTTTGTGTATGAGGATGACGATCGGCTTTTTCCACTACTGTGTGGAAAAAATTATTATGTAATGCATGCGTTGAATATGTCTGTGATTCTGTGTATGTATTCGTCAGTGAGGAGTTTGATCTGAAAAATGGAGATCTCGTCTCTCCCTGGCGCTTTTTTGTTTTTGAGGTGTTTGATCACCTCAAAGGGAGGATGTATTAAGTTTGACTTCGTCCGTGTCTGTGGGTGCTAGACGTTCGTTGGTGGGTGTGAGGATGGAGGCTTCTACGATTGTTTGTGTGATGAGGTCTTGTAGTTCTGTATTTGGGGTGTGGTTTATTGTGAATTGTTCTTCAAGAGAGTCGGCGAAGAGTTCAGCTTTCTTTTCGAGTGTGTGTGCTGTCTTGTAATTATGTATGATTGGTGAGATGTTTGGTTTTTTGGCTTTCGTAAGAGCCTTTACCATTTTCCAAAAACTGTTGTCTTGGATGTCGATGGCTTCGAGGACTTTTTGCCATTCTTCGTTTTTATGTTGTTTTATGTGCTGTTTGACTTGGTTTGTATGTTGTGTGGCTGTGGCTATGTGTTGTAGATCTCATGTTGGTCTGGCCTTCCTGACTGCCCTATTTTTGGCTGTGATGAGTTCTTTGATGTTATTTGGAATCTTAGATTTCTGATTGAATTTTGGTGTTATGTGTATGGTGGTTGCTTTTAGTTTGGCTGATTGTATTTGTTCGGTGATTGTGTCAATTGCAGCTTTTATCTCCTGTGGAGTGTTGAGGCTGCCATTGATTGGTGGCGTGTTTTCGAGTGTTTGTTTCATAATGTAATTGTTGATTTTTGTTGTTTCAGTGTTCAGTATGAGGCGTTCAAGCCCACCGCTGCCAGTAATAATACCGGGAGGTGGTCTGAAGTGAATTCATGTAGTGCTTGCATGTTTTGTATGTGTGAAGTATTTTGAGTGAGGTAGAAATAGATGGTTGAAGGGTTTGAGCGTGGGCTGTAGTGTGTTCTTCTTTTTCTCTTCTCTATGGCTTGGGCACCCTTATTTTGAATGCAGTCACCCTCTAGTGTTCCAATGATTTGGCCAGATTCGATATCTTGGCGATTTCTAGTGCTTGTAATTAATTGTGGGAGTTTAGTATTTGGACAACGTAGGTAATACAGAAAACGATTCGTCTCTCTGGGACAACAGCAGAGCATTAATACACTCGAAAGTTACCTCTGGATAGACCTCAAAATATAGGATAGGGAAAACTCAAAAGTCGGGATCACCTATAATGAAATCTGGTTCATTTTCAAACACTTCGACAATACCATAGATGCCTTAAAACTAAGATTAAAAGCAAGAAATTGTTCTTGCATTATTTATTGGGGTATTATCCAACTTGTTAATTGGGCGTTTTAAAAATATGTGGTCTAGATCTTCGGCCTCTCCACACTCACAATATAAAAGTTCAGCCTCCCCAATTCTATTTTTATGTTTCGCTGAAGACAATGTCTCGTCCTTATTCTTATAATGATACTCATGGAGTACCAACAATTGGAGTAATATTAACAGGAAATAATTATTACACTTTATTAATTTATTTTAAATTTATTTCAGTAAATTACAAAGCAACTTACAATAATTATTCTCAATGATTATAAAAAAAAAATTATTTTACAAAATTTGATAAAGTGGTTTCAGGGCTAGTTTGTAAACAATCCAGAAGGTCAATAACGCAAGCAACACCTTTATTACTATGTCTAGATAGTATAACCTGAAACAGAATCAATTATTCTTATTTACTATTGTAACGAATTCCGAGGCATTCGTAGCTAATTATTATTTATTTTAATTAATCGAGGGGTTTATCAGAAGGATACAGTTTTTACAGCGGTGATTAGCAGGTTATCTCGCCGGCACCGGCTATATAAGTAGACCCAACGGAGAGGCAGGTGAGATCTTCCGAGGTATTGACTCGCGAACCAACGGAGGCATGCATCGAGTGCACTCCGTTCCATTCATCTAGCCGGTTATAGTGGGTCAATGAATTGAGTTGAACTTAACTGTAACACGGCGACGGGAGATCGAAGAGAGTGGATTGAGCTCTGGTCGACTGCCGCTCACATCAGGGAATCAACCGGGGCTGTAGTGAAGTCCCGGTGGATCCTTTCAGACGACGCCTGGCCTGTATTGAGGGCCAGACAAACCAGACGTCGGGATCGCAATGTAATGAGTTGTCGATCCGGCGTGTCATTCTCCTCTGAAATCATAGTCAAGGGGGTAGAGGCCTCATAGAGCCCTATCCGACTTGAACGTCAATAATACCCGCCTCGGCATTCCGGGAGCGGGTTTCTGTTTCAGATAATTGCATCGCCGAATGATTTTCTCCCAAGTCCCGTCACGGCGCGTATTCCGGAGGCCGCTGCAACAGGAGACACGCACACGCAGCGTGCAGTGGTAAGAGAGCAACTGGCGCTGCGGAGCCGGAGGTGAATCGTACAGCCGACCGACCAATCTAACGGAGGTGCGTGCCCCGACGCAGATATCTCTCACCAATCAGAGGGCCCGCAGTGGACGAGCGCCGGCCCATATGGTTCAGTGGTGGACAATATTAATCTAGCAAATACCGATATATGTAACTACCGTACTTGTAAATAAAGATTTTATCAATTTAATTGACTTGTCACGGGTACAAAGGGGCAGACATCCATCCCTGGGTAATCATCTCTACCTTACTGAAAATCCCGTTACACTATGTAACAGACTGTAGAATAAATTTTCAAAAAAAAGGCTGCCTGTAAGGAAGGGAATTATTCATAAGTCATGACAGTTTTTTATTGACCATATCACCAGCTAGGAGACCTCTTTACACTGTTCCACTTGTAATTGAATCTAGTTTTTTTGTTGTTTTCTAGGCAAACGATATCATTGTACAAATGTCCCAAAAGGAATGGTACCTGTATCACTGACACTGAACCGTTAGTGACGGTAATACAGGTACCCTGGCGGCTTTACACGATGCCAGTAACTCGTGCGATGAACTAAAACCGAGTACTGGAAGCATCTACTCAGTTTACAGTACTAAAAGCGAGTATTGCACATTCATACAGAGATGGCTACAACACCTGCTTAGTATGCCAAAGACAATCCAGTAAAATACATAGTGGAGGTCTCGTGCCAGTACCCAAATCGAAAAGCGACGTTTACTCGACTGGAACGGCTTACTAGAAAGAGTGGTATTGGAATGTAAAATCACTCATCTACACTAATAAGAGAGTTACTAAACTTAAATCAGTACACGCTCTTAGTTACTGGTACGAGTTACTGGTATCGTGTAAAATCCCCTTTATTCCAAGTTGTTTTTGACTAGTCTCAACTATGATTTGCAACAAAATTTTGACGCTCATGTCCTCCGGTGCGAGGAAGTCTCTTCCTTAGTAATCTGGTTCTTCCATCCTTCAAGCATAGGCGGCATTCAGCGCTCTTTGCTAAGTCCATCCTGTGCAGATGATGATTCAGCTTGCAATGCCCAGTATATTGGCCTATTAGGGCTTTCAGTTCGTTCTTGTTTAGCTCCAAGAGGTATTTGGTCCTTTTTTCGACGTGCCCCTTATAAAGGCCTTCGAGTGGTTCAATCTTGGTACTAAGTTTTGCCAGTACTGGAAGACTTTCCCCTCAGCGCATTTGTGTATTATTGTTTTGGAAATAATCAATGATAGCTATCTTTAGTGAGAAAAACCCAGAAGATAATCCATGAAGAGATATCAAAAACCTAACTGATGGAAATGGTAACAGTAATGGGTCTATTTAATCCCCCAAGGCATACGAAGCCCAATTTTTCTGGCCAAGTGGAACAACTTGTCCAGTTTTTAGTGTTTCGAGAAAAGTACCCGTAAAAAAAAAAATTGACCAGACAACTCAGGAAAGGAATGATAGAATGAATTATCCTCTGCAACACAGATAAAGGAACACCATCCGGTCCCGAAGATTTTAAGTTTTTCAGCTTACGAGATAATAGATATCATAAAGCTCACCCTTCGCAAATGATGCCAGAAATACACTAAATGGTAAAATCATCGCATTTCCCCCACTTACGCCATCCTGGGGTAATTGCCGGCCACAATATCAACTGGAGTCCGCATAAAGGAACCATTAAGTAACTTAGACGCAGTCTGAGGATCGTTAATACCTACACCACGACACTTCAACGCAGCACATCCATGCACGTCCCTCACCAGGGTCGTCAATCAGTTTAGAAATGAGGCTCAATGCAATCGGTTGTTCGTATTAACTATTTTGGACTGTAAATATTTATGCCTAATCCTACCTCCACGCACACCGGGGGGCATCGTTTGCGACATTGCAACTAGGCACCTTGGAATGAGACTCGAGTTTCTTCCTTCAGGTATATGTTATATTTATTTCTTACCTTTTGAGCGTCTTTCTTGCTTGCGGTAGTGTCTCGTCGCTTTCCTTGGCGCAGTACCGTCGCACACCGAGAATATAATTAAGAAGATACCGGTCATGATCCACCGCAGTTCCTGTCCCTCCATAGAAAAGTTCCCTATCTTTCTCTCCCAACGCAGATATCAATCGCGTCAAGCGCTCATTCTGGAACTTCCAGTCCCGAACTGTATAGTACTGGAGAACGCGCAGACCTGAAGTTATGCGTCGCTGCGTTACCACCATGCTGAAATTTTCATAATTTTATTATGAAGTTATACGACAATATCAGTGAATCAACTCACAATGTTTTGTTACCGGTGAGCAGCATAATCAAATCCAGCAAGTATGCCGGAAGGGTGTGCAGGAAGAATGAGGCGATGGCATGGAGGATGACGGACGCATGAGGGCCGCCTCCAGGATACCAAAGACACACACTGAACGGATTGGCCAGCAGGTGCTTCCGGCCTATTTCTAAAGCTCCACGCCAGGTGATCGGGTTATCCTGATGAAAAAAAGACCATGATAATTTGAAACTTCAAGAAATGCTCACTCAACCAACCTTATCCGCTGTAACATGGAACACAGGTGGCTCTGCCCCTTCCTCGTTACCACGAGTGGCGCGGGTCCAGGCAATTGTCAAAAGCGCGTTGATTGTCACGTCAGCAGGAACTACATCAGCATACAGATCCGCGTTGCAGTGCATGGTCCTGATAACTCCCTTACCGGCCCCTAGGAGCACACCTGTCGGTCCATGGAGACCTTCTACCCAGCCAGGCAGTGGCTCACGCCATACCGCGGTTACTGCGCTCAAAAAATTATCGATTTAGTGTAAAAACAAAGTTTATTAGTGATGTATGAAGTGCTTAACCGCAGTAAGTCTCACCAATGGAAGGCCTCACGATGACAACGGGGATTTTGGATGAGTACTCGAACACGAGCTCTTCTCCGAGACATTTGCTGAAAGCATAGGTGTTTGGTGCCTCTCCGAGCAACGTTGGAGTGATCTTTTTCAGTAGATCGTCGTCCATCCAATTAAGCAAAGCCAGGAGATCCCTGAAAGAACATTCATGCAGATTAATTTAGTCGATACTTTCTCAATCCCCAAAACTAACTTAGGTGTGTACGGTGCTTTGTAGATCCTCTCTTCTAACACTGTCTGATCGCAATGACAATAACTGGTGCTCACGTGCACGAAAGCCTTGAGCTTCGTGAAGGTGCTTGCCGTCTCTAGAACTCGTTTCGTGCCAGCTACGTTCAGCTGCAGCGCCGCTCGCAGGGGCATATCAAATCGGACAGAAGCTGCCATGTGAAATACCACCTACAGAAAACCAATAATTTTTCCAGGCATGTCCGATGGGAACCTCAAGGTCATATTTCATTAGCGATCTTACCGTAACAGTATCTCGGAGGAGCTGAAGGTCATCGTTGGAGATATCGAGAGAGTCGTCCCCACCCAATAAATCTCCAGCTATAGGGTGCAGTTTTTCCAGAGAAGAGGGAGCATCACGTCGTAGAGTATCAAATATCTAATGCAATTTTAAAAATTACAAATTTAAAAATAAACAGACTGAATTTTTGGTAAGTAGTACTTACAGGACATTTAAGGATTTCCTTGAGACGCTGATTGGGATCCCGACCTTTCTTGGGACGCATGAGGAGGTAAATTGCAGAGACTTCCGTGCATGATCGAAGCAACTTCTCCACAAGGACTTTGCCCATGAACCCAGTACCACCAGTTACCAGAACCGTTTGTCCCCGGTACCATTTTGCTATCACTGATTCTTCATTCGTAGACATACTGAAATAAAAAGTGTCTCTAAATAAGGCGTTCCATAAATGCAGCGTGTCCAAATTTATCTTTCCACCATTGCTAACTTATTTACTGTTGGAACTATAAATTCGGGTAAATTAGGTAGCTGTAACGAAATCCGAGGCTTTCGTTGATAATTATTGTTTATTTCATTCTTAGAGGGGTTTATCTGGAGTGATGCAGTTTTTACGACAGCGATTAGCAGGTTATTTCCACCAGCACCGGCTATATAAAGAGCACCAGCTGAAGACTGGACAGAGTGCATCGTGAGGAATTGACTTGCGAACAACTCTCTCTCCTGGGTGAACTGAGCCTGGAGATCAGCTGGGGCATGTAGTGAGTGCCCCATATAATATACACAGCCGGATACAGTAGGTCGATGAACTGAGTTGACCGAACCGTAGCCCGGCATCGGAAGCGCGACCAGAGTGAAGTGAGCTCTGGCCGACGACCGATCAGTATAGGTAATCAACCGGCGCTGTATTGAGGTACCGGCTGATCCCTTCAGTCCCAACCCGGCCTGTATTGAGGGCCGGATCCAGTAACAGCCGTCTTGAGGTCGTATTGAGGCATCGGGAGCGGCTTTTGTTTCAGAGAGCGCCTGCCGACGAAGGTCATCGCCCGGACGGCCCCGAGACGCGTATCTTGCATACGGTCGGGGACAGCACAGACCGTGCGACAGCGGCGGCATTACTGATGGTGAGCGGCGAGCAGCGAAGACACCAGCAGCAGCAGTACCGGAAAGGCCAATGGTAAACGAGGCCGCCTTCGACGCGATTATCTGAAGCCAATCCGGTCACTCCCCAGAACGAGGGCCGCCCCCTTTCTATCACTCAAAGGACGGAGCAACCCTAAGATCAGTCGTTTGAATAATAGTACTAGATCGATTTATTGTAAATATACTTCTTTTTTAAATAAGCCATAACAATTTTAATCGACTTGTCACGGGTACAGGGGGGCAATTATCCATTCCTGGGAACTCACCTCTACCCACAGAAAAATCCCGTTACATAGCAAAAGAAAAATAATTTTTACGGATCCTCAGCATCTTCAGAGAAGAAAAGAAAGCCCCTCAGAACAAAATAGGAAACTCCCAAGTAATCATCCATTTTTGTTCAAATTACACCGCTAGTTTTTTTTCCTGTAGGATTACTTTGTTTTGAATACAGCGCCGTGCGATTTTTTTAAATATAAGCATATTTCTTCTTCTTCATTTGCCCTGACCGCTGCGGATGTTGGCTATTATCATGGCAATTTTCATTTTGTTTGCATCACTTCTGAATAGCTCAACAGATCTGATCCTTAACCACTGCCGCAGGTGTTTCAGCCAAGAATGTATTCCATTACCTGGACCTCGTTTGCTTTCTGTTGTTTCCCTTGGATGATTAACTGGAGCAAGTCGTATTTATCGTGTCTCAGTATGTGACCCAGGTATCCTATTTTCCGTTGCTTGATTGTGTAGCAATTTATTTTCCTTTTCCGATTCTGCAGACTACCTCTGCATCGATGGTATGTTCGGTCCAGATATATGGAGAAAATATGAAAAGAGTACACCCACATTTCAAAAGCCTCCGTCAGCATACATGCTTCCGCACCATAGAACAGGACAGGAACACTTGACCAATCGTAGTTTTGGAGAAATAGACAGTTCTCTGCTTAGAAGGAGTTCTCACATGTTATTAGATGCTGCTCTTGCTTGTTCCATTCTTGTCCTGATATCTGTATCTTGTTCCCATTTGCAGTTACTGTTGAGCCAAGGTGTAAATATGAGTCTACATGATTGAGCAGTTGGTTATCTATCTGTAATTGCCGAAATGGTTGTTGACTCTTACTTATATGCATCCACTTTGTCTCACTGAAGTTGAGACCCTTACTGCATTACTCCTTTCCATTATCTGTTGCAATTCATCGATGCTGCTGGCAAGGATCACGGTATCATCGGCATATCTTATGTTGTTAAATAATTTGCTGTTTATTTTTATACCTTTTTTGCATTTTTCAGGAATTTTTTGAATATTTCCTCGGAGTAAATGTTTTTACATTTAAATGATGAACCGGATTAAATGAAGAGGAGAGGGGGCATGATACAACCCTCTCAGGCCACTTTCCTGATCTCCACGCTTTCAAGAAGTTCGTTCCCTATTCTTGCTGGAAACAAACTCTACTCCCTTGTAGAAGAGTTAATTACCGATAAAAAATAAAAGATCATTGAAAATATTCACCGCATTTTGAAAATTTGAAATTTAAAATCGGTAATTATCTGAAATATTTTTAATTACGTTCGTGCAACCGGTCCTAATTCATATTATGCGGAATAAGCATATTTAGCTTGCAAAAAACAATAAACTATATCCTAAGAAAAACAGCATTGCCAAAGAGGAAGAAAGATCATTTCCATGGTTACACTTGACGGCCATAAAGCGTAACGATGGTAACGAATTATACCAATAATACCCAAGTCGAATGACCAATGACTTGGTCCCAAACCGTACCAATGACGTCTAAATAAAATTTTTGTTAGACGTCATTGTAGAGTACCTACCTGGATATTGACAGAATTTTATTGGTCAGAGTATACGGCAGGTTTGTGTCATTTCTTCTCTTTTTACATTGTATTAGTTTAAAAATTTCTCTGATTATTATCGTCCAAGAAATATAACGAAATGATCTTAGCAGTTTAATTTAGTTTTCCTGCGGATGAATTAAAATTAAACGCATGGAAGATGAATATGAAGCGTCCCAAGGAATTTCTTCTAAGGAATTTATCCTAGGAGGCAAATGTGTCAGGTATTTTCTGAATTTTTAATAAATCTGCATTTAAAATATCTGCATAAAAAATATTCCAGGCTCATTTTCAGTAGTAATGCCACAAAGTGATTGAATTTTCGCGATAAGTCTATCCATTTATTTCTAACTAAATTGAGTTGCTGAAAGAGAACACCTCGAGTGTTAAAGAAAACCCTTAAAAAAACAGACTCCTCCAACGTCAAAAAATTTAAATTCGGCAGAGAAGTGCCCTATTTTGACGTGCAGCTATATATAATTATTTATTGTCGAATTGTCAAAATTTACATTGTTAAGCGATCCGTATATTATTTTTTATAACGCAAATTACTTAATTAATTTTGAAATACAAATTTATTAACAATTCATTTTCTATCCATCAATTACTTGTTACGCCTATGTATCCGTTCTATATGTTCGCTTCAGCACAGAAATCAACCATGAAAAGTAACTAATAAGTCACTATATTGAAGAGAGATAATATCCTATTCTCTCTTAGATCGCTAGCAATCGGACAGAGAGGGAAGATTAACTTCCGTACTCTTTATCATAATTTTATATCACGGTAATCTAGAAAAGAGTAGTTACCAGAGACAACATACTATAAAGAGACCGTCAGATCGACGGACGAAAATGGGTACACTGTTCACGCGCATTCCGGTAGCGCATCGCGCATTGCGGACGATTTCTAAACTAAAATGAAGCTGCTTTTAGATAAAAATTCTCATTTTGACATAATCTGACGTTTAGTTTTGCAATTGTGTAAAATTTGATTTATTTAATTTGAGTATTTTATCAAACTAATAATAAATTTAAGATGAACTTTACCTTGAAACTATTTAGAAATATAATTTATAATAATTTACCCAATTAATAACAGTATAACGTAAAACTTTCGCATATTTGTTGTCTTTTGAAAGGTAAGTGCAAGCAATGCTGTTTCATGCTCTTGTAGGTAATAAAAATTATTTTAAATAAACCGAAAAAACTCTTCCTGAATGCGAAATAATTGTTTTAGGAACCACATTCTGTCTGCGTCTTGGTTTAAAAGCAGTTCTAATCACAACGATGGATTTATCATTTTATCAAAGTTATGAATACAACACCCAAGAAAAACTGCATTAAAACACTATTAGAAGGTAGATGAAGTAGATGAACGAATACAAATCTTTTGAGATGCTGAGATTCTGAGGTGATGCTGCGGTGTGTGTTATCTTCTCTGTTTATACTTATTTAGTTTGGTACATTACTATTGGGCATTTTATTAAGAAAGAAGTTCACGTGGCCCTCTTCGGAGCTGGAAACCTCAAATAATGGGCCGCTTATTTGTTGCCCGAAAAACTCTGAAAAAATTCAGGCATATTCTTTTATAAAAATAAGTATTTTTTGTTTCTTGGAGTTTCTCTGCTAAAAATCTTCCTTCTCAGTAAAATCATCAAATGAAGGTCTATGCATTATTTGTCTTGGTATTTTTTACAAAAGAAGGGAGGAGTATGAAGAAAAAGTTTGCTTATTTTTGTCTAAAGAATATGCGTAAATTTTTTCGTAATTTTTGAGAATAAGAGGGCTAATCTTCTGTAGAAGGATAAATCGCCTTCTGACTCTTGAAGTTTTTCTTTAAAACGTCTGCTGCTTCACTGGAAACTAATTAATAATCAAAAAATTTAGTTTTTTGTAATTTTTTCAGATAGATCCTTTTTCGGCTTCCCTTTTGAAGAGGACTCAGTTACGTGACCTACCACTTCGGTGGATCGTAGCAATAGGTATACACATCTTAACCAAGCGACGGCGTCTGCGGTGCACGATCCAGCAGATGATGGCTGCAATGCCTTTTATGTTAAAATTATTAACAACAATACTATTATTATAATTTTATTTTCCTGGAAAAGTCTTTCCACGTTGAGAAAACGGGTTAAATAGAAACATCTTCTGTAAAAACTGGACCTGTATTTATGTGAAGAAAATTTTGTAGGAAGCATATTTGTTACAATTACGAAGTATACTCGCATATATTGTGCATCTATTAAGAATAAAGAAGTTTTATATTGATGCCTCGAAGTTTATTTGTTGAAGTGGCGACACTTCAAGCGTAAAAATAATGTTTCAAATAATATTAGGTATAAATTTAAATTTGAATGTCCCGCGCTTACCAATAATATCTCCGGTAGCCCAGGTAGTCGCCACCGTCGCAGGTTACCTAGAGTCTAACGTGTAATCGAACACTCTATTATATTATCTTTCTCTATGGTAGTTACCAGAGACAACTTATATTATCTTTCTCTATGGTAGTTACCATATAATTTGACAGAAGTTTGTCAAAATTAATCCAACTTAGTGCTTGGATTCACAAAAATCGGATGTCATTGTATTCGGAACAAAGTCAGTAATTCTGTCGATTGAGGATGCCATTACAAAGCCTTACGAGTAGGTATATTTGAAATTAATCAAATTTCTTTTGTTTCTGTTTTTAAATAACGCGAATATCCCTTGATAAAGAAAATTTGGGACAGCCTGAATAGGTACGATATAATAGCACAATAACAGTTAAGATGTAGGGACATGTGAGCCGTTTCCTGCTATCTTAGTGGCGTCTATGAGTCGGAAAAGACCCGAATTTTTTCAGACGCAACGAAACCACCTTCCCCCCACGTTGTCGAGGGTGCTGAACACGATGGCGTAGGGCCAATTTCTTTTTCGGGTTGCGTTCACTCCCTATTGGCCAAAAACCACCCCCATTTTTAAAATCTTCGTTTTAATGCCCCCGGGTCGGAAAAAACGCGTGCAGCTCGCTTCTGGAGATGCCTTGTATCTAATGATACCTGCCTGTCACCCTATGCCGACCCCCTTGCTCAAGAACCACCCTTCAAGAGGATTGAAAATGTTTTTTTCTTATAGTCCTGAATCTTTCTGCATTCATCAGTTTTCGAGGATGACAAACACAATGGTAACCACCTCATACCTCACATCGTTTTCATATCCTCCCAAATCGAGGAAAACACCCTCCAAGGGGGTTAAAAATTGTGTTTTTTTATTAATCGGGCAGCCTGCCGCATACCCCTGTTTTCAAGGGTGTTGAACACGATGGTCACTACATTAGACCTCTATATATCACCCCCCTAAATTGACAAAATCACCCTCCAAGGGGGTGACAAGAGTAACATAATCGTTGTCTCCATATTTTGTCCAATAGAAAGCACGGTAAATTATGATACAAAATAACATTTCCAACATTCTCAATAAAAAAAAAAATTCAACCCCCTTGGAGGGTGATTTTGTCAATTTAGGGGAGTGGTACAGGTCTAAGGTAGTAACCATCGAGTTCAGCACCCTTGAAAACGGGGGTATGAGGCAGGTTGTCCAATTAATTAAAAAACACATTTCTTAACCCCCTTGGAGTGTATTTTCCTCGATTTGGGGGGATTAAAACAGGCGGTAGAGGTGTAATGTGGTTACCATCGTGTTTAGCATCCTCGAAAACGGGAAAATGCAGAAATATTCATGATTATAAGAAAAAATTATTTTCAACCTCCTTGGAGGGTGGCTCCTAGCCAAGGGGGTGGACGTAGGGTGAGGGACAGTTGTCATTAGATACAAGGGATCCCCAGAAGCAAGTTGCACGCGTTTTTTTCTGACCCGGGGGCATTAGACCGGAGATTTTTAAGAAAGGTGTGGTTTTTGGCCAATCGGGGATGAACGCAACGAAAAAAAGAAATTTGCCCTACGCCATCATGTTCAGCACCCTCGAAAACGGAGGAGGAAAGTGGTTTCGTTGCGTCTGAAAAAATTCGGAAATTTCGGGTTTTTTCCGACTCATAGACGCCACTATCTGGAGCTGTTTTCAATATTAACAGCTTTATTAATTGAAATTAGTAATTTTCATTTGTTTATATTAACTAATAAATTATTCGCTACAAACTTCAACTACTGTAAAAACCATTCTCATTAAGATTTCTCAGAATTTGTAAAAGTGGAATAATTTATATCCTGTCTCATTTAGAACAGGAAAATTGATGGCTACTGCCCGGTTAAGCCGGAAGTGGGATGAGATTTTATTGTATATTTTAGTTCAGTTCGTCAAAATTTTAATCATACATCTACGAACTAATTTTTAGACTTCTATAGTTCAATGGTTTTTCTTGTCTTCCTATTGTCTGAAGAAATATCTAATTAAAATTACTAATTACATAGTTTACGTTCGAAATTAGTAACTTATGGGTAAATGGGAAAAAGTGAAAAGTGGCATGTTTCGATTTTTAAAGCAACCTACACCGAAAACAACTTAAGATGTCGAAAATAACCTTAAGTGTCCCTATTTTTTGAAAAAAGCTGCTAGAATCACAAGTTTTTGCCACTTTTTTTGTTTTGCGTATATTTTGTAGGTAGACCTTGTAGGTAGCAAAAGATTCGCAGTCTCTAGAAATAATAAATTAAAGAAAACGCCACGTTAATTACTTAGACAATAGTATATTATGCAACGAGCTTATAATGAAGGCTATTAATACGCGAGTATGATGGTTAAGATACGAACCGTAGACGAGTGTCTTAACCATCATAAGAGCGTATTAATAGTCATTATCTGCGAGTTCCATACACTATTTTTTCTACGACCCTTTTTTATTTCATAGAAAAGATTAAAAAATTATATATTTTAACAATGACCCGTGTACAATTGCGGATCATTGAGGTTAAGATAGGTTGCTATTTGTTTACGCATATTACCAAATTTTCTCTTCGTCGCTAAGATTATTCTGCTGAGACATGTTTTAGTATCAAGTTTAAAGGGCACTACTCACTACTGCGTAATTTTTATTATACGAAGTTCGAATTCCGAATTTTACGCTTCGATTTTGAGATTAATTAATAATTTTAATAACATTGACAGCCATTAATTACGATATTGTTTACCTGCGCAACGCGACGGTCGCAGCGTTGCCGCTTTGAATACTATCACGGAACACTACGAATGATATAATACTTTATCTTCCTATCTTCTACACGATATACCTACTTATCAAATTAATTAAGGTAACATAAAATCTTGATAAATTTTCTTTGAATGTTACTTATGTTCTAAATTAAATAAACGTTCAGATTTTTTTTTCAGAAATACAGAACTTATATCACAAGGCAATTTTTGTCGTGAGTATGACAACTCTGTGACTTCGGTTGGCTTGCCGACCCGATTGTTAGCGAAATGGAACCGATTCGATTGCAAATGCTCCTCTGCCATTGGATAGCTTGACCGGTGCTTTAATGAAAATTTGTATCTTAATGAGACCCATTAAAGCACTGGTGATTCATATTTAATATGCATATTAAGGGTTGGGAGTAGAAAAAATCAATTTTAATTGCGTTCACTTCACGAATCACTTACCCGATAAACCTTAATAGTGAAAGCAAAAAAAAATAAGATGCAAGTCTATAATTAAGACACTTGTAACGATAAACAATTGAAGTAAGAGACGTTACTTCTTGTAACATCAAAAAATCTTCAAACGTCAGGTTCGATAATTTTGTCAAATAGTAAGTTTAAAATTTGAAATTTCCGGAAATTTTCTAGCTGTAGGTTTTCATTTTCAGAATCCGAAAATTTCCTGAAATTTTAAATCCACGAATCGTATTTGGCAAGATACAATTCAACAATATGAAGCAATGAAATAATTGAAAAGCTATTTGTTTTCTGACATAAAAATCCAACACAATCAATAGAGCAATCCGGTTGTAATTTTTCGAAAATTTTTCGCAACAAATCTCAATCTCTGGTAACATCTTTTATTTTTCTAGTGTAAGGATTCTTTCCACGGTAATAAATTAGATAATTTTTCTGTGTTAAGAATTAAAAGTTTTCAATATGATCACAATAACAAATTTTCTCAACTCTTAGGTAGATACCTATCTGATTTATTTCTTAACAGAAAAAATTATATACCTACCTACATCGTGTATTTCTTCATTATTTACCTAAAACGATTTTAACAAATTGCCTCCGTTATTATAAAAATAAGCGTAAACCGTATCGAATGTTCAAATTATTGAAGCAGGAGGAAAAAGTGTCCAATTATTTTAACAAAGTGAACGAAATCTCTATGGAAATTGGTAATTACAGTCGTTGAAGAAAGCACATGAACTATTCCTCAATAAGCAAATTAGCAACACTGATATGCATATTTCTTAAAGCACGTTAGTTAAACTAAGCAAGTAAAACCAAACAAAACATTACTTTCACCTATACATGTAATAAAGTGATCGCTTGGTATTATTTTGATGAAAAATTAAAATATTCAACCATCAAAAACCAATTGAAAATTTCTGGAACAGGTTTCGCTTTTTAATTAGCCATTTATTAGAGACGTCCGTTGTTAATTCTGGATTCCATCATCGCTAGTTTGAAAATACAAGGCTCTTTAATATTGCAAATTACAATAAGATGAAAAAGATTAAAGCATTCCCAACTAAAAAAACATCGCATAGAAATTTACATAAATAAAAAAATCGAAAAAAAATTTTTTTTCTAAAAAGTATCGAAACAATTATTAGCCCAGTCGGGTTAGTCGCAAAAAAGGCTTCACCGTGCAAAATCTACCGACGGAAATTTTATTGCTCTAACCTTTAAGGCGGGGCTAACATTTTTTAAGGCCATTGGTAGTCTAAACTCAAAATTACAGCGCAGTTTTACCCCGGCTACTATCTTGAATTTGACGAGGAATGGTTTTTGCTCAATTATTTCGGCCATTCACAACTTTTCAACAAAAATAGTTTAAAACGGCCGAGATATTGAGCAGAAACTATTCCTCGGCTAATGCCGGGGTGGGGTTGCGTCGCGATTTTGAATTTAGACTACCATTGTTCACCCCCCCCCCCCTGACGGTTGTGTTTGTATTTGTATTTGTATCTTTGTGGGTGATCAAGTCTCTGCGACCTAAAAGATCTATTGTATTCCCTCTACTGTGCTTCGCCTGGTGTGGAATCCCTTTAGTGAAGCACCCTCTCCAAGTCCGTTTCCTTGAGAAACTTCATGATTTTGAGAGGATCAAGGTCGGGTAAGTTCCCTGCCTCTAGCTGGTGATGACCCAGAACATTACTTCTTTTGAGTTCTATCGCAACGCAGTTGAGCAACGGGTGTCGTGGTGTATAGTCTCCTTTCCCGCAGAATCTGCAGACGCCGTTCTCTTCTATGCCTAACTTCCTCAGGTGTTCCTTGAGCTTGCAATGTCCCGTTAGGAATCCCGTCAGTGTTCTGAGACGTTTTTTGCTGAGGTTGAAGAGTATCTTCAACCTCTCTCGGTTGAAGTTTCCGAGAAGTTCATTGGCTTGTCTCACAACCCTGAGAGGTTCCTCCAATGGGTTTCTCTCAGTTTTTCTTCTTCCTTTTGGAGTTCTGCCTTGAAGAAAGTATCTTCGAAGCCACAGAATGGTTCTGGTTTTATGAAGGGTGTCGATGCTCCTTTTCTTGCCAATGGCACGTTGGTTTCCCTCTATTACGGAATGACCCTATTACGGTATCCACTTGACGTGAAGTTTATTTTTCTTGTCTAATTTGTTAAGTTTTCTTAGGCACTCCCAAGAGGAGTTGGAGCTGATGGTCGAAGAGCTCGGCGTCTTTATGGCATGGCTGATTGACCATCAGTCAATATTTCTATTTCTTTGTTTTTGTAGTTTCTGTAGAGGTTTATTTGGTCACATACTTCTATTGCGGGTAATTCCGCTTGTAGTATGGTTGGCGATTTTCCCATTGGTTTGGAGTACATGGTGCATGGCCCATAAGTTCCTGCCCCGGTTCCCTCGACGGTTTTAGAGCCGCCTGTGTGCCATTTGATCGTACCTTCTTTGAGAGTATAGTTGGAGGTGTTGTTCCATTCCTCTTTCGTAGGCAGTTTCGTGATGAATTTCCGCTCGAAACTGAATTTGTTAATAGTTTTGTCTTTTGGCAGTGTCAGGAGCCCCTCACAGCCACCCAATGGTCTATCCTCAGTGGCTCCCCGTACATTCCTGATTCCTACTCTTGACATCCTAAGTAGAGCTTGTCCAGCTGTTCTCTCTATAACCAAATGTAGTGGTGTCAGATGCAGGATTACCTCCAATGCAGCGGTTGGGCAGGTTTTCATTGCTCCTGTGATGCAGAGACACGCAAGTCTTTGGATCTTCTCAAGTTTTTTCCTTGCTGTTACTTCTCTTGTACCAAGCAACCGCTCCGTAGGTGATGATAGGTCTCACTAGCATGGTGTCCATCCAGCGCAGAATGTATGGGTTACAGTCCCATGTTCTGCTAGCCATTCTCCTGCACACCATTAGTACGGTAGTGGCTTTACTTACTGTTTTGTCCAGGTGCTGGTTCCACAGTAGTTTTTTTGTCTAGTGTTACTCCTAGAAATTTAACTTTTTTCTTCCATTCTAAATCCACTTCGCTCAAGCGTATGGCTTTGATTTTTGGAAGCTTGAGTCTTCTTGTGAATGTATTTAACCCTCTCTGTATAATGTCGCAGAGAGTACCTTCAAATTTACCTCTGGCCATTATGACGATGTCATCGGCATACCCAATGCAGGTAATACCGTTCTTGGTGAGTAGCCCGAGGAGTTCGTCAACGACCAGAATCCACAGAAGGGGGGATAGCACTCCTCCTTGTGGACATCCTTTAGTTGTATTTATCTGAATGGTGTTCTTGCCCACATTGGTTTCAACTATTCTTGTAGACAACATGTTCTGAATACATTTGGATGTTGTGTTGTCTACTCCTTTTTTTGCTAAGGCTTTCTTGACAGCATCGTGCTTTGTATTGTCGAATGCTCCTTCTATATCAAGGAAGGCGCAAATGGCGATTTTCTTGTACTCCAGAGTGTCCTGAATCTTTTCAGTCAGCTCGTACAGCGCGGTCTCTGCCGACCTGCCCGCTCTGTACGCGTGCTGACTTGGGTGTATCGGTACCCTGTTCAGTGTTTCTGTTCTTATATAGTTGTCGACGACTTTCTCCATTGTCTTCAATAGGAATGATGTAAGACAGATGGGTCTGAATGACTTCGGAAGAGTGGTGTCCTTTTTCCCCACTTTGGGAATTAAGGTGACCCGTGCTCTTCTCCAGGCTTGTGGTATATAGCCCATGCCAAACTGCTTATGAATATTCTAACCAGGTGTGGTATGAGATGATCCAGTGCTCTTTGCAGGAGAGCCGGAAATATGCCATCCACTCCGGGTGATTTAAATGGTTGAAAGGTGTCGATAGCCCACTTCAACCTTCCGGGAGTGCATATTATTTTAGCAGTGTCCCAATTTTCCTTTTTTGGTTTCCCAAATTTCACGTGGGTGGTCTGATCTCTTTCCAGTGCACTACCTGGAAAGTGAGTTTTTAACAGAAGTAGAGCTCTCTGCTCTTCATCTTCCGTATAGACAAAACAACGAAAAACGTATAGTCCGGAAGCAAATCGATTATATTCTCGTCAATCAAAGATACAGGAATGCAGTGAAAAGTGCCAAAACATACTCATGAGCAAGCAGATGTAGGCTCGGATTATAAGCTTCTTGTGGTGGAGATTATGGTGAGGCTCAAGAGGCTGAAAATTTCGTCAAACCAAAGACCCAGCACTGATAGCTGCCCACCAAAAAGAAATTACGCGAGAGTTAAAGTATATCAAGATATAAATCAAAACTTAACTAAATTAGTCAATACCCATTTGGCAACTGAAAGTCAACCTGAAGATATGTGTCGAACTTTGAAACCTGAGAAGAAAATAAATCGGAAATATTTGATGACTGATGAATTATTGGTGCTTATGGAAGAAACAAGAAACCTGAAAATGCAGATAGAATGAAGTACAAAGAAATAAAGAAGGTCATCTAATATAAATGTCGTCCAGTTAAGGAGGAGTGGCTAAAAGAAAAATGTATCGAGATCGAAAATCTCCAGAGACTGCACGACTCTCAGAGTGGCGCAAAAGAATTGAAGAGTTTACCGAAACCGGTTGAAAGCAAAAATCATACATTCATGCAAATGAAGAACGAAACATTGTACCTATTGGATTTTAAAGATCAACTGATTCTATGGGAAGAATACATTAAAATCCCTTTTAAATTACCATCGCGAAGAAATAACTATCAACACTAAGAAGGGCCATCTATTTTCAAAAAAAAGAAGTGCAAGTGACAATAAGATCGGTCAAAGATCGGAAATCTCCTGGACCTGGCGATAGGTTGATTGAAGGACAGCTTTAGGTGCTCTAACTTCTCTATTTAAGAAGATCTATGAAACAGGAATAATACCAGAAGAATTGCTTCAGTCAATGTTTAGTCAAAATTCCTGAGAAACATAGCGACAAAACATGCAAGAAGCGCCGTACTGTCAGCCTAAAGAGAAAGCTGAAAGAATAATATTATGCAGCAGATACTCAATTTGGCGTTAGAAATGAACTTGGCACAAGAAGCGCTTTGATTTTCTGCAGTGTCTTCGAGCGAGACACAAGCAGCTAATAATGGAACGAAAAAAAACCTGTTCGCGTCAAATCTAAACTTTCACAACTTCTCTTCAGCATATATTCAGAGGAAATCTTCACCAAAGCCCTGGTAAAATATGCCTGTGGAATACGATTTGAAAGGCGTTCCACTGAACAATTTGCGCTATGCCAAGGACACAGTACTTGTCGCCGAAATCCTTCAAAGTATGTTGAACAATGTCATCACAGCTAGTGAAGAATGTGGGCTGACACTCAATGTTAAGAAGATCAAGTAGGTACATGTTTCCCCAAAACTGAAGAACCCAATGAACATCATGTGGAAGACGAAAAACTGGGAAGAGTCAAGAGGTATGGCTACCTAGGCACAAAAGGTATCAACTACTCTTTGGATTATTGTTCAGAATAAAGATTCGCATTGAGAAAGGTCATCTTTTGTGAGGATCAAGAAGCTGATCTGTAGTCGCGATCTGAGCCATGAATTGAGAACTCAAGTGCTTTAGTACGGTGTAGACGCTTGGACCCTCAAATCGTATTGCGAGTAGAAAACAAAATCCTTCAAGGTGTATACCTACCATAGAATGTTGAGGATACCATGGATTGAACATGTGACCAACGTGGAGGTTCTGAGACGAATGGAGAAAGTCGTAGAGTTGTACGGGACGTTAAGAAAAGAAACTTGGAATATCTCGACCAAATCATTAGAAGCTCAAAGTATGGGATTCTATAATTGCCGTTTTAAATATCATACTGCACCTTTATTCGATTAATAGACTCTTGCTCAATTAATGGTTAATTCTAAAGAAAATAAATTAATTTATGAGAATTCGCAATGTTATTGTGACTTATTATAATAATCACCAATCAATATAAGAAACATCCAGTGTACTTAGTTGTGAAACGAACTGATGATTTTATGGAAATTGTTGGTGTGCATGGTTTTTAGATATCGAGACATTGTAACAAGTGACAAGTAGTCACAACAGGTAAAGGTAAAAGTTGCGATAGGATGCAATAAATGTTAAAATCGTGTTATTGTATTGTATTTTTCTTCTCGATAGTTATACGTACAGTAATTTCGTAACGGTTCAATTATTGTTGGAATCGGCTCTGGGAATGAATCGGCAGAAGTAGGTACCTATTTAAATATTTAAACGCTCCAGTATTTGCATTGCGTCTTCGTCGTAGGTACTTTCGTTTACATCACCTTTTAAATAATGATTAATATTGATGTTAGATAAATGCAATCATTAACGATATCTCATGGTTGAAGTATGTTGCAGTGATTTCGATGCTTAATCATCACTTTATTATGAATGACAAACCCACGTATAGGTAAAAAGAGCTGCAGCATCTACCGTTGCGAGAATGCTGCATAATATTTTAAGAATAAGCAGCCAACTTCAAAAATGTTTGAGTTTCCATAGATAGTAGGTACCATATTATTGATAAAATGCGCAACTGTAGTTACGTTATTTAGTCCAAGAGACGGCTGCAGAAAATGTGTCATCATAAGGTGGACGAACGAGTAAAAAATTGATGATCGTTGAGACCCAGAATTAAGAGGAAACGCTGAGATTGTCTGCGAAAATTCTACCGAAACATTGGTTTTTCAAATTTGTCATTTAATAAATAATAATTTCACTACCTAACAATCTTTTAGCAGCGGACAGAAAATAAAATTTGCCCAAACTCACCTTGCCGCACACCCTGGCATCCAGGCGTAAGGGGGTAGTTTTTCATCAATAATTATCGTCATTATTCGTCATGTGGCAGAGCGGCAGAGCCAGGATAGTCGCGGTAATTTTTTGGCATAGTTACTAAGTTTTGAAAAGGAAATAAATGATAATTAAAATTGCATATTTTACTTGATCAGAAGTCAATGAAATTGCACAATTTCGAAATACTGCATATTTAAGTTTTAAGCAATATTAAGCGTTTTGAACGAAAAGCAAACAATTTAACTAGGCCATGAAACAACCACCGCGGCAAAAATTTAATGACGCTAGCTGAATTTTTTAATGTAACGCTGACTGCAGAACAATTGGTAAACTGGAACAACTCGCATGGTTGTCATTTCCCTGTCAGAATGCACCTTGCTTTTGTTTACCTATAAATAAAAGTCAAAGTGGCAACACTCCAGTGGAAATTACATTTCGAAACCCGAAAAAGAGTAACTGATTTGGAAAGGGGTTTAGAAACCAAAAAGTTAGTGGTGTTTCGGGGACCGAAGAGGACGGTCAGGGCGTTCGCGCGAGAATTTAAAGTAAACGCGAGTGAGTGATTTTGTTTCTTTGAGGGGGAGATACCCAGCAGAGCTGCAGTCAGAGCTACAGAAAGGGCAATCCAAGGGCTACGTCTAAGTAGTAAGTCGATGAGACTAACACTAAAACTTTACTGTTTTTCCGTTCGAAAGATTTTTATTAATTTTATTTTTTTTTTATTTAAAGAAATTTTATTTTTGATTTTTTTTATTAACGTCACCTGTGAAACTAAATTAAATTAATCAGATCAGGTATCGCCACAGCACTATTCCCACAAATAAAATGGTAGTTGATTAGAGTCAGATTGTACGTAAGATAGTTTTTTTTTCTTTCCTAAAGTTTGTTTTTTTTTCTCTCTTTTTTTCTAAAAAATTAAGTTTTTCTGTTAAACTTTGCATATCAGTTTTATAATCGAAATTTAGTAGTAGATAATGAAATAATTAAGTTGATATCTCAGTAGTGTATTTTTATTTTTATTTTAGTAAATAATTTTAATCATAACTTTGGTGTTCATATTTATCACCCTTGACCACCCTAACACTGAATTTCACATAAAGAGGGCTCTACTCTTAGCAGCCCCCGAATCTACGTGCCTCACACCTCTCTGACCACTATCATTGGCAAACCGCTCGGACCACTTGATAGCGGTTCAACCCCTTGACAGTCAGAAAGAAAGTGAGTCTACAAAAACTGTTGTCAAGAGGGTAGGCACCCGCCTCAGTCATCAGGTGGACGCATAAACGTCGTAAGTATCAAATTAAAGGTCTCGATCTCCTCTATGCATTTGATCTTTTGCAAATTTGGCAGTTTCATAGTAAATTCCATCTACCAGCGATAAGAGACCGGAAAAACACCAAGGCATGTCATGAAAAGCAGTTCGATAACAGCTATAACTCACGGACAAATAATGTACAGTAATTGGCATCACTTAAAAAAGCAATTTCGGAGAAACGGCATGCAAAAACTTACGTTCGGAGGGACATTTTCACTGATGACGGAGAAGCGGAAACCAAAAACGAACATTAAACATTAATTTGTTGAATTGAGCATTTGTGAGTTTTAAAAAATTTCAAAACTAGCACAAAATTATGTCCTTATATCATATTCATCTTTTCCATGTTTTTTTTTCATGACCCATTGTTGTTCTAAATAACGTTTTCTTATAAAAATAAAAAACTGAAGCGAAAACTATGTTGAAATTGGTGCAAGCTTGTTGAAATCTGAACGAAAAATATTTATTTTATTTTTACCTTTCCCAGCACTTTTGAACATAACAAAATATTGCAGCATTATTCGTTTAAGCTCTACTATGCCATTGCTGCATTCTCGTCCTCCAAAAGAGCACCGTAAGTCAATAAAAGTCATTCAATCCTCTGCCCTAAGACTTGCTACTGGTGCCTTCCGCACTACTCCAACTACAAGCTTGTTTGCTCTCACTGGTAAGCTACCCTTCAACCTCCGTGCCAGATTCATAATGATCAACTATGCCGTTCACACTACTCTAAATTATTCAAACAGCCCCAACTTTTCACTCGTTACTTCTCGCAACTTTGTACCTCTCTTCGTCTCTAAACTCCATCTCACTCCCCCCCTCCACATTAGAATCCATCAACTTGAAACGCTACTCAACATTACAATCCCCAGAGCATCGACACAGCGAACCTCTCTTTCCATCCCCCTGGTCGTCATCGCAACCCCTTGTCATCACCTCACTTGGTGCAGTCAACAAAAATACGATCAGCAACTCCTCTCTCATACAACAATTTGAAGAGATAATCTCTCGCTTTTCCAATTTTATTCCAGTATCCACCGACGGCTCCAAGGTTGATGACAAAGTGGCCTGCGCAGTTTACACCTCAACCGTCGAATTTAAAATTCGACTGCCTAGCTCGTGCGGTATTTTCACCGCAGAGCTTTACGCTATTCTTCAGGCAATCGAACTTGTAAGCTCTTATCTCGATCAGCGCTTTAGCATAAATGCTCCGTCTCTCTGAGCGCCTTTCTCTCACTTAAACAAATTTACCTGTCCAATCCTCTTGCCAAACTAATTAAAACCAAACTTGCCGACCACCCTTCTAGATTCATCCTCTTGTATACCCCCTCCCATATAGGCATCCCAGGAAACGAAGCAGCTGACTCCTTAGCTAAAAGAACTACCTCTACGGACAACATCATCATCACACCAATCCACCTGTCCAGCGACCTATGGACACTCTACAGATCTAAAATTATGAAACTTTGGCAAGATAGCTGGAACCTCAATGATTGCTTTCTCGAATCCATCAAACCCTCGGTTGCTAACTGCCTACCCCTCCCTCCTTCCAGACCAGACCAAATCAAATTGAGCAGACTCCGACTTGGCCACATCAGACTTACCCACTCTTAGGACTGTTACGTTTTCGTTTGGCCACCTTGTATTTTTTCTAAAACACACAACTCAAATACAAACAAAGCCGGTACAGTCAATATTTGCAAGTCTTTAAAATATGGTCTACATGACCGCCCCCTGTTGACACCACACATAATCCTCAAGATCTTTTTTGTGCAATAAAAACTCTCGTGGAGTAAGTCGACCACCCCCAAAAACAAATCCCGTATCTAATGCGTGATACAATCTGAGCATAATAAAGCTTTAAAAGCTGGCTCGTAGTTAAAACGTTACGGATACTCCTAAACTGGTACGATACTGAACTCAATCTCGCCACTATGAAGTCGCAGTGATCTTTAAAATTAAAGAAATTTCACACAAGTGACAACAGGCACCTCCGTCTCATATAAAAACAAGTGAATATCCTCAACAATCCTCTGACGATGGTGAAATCGCACCACCCTCGTCTAGCCCACATTAAAGTACAAACACTGTTGACGAAACCAGGAGCACACATCTCGCAATAACTCTTGCGCCCGGTGCTGTAAATTCCCTGATTGCCCAGGGGACAGAAGGATCGCCGTATCGTCTGTATACATGGTCAAAGAAACATCATCCCTGGAGAAGCGATCAAGAGAATTGATATACAGTAAAAAGAGTACAGGGCCCAAAATGGAACCCTGCTGTACTCCCACCTCAACGCCTCCTACCACTCAGAAAAGAATCTATCGGTAAACCATTCACGCCACACTCTGATAACTTTTGAATCAAAAGCGGGTGATTCACGCAATCAAATGCGTTAGTGAGATCGCAAAAGATCCCAACAGGACACTCACTCGACTCCAAAGCACTAATGACATTTTCATAGAAGGAGCCCAGAGCTGTGTGCGTTGAGCTTTGGTTCCTAAAACCATGTTGGCTCGGAGAAAGAATATTTTCGCCCTCCATAAACTTTTCCAGTCTATCCCTGAAACAATACTCTAGAATCTCGGAAAACACAGACGGTATAGTCATTGGACTATAGTTTTCTATGTTCATCGGGTCAGACCTCTTCAACACTGGGGTGACCCTTCCCACCTTGAAAGCATCCGGAAAACACCCCGTACAAAAGGATAGATTCACTAAATGCGTGAGTGGCTTAACAATTGCAAACTTGTTAGTATGAAACTCGGTATATTATCTGTACCGAACGCTTTTTTATTTTTCAACTATTTATAAATAAGTTCTCTTCTGTAAATGGGCATAAAGACATTTTATCCCTTTATAGGGCAAAACTTTTTTTTTAGATATATGTATATTTGTTTATTTGTGTGACCAGTGGTATGTTATAGTAATCACAGAAAATTGTTTAAAAAAATCTTTGAGCCTTTTCACAGTTTTTATGAGGTGGTTCTTATTTTTGCCACCGTGCGGTATGGTTTTAGTCAGTCTTGGGTTGGACGGTGATCATAATAGAAACCACCACGTATTATAAGTATTTTATTTCTTGAAATATAGTTTACAATGTAGGAAATACAAATATTAGTCCAGGTTTATACTATAAAAAATATGTACCTAGTTAAATTTTTCATGGAATGGGGTGAAACAGGTCAAACAAAAAGCTTTATTACATTCCTTGCATATAATATTTGACCTTTTCGTGTTTTTTTTGGTGCTGCAGTACCCGCACCTTCTATAAGTGCCTTTGATAGGAAGATGCTTACCCACATTATTCTGGCTGAAGGTGTTTTCTTGATTAATTTGTGGTCCGTGAATTTTTTGCATTTTTCCTTTTGATACATGAGGGCCTCTAGTTTTGACACTACTAAAGTTACCAATCAGCTGGTTTGCCAAAATTGTTCGAAAATTCAATTGCTGAGACGGTTTCTCTTTATTTTTTTTACGAGCGAAATTAAATATTATAAAAGAATTCACTATTGTAGAGTCTAATAGGTAATAAAATATCTTTACCCACCATCTTTTTGATTTTTTTGATATACTGTAACATTGAAGAAGCTGATCAAGGTGATCAACTCCTCCCATGTTTTGATTATAAGCTCGAACAGGTACCGGGCAACCTACATTTTCTTTTTGCCCAAATTTATTTGTACGAGATATAGTCGTCATTTTAGATGCATCATGAAAGCTACTTACAATGATTACAGGTTTCTTGCCTCTATCTTTCCATTTGGTAACAGATAAATCATCACACATAGCGAAATCAGAGTCCCCCATTTTGAGATGCTTGTCACCTTTTAAAATATCCTTAGGATAATTTTTCCTGTTTGGCCGAAATGTTCCGCAGGAAAATAATTTTTTTGATAGAAGTTGTCTCAGCAAAGAAAAGGTGCTGAAAAAATTATCGAAAAAAATACAGTATCCTTTATCATAAAAAGGAGTTGTAAGAGACAAAACTGTACGTTCTCCTAAAGTTCCTATCTGTTCATTTTGTTCCCTCCCTTCATATATGTGAAACTGTAACAAATATCCGGTATCAGAACAAGCAAGTGCCCAGACCTTAAAACCTCTTTTGATGGGTTTTAAGGGCATGTATTGCTTCAGGGAGCTTCTACCCTTAAAACCCACCATACTCTCATCTACTGCCAGATTGCGGGAAGGAGAAAATGAATTCAAAAATTTTTCATTCAGAGCATTTACTAGTGGTCTTATTTTATAGATCTTATCAAAATCTGGACTTCCCCTTTTTGGCATATTTTCATTATCATTCAGATGGATATATCTCAATATTTTCAGAAACCTCTTCAATGACATAACATTTGAAATTCTAGACACGTGAAGATTTTTATCCGTTGACCAATACATGCGTAATCCAGGAAGTTTATGAAAGCCCATTATTACCAAAATGCCAAAAAACGCTAGCAATTCATCAGTCGTTAAATCTAATGTAACACCTCTCTGCAGTGCATAGTTATTAGATTGAGAAACAATAAGTGACAATAATTCATCATCTAGAAAATCACGAAAAATCTCTAAAGGCGATGTGGTGTCAACATTCATATTAATTTTCATTTCTTCTTGAAAATTAAAGTCTAGAAACTTTTTTGGCGTATTTGGAATCTTACTCCATGGATATTCCTCACAAGTAGAAATTGGTGGACAGATGTGACCCTCTTCTTCAGATTCTTCTGATTCCGATGGAAGGTTGTACAACATATTTCTTTTCACTGGAGTGTCGTCAGGCTGGTAAGACGGATCTGCTACGCTATCATCACTGTCATAGTCGAAAGGCTGATCCTGCGCTGTATTTAGTAACACTGGAGCACTCCTACTTGATGAAGCACGTACAGAACTTCTACTTGACGAAGCACGTGGTGGAGTGCTACTGCCTGATGGAGCACAAGGAGCACTACTGCTAGATGAAACACATGGAGCAACACTGCTTGACGGAGCACATGGAGCAACACTTCTTGACGGAGCACATTTTTCCCCATGGTATATTTTCTACACTAGATAGAACACTTACTGATGCTGGAGTAGGTGGGATACTATCTACAACGTCGTCAGCGTCACTATCTCCCCCAATATCTGAATTTTCAGCTTGCTCACAAGAAATACCTTCTAAATATTCGTATATTTCATCACTTTCCATTTTTTTTAAATTTTCAAAGAAAAGATTTCGCTTGTGAGACATCCTGTAGGAAAAATTATAATCTTTAATATTTATCACATGTAAAACATCTAATTTTCTAACTATACAATAATGTTGAGCTTGATTAGCAATAAGAAAATAGGTTATGTTCTGTTATACTCCCACTGAAAAACACATTCTTAAACTTTATACCCTGATATCATCCTAGCCAAAACACTTACCTTTCAAAATTTTTCGCAAATACGCAGTCCAATAATTAGATTTCACTCCAGCAAAATACAAATTTGAATTACTTTCTTTTATTAGTCTTATAAATAGCAAAAACTCGTGGCACTACACAAAATGACACATTCATAGAAACGCACGGTGGTTAATATAGGAACCACTTCAGTCACTCTTACCTGTAAATGTGAAATGTGGCAGATAAGCATGCCACCACGTGCTTTCTAGTTAGCTCTAGCATACATAAGGATCAAAGTGGTGGGATATAGGTTGTCATAGTGACCTCTACAGCAGGTGGCAGATATAGCGACCACCGTCCTATAAAGGGTTATGTAACCTATCATTACCGACTGCGCAACTACCTGGCCCGAGAGCCAGGACATCCTTTGCAAAATTTCCAGCGATGCATTCTTAAAGAAAATATTGAACATTTCAACAATTTCGTGAGTGTCTGAAACAGCCTCGCCACTCTGACCGCTCCTGTACGACTTGATGCCCTTGGCAATTCTTTGTTACTCGTTATCTCTGAGACCAATTTCCATGCAGTCTTAATCTTATACAGTATCACAAATCATTTTTTGGTAGTGACCACGCTTCGTTGCCTTTATGAGATTACGGTGCCTTTTCTTCGCGTTGTTATAAATATTCCTAACTTCACCAACTTCTGGCAAACAGGATTTAAAAAAATGCAATGTCTTCAGTCTCAGTCTCATACTGGATTCCCTCACACCTTTATTAACCCAATACTCATTTCCAGACCGTTGTTTGTAGATCTTCTTTACTGGAAAATTATTTTCAAAATGAAACAGAAAAACCTCATAAAACCAAGAAAATGCCCCATCTGCATCCCTGCTACAATACAAGTCGGACCAATTTACTGAGGAAAGTGATGCTTCAAAATTTGAGATTGACTCATCCTTGTAAACTCTCTTCAATGCGTAACCAGATGCCTCAGGCTTCGCAACCCCCATCTCCAACCACACCATTCTATGATCCGAAACCAAACTGTCAAGAACAACACATACTTCATCATTTGTGAAATTCAAAAAAAAACTGATCAAGTTCTCTTAGGCCAGAAAACTTTTCTTTCAAGATTAAGAACAGATAACTCGTTACACAATGCCTCGAAATCCCCAGATACTCTGCCATAAGAATCAAAATTAAAATCCCCATATATGACTAAATTATGCTCAGGGCTAAACAAATATTCTAATGCACACAAATGTCAAGTCGATAGCTCTTGACGACTTACTTACACGTAAACATACAAAAAATAATTTAATGTTTTAAATAAGAAAAAAGGCAGTTTTTTTACCTTCTTATGGCTAAACTAAGAAATATAATTTTTTTTTCAGTTTTGCCATCATATCTCAACAACACAAAAATACGCACTCAACTTTTCTCGATCTAACTTTTCTCTAAAAACGGGCACCCTGTATATTAAAAACCTTCTTGCACATCAATCGCAGAAATAGTGTATTTTTATGCGATTCAATAATAAATATTTTCTTCCTATTTTTTTATAATGAATATAATGAAAAAATAATCCGATTTTTTTTTGGGAAAACTCCACCTACCTACCAAAAAAAAAAGAATGATCCTCTCGTGGTTTCGAACCCGCACCAACAGTTTGCTAGGCAAGGGTGTAATGAACTGAGCCACGGTGCGTTTCAAATTTGTAGTGCTGATCGCGTAGTAGGTATATGTAGTACGTCAGGTTAGGTCAGGTCAGGTCAGGTCAGGTCAGGTCAGGTCACCTACACCTACACATTTTATTTTTTAAACTAGTCATATCTTTAGTTATTAAAAGACCAATTTGAATACTTTTTTCACCTGCATGTAGGTGATTTAATTGTCGTTGCGATTGCTCTTCTAATTTTCAGAACCATTCATAATTGAATGTGAAAAAAAATAAAAAAGAAATTGCGAACCATTTCATCGATTTAATAATTTTATATAAGTGTAAGCTAATTTTGCACAAGCGAAAAACTTTTTTATTTTTCGTTTAAAATGCTACATTAATCGAGGCGAATTGAAGCTAAGACATCAAATTATATGTTAAAGAAAAAAAAATGGAACATTTCGGTTCAACTTCTTCAAAAATGGACTCATAAACGGTTATAGAAATTTACACATTTTTACCCTTTTCCTACCAACGACACTGGCGTATTAATGGAAAATATGCTAATTTTATTCCATTAACTCAAATTTGCAATAATTTTCTTCAAATCCTGTTAATTTGATTTAAAAGTTTTTTTGCCATCTTGCTCATACAGGGGTTCAAAAAATAGTAAATTTTCCGAAAATTCAAATGGTCGCCATTTCGAAACGGCTCGGCCGATTTTGCTCCAGTGCAACATCAGACCACTCCTTGTGAACATCTTACTCTCACAAAAATTTCAGCCCCCTAGATTGAAAACTTCGGCCAGAAACCGTGCCTCAAGGACCGGATTTTTGGAACTTTGAAAGGACACCCTGTAGAAGTAACGTAACTTTTGGAAATTTTTTCAACGAAAATCTAAAGTCATTCCAAAGCTTTAGAAGAATCCAAAATTTCGTTCACTAATCTTGAAAGATAAAGCTACAGGGGCGTTTTTAAAATCGAAAAATCGTGATTTTGGAGAAATATATATATATACAGGGTGATCCCGAAATGGCGGACACGGACAGCACTACAGCATCCATTGTGGATCAAGGATTCTAAGTTTTATTTACTGTTTTCTCCAGTATGGCTCCCTTAAGAAGATATGACCATTTTTGTGGAAAAAAAAGTCTCAACACTGCACTACCCTTCTTAAGGCAGAAAAATAATGTGTAGGTCTACAATAATACCCAGATAGATATTACCATGGAAACATATGAGATGGAAAGTTCAACAATGTTCAAAACAATAATCGTTGCGGGGAAACATATCCGATAATATTATTCAAAATCTATTTTAGTTGCATTGTTGAGCTCGAATTTGAACAACGATGCCACATTGAAAAATTTTGTTGAACTCAGGGAATAGGTATAACTTTGAATGCCTGTAATTCCGTTCCCGATAATAATAAAAATAAAAAGCAAACGCTATCGTAATAGTTATGTCAAATCATGTACTTTGCGGTTGTTTGGAGGTTGTTTAAATTTGACTGCCGTTTTGATTTAAAATTTAGAAAAAGGACACCCTATATCTCGGTAACGAAGGCGAGGAAACAATTTTTGTTTTATATTTACAGTCTCTCTGAACATCCTCTACAACAGCCTGTATACCGTGTCCGCCATTTCGGGATCACCCTGTATATAAAAAAAGATAAAAAAAGTTTATATAGAACCTGTTCATATTACAATGCTATAAGCCGCACGTGCGATGTGTTTTTTCAAACATTTAATTCCTACAAGAAATCTATTGTCGGCCTATTATAACAGGAAATCTTGATCCAGGTATAGTTATATGTGCCTGGTTCATTAATGGGTCTCAACCATAGAGATAGAATAGAGAGGAGCCGCTATGATCACCTAATAGTACATTAAAAAACGGCATCAGTGGGTGGAGCTTATAGGAGTAACAACATGGCGACTCGACAGGGTCAGACTTAATTTTTATTTGCAAAATGTTCATAAATAAAAATGTTTCTCACATTTCATACATATTTTTAACACGTCTTCAGATGGATATTGCAGACCTTTTGTGTTTTTCAAGTCAATAAAAGAATATAAAATATCCGGCAAATAATCTCATGGTCATTTTCAATTTTAGATTTTTAGTGTACTATGCAAGTAGGTACGGTCCTGTATATTGTTGATACTTACCTATGGAATGTTATTCCGGACGTTTTTTTTTTTATCAGTGCAGTCTCTACTACAGCAGGTACGAATTGCACAAGAAACCATCTTTGGCTTTTCAATTTAACACCAAAGATCTTAAAGACAGTCCTTAAATCAAATGAAATTCAATAAAAAGCGTTCACTTATGTCATAACATAAGTTTGACATAAAAGTGGTATCAATATGGCGGACCTGATCCCATTAGCTAGGAATAGACGAAGCGATTTGCTGGCCGATTTGATCGCCACGAGCAAACCCGGAAGATAAACCTCTTCGTTTGTGGTAACTCAGCGCGCCATTCCAAGAGCCATGCCAGTACCGTAGACGCCTCTGGCACGGCTTGATAGTATTTTCTGCCATAAGCTAGGAATAGACGGAGCGATTTGCTGGCCGATTTGATCGCCACGAGCAAATTCGGCGGATTTACTCGTGGCGAGCAGCGTCGACAAATTTTTCAAGTCACACCATAAACGTCCACGCTAATCGTACGAATTATCCGTCGGAGTGGCTCATCACATGCAAATGTGTACGTTTATAGGGAAACTACACGATTTATCGGTCGGATTTGCGTGGCTCGTGATCTGTAGAAAATTTCAAGAGGTCGCGAACCATGCCTAAAATCCTTTTTTGACGCTTACACTCAGAGTGCGGTACTTACGCTGTATTTTTAAGCTAATTAATATTTGATAATAATGTCAAAGTATAATAATAATAACAAAAAGGGAAAACGAGCTGCTGTGAACGTATCGCGTATCGCGCTAGTCTGACAGAAAAGTCTGTTCGTTTATGGCAGAAAATACTATCAAGCCGTGCCAGAGGCGTCTACGGTGCTGGCATGGCTCTTGGCCTGGCGCGCTGAGTTACCACAAATGAAGAGGTTTATCTTCCGGGCTTGCTCGTGGCGATCAAATCGGCTAGCAAATCGCTTCGTCTATTCCTAGCTATAAACGAACAGCTTTTTCTGCCAGACTAGCGCGATACGCGATACGCTCACAGCAGCTCGTTTTCCCTTTTTGTTATTATTATTATACTTTGACATTATTATCAAATATTAATTAGCTTAAAAATACCGCGTAAATACCGCACTCTGAGTGTAAGCGTCAAAATAGGATTTTTGGCAAGGCTCGCGACCTCTTGAAATTTTCTACAGATCACGAGCCACGCAGATCCGACCGATAAATCGTGTAGTTTCCCCATAAACGTACACATTTGCATGTGATGAGCCACTCCGACGGATAATTCGTATGATTAGCGTGGACATTTATGGTGTGACTTCAAAAATCTGTCGACGCTGCTCGCCACGAGCAAATCCGCCGAATTTGCTCGTGGCGATCAAATCGGCCAGCAAATCGCTTCGTCTATTCCTAGCTATTTGTGTCACGTCATGTCGTCTCCTCTCTATTCTATCTCTATGGTCTCAACTCAACAAAAGTTTATGAAAATGTATGCTTTAGTTCTATTGTTTGTGTTTTAGGTTTTATATTATTTCGTTTTGGTTTTTATTTTTTGAGCAAATATTGTTTTTTTTTTGTCCTGTAAATGGATATTGTAATCTGTTGGGCAAATAAAGTTATTATATTATATTATATTATATTATAAGTCCCAATTAATTCTACAGGGTGCACCATGTATCCTTCTCTATATTGCTATCTCCTGAACGCTTAGAGATACAGGGTCGGTTAAATTAGAGAAAAGATGCGCAGTTTTGTGGCCATCTCGAATTCGTCAAAACATGCAAGATATCTGTGACCGTTCCTGAAATATCCTGAAAAAACTGAAAAATCGAGATTTCTTATTTTCCTCATATCTTTTTTATTATTGGAAATTGATAAATCATTTTTTGTAGGCTTACATAAGCCGTTAAGAGCTATCCATCTGACATTTCAAAAATTTTCAAGGCCTACTAGATCCAAGAGTTTTCACAGTCAACTTTCGTTTTTCTTATGGCCGCCATATTACTTTTTTATGTCGTTCGATATGAAAAAAATAATGGAAACCAAAAATTAATAAACTTTAAAAAAAAATTTTTAATTTTTATTCTTAATTTTCCAAAGAAAAACCTAATAAAAAATCGTCGAAAAACGTCAACATTTGTAAAATACGCCGAAATAGTGCTTGCCTTATGGTTTTTTAATTTATCTATGAAATTCGGTCTAAAAATGTGTCTTTTTTGTAAAGAAAAAAGAAGAATAAAATTTTTTTAAATTTATTTTTTGAAGTTTAACAATTTTTTGTTTTTATGATTTTTTTTATACCGAACAACATAAAAAAACACTATGGTGGCCATAAGAAAAACGAAAGTGGACTATGAAAATTCTGGGATCTAGTCGGCTTTGAAAATTTTTGAAATGTCAGATGGGTAGCTCTTGACGACTTATGTAAGCCCACAAAAAATTATTCATTAATCTCCAATAATAAAAAAGATATGGAAAAAATAAGAAATCTCGATTTTTCAGTTTTTTCAGGATATTTCAGGAACGGTCACAGATATCTTGTATGTCTCGACGGAATCGAGATGGCCACAAAATTGCGCTCCTTTGGACTTGTTTAACCGACCCTGTATCCGTTAGGAGATAGCAATATTAATTAAAACCATTTTTACCAAAAAGAAATCTAAAATTTTGGATAATTTGGCTATTTTACTTCTTACTTAAGAATTTTTTAATAATATTAAGCAATATTTTTGAGTATTAAAAAACTTCAAATTTAAACTACAATGGTCGATAACTTCGTTATTTGAGGTCTAAGAGCTAAACGGTATTAAAACTTTATGTTCTGTTTTTGATGTAGAATCACGTGGTGCTAATATTATGCGGACGTTACAATACACCCTGTATATCGTGGGCAGGTGAATTTTGGAAAACCACTTTTTCGTGATCTGGGGGGTCAGGATCGGTGGACATTTGGTGAGTTTGGGTGATTTTCGAAAAGTGATGTCGTCCTCAATAGTGTATTTTTTTGTTAAAAAATACACTAAAATTAATAGTTTGCATATAGCACCTTGATCTGAAATAAATTGCCCACAAATAGACTTATTAGGCAGTCAGATTTGGTATCATTAAAAACCTCTTTCGATTACATTTCAAACTAATCATAATTAGTCATTATTCATTAGTCTTAACATACCTACAAAACGATTTCTGTGATTTTTATAATTATTCGAGTGTCCAGAAACACTCCTTGAGTTTTAGACTTGTAATAAGACTTGACTAAATTTCAGAGTTTACAACTTTCAACTTTCAGCGCAATATTACTTGGGCAATTTCATTGATACACCCTTTATATTATGCTTACTAAGAATAGTGAGTAACGAAAATGAATACCTATCAGCGAGACACCTAGCTTGATTTGCACTAATCCAATAAATGATAAATAAACTATGATGAATTGCGTTATTTTTTATACAGTGACATCCGAAAAGTACCATATGGGAATTTTTTTATTAGTAAGATTTAAAAAAAATAAATTGCGTAGAAAGTTTGTGCATGCTCTAAAACTTATTTGGCACATACTTATTTTAAGTTACGATGCTTAGCATACAGGGTAGAACAAGAAATACAAAAATTTTATAAGAGTAAAGTACCTACCATTGTTTATGAAGATATTAAAAAAAAATTTGAATTTTTATATTTTTTTTATTTTTACTTTTTATTTTTATTGGATTTTGTTTGTGACTAGTTTTTTGAGGTTTAAATAAGATCTTCGATTGAGATTTACCAAGATTTAATTTTTTATTAACTGAAATTCAACTTAGTTAAATTTTTAAAGTAGCAAATAACTACAAAAAACTTACTCTTATAACATTTTTTGTCCTACTCTGTATGCTACGCATCGTGACTTAAAATATAAGTATGTGTCAAATAAGTTTTAAATCATGCACAAACATTTTGCGCGTATTTTTTTTTAATCTTACTAAGAAAAAAATTCCCCTTTGGTGTGTACCTACTTTTCCGATATTGCTGTACAAGTAAATCAAAAAGTTGTAGGTATAAACTAAGTATTCAGTACACTTCTGCAAGGATTAATCAATCATCATCAATGAAACATTACCACTTTTAATAATAAAAAATATTTGCATAAATAAATTAAAAAACAAACCGAAAAAAAAATTTAAATATGGAAGTTCTTACAAAAAGAAAATCTTACTTTGATCTACACGATAACTTCTTGGACACCTGTGTAATAAGTAGGTGTACCTATAATGTATTATCGACACAGTAAAATTATTTTTGTTCTCAGATGGCACGTTAAAAAATTAATTATTACGTAACAGCGACAAAAAAGTAAAAATAACTCACTCACTCTCGTCGCAGCTTATTTGACTGGCAGTCATCAGCCTCGGCACTTTCTTCGATCTATCTTCTTATTGAAGATAAAGGCAAACAAGCAATAATTGCAAGTTGCAACTAACTGATCTAATGGTAAGAGTATGCAGCTAATGTACTCCAAAGCTAAGTGCTCCAAGTTCTTGAAGAAAGGTGGGGCTCTATGGCCATCAGGTATGACCAATCTTTATGTACTTAACAGGTACCTTAATAGATTATATCGCTAGTTAAATTTATATGTGGACAGATGATGACTGTTGTTTCGTACCGGTCGTCCTCGTGTCAATCTAAGCAAACAAAACGGGCTTTACCGAATTTCAAAGAGCGGAAAAGTCATCCACAAAATTAATGTAGTATTGAGTGTATCTGAATAGAAATTTCCAGAACCGCCCATCAATAATTAAACTATAAAAATGTATAATAGAGTGCGTAGACATTACAATTTATAAGCAAACAAATAATTGAAGCTATAAATAAAATTCCTCTAATAAAAGGGATTTCTTATAAACATCTAGAAACAAAACGCCAGCTACACAGATGCTTAGACTAGCCAGCCTACAATGAAAACCCCATAAAAATACGTAACCTTCACACATCCACACATGCTGTAAGTGTGATGATAGAAAACAATCAACAAATGAAATCACAAGATGTTCCGAGCCCTTATTAAGGCCTGGTCCAGGACATGAAAGACGTTCTTCTTCTTCTTCTTATGCTGCTATCCATTAATGGATATTTGCGATCATTTTTGACCATTTTCCCTTGTATCTGGTGGTGTGAATTAACTCTTCTGTGGTTCTTATCCCTGTCCAATATTTGATATTTCGGAGCCATGACATCTTCTTCCTTCCTATTCCCCTTCTTCCCTCTATTTTTCCTTCTATTAATAGCTGGAGCAGATGATATCTCTCGTTTCGTATCATATGTCCGAGGTATGGTGTTTTTCTGCGTTTTATCCTGCCCAGCAATTCACGCTCTCTTCCTATCATCCTCAGAACTTCCTCGTTGGTTTTCCTTGCTGTCCATGGAACCTTCAAGATTCTTCGGTAGATCCACATTTCAAATGCTTCCAACCTGTTCATGGTATCAACTTTCAGTTTCCGTCCTTCCATGCCACACAGTAGCATGGACCATACATAACATTTTGTGAATCTTATTCTGGGGTTGAGGTCCAAGTCAGAGTTCGTAAGGACGCTTTTCGTACCCGGGACTTAATTTCTGCATCTGAAGACCATTCCTCACACAACCAAGCCCCCAGATAGTTGTACTTTTTTACCCGTTCTATGTCCTCATTGTTGCATGATATGATATGATATGATGACTTTTTTGTGTTGATGTTAATTCCCATAAGCCGGTTATGTATTCCGACTATGTCCAGGAGCATTTGGAGGTCATTCATGTTATCGGCCATTAGGACTGTGTCATCTGCGTACCGTACATTGTTGATCCATATGCCATTCACTCTGACGCCCAATTGTTGCTCTTCGAGAGCTTCCTGGAAGATGTTTTCAGAGTAAACGTTAAACAGGAGTGGGGAGAGGACACATCCCTGCCTTACACCTCTAAGGATTTTCTGTGCCTTTGTAACTTCGCTGTCCACTCGAACTGCAGCTGATTGATTCCGGTACAAGTTTTCAATACAACGTATATCCTTCTGATCTATGTCAAGTCGCCTCAATATTTGAATGAGTTTATGATGTTGCACTCTGTCAAAATCCTTTTCGTAGTCACTGAAACACATCACTATATCTTTTCTCTGGTCGTAGCAGTTCTGAACTAACACCTGGGTTGCGACCAGTGCCTCTCTCGGTCCTAGACCTCTTTTAAATCCGAATTGAGAGGATCCCATAGCACTTTAGCATCTTGTGGAAATTCTGTAGTGAATGGCCTTCAGAAATATTTTCAGAGTATGACTCATCAAACTAATTAGTCTGTGGTCTTCACATCTTGTTGCGTTGTTCTTTTTTGGGAGTGGGATGAAAAGCGACATAAGCCATTTGGTTGGGAATTTTCCTGTGTCATAAATTTGGTTGAAAATCTTTTGAAGTACCTTAATACCATCGTTGTCTAATAGTTTGAGCAGTTCGACAGGCACTAGATCTGGCCCAACCGCTTTCTTATCTTTCGAGTTATTTATTGCTCTAGTAATTTCTTCTATTGTAATTGATGGTCCAGACAAATCACCTTTCAGGTTATCTTCCAAGTGGGGTCTCTCATCCACAAAGAGGTCGCCGAAACATATATCGCTCCCATATAGCTTTTCTCTGTGCGTTGTCTTGTGCCATTTCCCCTTGTTCATTTTGTATGTTAGAGAAACTTCCTTCTACATATATACTCCCGATGTTTCTTTTATTTTCTTGTGTAGGTTAAACTCATCGTGCTGCTCCTGTAAGCGTTCCATTTCTTCCCATTGTTCCTTCAGCCATTTATTCTTTGCCGCTCTTATTGCTCTTCGTATAGTACGCTGCAACATCACATATTTGTCTGGACTGGCCTTGGTTCTTGTGTTTTCTTTTCTCCTCAAACATTGCTAGTATTTCGTCTGTCATCCAATCTTTCCTCCTTTTTATCCTGTTTGTATCCTATTTCCTTTCTTGCAGTACCCATCATTATCTCCTCCACGTCCTTCCATGCGTCATCAAGATTCATTTCCTCAGCCGGTTGTGATATGTCTAACGGTGCTAACGCTTTATTTATTCCCTTGCTTACCTCACTTTTGACGCTCTCGTCTCTAAGTCTATCATAATCTATCGTTGGTTCTTGTTTTTGTTTTCCAAAATTAGTGATCTTTATCTTTATTTCTGTTGTGAGAAGAACATGATCCGATGGGACGTCGGCTCCAGGGTATGTACATGTTCTTGTTACTGATGTTCCAAAACGTTTGTTGACCAATATGTACTTAGTCTATTTGGTTTCTAATTATATGTTCGGGACAGTCTGCTGTGACTCTCCATGTGTAGAGATGCCTGGGTGGCAGTCTAAACCAAGTGTTAGTTGTTTTCATGTGCTCTTCTTGACAAAATTGGTGCTCCGCCATTTTTCGTTTACATTTTCAGTTTCCAATTTATTAAACCTATTACGTTTTCGTGGAGCCACTCTGTATAATTATTATGTAGTATAATCATTCTGAACATTTCTGGTATTATTTCTTGAAAATTTGTAACCAGACTGATCCAGCTTTTAACAGATTAATTTTGAGAGGTGATAAACGTCCGTATTTTTGTGAACATGCATTTCATTTTTCGGTAGTTTGATTTAAAGCGAGCTTAAGCTCAAGAACAGAGCCTATTAGGACTATGAGAAGAAATAATGCAGAAAATGCCATACTGAGAACGTGAGACAACAGTCCTCAACTAAGTTCTCGAAGAGCGGCCTTACAATTAGGCACGTCAAGAACAACTCTTCATAAGGACAATCGGAAACCATATACATACTTAATTTTAGATTTTTCGTTGTTTCCGCCATAGAGAGCGATAAAGACTTCTTTTCCTGTTGACGCAATCAGTTCGTGGTTCGGTGTTTTACCAACTTCCAGAGTCTGTTGGGAGACCTAACGTAGTTCTCTGGCGTAGGTCTTTCAGCGCTTAGGTGCAGGAACCGGGACCTAGCTAGTCCTTCATAATGGCAGAGAACGTGCTCCGCCGTTTATTCGTCTTCGAGGCAGAAGCGGCATTCACCGTCGTCTGCCCCTCCGACCCTGTTTGCGGAGTCGACAGTGTCCCTTGCGGGCCAGTGTATCCGCCTTCTCGTTACCCTCTAGCCCTGAATGCCCTGGTATCCATACCAGAGTGACGTTGTTGGTGTCAGATATATCCTCCAGGGCATTCCTGCAGTCCATCACGTTCCGTGATGTGATTATACTGGCGAGGCCAGGGCCTTTAAGGCAGCTTGACTGTCAGTACAGATCGCTGTTCTTGTGTGAGTCAAGTTAAGCCCTCTGATTTCTTTAGCACAATGCTCTATAGCAATCGTCTCGGCCTGAAACACCGTAGCGTGATCGCCATTTTAACTTGTTTTGATTTTTCGAGTGAGCGAACACTGAGATCCCGTTTTTCCATTTCTTCCTGTCAGGGAAGAGGATGTGGGATTTTTTGTTGAAGCAGAACTGAGGTGGTATCTCGTCACTAGGCATACCCAGTGCAGCGTGCCTTGCACGCTACGTTTTCTTTTTCAAAATTTAAATTCTCGATTTAGAATATTTTTATAAAGTTCAGAAAAGTTATAGTTGACTGTACATTTTTGCTGATGTAGGAGGCTGTATTAAGCGAATATCACGAACGAACATCTGGCGGTCGTTAAGAAATTCCTTGCTTTTGTTAATAAAATAAGACGCAGATAACATGTCTGGTCGGCTTTCTGTCCCGGTTCTAGGTTTTCAGAGTTTGAAAAGTATATCATCTTATGCGAAATAATTTTCTGCATCTAATGAGACCACGCTCATATCACTACTCTAAATTTTCGATTTGTTATCCAAATAAAACCTAAAATATTATTTCTTTGGTGGCTGTCTTGAATAAAGGAAGGAAGTCGTTAAAAATCATATAAAAAAGAGTGATAAAAAACGCGCGACTCAGTCCAAATCACGACAGGCATCGAAAATATGTAGATGCACGATTGTGAAATTAAGGTTTGAATAGAGGAAGAACTTGAGAGATTGGTTATGCTACTGAGAGTCTGCCGACGTATATGATGATCAATATGACATCGTCGCATAGGGCGTGTATGTGAGATTTAAGTGTTGCATACCGTCAACGGTGATTTTCGGAATAAAATGAGTGAAAAGTTCGAGGGAAAAAGCAAGTCAGTTAGCATGCGTAGCGTCCTTTTCATGAAAGTATAAATAGGGGTGGAGTGAGTGTCTCGTTCATTTTCCGATCTAAATTTGGCTGATCATGTAACTTGTATATTTAAAGAAGCTTGGAGAAATAAAGAAGAGTGGTGGAGTTTAATTTGGAAGCATGGGAGGTTTTATCAGGCAGAGGTCCCGACACTCGAATATTTGGTCGTTACAAGGTTGAAAGGGGAGCAGTTCAGCTCATCCGGCACCTGGAGCACCAACCCAGGAGGTGCTAACACCAATACACAGGCAGTTCCAGTAACCATGCCGGCCTATTCTTTGGTCATTGCGTCTATGTTAGAGGAACCCTGGTTCGTCAGCTTTGGAATGGAGTTTTGTACAATAAGGTATGTCTTTATGAGTGTGAATAAACTTTTACTATTTTCCAACAACCAAGAAAATTAAATAAATTCAAGTACAGTTTTTAATTAATTTCATCACCTATGACTTTCAAAGTGAATCTGATTTTGATAATATGTTATGAACTTTTATTGTGGTCAACAAGTGACTAATGTAATTGTTATGTGTACAAATAATTCGTTAAATTAATCGTGTCTGTTTAGGATTTCGAGTTAGAAATGATCACTTTGTAAATTGAAATTTTGAATTTCAGATTTTGTAGGTAGATGCCTATTTTTATATTGAAACTTTTACTTAAGATAAATTTAAATTTTTGATAGATAACTTCTGATCTAACTCTGAGTTCTATTCAGAATCATACCTATGTGTTAGTTTAGAAATTGATTAATAGAATATGAGCTTTAGAAATTTTATTTGAGCTATTGAAAAGATATAGGTACCTATCTTGAATTTTAGTCATGTAAGTTTGATATCATTGGTAATAAGGTAATATTTATGCTTGAATGTTTGAATCAGGATTACTGATTTTGATTATTAAATTTATTGTTTATGTGTAAGATCTATTGGTGATTACCGGTCTATTGTACTGATGAAATTGATTTTAATAAATCTTTGTATTAAAATTTAACAATTTGAGAGTATTGAGAATCAACCCTCCTCATGTTCTTTTTAAATCATTTATTCAGGAATTAGAGTAACATCAAGAATAAGGTGATATATTCTGGGATATTTTGGTGAGGTTTATCAATTTATTTTTTTATTTTTTTTTTTGAAAATTATTAGGAGTTACTACGGGTCTAGTCTGGTTTGGTGAATGTTGGATTTTCCCGAGGAAGGCCACATTTCTCCATCCTAGACTAGATAAACACAACGAACCTTTTGTTTAAGTTTGTTTTGGTATGATATTTTGGAATTTTTTTTGTCTCGAAATTTAGACGATCACTTTTTAAATTTAAAATTTATTTTCGTTTCGAACTTTAGAGTAATTGGGTGGGGCATTAGAAATTTGGTATGTCCTACTCGACAGGCCAATGTGACTGACGTTATAAATTTGCCTAGTCACATTGAGATTTGTCAATGGCCACCTCCTTCTTTTCTGGGTTAAGGTAAGTGAATTTTATTTTTTTATTCACTTTTTGAGTGGGAGTAAGCGAGGGGGAGGAAGGCTCCACCAGGATGGGATCTGCCTGGTGGACTCTCTCAGTTCTTGTTGGGTAGATCCATGCCTCGGTATAACCGGTGGTTGTCCTATCATGAGACTCCAGATTGTCTGCTTTGCTGTACCTTATACATATATGTGTAATGGTGGAAGATTGAGTAAAACCTCTAGTGCTGCAGTTGGGGTAGTAATACAACATTTGTTGCAGATGATTTTTTTCAACGCTGAAATCAATTTTGTTTTACCATACTTTGCCTGAACTTTGAGATTTTGTCACAAAAAAAGCAGTTATTTATTTTCACTCATGTGATGGGGAATGCAAAAGGAACAGCACTGACGAAAACGACAAGAACGAGCGGAGATTTATGACGAATTTCCATGTTTCGGCATGTTTCTACAAGTCGATGGACCACGAGGAAAGGATAAACTGACCGTTTAATTAAGTCACGGTGACTCAAAGTTTTCACGCATGAAGTAAACACGCACGTGATAGCACCGGGAAAACCTATGATAGATCTCAAATATATCACACAAAACTCATTTTCATGAATAAAAGAAATACACACTAAAATTCCACTCACAAAAGATAAAAAAATCAATGCAAAAAAAAACGGATAAAATACCAATTTTCGACGTGCACCATTTCGAGCGTGGATTCCGGAGACTCTTTATCGGATTTTGTTGATTGACTAATCAACGTAACGGTAATTGACTGTTCGTCAAAAAACTTTCACGGCTTTCTTGCATTAAAATGCAAAAAAAATAAGTAACTTGCAAAAAACCTTATTCGAAATACAAATTTTTTACTTTGAACCTCAATACTTTTTTTTTATTTATCAGTGTAACAAAAAATTATGTTTATAAAAAATGTAAGTAATCCCATAACGAAGATAATGATATGTCATTTGCTTATGTGCGACAAATAGGAGCCAAGATATTCGTGAAAATATGAAAAACGCTTTTTTCCTATAATTTCGCAAAAAAAGTTCGCACGGTGCTGCAAATTTGGATTTAACATCTCTTGGTGGTCCTCTATCGAACAAATGGCCCTAAAAGATACCGAAAATGCTGCACCGCTGACCTCTTGTTCAAAGCAGTATAATTTTTACAGCATCAAGAGTTTCCCAGAGAGATTGCGGTGATTCCTCGAAGTTTGTACAATCTATTATTGATAATTCCTTATTGTTCTACCGTATGCGTGTGATGTATACTTCTCTTGATTATCATAATATGTTTGTGAATTCTATGCCGTTTTCGGCGAAAATTTGAGTATACAGAGTGTCCTGTGACACTCGATAGTCATAGCTTAAGAGCATATTCTTTGGACAATTTCAAATCGAAAGTGCCCTATACCTACACTTTGGCCCAAAACTCAAAAGTTAAGACGTTATGAGTAATTTTAAATTTAAGAGTAAACCAATCTGGTAAACATGTAATTTTTTTCTCGTATTGTCATGAGAATAATTTTGTTTTGAGCTTAGGTCAAAAGTTTTAAAACTTTAAACTTTCGACTTAAAATTGTCAAAAGAATACGCTCTTAAGCTATGACCATATAGAGTCACAGGACACCCTCTACATTTTGTGTTTTGTATTTTGTATCTGTCTACTATTCTATACTATGTATTTGTATACTATTCTGCGGTACAGAAATATTTTTTTTAATTTTCTCATTTTTTTTTTAAATTGCTGATTTTTCGTCACATTGTATAAGAATTTAATCCACACAAGGGCAAACTACGTAAAAAGTTAGGATAGGGTCATGTAAGCCGTTTTCCGATATCTTGGCCCGTTTTTCAATCTAATAAGCTGTTTTGAAAATGGAAAATTGCGATTGTCGAATCACTCGTTCCAAACTTGTGATATATTTTTCAGGCAATCTGAAATTGTAATAATATACAGGGTGTCCCATTTAAAATAAGAAAGTTGATGGCAACTTCCGGTATAACCGTAAGTGGTGTGAGGTTGTAAATATTTTAGTTGACATCGTTAAAACTGAAATCATACATGTACAAATTTTTTGACTTTTACTCTCAACACATCTCCATATAAAAATGCCCTAAGGTTCTCGAGCCTCACCCTGTATAGATATTGACATGTTCATACAGAAGATATATACCTAACTGTTACCGGATGCTATATAACTATCTGTCTATCTATAGAAGAAAGGACCGCGCATCCTCTATCCCTTTTTTGAAAAAACGTCAATGCGGTTGAAGAAATTATTTTTAAAAACCGATTTTTAGATTTTTCATCTTTCCATTCTCTCTCATCATTTACGAATAGCATTAGAAGGAAATAATTTACACGTTCTTAGAGACTTTCTTTAAATGATACGGGTATACGCAGTGGCGTAACAATTTTTTTAACCAAAAAATTCACAATTTGAGTTATGACATAAAAAAATATGACATAATAAATAATATGAAAGTCATAGTAGGCTTTGACATCATTATATAGACAATTTTTTCTGTTAAGTGTTATACAGGGTGATCAGTATCTCGCGCACTCCGAATACAGGACCATATAGAGCCCATTAAAATTATAAGAATATTCTGCAAAAAAAAAATTGAATCCAACGGCTTGTTTTCAAGTTACAGAGTTTCCTTCATCCGAGTTTAGGTAATTTTTTCAATAACCGCGATAAAAATTAATGAAAAATTCAGGTTACTGTAATGTCTGAAACGGATACCATATAATTCATCAATTTTTTTCCACAAAACCTCTTTACAGAGGAATTGAGAATGTTGGAAATCGATACCATACCTAAATCTGAACGAAATTTCTAGTTTGGCAACCGCCTAAACGCAACTTAGAATAAAAAATAATCAAATGCCTTCGTTGCTATGGAAATAAAAATAATAACAATACCATCTAACCCGAACTTATTCACATGTTCAGTGCAGTGTTGCCACCTTTTTTTACAAAAATGGTCATATCTTTGGAAGAGAAGAACTTACAACACTGCAGTAAGAAAATTTACCACTCTTAAAAAGTGAAGTTTACCGCGCAGCATGCTCCGAGTGCGCGAGTTACTGATCACCCTGTATATTTTATTGAATTATTTTTTTGTAAATCTTAATTTTTTCAGTAGGTAATAGGGTACGAAAAATACCAAAAAAATGTTAAAGAGGACTAAAAAAATAATTACTCAATAAAAAAACAACATACTTATTCAAGCGCAATATATTTTTTTTCAAATTGTTGCCTATTATTGGTGACACATAGGTAATCCACACATCGCTTTGCAATATGTACCTACCTAGTTTTCACGGCATTACGCATGTGAAAATGCGGAAGAACTTCTTCTTAATTCGTTCATACAATTTAAGTTTTTATATGAATTTTCTTTGATAAAAGCAAAAAAAAATAACCAAAGTTGTCAATATGATGACAAAATGCCATATTTATGCAGGTATCATTGTAATGGTACAAGTTTGCCTTTCTAATGATGTCAAAGCCAACTATGATTTCTATTTTTTTTTTTAATATAATTGTATAAGTATGTCGTAACTCGAATTAAATAAAAACTTTACTCCGCCACTGCGTTACGTTTAAACAAATGTTTCAAGAATATGCAGTTTTCCTCTAATTTTATTAGCAAATCCTGAAAAATCGAGTTTTTGCCAATAACTTCGAAAACAAAATACCATGGCCAATTTTAATTTTCATAATTGACGTTTTCTCAAAAAAAAAGATATCGAGGATACAAGGTGAAATTGAGGTTCCCTATTAAAACATCGAAATTTAGCCATCCTGTACAAAGAGAATTATTTTTTGCAGACTTTGAAACGAAATAGTCTTTTCAACTAATCAGTATATGTATCTCTTCTTATCATTGCACACATCTTCTTATATCTCTCTTAATTGCCTGGCTTTGCAACAAAATTCACTTGCTATGAGGGACACGCGTTTCAAAAAATCACCCAACCGAACATTATCGGTCTGTATTATTAAATTAATTTCATTAATAATTGAAATAATTTCCATTTTGGAACTAAGTTATTCCTGTGTGCTATACAGGGTGAGTCATGAGGAACTTTACAAACTTGTACCAGGGGAATATCATGTGGCCCTTAAAAAGTGTCAACTCGCCTTCTCTGCTGTTAATATAACAGGGGTGATTTGTGAATTTTAAAAAATATTCATTTTAATATAATATTTACACCTTAGACTATATTAATAAATATGGACCAAGGCATAAACACTGAAAAAGTGTTCCGACATCCCTCTCTCTCCAAACAAGACTGTTCAAAACAATGAATGCCAGATCAATAATGAAACTGGCACTTACAATGAAAGAGCGCAACCTCTCCAGTGTTATTGGTGGGCAATAAACATCGATGGATCCCTTATACCCGTTTTACTTTGCTACATCTGGCAACATGAATGTTTACATCCTGTCAGACCGTTTGTTTACATAATACCATAATAAGAGTTCGTGTTTTTCAAACAGTTGTAAGTTCCTTGTTATTTATATTTTCAGCTCTAGCTTTCACTCGTTTTAAGCTTTAATAATTAATTTTTCAATTAAGTTAAAAAAAAGTGGCGAAAACGTGTTCTGTTTGTGAGAAAAATTCGAAAGAAGGTAAGTCTATCAGTTTCCTACGTAAGCAACGCAAAGCCGTCAATCAAAACAAAGCATACATGGTCATGGGCGTAGCGTAGTGTAAGTGTTTTTTCTTTTAATTTGTGAAAACAATTATTGTTTGACAGTTTTTTTTTCATTTTCGAAAGCATACTGAATACCTACTGAATACTTTGAAAAATGCAACTTGGAAAAATTATTCCATTTAAATAAATAAAAAATACTGACTTTTTGAAAGTATATTACCTATTATTATTGTCAACCTCTAATTTAAGATAATCAGAATATGGAGAGGGGGAATAATATCCAAACAATATCATCAAAGAATATGAAATAGAAGACTTTGACCCGGTTGCACGAACGTTAAAAAAATTTCAGATTATTATACTAATTTTAAGTTGCAAATTTTTTAAATGTGGTGAACTTTTTCCATGATCTTTCATTTTTTATCGGCAATTAATTCTTCTAAAATTAAGACGAATTCACTCCCAGCAATATCAGAACAAAACTTTAGTAATACAGGGCATTTTAAAATTAGTGATTAGGTATCTGACATATTTTCAATTAGGTTCGTTTAATTTATTTTTAGGATAAAATCAACTAAATATGTAAGAAATTGAAAAAATATTTTAGGTACCTACTGATGTATATTGCTTTCCGACTTTCCTATCGATTTTTTATTTGCTAAATCGTTATTACCTTTTTGTACCTTTTATTTTGTATAGGTAGGTATATTTTCTTAATTTAATATCTATTAGTATTCCCATAATTTATGTTTTTTGTAACAAAAACTGCAAATAAAATAATAATATTATGAATATTATGATCATTATTATAATTTATGTAATTATTACATTTCCTATAACTGAACTCGAGCGCGCCACTGCCGTTGCGTTCTGTTTGTTTACGTTTTACGTCGTTCCCCTTACCCCGCCAGAAACAGCATATGAGTGCGAGAGAGAATATCAACAAACCAAAAACTGACTTCAAGCTAAGATAGGGAAGGCGCGGTCCATATTTATTAATATAGTCTAAGATTTACACGGATCATTGGAATTTCTATTTTTTTGATGCAACTGGACACTGTTATCTAGCATTCGATCAGCCTCCTCTAAACTTTGAAATTCCAGGACCGGCTTAAGATTGATTGTGAGAGTTCGTACTAAGAAGTTGACCATGTATAATGCAATTTTTTTTAATGCAATTATTGATTTTTTTTAGAACATTTTTTATGGTTTAATTAGTATGAGATAGATCTTATACGGATGCGAATGTCATTCACTGAAATTTAATCTAGTAGATACCTATTTGCACAAGAGATTATTGTCTAATATTTGCCCTCTGCGCTCAGCCTCTGCCTTGCCTTATTTATTACCTTCTGAACATTGTTAAAAATGTCTTATTTATTATAATAATCAATGCCAGCGCGCTTTCACTACTAATCACTTTTACGTTTCGTTGTTTTATTAACACAGAGACGTTGCGTCACGGTGTGAGAACTGTTTGTTCCATTAGATCTGCTTGATTTCTTGCTGCGAACTTGAATCGAAAAGATTTGTTTATTGTTTGTTTCATTAGAATTAGGGGACATGAATGATCATTGATTGATTTGGTCAAGCTGAGCTTCTTCTTTACATGACTTTATGTGAACTGGGTGTTCTTAGTTGATTTTGCAATCAGGATTTGTATAAATACTTACACACGCTGATTAAACAATCAGGAGTCGATAAAATAGATTAAAATTATGTTATTTTGTGAATTTTTTTTCCAGAAACGCCATAGGTATTTCGGCGCTAGAGCGGGGAGCTTGAATTACTTATTTTTTCTCTACTTTCCCTCCTTATTTTTGGGCCATTTGTGTATCATCCTTTCGAATGGACAAATCCCTATCTGCATTTTTATATTGTATGAGAAGAAAAAACAAGACTTGATTACACCTAAAATTATATCTACAGTTGGATTTAAATTGTGTAGTTTAGGATTGAGTTATATGAGCAAATGAAAATCGCATTTTTTGAAGTTCAAGACCCTGTACAACTAAAACGGCTCAAGAAAGAGGAAAACGGCTTAAGTACCTCTGTCTTAACTTTTTATGTAGGTACTACCCTGTGATGTAGATAATAAATAAATAAGTATTGTATGGCTGTGGTAAAACCTAAGTGTCAGAAGTTTTCAAGTAGCGTCAAGGGCCTCTGACGTAACCTATAACGACTGCTGTGAAGCAGCCGGGACCCCCTTAATTTTTAACGTACCTCCCGGAGCACGATTGGTCACGGTATTTTTCTTACCACTATACAATATATTGGTTACACTATGTATATTGGTCACCCATCCAATAAGTAGTACTGACCAAACAAAGCCATTCTGCACTTTAGAGATCGTTTGACCGAAACTCTCACAGTTTGGCTATTGTGACTGATTATGATGTAGATTAAATGTTTATACAGGATGATAAAACAATCCGAAAAATCTGATATTGTCAACGCGTCGCTAAATAAAAAAATAAAGATTTTCAAATTTTCTGTACCATGCATGGAATAGTACGGAAGCGTAGAAGGGCCACACACTTATTTTTTTTTGTTATACCTAACATTCCGACTTCTATCTCGGAATTCCGACTTGTATGTCGGAGTTCTGACTTATAACTCGGAATTCCGACTTGTAACTGGGAATTCCGACTATATCTCGGAATTCTCATTCTAACTCGGAATTTCGACTTCTATCTCGGAATTCCGACTTGTAACTCGGAATTCCGACTTGTAACTCGGAATTCCGACTTATATCTCGGAAATCTTACTTACCTATATACAGGGTGCACCATATATCCTTCTCTCCTGAACGCTAAGAGATACAGGATCGGTCTAGAGAAAAGATGAGGAATTTTATGACCATCTCGAATCCGTCAAGACATTCAAGATGTCTGTGACTGCTCCTGAAATATCCTGGAAAAACTGAAATATCGAAATTTCTTATTTTTGCCGTATCTCTTTTATTATTTTAAATTAATTATTCATTATCACATTGTCAATGAATGTCCTTTAACCAAATTTTCTGGAGGTTTTCAAGCAATTCATGAAATTTCCACCGAAACAATAGACCTGTTACAGAATTTGAAGCTCTTGTAAACAAAATCTACATTAACAGCCAGATAACCTCAGACGGATGCTGCAAAATGATTGGAATACTTCAAACCAATCTCAACAGGATGGTGTGTCTAGGTTTTTTAATGGGGTTTTCCCTAGACTATATCTCTCAAAGCAAATGCTTCACCATGATGTCAACATCGCATCAGAATTTCCTACAGATCGTTCTTTTCCCCATGATCGACGAAACCAATCATATGTAATTTAATAAACTAAACAACATGTTAATCGTAAGACTGCAATTTGTAATTTCAAACGAATATATATAATAAATAATTTTTTGTAGGCTTACATAAATCGTCAAGAGCTACCCATCTGTCATTACAAAAATTTTCAAGACCGACTAGATCCAAGAGTTTTCAGTCAACTTTCGTTTTTCTTATAGCCACCATATTATTTTTTATGTCATTCGATATGAAAAAAAATTGGAAACCAAAAATTAAAAAACTTAAAAAAAAAAATTCTCAAATTTTTATTCTTCTTTTTTCGAAGAAAAACAAAAAGGATCATCGATATACGTCAACATTGTTAAAATACGCCGAAATAGTGCTTTCCTTATGGTTTTTTAATTTATCTAATGAAATTCGGTCTAAAAAGTTGTCTTTTTTGTAAAGAAAAAAGAAGAAAAAAATTTTTTTTATTTATATTTTGAAATTTACCAGTTTTTGGTTTTTATTATTTTTTTATACCGAACAACATAAAAAAACAATTTGGCGGCCATAAGAAAAACGAAAGTTGACTATGAAAATTCTGAGATCTAGTTGGCTTTGAAAATTTTTGAAACATCAGGTGGGTAGCTCTTGCCGACTTATGTAAACCCACAAAAAATTATTCATTAATCTCCAATAATAAAAAAGATATGGAAAAAATAAAGAATCTCGATTTTTCAGTTTTTTCAGGATATTTCAGGAACGGTCACAGAATTATGTATTGTATGTCTTGACTGATTAGAAGATGGCCACAAAATTGCGCATCTTTTGTGTAGTTTAATCGACCCTGCATCTCTTAGCCTTAGAAGACAGCAATATAGAGAAGGATATATGGTGCATCCTGCGTATACTATAAGCGGGTACGTTATTAATTCCATCGAAAGTGTGTATGGTCCTTCTACGCTTCCATAACCAGTTACACTGTATCTTATGGATTTTCACGATCTAAATGAGAATTCCGAGATACAAGTCGGAATTCCGAGTTACAAGTCGGAATAGTCGGAATTCCGAGTTACAAGTCGAAAATCCGAGTTACAAATCGGATTTCCGAGTTACAAGTCGGAATTCCGAGTTACAAGTCGGAATTCCGAGATAGAAGTCGGAAATCCGACTGATGGAGGTCCGTAGCGATTCTTACGTGCAAATCGATCGTCGGAACTGGGTATAGGGGCGAAAGACTAATCGAACCATCTAGTATTAGCTGATTCCCTCCGAAGTTTCGATCCCTCAGGATAGCTGGCGTTTGCATTTCACAAGTCTCATCCGGCAAAGCGAATGATTACAGGCATTGGGGCCGAAACGGCCTCAACCTAGTCTCCAACTTTAAATGGGTGAGATCTCCGACTTGCTCGAACCGATGAAGCCGCGAGAATACGGATCAGAGTGCCAAGTGGGCCATTTTTGGTAAGCAGAACTGGCGCTGCGTGGGATGAACCAAACGTCGGAATTCCGAGATAGAAGTCGGAATTCCGACTCGCAAGTCGGAATGTTAGGTATAACAAAAAAAAATTAAGTGTGGCGCCCTTCTACGCTTCTGTAGAATAGAACATGAAAAGTTAAAATAGGGACATTATAAGCCGCGTTTACCTCTATCTTGAGCTGTTTTCGTTGTACATAATTATAGTGCCTTGAATTTCGAAAATTTCGATTTTCACTTGTTTATAACTCACAAACTTCTCAGTTTAACTGTAAAAATACTAGCTAAATGAGCTCGATATCGAAGCCTAATTACCAGAGTGGAGCGTTTACCTATACAGGGCCAACCTTTGGGAGCTGATGCCATTTATATAGGCTAAACTGTCAGTTTGACAGTTTCCATTTTTTGTGTATCTGTGTTTTAGGGAAAAACTCAACATTTAAAAAATATTTTCAGCAGAACACCACTTCCGGTTATACCGGACACGAACTTCGTTATTTTAAATGACACGGTGCGGTTTTTTTATGAATTCATGTTCTTCTTCAAAAACTAAGTGACTTTAGTAAAACAACATATAATATCGATCTTCAATTGTTTTTGAGTTATTTCGATTTTTATGAATTTTTTGACACTTTCAGTCTCACTAAAACCGTGCTATCTACGAAACTGTATGACATAATAAATTTTAGCTCACTAAAAAATTAACAAGTTATTATAGACAAAATTCGAGAAATCAAAAGAAACGCGCAAAAAGTGATTGAAAATGACTTTTGAAATTTCGAATTTTACAATTAAAAAAAAAAATCATTTTTTCAAATAGCACCTTGTATATTTTGTTATTTCATTAGATTGACAAAAAAAAACTAAACAAAATCGATGTGCATAATAAGAGAATAATATGTTTTTATTCTTCAAATATAATGCTATTTGAAAAAAAAACACCGTGTCATTTAAAATAACGAAGGTCGTGTCCACTTCGGGTATAACCGGAAGTGGTGTTCTGCTGAAAATATTTTTTTAATGTTGAGTTTTTCTCTAAAACACAGATACACAAAAAATGGAAACTGTCAAACTGACAGTTTAGTCTATATAAATGGTATCAGCTCCCAAAGGTTGACCCTGTATAGTTAAAATCGATGCTCCTTTTTTTTAAGTAAAGAAAAAAAACTGTAAAAATAAATCTCATTTTTTCTTCTCAGACATTCGAAAAATGCAATAACTATAATTAGAGCATTCACACCCGCACTTAGTGCACAACAAACCATTTTTGCCGTCAGACAGTCAGGTACTTAGTGAAGTCAAACTTATTAAAGATACTGCAACATTCTACAAACTCCGAAATAAGCTATTAAATCGCGACTTTACGTCATTATTACTGACAAGTCGCATGTAGCTATCACCCTACTGACGTCACAGGCTGCGCGCCTGTCAAAAATATCAAATTAAATGATCATAGATTTAATGGCGGAGTTATCTCCACGACGGGAATGAATAAATAACCTACAAAAGAGACCATAGAACTAATATTTAATTTGAAAAAATATTTACACCTATTTATTTAAAATACTAATGGAGTTACTAGACGAGAGTAAAAACACCAGTACCACTGCTAAGGAAGCAACCATAACAGGCAAGATTCTTTTAGCCCTGACAGGTATGAAAATTATGGAATTTATAAATAGCCGGCATTTTAGTCAGGACCTCACTGACCTCATTACAGGAGGTCTGGCAATAGGAGTCACAGCTGTATGCATCCCTTTCATAAGTCCGGCGTTCAGGAAATTCTGCCTGCCGTACATTCCAGCCACGGACTTGCAAGTGCACAACGTAATGGAAGCCCTAAGGGGATGTCGAGGCAGTCTGCTCGACCTCGGTTCTGGCGACGGTCGCCTCGTCATAGGTGAACAGAAAACCCAGTTAAGAAAGACACTGACTCACTCTTGTTGCAGAGGCTGCATCAAAGGGTTTTACAGCCCACGGCGTGGAGCTAAACCCGTGGCTTGTTGCTTATTCTAAGATTGAAAGCTACCGCAGAGGCTTGAGCTGTCAGACTAGGTTCTTTCACAACAATTTATGGAAGTACGACATCAAGCAATATGATAACATCGTTATATTCGGAGTGGAAGAAATGGTTAGTGGGGCGGACTTGGGGGAAAGGGGTTTTCACAGATATTACCTGCATATGTATACAGGGTGTTTAAGAACTCCATCTACAAATCCTAGTCGACTAGGAACAGGCTGTCTCTTTTCAATATAGTAACTTTTTAGTTACTTCATCGTGTTCAAAATCACCTTCTTGATAAAATGTTTGCCACATAAAGTTTCATTGCTATAGTAGCTTCAAGGATGGAGTAGTTTAAAATTAAAATCAAATGTTATTGGTCACTTCCAATGAGCCCTAGCTCCCTTAGGAAGCATTATAAGCCAATTTTACCAAGGTATGAGGAACTATGCTAGAAAAGGTAACAGCAGATTGATTGAAAAGGTGTAACACGCAAGGTACAGAAAATGCCATTCATGTGAAACAGCAATTTCAAACAGTTATGATGAGTGGAAAAGTGCAATTGATGAAAAATAGTAGCTGCTGTTTTCCTGGACTTTAAAAGGGCGTTTGAAATAATAGACAAAAACTTACTAGTGAAAAAAAAAATTGAGAAGATGTATTGAGTTGGATGAGAAATTACCAAAATTACAAGAGAAAAAATATGAAGGTGAATAATTGTCTAAGGAAAGAAAAAAATGACACACAGAGTGCCACAAGGATTAGTAAATTAGACCATTGCTATTTGTGATTTATACACGTATATAAACATTTAAATGTTTTCAGATAAGTAGTAGGTACAATGTTATTAGTGGGAGATAAGAATATGAAATAGAAAAATTGAACACAGACTGTGAGTTAGTTAACTTAATAAAATGAGGGTAAATATTAAGAAAACAAAGTTAATTATACTGAAAAGTAGATAAAGCAGAGAAAGTCAAATTTAAAATGAAAAAATAGAAAAAGTAAACATAGTTTTTGGATGATCAAATTGATCAAACTTAGTTTTCACTGAACAAGAGGTTAATTTTGCAAAAAAGAGAGAAGAACTATCAAGAAAATTGAACATGATAGGAAGGATGGGAGATATGCTTACCAGAGAAAGAAAAGTTACCACTGACCTAGCAGAAAACATGATGGAACAGACAGGATGGTTGACTGTAAAGCAAGTTGTTCCTTTATAAGATGCTGAGATTTTTTTATTGGGGCTAATAGACACGCTGTCCCTTCTTTCAGAGCTCACAATGGATATCTCGTAAATGCTAAGGGATACAGAGTTGATCAAATTACAGAAAAGTTTTTTTGATCTTTCGAAGGTAGTAAGCGTAAAAACAATATATTTTCTCTAATTTAATCAACTCTGTATCTCTTAGCTTTTACAAGATACCCATAGTGAGCTCTAAAAAAGGGACCCCCTGTATTGTAAGAAGTAAAAAAGTTTTATCTTGGTAGGAGGGGTGAGTAGAAAGGAGTGAGTTCCTTGTGTACCTATGTGGGATAATATAGAAAAAATTATAATTAACACTACAGCTAAAGTATATTTGAGTTTTCGAAAAAATGTTATAGAAACTTGTGATATTAATATTTTGAGTATAATCATCCCCCGATTTTTTCCCTCATTGTTTCCGGACATCTTCTATTTTATACATTTTGTATGAAATTTAAAAATTAGAAGACCGGACAGTGTCCCACAGCATTGTTACAGGTGCATATTTATTAGGATTAATATTGCAGATGAACGAGTTAGAGAAGAAATTGAAGAGAGAATGCAAAGAAGGATGCAGGATTATAGCTTGCCGGTTTCCCCTGCCAGGAGTGGTTCCTTTAAGAACTATTGGACATGGGGTTGATACTGTGTGGATTTATTCGATCAATCAAGAAGGTGGAGGGCCTCCGCCTCCATAATAGAATTATTATTCCCTGTTGTAATAGTACTCGTAGTGTTACTTATTGTGTAAGGATTACTGATAAATATTTATTTCTATGAAATTATGTTTGTAAAAGTATTTGACCAACATAAGAAAGTGTTCAAACAGTTCAACGGTTTATTGAGAGTTTAAATATATTAAAACAACCAAACATAAAGTTAACAATTTGTATTATTATAAAACCACTGGTACCGCCTTTGTTATGTACATTAAATTTGATACATCCTACTAAATACAGTGTCTTTGTAATACTAAAGGAAGAGTACACCTATCCCAAACTGTATCCCTGGCTGCGATCTGTCTGCTTTATCGCCGGTCACTGGAAAGCAATAGTTCACTTCTACTCGGGCCATGTTACCCAGTCGTAAAGCTAAACCCAGTCCGTAGGACAGCCGCATGTTATTCAACGCCTCTTCTAATGGATTACCTGAAATTGTGACTGTATCACTGAAAATCAAAATGTTAAAAACTTCACTCACCTCTAGCGAAATTCCCCACATTTCCCGCATTGATCCACAGATGGCTCCTGAACAGCTCTCCGAGGCCCCCTTTTCCCGGTCGGAAAGGAAGCGGGGTAAATAGATGGCAGCCGGCGGCCCAGAACATGGAACTCCCGGTGGCAGATCCTTCAGATTGGGGACCTGCACCTCGCATCTCGAAACCGCGCAATGAGGTGGGTCCGCCTAAGAAGAACATATCTGAGATGGTGATCTTGGTGTCATTACCGAGACCCCGCAAGTGGCCTCCGGAGAGAACTAGCTGAAGCACGTAGTCTTCTGCCAGGGAATAATTTGTCTGGAAAAATTTTTTTAATTAATTTCATCGGATTAAAAAAATATTTTAGCAATGATTTACTTATGTCACAACACAAACTTGAGTGAAACTGCTCTTCAACTATAAAAGACCATAAGGACGAGAAAATCAAAATTCTTTACTCAATTTAATTAACTAATTTCTTGTTCACAATGGTAGTTTTCTGTCCTTTTCTATTTCTATAGTGAATTAAATGCGACAGTTATTAGAAGAATTCCGCAAAAAGCTTAAGAAGGATGCCCATAATAGCAAGTCACCATTCCGCTGAAAATAGGTAGTGGAGAGATGATGTCACCAGGAAAACACCGAAGACAGAACGTCTAGACTGTATAAACTACCACAGAAATAGAAATCTGTGTATACAAGTCAGTGCCATTAGTTCGCCGACATATTCTCTACCCAAATATCAAACCAATCTGCTGCAGCCACACGTCGGATCTACAGAATCCCACATACGAGACTCGGGTCACTTCATAGAAAAACTTGAACCTTTAACCCTTCATTCCAGTAACATTCTCATCAGTTTTGATGTTGTTTCCCTCTTCACCATGGTGCCCATAGATGAAACTCTTGACCAAGTGTCATTACCACTCTCTTCCACCACGTGCTTACCACAACCTATTTTCGGTGACTTCTACGAACAACTAGATGGAGTTGCTAAGGCCAACCCCTGAGCCCCAATGTTGCCAACTTCTATATGGGAGTTTTTTGAAGCCAGTCTAAAAAAAATCTTGTAGATATCACTAAGAAGAAGGAAGAATTTATTCACCATATCAACTGCATTCAATTCACCTTTTAAGTTCACAATGGAAATAGAAAAGGATAGAAAAGTATTTATTGATGTTCTTGTTAACAGAAATGCAAATGGCACCTTGGGACAGTAAAGAGTAAACACCTGCACCTGCAAGCAAAGGTATTGCGTCAAAATCATCTTTAAGCTTACTCGACAAGTTTGAAATATTCTTCCTTTAGCCAAAGACCGTATTGATACTGTTACGAGTCTCACAATAAGAAATCACCACCAAAGTCTGCAAATCTTTATTGACCAAATTATAACCTCTAATTCTCAATAATAAACACACACAGCTGACTACACTACTACTTGTACTTGTCTATTCTTTATATCCGTTATACTGTCACTACTGGCTTCCTTACTTCACACTTCACTACTGTTCTGTCTATACTTCAGTCTTCACTGCTTCACGTCCAGGATACTACTACTGCACGCAGCCATACGGCAGTCCTTATATAGTCCCCCGATGCATCAGTAGTCACATTCTAGTAGGTTGCAGAACTCATACCGGCGCACCGGCCGTGGATTCTGGAAATATCAGATTGTTCGGCGAGACCACTCCAGTAATCCATAGAACTAACACTGTCTGTCAATGTGTCATATGACATGTGACTGGAATTGTCGCGAACGTGTCATTGACTAACTCAGTATAAAAAAAGGAATGTAATGTAAACATAAACAAGGAAATGGTGAAACTAGGATTTCTTCAAGAAACGAATAGAATTTTTCCAGAGCGGTCTCGTTATAATACACTTTCTTCTGCTGGAGTTTAGAGGATGCCATGTCCTGTGGTTTTGTAAACATCGGAGAAACAAAGAAATCAAACACAAGACAAACTGCCGCCTGGGCCAAACAGACAAGCTGCCAGCTGTCATGGAGCATGTTTTGCTTCAGAATCTGATTCTAAGAAAATACTGAAATCCTGTCCACCACGTCACACTGTTACATCCTGGATCCAAATCCGGATAGCCAATCACACCTTCTATGCACATTTTCAACAACAGATTTGTTAGAGGCATAGAAAGAAGACCAAATCACTGATGCATGCTCCAGTTTAGACCGTACACACCCATAATAGAGTAAAACTAATGGTTGCATATTATCAAACCTCCTACAGTTGCGGATAATGAAATCAAACATTCTACTAGCTGGATCAAACAAGACTCCGAGATATTTACAACTTGTAGTGAGAGAGTTGCAAGCCCATCAACCTTGTAAAGAAAAACTGTATTATTCTGCTTTCCCTTTCCTTACACTTTTGAGCATTCAAGTGAAGCTTATTAAGCACACATCATGTTTTAACAGCAGTAATCGGTCTCTGAAGATCAAGGTAATCGTGATAAGTGGAAAAGCGGAAAAATATCTCCAGGTCATCAGGAAACAAGCCTACCACAGTGCTAAGTATCGCCGAGATCAATACTAAGCAGTAAAAATAACAGCGGGCCTAAATTGGACCCCTGTGGTACTCCTGATGTTGAACTTGCTTAGAAGCAAAGCCATTATTTGCCGCAAATTGTCTACAGTTAACCAAATAGGATGAAATGATCAAAATGATCTCTCTGTCAAGATATGTTTATATGAACTTTTCTACTTGTAATAAGCCATACTATATCCCCTTGAAATATTTCCCTTTGCTCCTGAAGCACCCTGTTTAATTACCACACCGATAATTATTACTTCATGGTTCAGGTTTGTCACAATGGCCCACTCACGAAAAGAGTATAAGTCAATAATTAAAATCTCATACCTGCAGATAAACATCATTCTTGAGAAATCCAATATTTCCTCCTAATCCTGCCACCTCCGTGGTGAATCGTGCCAGCAACCCGCACGATGGAAATATGTTGTCATCCCGTAAGTCCATAGACAGGGTGTGTCGTAGGGCAGATTTCATGGTGACGCCCGCTTGTTCCCTTGCAGCAAACGAAACATCCTTGCCTAGAGGTTGTAAGTCATTTATGGCTGCCAACCAGGCGAGATTATGCTTCAGCTGGTTAAGTGAAAATTTTCAAAATTAAGCAAAACTCTGAGAACAGTTTCATATGTTACTTATCACTTACAAGGTGTGTACTGTTAAATCCTAAATCGAGCATGAAGCCTTGACTGAGCTCTTTGTATCCGGACGGAGGACATTCGGTATGGCTCTGGAATACGCTTGCAGAGAAGCTGAAATGCAAAAAAAGGTAAGAATTAGATATTACTATAGAAAAATGGAAACCTCACATTGGTCTACGCTTGCCACGGAAAGGCTTTATAAAAGCTAAATTGTAGTTGGAGGTGCCTTTTGTTCCGTGCGTGTACTCGAATTGAACTCTCTCGCCTCGTCCGAACAGATTGGGGGTGCGGGCGCCGATAGCAAGCGAACCTTCATTGTTTCCCACGTGGGTGCTCACACCGCCGATGATACGGTTGTGCTCTTTCACGTTAAACGTCACCTAGAATTAATTATTACTCGTATCGTTATTTTATGCGGGACATTCATGATAACGTTACTCACTTCCAGGCCATCTTTAGATGCTGTAGGACCTTTGCTTGTATCTATGAATACTCCAATGTTCTTGAAACAGCCTAGTTCGTCTAGCTTGATTCTTACCTAAAAATGGAAAATATTATTCATACCGTTGGAGTAATTTAGGGTTAGCACCAGGTAGCAGAAATTATATAATATACTCTTGATCCACCTATGAGGATAGGTCGGGATAGACCAAGACAGGTCATTGGTTATTGTTAAGTTCTCTCTCTCCTGAAATTTACCATTTATAACAAGTTTTTCCTTATCTTCTATGTTCTATATTTTACTTCTTTATTTTCTTGATATTTCCGGAAAGAGAGAACCTAAATGACCAATAGCCTGACTTATGTCAGTTTCTGGTCATTTTCATTATTCACTAAAAATCGGTACGTATCGTAAAATAACAACAATCTGACAACACTGTACAACAGTCAGATGGCGTATAAATTTCGTTTGAATCTGGGCGACCACTTCTGTACACTTATTTGCCTTTTTTTGTATTGTTGCGAATATTAATCTTTATTTAAACGTAGATGTTTCTTAATTTAATGAACTCCTCCAATATATGAGAAAGGACACTGAGTTGAACAAGTTTTATGTACCTAAATAAGACATCAGAAAGAGTACCCCAAGTAACCCATTAGTTGACAAAATGAAGTTGTTGGACAGATGTAGAGAGAGTATATTTGACAACCCTGTAAGATTGCTCCAGTCTCAGTCTCCAGGTATAACAACCCTTGTTGAAAGAGCTTCTAATGGAAGCAGTTAGTTGTAATGTAATATAGAATTCGTAGCATGCGCATCATCTTTTTATTACGATTCCCTGTTACGACAATCTAGAACGTAACAAACTCCCCTGTCTATCAAGCGGATAGAATAATTCGTTCAGGATCAATGACTGAATTTCGACTTACGGCACATAAAATTTAAAAGATGACTTACTCGGTGAGCTTTTATAAGTACGTCTTGAAAATCGGAGGCTTCAAAGAGTTCCGCTAGACAATCTTTAACTATATCGTCCTTAGTTCTCGCAAGTCCTTCGACATTAATTTTATCAACTCGTGCCTGAAACGGTAAGTATTGAGTAGCGGTAAGGAAATTATCAACGATATTCTTACCTGGACTCCATCGAGACTGATCTCTTTAGCTGCCGACTTATCGCAATCATCGTAATTTACCTTGTGTTCTGGGAGTTTCCAACTTCTTTCTTCTTCTGCCTGAAAGGTAGGTTATGTTTTTCTTTGCTTAAATGTTTATAATATTCTCTTAATGGAAATGAAAGTTTACCTTCGCATGAACTGTGCCCATAATTTAAATGAAATTTTAATAAATTAAATTTGATTGAAAACGAAAATTTTAATTGAATTTCATCCTGTTTGAATTATATAAATTTGAAAAATATTTAATGCGATTTGTTGACAATGTAATGTTGACGTGTGACGTGTGACTGATATTGATAGAGATGGTGTTACATGACAGATGTAATCACTGGTTATTAAAATGACTAATGATCAACTGAAGTATGTCAAGATCAAGACCCATGGATGGTGCTTCGATGCTTTGGGCGCGTTTTTGAATATCCAGCATTGGCTCATCTTTAGATAAAATGTTATTGAAATGGACGCCGTCAGTGGTCGGGGAAACCGGTTCCGGTTCCAAATAAACAAGCATTTGACAGTTGCAGAGTTGCCAATTTCACTGTAAACTTTAGATTACAGTAAATGCGGAATTTTTAGTGATAAAAATTAAACTACCGAACCGACCGTCGGCTCGAGCTCCACGGAAATCTAAAATATGATTTGGTTCAATTCAATTGATGGGGCAAGTTTTTAAATCCATCGATTGCCTATGCGCATTAAGCAGTTCTCCCAGCAGTCCGTTCGTAAATTCACCGCAATGTTCCAGTGAAATCTACCGGGTAGTTTTTTATTTCGGCGCTGGAAACAATCTATCTCCAGCAGATCCATCGGTCTTGGAGATCGATGAATTCCCTGGATTTTTGATGAATGTCAATTATGTTAGGTTACATTTGGAAAATTTTGACATTTACACTTTTTTAATCACAAGAAATTAAAAATGGAGTATTTATTAGTTAAAAAGTTGGTTTGGCATAGCTTATCATCATTATTTGTAAATGTCAAACAACAAATAAAAAGAGGTTAGGTTTCGTTGTTTATTACAATTATTCGAAAACTTCATCGAACAGTCATAAATTCATCGAGAATTCGCATTCAACGGAAGCATCGATGACGTCACATGGAAACATCGAATAATTTCAGCAATGTATTTAAGGTTGCATTTAAAAACTTGCCCATGGCGATCGCAGGCCAATGTCTGAAAACAACCTCAATAAGTGAAACTTCAGGACCACTTGTGAACTTAAAACTTCAACTAAATCACGACAAACTGACAACAATATGGCACGTGAACGGTTTTTTTATTTGGAACCGTGACGTCACACTGTCGGCGTCTATAGGTAACTTCTGGCCAGAGCTGCTCATGTAGTCGTGTACATTACTCGAATTTTTGTTACGAGTAAAAAAAGTACTCGTAATTTTTTACTCATAAGTACTTGTCCATCCCAAATACCTATTACTCAGTTGTGCGAGTAAGTATGTACAACTACTCGTGAAATACGGTTTAGTTTTACGGGTAGAAATGAAATGACGTCGTGTCGTCAGCACTCAGCAGAAAACCAATCACCGGTCTGAAAACGAGTTCACTGTCCTGCGCACTTGCATTATCACTGCTGCTGTCACTAGTGTCGCTGTACAAATTCAGTTCAGTCAATCCTCTCAATCAATCATTATTCTAACTTCAAATCAAAAGAAGTAATAAAAAATAAAAGTAATAAAGTAGTCAAAGTAATTTTTGTTTCAGACAGAAGAGATAAATATTTATCAATTATTTTTGTTACGCACAATGTCAAATCTAAATGTCAAACCCCCTCTGCGTAATCCCGCTTGGTGCAATACTTTTTACGCGGCCAACTGGGTAGGGTAAGATACGGAGTTAAATTTTACCAAATACTAATTAGTCGTCTATAGGTACATAGTAGACCCTAAATTTTAATTCCAACTGCTGATTTCTCATTTCTATTCGTGTTAAGTAATATTTTTGTTTCATTTTTCAAACTTTGCTTTTTTCCACTTGATACTACGCCTGTGATCAAATGTGCAAAAAATATGGAATCCAGCTGTTCATATTTCCGTGTCACGTAAACGTCAACGTTAATGTCGGTAATACAGGTACCCTAATAGCTCTGGGCTCTTATTCTATGAATATTATAAATTATAACAGTGAAAATAGTCAGTTTAATGTAATAAGGGAGCTTGCAGCTACGTCACAGCAATAGCATCGCAAGCTGACACATTTCCGCAATCTAGCCACCGGTTTGTGTTTGTAGTTCAGAGTTCAGACTTCTGGATTAGACCATGATACAAATAAACAACGTATGTCAGCGCGCATCCTATGACGTCAGTTAGGTGATATCTACATTTGAGTTTGACTCGGCGACTCTACAGTAGTAATGACGTAAAGTCGCGATTTAGTAGCTTATTTCAAAGTTTGTAGTAGATGTTGCAGTAATTGTATAATAAGTTTGACTTCAGTACCTGACTGTCTGATAGCAAAAGAAAAACGAAAGTTGTTTTTTTCAGTTTTTCAGTTTGTGACGCCACGCCCAGCGCGGTCGAGTTTCCAGTCACAAGCTGATATACCTCATACAGTGTGTTAACTTGTGCAGTTGTATCGTTGTCGTTGTATCATGGTCCAGTCCACGATACACATATACACGGTATGCCGATAGACGATGACGCGCAGGCTGCGTTCCGGTCTTGTGACGTCACGTGGATCAGATATTACACATGAGATTGCTCATATCTATTTTATTGTTGGAAATAAGTAAATAATTTTTTGTACACATTGCTTTTATGGCTATTTCTGATATTCGGTTAAAGGTGAAGGTGGAGATTTATGCTATATTTAATCATAATCATAGGTTAATTATTTAAAAGGGAATATTTTAAAGAAATATAGGATATAAATATGCTGTCCCAGCTTATTCGAAGCGGTCTCTGTAGGCGAAACGATAAATTTTGAATTTTGCAAATTCAAGCACAGAATCACAATGGCCATAATTTAAAATTATTTTGGAGCATACAGAGTGTCCCATATGACAGTGGCATATCAAAGTTATGTTTTTTTTTTTAATGGAATGCTCCTAGGTTATTGCATTTTTAGATTGTCTGAGAAGAGAAAATAAGATTGGCTTTTTACAGTTGGTGTTTAAATTCAGAAGTTTTTAAGTTATAAACAAGTGAAAATCGTCATTTTCAAGTTCAAGACCCTATACAACGAAAACGGCTGAAGATAGAGAAAAACGGCTTATATGTCCCTATTTTAACTTTTCATGAACTATCCTATGATGTAGATGAAATGTTTCTACAAGGTGATAAAAAATTTGAAAAATTCTGAGATTTCTCCACGTGTAACCAAATAAAAAAATTAAAGGAAGTACAAATGTTTCTATACCATAGGATAGTACATAAAAAGTTAAAATAGGGACATGTAAACCGTTTTTCTCTATCTTGAACCGTTTTCGTCGTACAGGGTCTTGAACTTTAAAAATGACGATTTTCACTTGTTTATAATTCAAAAACTTCTGAATTTAAACACCAACTGTAAAAGCCAATCTTATTTTCTCTTCTCAGACAATCTAAAAATGCAATAACATAGGATCATTCCATTAAAAAGAAACATAACTTTGATATGCCACTGTCATATGGGACACTCTGTATACTCCAAAATAATTTTAAATTATGGCCATTGTGATTCTGTGCTTAAATTTGCAAAATTTTTTGGGAAAAAATTTATCGTTTCGTCTACTAAGACCGCTTCGAATAAGCTGGGACACCATATTTGTATCCTATATTTCTTTAAAATATTCCCTTTTAAATAATTAACCTATGATTATGATTAAATATAGCATAAATATACACCTTCACCTTTAACCGAATATCAGAAATAGCCATAAAAGCAATGTGTACAAAAAATTATTTACTTATTTCCAACAATAAAATAGATATGAGCAATCTCATGTGTAATATCTGATCCACGTGACGTCATTGCGCAGTAGTTGACCAAAATAGAAAACGCTATCGGCATACCGTGTATGTGTATCGTGGTCCAGTCGTATCGTGGTCCAGTCCAGACAGTCGACAAGTTGACAGGTAAGTGAGACAGCCGTCGGCCGTCCCGTCTCCCGTCAGTTCCGTCACCGTCTCCCTAGGGAAGATGTTAAGATGGTTTTATATGGAAATTGGATATTATATTAATAAATTTTGTGGTGGTTGTGTTATTTTTAACGTTGGATGTTGGATTCAGTAAGTGAAAAAAAGATATTAACCCCCGCCGTAATTATTGTATAAATAAACCGAGAGGTTCACCCCGCAGAGATTGAACGCTATTAACAGTAATTAGTCCTGCAAGATGATCATCGAAGCACAGGATGATTTTAAGAACTGGCTTTCAGCTATACTGAGACCAATGTGAGTATTCTTCTATGTATTATTACATTCAATTGTATTAATTATGTGTCTGGTACTTATATTATGGTTTAATCTGGAGGTATGTGTCTTGTAGTTGTGATTATTATCTAGCCCTATATTGAAGCAGGTCTTGTTTTCCTTCTGGAATATCCCAGAGAATCCATTTTCAAGGGTCAAAATAGTTGTGCCACTTATAACCTAACTTTCTTTTATTTTATTGGAAAAATAGAAAAATATTTTTTGTAGGTGCGAGGCTGATCCAGCTGCTTTGGCGAAGTACGTTATCGCTCTAATCAAGAAAGATAAAAGCGATGAGGAGCTGCAAAAAACCATGAAGGATCAACTGCTAGTGTTTTTAGATGACGGTAAGTTCTAATGTACCTACTATTTTATTATTTATGACTATGACCGTATTCAGTACTGAGTTCCTTAAGTAGAGTGATCTGAAATGCAACAATTGCCCTAATTATTGTTCAAACATATGGTTCTTATTGCAGAGACCGAATCGTTTGTCCATCAAGTGTTTGACACTCTCAAGTCGAAAGAGTACATGACAACGCCCGTTATACCAAATGCTAACCCGCCAAATCCCAACAGCATGAAACCAATCAAAGAGAAGGAATACGGGAAAGAGACAAAAATACCTATTACGGTCACCGGCACCGGCACCTGTACCGGTACCGGTACTACTGAACTTGGGGCTCCAATCGTTCCAGCTTCGGAATCGGTCAACGGTTCAAAGAGAGAGGCCGAAATAAAAAGAGACAGGGAGTTCAGGAAGAACGACGTAAGTAGCTGTTATTATTAATTCAAAAATTCTCCAGGTAAGTCGGCTTATCTGTCAGGGCATGATGTGTCAGACTTGTGAAAGTTTCATAAAATAAATCCAAATTATGATCATCACATCACATTATAACACTCAAGAACTGAAAAATATAGCTGTTAACTTTACCTAATAATAATTTTATAAATGGTAAATGTTTACATCCGCGTCTCCTAAGTTCTATCAATTTTTTTCGGGACCGAGGAGCGAAATAGGGGTGCTGGGTGGGTAAGAAGCTAAAAACAGCCATTGCAAACTAATATTAAGGTCACGACTAAGGCCTTTTTGACACTACGGTCGATTTGATATTTTTTTCTTCACTTTTACGGCAAGAAAAATCTTCGAGATTAACAGTAGCACGATTTTATTTTGAATTTTGCATTTATATTCCAAAAATCATTGCATCAATCCCTGTGGACTGGACACGATATGTGAAAGCGGATATAGTGCCAGTACGTCTCTGTATGCTTCGAAGCGCTTGGCATTGTCGTCAAGTGGTTACTTCCGAGACTCGAGGTATTTAATCGGCACTTCTGACAGGACCGTACTCTCATTGCACTCAGAATCGGGTTTTAATGCCGTTTTGTTGCCTTCCCTTTCATTTGCAAAGCAAATGAATACCTTTCTGGTGTTACTATATGTATGTCCTCCACCCCTATATAGGTGCCATAGTGAAACTGTAGGAGATGTATAACCTTAATAAATAATTAGCATCCAACTATGCGATTTTTCTCAAGGAATACTTCATAAATTTTTAAAATGAAATTTTTGTAACTTTTAAGGCTAATATGTTTATTTTATTTTTTATTTTTATTTTATTAAATAGTCAACGGGCTCAAGAGCCCTTTTAATACAACAATAGAAAATTTACAAAAGTAACATCAAGTAGCTACAACACATGAAAAATTGAGAAACTTAACATTAATAGGCTATTAAGCTATAAGTATCTGCTAACCAGCATCTTCAATTCACGTTTGAACAAAGTTAAGTCATTTAGATTTCCTAACTGAGCAGGAACAACAATCTTATTCCACTTACGTCGCAGGCGTGGTACAGTAGAATAGTATACATAACCTCTACAAGTATTCCTCTCTTCAAGTTCTCTAGCAGTTCTTAGAGAGTAAGATATATCTCTTGCAGCAAAGATGGTATTAATAACAGCATCACATTTTATCAGGTTCAACTTAACCTTTTTTACAAAATAAACATCATGATATATGTGCAAAGATTTAATTGATTCAATATTCAAACATTTAGAGATGCCAGAGTAATCATGATCAGTATAATTCCTTGCTTTCCCCATCTTAAATGCAGCATATCTAAAGAATCTATGTTGAACCTTCTCAAGTTCATCAATTAGAAACAGCTTAGAGGGTGACCAAATGATCGAGGCATATAGCAGTACTGGACGTACTAAGGTTTTATACAAATGAACTAATGATAAGTAAGACTTTAACTCTTTGGCACTTCTTTTAATAAATCCAAGGATTTTATAAGCCTTGGAAGTAATAGTCCTTACATGAACATCAAATTCAAAATTTTCTTGGTAAATTACACCCAAATCTTTAATATTATCAACTTTCTCGAGCCTCTGGCCGCCCAAAGCGTAGTCAAAAACAGATACTACAGAGCGACCTCTATTAATGGATAGTAGCTTACATTTACTAATATTTAATCTTAAAAGATTATTACAAGCCCAAGTATAGATACTGTCAAGATCCCTCTGCAAACATATCTGGTCATGGAAATTATGAATCCTTTTGAAAATCTTAATGTTATCCGCAAAAATTAGGATTTGGCAAGACACCAAACCATCAGCAACATCATTAATAAATAATATAAACAACAAGGGCCCAAGATGAGACCCCTGTGGAACACCAGACGTCGCTGCAAAGGGATCAGACAAATTGCCTCTAATTCGTACCGACAAATCTCTATCAGATAAGTAGGAAAACAACCATTTTAACGTTCCACCACTTAAGCCAAATTTTCAATTTGTCTAGCTTCATTTACTCTATCATTAAGTACTTCAGATATAAAGTTGTTGTAAAATATTAGATTTGTTAGAGTAGATCTGCTCCTAACAAAGCCATGCTGCTCTTGACAATTAACAATTGACAAACTGCACACTTCAGAGAGACTATTGGCCATAATAGAGTCAAAAATCTTTGAAATAATGCCAATAATTGCAATAGGTCTACGAGGTCTGGCTATTAAATAACGAGACTGCGCGCGCAGAAGGCGTCCCAGAGGGGTGGGGAGGAAAACAAATTCAGCGGTGGTTAGCGTGTAGTGTCTACTTCGTCAATATAGAAACATGTTTTTCTTGCTGTAGTAGTATTTTTTCTATAGAAGTTGAAAACGAACGCGGTTTTTTCTCGTGCCGATAACAATGTGTGACGAAAAACATGAGCAACGAATCAATGTGAAATTTCTCGTTAGTGAAATTTCTCAAGTGCTATAAATTGTTGAAAGAGGCCTACGGTGAAGATTCTCTATCTCGTGCACGTGTTTTCGAATGGCATAAAAGGTTTTCTGAAGATGGGGAGAGCATCGAAGATGACCGACGTCCAGGTCGACCTCTGTCTGTTTCAATTCCGCAAACAGTGACCAAAATCAATGAAATTGTGCGCGGAGATCATCGTATGAGCATTCGGATGATTGCTGAGACTGTAAACGCCAGACGCTGAGACTTTCGTCATGTTTTGGTAATGGAGCGAGAGCGAGTTCGTAAGAAACGGCCGGAGTTGTGGAAAAACAAGTCGTGGATCTTGCACCAAGACAATGCGCCTGCCCAAAACGCTCTGTCTGTGAAGCGTTATTTAGCCGCTAGAGGCACTCCAGTGCTTGAACACGCGCCGTACTCACCTGATTAAGCGCCTTGTGACTTTTTCTTGTTTCCAAAGATCAAGTCTGCCTCAAAAGGAACCCGGTTTGAGTCGATGGAAGAGGTGAAGCGAAAATCGGCGGAGCTTCTAAATTCTGTCACAAAAGAAGACTGCCAGCATTTTTTTGACCAATGGAAAAAACGAATTGAACGGTGCGTGGCGAGGGCAGTGGAGTACCTTCAAGGGGAGCATTCGATTGTACAATAATTTTTACAATAAACCTCTTTTTCATATGCAGTCTCGTTATTTAATAGCCAGACCTCGTATAATCTGATACATTATCGGTGGAGTGCTAGAACGTTAATTACAGATCTGCCAGATAATTACTGATTTTAAAATGCCCTGTATTGTCAAAATGTTGGTCTGATATTGCTGGAAATAAACTCTACCCCCTTTTAGAAGAGTTAATTACTGATAAAAAATGAAAGACCATTCAAAATATTCACCCTATTTTCAAAATTTGTAATTTAAAATCAATAATAATTATCTGACAAATCTTTAATTAGCGTTCTAGCACTCCACCCTATGTCTGTTTCCAGTCTTAAAAACTGACGTGATGAAAGTTTTTTTTCCACAATTTCGGCATAATGCCTAAAGCCAAAGATTTTCTAAATAGTATCAACAACGGTTTAGCCAAGGATTCACCACACCTCTTAACAAAAAAGGATGATAAACCATCAGGTCCAACCGCTTTCCTATCATTAAGACCAGCAATAGTGGAAATTATCTCTTCTAAACTAATAGTAAAATCAAACTCATCATCAAACAATAACAAATGACGAGATGAAGAGTCTGCTTGTAAATAAGTGGGCTCAAAATTTTTTGCAAAGAGATCACAGGAACTCTTGGAACAATTACTTCTAAAGTTCTGGAAAAACATTTCTTCAGGTATTAAGTTAGACCCAGTTAACGAGTTTACATAATTCCAAAAGTGCTTATTATTTGTGGTCATATTGCGTTCAACACCATTGATAAAGGCAGATCTATCCAGCCTGGATTTTCTGATACACCCTGCTCTGAGCTTTTTAAATAGAATGTAGTCCTGAAACACACCAAATTCTAACCATTGTTTATGAATCTTCTTTTTATTTATAATTTTAGAGATTAAATCACTTGTGTACCATCTAGGATAAGTTTCCTTAGTTTCTTTTTTCAAAGGAACATAAGTAGTTATTAAATCATCCAAAATCGAATGAAATAATTCAGTAGTATGATCACTGTCTTGATCCAATAATACATCATCCCAACTAGTACCAGATAACCCGGCATTAATGGAATCATAATCAGCCCTCAAGAAATCAAATCCGTTTTTAATACATTTAACATTACTAACAAGGCAGCAATTTAATTGAAGAGATATCTGGTCATGATGTGCATCAAGAGGAACCAGCGAGTCCAATGCATCAATAAGTTTAACATTATTTTCAGACAAAGTAGAGAATCCCAAATCCAACGTATAACCCTTACTATGATGAATGGGGAAAAATTGTGACATTCCAAAATACGAAAACATATTCATAAGAAGAGCAGAGTTCTCTTGAACCAATGCATCAGAGCAGTATGTCTCAGCCAATAAATTATCTGATAAGTCAGACTTATTAAACCATAATGTCTCAGGCAAATTATAGTCACCTATAATGAAAAATTCATTATCTTTATAATTATCCATCAACTTCTCAACAGAGCTAACATGCGATACATAGTTTTCAGAATCAACAGTAGGCGTATAAAGACATGTTTCTTAGGAAGTGTTTCCGGACACACCTATATATAAATTTTTTTGGTTATTTTAGTCTGAAGAATCAGCCTGTGAAGTTTGGCCAACCTCACAGTAAACACCCTGTATATACAGCTATCTTTTCCTATGTATTTCTACATACCTACCTTCTAGACATATCAAAACCATTTACTGCCTTTATCGGATCTTTGATCAGTTGGTGGTTAAACACAGAAGCTTTCTTATTTTCCCATCTGCTTTCGGTTCTTCTTTGATGATAAATGCTCCGTCTAGATAATTTTCCAACCAAAAGGGTTTTCTCGATTTTAATCTAGTCAGTGGTGGATTAGTAATGTCGTAGGTTATTGAAAATTGTCCTGGAAAACAGCTATTGATGTCGATGATTCTCCAGATGAATTCAACTTATCTCTGTCTTTAGGAGACTAATGAGACATAATCTCCATTTTTTTAAGTAATTATTCATTACCTCCAAGTCTTCTATTAAAGTTGAGATTGGCAATTGAGCATAGTAACCGAATATTTACTCGAAAGTTCAAGGAAATGTGTCGACTTTGATGGCGGCCTGTTTGAACATCATCTGCACTGAATTGTAGTTTTTCTTCCCACCACTTGTGTGGAAATTTTCATCATGTTTCACTTTTTTAAGTACATACCTACAGTGTTTGGCTGTCATTAAAATTACCATTTTTTTTCTTTGAGTTGTTTTTCTTGTTAAAACTTATGTTTTAGCTCGAAAAAATCTAGTACGGTCCCTCATCCTGGCTAAATCAGCTGTAGAACAAGCGAATTTATGAAATAACTACTAAATATGCAAGTTCTATAAAATCACATCTGATTTTTAAAAAATAACAAACAGCCATAAATTGAAATCCTGAAAACAGTAAAAGTCTGAATTTTTTTTTGATCTAATTTATTGGTGCCAAGCATTTTTTTGCCGGAATTGTAGCATTTTTCATGTAGTTTTTCAGAAGTGTCATTGGTAGAACGTACCTACAAAATTTTCTCAAATTTCATCAATTCGTTCAAAAGATAGGTACTGCTCGTGAAAAATTGCGGCAAATTAAATACATGAATCACCCTGTATAATCGAAACGAAGGGCCTCAGAAAAATTTCATAATTATCTGAAGATAAAAAAACTTGATAAAAATTTGCTCAAACGCACCTGAACTTATAAGAGTAGGTAACCTTAAGTTCTAATTGGATAATATTTTTCAAAGGAGAGATACCTACCTCACCTGGTAATGTTCTGATCCTGTGATCAGAGCAAAACATCTTATTTTGAAAAAAAAAATTGAAATTCTCAACAGCGTTTTTAGCTTCAAATGAGTTATCGCAAGACACTTCTTCAGTTCAATTTGTGATGTGAATTATTCCAATGTTAGGAATTGCATCTCCACATACGTTTAAAAAATAAGAGCCCCCTGTATGTTTTTTTATTTTGCTCGCTCTTTACAATGATCTAAAAAGTATTTTTTTCCACAAATTCTCAAATGTTTGTAAAAACTGAATTCACACAATTCACTGAGAAAATTTACCAATATTGTAACACACAGTATTTCGAAAACAAATCCAATTTAAGACAACAGTGTGGAAATAAGTAATGCATATTTTTTTTATCAAGTCTCCTTATAGCTGTAATGGATTGCTTGTTGATATAATAAAGTTATTAATAAAATATTGAAATTGAGTAAACAAACAAATAAATTTATTTAGGACAAAGAGGAGAAACCGAGACACAGATCAAGACACCGTTCTTTATCGCGTAACCGCAGCCGGTCACGTTCGAGATCCTGGGAAAGGGCAAGACGATCGCGATCAAAAGAGAAGGTCCGCGACCAAGAAGTACTGCACCCTCGAGAGATCCGAGAGAAGCGTATTAGGTCGTGGCGGAACAAATCACCTCCCAGGCGGTAAGTAAAAAATTTCAGGACGTGTTCGTATTTTTCATGTTATAATAATAATATTCTCCAGGTATGACCGTAGAAGGTCTCGTAGTCCTTCCCCCGGCTCTCGTCTCCCCCGTTCTCGTAGCCCCTCTAGGCATCGAGGCAATCGCGCCGGAGGATACCGGAGGAGCGCCAGTCGCAGTCGTTCTCGGTCGCCCTTGCTCGAGAAAAGGGAAAGAAGAGACTCGTTGAAAGAGAGGGAAGGCTCTAGACCTTCGAGTCCACTACCGCAAGACGGAGTCACTCATTCCGACCAAGCCTTGGGATCCCTTGGTGTTGGTAGAACAGCACCACCGTCAATTCAAGGTGGCAAAAGAAGGTTAGTGTGCTTGTTACATAATTTTTAGCGCTTCTAGCTCGAAAATAAATTGTTATTAATAATAATTTTTACACTCGAAGGTGTCGGGACTATGACGAGCGTGGTTATTGTATGAGAGGTGAAATGTGCCCCTTCGACCATGGCGTGGATCCTGTGGTACTGGAAGACTCCGCCCTGACTCGTGTGTTAGCTTACAACCCGGACGAACCTCCAGTTATGGCTCCCGTAGTGCCAGTACATCCCTTGGCCGGCCCACGTCCTCCCCCACCCGAGTACAACCCTCAAGCGCCGCAGATGTGGGGACCTCCGGGCCGCTACCGAGGTCCCAGACCTCTCAACATGCACAGAGTGAGTATCTCATATTTGCATTAATTATCGTTCGTAAATTAATTTAATTATATTATAATATAATTCAGATACCGCCCCAGATGTCGATATTTCCCCCCGGACCTCCGTCGATGCAACGTGAACTAATCCCAATTCCTGTAATGGACAATCGTAAACCTGACGGTCAATTTATGCACGACGTACAGTTCAACAAGAAGAAGGCTTTCGACTACGGTCGTCTGGGACCCGGACGACCCAAACCGAGCGGTCCTGCTGTTAATTGCTCGTTGGAACTGAAGAAGGTTCCCGTGGTAATGAACAGCATTGCCCATCTTAACAATCATTTCAGCAAGTTCGGAAAAATCGTGAACATAAGGGTCCAGTGCGATGGGGACCCGGAAGCCGCGGTGGTGACGTTTTCTAGTCACGCGGAAGCGAACGCCGCTTACAGGAGTACCGAGGCGGTGCTTAACAATCGGTTCATCAAGGTGTTCTGGCATAACCACGGGAACAATAATAACAACAGCAGTGAGAGTAAGTTGAATTCGTTGATTTTATTTTTGTTTCTTGTAATAATTTTTAAAGCTATAAGTAGCCCTTAGTGTAACTAGGTACCTGTGTGGTGTGTTCGCATAGCTGAGTAGGTCCCACTATCATTATTGAGCATACCTATTTGCATTTGCAGATCTATGTTTTGTTTACAGAGTTACCATGAACATACACCCGGTAACAAACTTCTGATTAATAATTCTCCTAATTAGCTTACATAAATAATATTTTCCAGGCTTTTTATCTAATGCACAACAATAACAGGCTCTGACTAAGAAACACTTATTCACTTCTCACTTGTCGCTTTCTTTGCACTTTGTACTAAACACAGCTGAAGCTCTTCTCTAATTCACGTTCATCATTTTAGTAACTGGCCCTTTCTCTTGGTTTTCCTCACTCATATCGGCTCCACTAGTTTTAGAAGTGTCAAACTGTCATGTAAACGAACTGTCAAAAGCAGTTGTCTAGTAATAAAGAACTGTCCGGAACATCTGAAGTGCATTTCTAAAATACGAACGGTCTGTACGACTGCGTTCCAGCTTCTAACAGGGCCAGAATATATGCGAATGGAAGAAGATGATCCATGATCCGGCAATCAATGCTTCGTGAATTTCACTATAAAAATTCCAAAATCATTGTTTTCTGTCGCTTACGCCATTTTGTCAGATCCTCATCGATTAACTTCTTCCATGTTCTTTTATCCACAACCTCCATTACTGCATTTATTCCCATTTGATATTTATTTTCATATTAAAGGTAAACAAGAGAACATCCCCCCTCAACAACGTTCAATCAAAGACCGACTCGGCAATTCTATCAGCATTAACGTTCCTCCAAATATTAATAAAGTCTTGAATCTAGTCCAGCCGTCACCGAGCTTAGATACGCAGGTTCCGGCAGTTCCGGGCGAAGAAGCCACCTTGCCGCCGGCGATCAAGGAGGAGAATAGCAAGGCACAGGAGGCCGCCGCCATAGTGAAGGGTCAGGAACTGCTCGCCGCCAAGGAGAAAATTAAAAAGACTCACGAGGAGAAAAAGAAAGAGATGCTCCAGGTCAACAGGGATCTAAGGAAGAGAAAGCAGGAACTGTTGGAGAAGCAACTCAGCCAGCAAAAGGTGCTGATCGAAAAAATGGAGAAACGTGAGTATTTTTTATGAGTTTTTGATATGTTTTAATTGACCGACTGATTTTATCGCTAGTTCCCGCCGGTACGCAAAGGGACACGCTGAAAAGCACAATAATGAAGATCCAGGAATCGATAGAAACCATCAAGAGGGATCTGGAGAAAGCGGCGGCGCAGGCGGGGACCAAAGGGGTCCCCATGTTGCCCAAAAAGAAAAGTAAAGAAGAAACGCAGAAAGAAATGCTGGACATTGAGTTGGACCTAATCAGCAAGCAGCAGGAGGGTGTTGATACGACGGAGCTGCAACGAAAGATTCTCGAGTTGAAACAGAGGGCCGCCGGAGGTCTTAGGGTTACTAGGGGACGCAAGTATGGACCGCTGGTCAGCAGGCATCTGTTGAAGAAGAACAATCTTGAAGGTTAGTTCCATTGTAACATTCATGCGTCTCTCTCGCTTAGTTGTTTTTCTGTGCTTTTTTTTATATACAGGGTGCTGAAAACTCTTGGAAAAAAAGACCAGTTCTCCAGACCAGACCATGATATGAATAAGAATAGAGTAGTTTTTACTTTTTCTATAAGAATCTTTGAAATTTTTTCCAAAGATTTTTTAATACAGAAGTTCATTTAGTCCAGTTTATTTTTCTTATGTAGGAAAATAATGCTGGCGAACACCGACCTATTAAAAAGTCACAAATTTTTTTTGCAAAAACATTAAAATATGTTGTCCAGTCTTCTTGCCTAGCTCATGGGTAAATTTTAAATGTTGCAAAATTCCGCGACCTTGAAAATTGCGAAACCTTTCGCCCTTAAATATCTGGGCACTTGGGCCCCCGAATCTTTCTGTAGCTTCATCAAATAAAATTTCTTTTAGCCTCCTGTGTGGAAAATTTCACGAACCGCCACTGAAACAATAAAAAAAAACATAAATTTGGATATTCTACCTTCAGTAGGTCATGAAAAAAAATTATGTACACCATTGTGTAAATCGAATCTAGTTTGACAATAATTTTATAATTCGACTTTTTGTCTATCTTTTATATTATATTAAGTAAATACGAACTGGGCGATGAAAAGTCAGCCACAATTATTAAGTATAATAAAATTAAATCTACACTCTTCAATAAAAAAAAACTACTACCTAATGGAAGTGACAGATCAGAAGTAGAAAAAGCGTTTTACTTGTTAAACTTTCCCAGCCATCAAAATTTATCATTTAAAGGCGCTTTTCACCTTGATTTGGAATAATTTTAGGTGAAGTGAGGGTTGTCACACATATTTTGATTTGTGGTAATTTACAGGCTTGAAAACAAATCCATTAAAAGTACAAAATAAAGCTGTGCTGGGTGCATCGTTCCAGAAGCACGCCGTGGACCACCGCCCTACCGGCTTACTCGTTTCGGGCTATGAAGCTGACGAACAGGAAGCGGTGATCACGTTTTTCAAGGTAAGCGCGAGCATATCCGGGCCTTCAAATAGCAGTAACGACAGTAAATATTTTCTTCTTTCCAGCAATTTGGCGAAATAGTGAACCAACACTTGGACTCCACCTTACCCAGTGTGATCTTCAAATACAAAACAAGGAAAGAGGCAGAAGTTGCCTTGCTGAAAGGGAAACATTTTCAGGTAATGCCTTTAATCAGATTTTTGGTTGTGTTGTGTGTATTTCTGTCTTAGGTTAATGGACAGGTAGAGCATGAGCACCAAGGTAAATTTCAAGTCCCGGTACTAGTACTAGTCTCAAAAATGGCACGAAATTCTAATAATGCTGCATTTGCAACTTGCAACGGTTTTTTTTAGTGGAAAAATTTATTTATTAGGGCGAAATAACGTGCAGTAACTGACATTACTAAAAAAGCAATTTCGGAGAATGGGCAAGCAGAAACTTATGTTTGGAGGAACATTTTCACTGATGGAGAAGCGGCAAAGAGAAATGTTCTCGAAACATTTTTGAAAATTTACAAAAAAGTCTAGATTCGAATTGTCTCCCTTAATAATATTAGTAACTCTTTCAGGATTTCCAAATCTAGTTATCCAGCCATTATAAAACACCTTAGCCACGGTTTCAGCTGTCATATCAGTCATGGGAAAAGCTTTGCCTCATCTTGAAAGCCTATCAATGCAACTTATACAGTAAATGAAGCCTTTGAATGGAGGTAGTGGTCCTACAATTTCAATATTTACAAGTTGATTTTTTTTTTAATTTCTCCTTGTGATGGATTGGTTATCTGTCGATAAAGTTGACCTTTTTTTTTTATCACCCAATTCTTTACACTTTATATTAGAAATTTACTGTGTATGAAATACTAGAGACAAGAGATGATGTGCTAGACACAGAGGTGTGACAGGAAATGGTACAAGTACAAGATCGAAACATTACTGGGACTGTGGGATGGCAGAGAAAATATAATATTAGTGGGTATTATAAATGGGATAAAATGAGGTATTATAAAAAGTGGGTAATATATTTCATTTAGTTGCAAAGAAGTTTCCTGATTTTTAAATATGTTTGGCAACATTGCTTCATTCTGAGAATAACATTAACAACATTAACACTTGTCAGTGCCTTGTCAAATGTATGATACGGGGTTGATCGTGTTCACAATCTACAGCCAACTAAGTCCTAATAGAGTCTAGTTCCCAGCATTCTAGTTCCCTCAAACAAATTTTTTAGCTGATCCGTGTCACCATTTTGATGACTGTTATCAAAACTAGAGCATACTTTTAATATTATTTTTTTAAAGTTAATATTTACTTTTTAAGCCAAAATTTTTCATTTATTGATCTACTCAGTAATCCAAAACATTTTCTTGCAGGATCGTACATTATCGGTGACGTGGTGCAATGGGCCTCCTTCAGGAGTCAAGCATTCCACGGTTTCTGAATCTGATGAGGAGCATTTAATCGGACAGAGTATTTTAGATGGAGATGAAGAAGTAAGAAATTGATTATTCTTGGTTTGAGTGACTGTACTTACTTACCTTTTGTATTTTCTAGCTGGGTATCGAGATCTCGGAGGAGGTGCTGCTGCACGACGACGAGGAAGAAGACGAAGAGAACGAGGACCGTTCCTGGAGGCGATAGTCGTACAAAAGGGACCCGGAGCTCCATTGCAGATCTCCCAGCCGTCCCTTTCTTTAATATATGATTATTATTGTTAAGGATTTGTAATATGCATTGCTAGTTATCCAGTGGCCCCCTTTTGGAAGCCATTTCTTTTTTGCTTTTATTTCTCTTTATTGTTTTGAAAGCTGAGTGAGATCTATAAAATAGGATCTCTCACTTGGTCTCCTAGTATATTTTGTAAATTTAAAATGTGTTAACTTTTAAGAAAAAATATATTGGTGCCCAAAGAAAAATAATAAAAAGTGATGAAAAAAGTTGATAAAAAGCCATCGACAATAGAAAAAAAAAATGAAAAAAAATATCATACTGTAAAAAAAGATATTATGTAAAAAAATAATTTGTATATTTTATTATCGCAATTTTTGGGGCACCTAGTATATTAAAAAAATATTAATTAAAAAAAATATATATATCGTAAGAAAATGATTCCGACAAACAAACAAACAAACAAACATGGTTGGTATAATAATCTTTAAGGTAATAACATAGTTTTGTTATTACTATTACAATAATAATGATATCGGGTGTTCAATTAGTAACACTTTCAGAAGTATTCGCCTTTATGGAATAGTGATCAGTAGTCACAGTTACTTACTGTAACTGTTACTCATTTTTAGGTTATTTCAAAGTAACTGTAATTTTAATGCTGCTTGTTGGTCTCAAATCGTCTGTATTTCATCCGTAACCATAAATTCTTCAGTAGATATGCATCAAGCTGTCGTAAACAGTGTTTCTCGCACATGAGTGTCTTAAGTAACAAATATTTACTAGATTTGTCTCTGCTCCATAACTCGGTTCCCTAATCCCTGGTACCAGCTCAATGTAATTGGTGTAATGTATGAACAATGTTACCTTACTGATGTTTAACAAACCTTGTTCCGTCCCCATTTCCCGTTCCTACACCTGCCTATGTGGTCCGGACGGCAGAGTGCAAAACAACGCATCGATGCTCGCCTCGCACCCCCTGAAGGAAGAACCTACAGGTGGTACATTCAAGATTAAGACTTCGCGACGTTCGCACGCATATCGCTCATTCTCGCTAGATTCGCAGATTCGCTTCGGTCCGTTCAAGATAAGAACAAAACCGCGCGAAGAAGGGGTTGGCTGTTATCGACATCCGCGACACGCATCCTGTGTCGTCGTCCAACTGTAAGTACCAGTTTTCCTAACTTTCTTCTCCTTTACCAATATATAATTCTTTTACCCGCATTTATCGCTACACCGCCACTATTCATATTAATCCGCGTTTATTGGGAATTACAGGAACTAAAGCTGTTTTCTGTACCCTACCGCCGGCATCTCAGACAGGTCGTCAAAATATAATTGCACCTGTGATGAGAACCCCAAACAAACCTGATTACACAAATTATTGATATTCTCATTTCTCAAGGCTGTTCAATTTTTTTTTCAATGGAAAGAATATTAATTTTAAATTGACAAAGAAAATAATTACCAAAATTTCCAAAATGGAATCTGGATCTACTTGATAGAATACTGCCTAATCGAGTTCCAAGAGGAGTATTCTGGTGTTGCCTTGGCTCTCCAGAAACTCAGAGAACCTGTTAAGCGATACATTGTAAATTTTTGAGAGACGGGAAATGTTGTCAAAACGGTAGGTGGCATGCCAAAGAGACGTGCTGAAAAAAAAGGTGGAAATTGCTCTCAATATTATGCAAATTGATCCTCACATATCTAGCCCAGCAAATCGATATATCTGTGGGAACCTGCCACAGGCTACTTTGTAAAGATGCTCACTTGTATCCTTATTGAGTGACTGGGCGGTGCAAAGTTGCTACCTCGAGACATTCATGACATGTTAAATTGTTGTCGATTGGTTACCCAAAACTTACAATATAATGCAGAAATGTTCAGCAAGACTTTCTTCACTGATGAAGCGTGGTTCCATAGATCGGGATATGTAAATTCGCAAAATTACAGATCTTTTTTGAAAGGAGGTACAGGGAGAAAATTTTTCAACCTTTTATGAACCCCATTACACAATCAAAATTAGCGATTTACTGAGAAAGCAAAATGACGATCGACTTTTCAGTCGTCACAGACATAATATGGCCATCCAGATTCTGCAACCTCACACCACGTGACCTCTTTTTATGGCCTAAGTTCAATATTTGTGACACCAGTTGATTTAGCAGAATTGAGACGCAGGATCGAGAAGTTTATTGAGATAAACAATACAACTGAACTGTTACAGCACACCCTTAGTGGAGTAAGAAACCCTGTATTAAAATGTCTCCAGGAGGGTGGAGGGCACTTCACTCACCTTTTAAATTAATTTATTATTGTTTTAATTTACCTATTTTATTAAAAAATCGATAAAGTAAGTACCTATTCTTGAATGTTTTGACAACTTAATAATAGACTCAACCTAACAAAATTTAAAGCTGTCAGTTGTTATGAAAAGTGGGTTAAATTAAGACAAACCTTTTTGTTGCCAGGGTCTACTCCAGACGAATTCTTTATCGAACACTTTTTTACATTTGATGCAAAAGCATTAAGATTAAGATATGGAAGAAGAAAAAATTAAAAAAAGAGATTGAATTGTGCTAGAAGAAGAGCACAACCCAAATTTTGCACAATTAACTTCAGAATAACCTTAGAAATGTTATTTACATTTTTGCTCTGTTGATCAAATTCACTATTGATTGGTGGAAACGAGCATGGATTATGAATTGCCATTCCTGTGATTGGACAAGAGCAATGAAGTACGAAATATTATTCAACATCCATTAATAATCTTCTGAAAAGTATGATGATAATAATAATTGAAATATTATTTAATAAGAGCAGAAAAATAATTCAATTGTTACAAATGTGTTTCAAAATATGTGTCGAATATTGGTTCACAAATCCAACGTTTTCAAACCACCAAAAAAAATTTAATTGGTTTGCAAATCGTAAAAGAAATTCGGTTTTTATGATTTTTTGGGAACTGTATGAGATACAGAACTCAGTTCTTCTACACATCTGGTCATTATTATTATCTTTTTGAGAGCAAGGTAGGTAATTGAATTTTTTTCAAATAGCAGTGGTGGAGATTTTAGGGTTTCATGAAATATTTTTGATCCTAATACTTTGATACTGGGCAAATTGGCATGATGGTATGAAAACAATTTAAGCTGCAAATGTTTTCTATATAAAAATATCTTGGTTAAGAGTATGAACCGTTTTCGAAAAAAACAGCATTTTGTGATGTAAAACATGAAAATGTAGCAGCATCTTTTGTTGTGGACAAAAAATTTTTTTATTTCGTCTTCTGAACATTTAATTTTATTGACAATAATTACAGTTACTTAACAAAAGGAGTCAAATGTCATAGGTGTGTACAGTTCTGTTCAAATAAAACTGGGACAACTCTTCTAACACAACTCTCAATAATTATTCCACTTGTTCAATAAATCTGGCACCACTTTTTTGTTGTGTTGTGTTTGTGGCTTTCAGCATGTTAGATGTAACTTGATTTCATTAAATATTTTAGCGATACTTGATAAACAGAAATTTATCATATTTTATTGCAATAACAAGAAGTAATTAATTATTGATAATCATAAAGAACCAATTTAAAAATAATTTACACCAGAAAATTAAAATTGTCCCAAATTTATTTGAACAGAACTGTAAGTACTTATTACCTTTATTACCTAATTAACTTTCTTATTTTTATCCATTTTGTTTATAACAGTAGTGATGGAAATGGTAGATGGTTTATCAAGAAAGTCGTATTTGCGAACGTCTACATCAAACTGGAAGATGTTATAAAAGGGCTGCTGGAAATGGGCTACCTCGCCTGCTTCCTACGCAAATGGAAGAATCTGTTCATCAAGAAATCGAAGACGATCCAGCAACGAGTTCTAGAAAAGTAGGTAGCTTCAAACCCAAACCACATTATTTTTTGCCGTAAACGGTAAGTGGTCAATCGTATCTTTTGATTTTCTTCAAGAAGACCTGCCAGGCAAAAAAAATCGTATTATAGGTGTATGTTCCAAGGATAGTTGTAGGCAGGTAAGGAAGGATGACTAGAGCTGACAGATTTTCGCTATCTGGACATCTTTTCTTGTCTACTATTCGTTGGTATGTTCAACTTAAATTTGAAAAGCCTGTACCTAAGCTTTGAAAACATAACTGTAAAGTAACTGTTTAGTAACTAGCCCCTCTCTATTAAATCTTGTCTCATCTAACCAGATAATTGTTTGTAGAATCATAAGGGTCTTTCTACATTTTGATTAAGATCTTTCACAAAATTCAGTTTCTAACATCATTTGCATGGGTGAAGTTCTTAAACTGTAATGGTATTTGTTTTTGTTTATAGTACCTAATGTATTTGTTTTTTTTTTTATTATTTATTAATGTAGCCTGAACTGTATTCTGAATTTACCTTACAAAGTTAGTGAAAAATAAACTGCAAAAATTTTTGTTATGTACTATTTTCGTTTTACTATTATTTTTTAAATTTTATTTATTTACTTACTTTGCACTTGTTCACAGCACAGTTCAAAGCACCCGGCAGCTCCAGAAGAGTCGGTTTCCTGTCCCAGCTGAAATAATCTGACTCTCCTTCATTAACATCTCATCTTCGAAGCTTGGAAATGAAGAAACCAAATCTATTTTTTAACCATGTTTTCAAGAGAGAAGAAGAAGATAAAGAGAGATAAGAGAGATAAAAAGAGAGAAGACAACAATAAAGATTTATATTTTGTTATATCGTTTCATTTTAGTCTTTCTCCTTTGGTTTTCGGGTTTTCATCTTTTCTCAGTTGTATTTCATAATTTGTCACAAAATTTTTTTCATTTACCAAACGTCGGTGTTGTTTTTTAAATCCCTTTTGTTTTCAATTGAAAGTTCGAGGACAACATTTTTATGTCAAATCAAAACAGTGTTGCCAGATTAATTTTCCGTTTGGGATACAACAAAATTTTAACTAATTTCGTTTCATACACCATGTTGCGTAGAAAAGCGGTAACATAAGGAATATGTGTAAAGAATATTTCAACGATACTTTGACAATAAACGACATCCTTTCAGAAATACATCAGTTCCCTTGGAAACATAGAAACTACCAAGTTTCCTAGGAAACTATGGAAGGTGAGGCGCGAAAACCCTAGGGCATTTTTATATGAAGAAGTGTTGAAAGTAGAAGTTTAAAAATGTATACTTCTATGTTAACGAGCTGAACTCATTTGGAAGTTCCCATCAACTTTCTTATTTTAAATAGGACACCTTCAAATTATTATATTTTCAGATTGTCTGAGAAAATTTAATAAATAAATATCGTATGGCTGTGGTAAAGCCCAAGTGTCAGAAGTTTTCAAGTAGCCTCTGACGTAACCTAACGACTGCTGTGAAGCAGCCGGGACCCCCTTTTTAAGGTACGATCGAGAGCACGATCGGTCACGGAACTTTTTTTTACCACTATCAAGTTTGGTCACCCATCCAAGTACTGACCAAACAAAGCCATGCTGCACTTTAGAGTTTGTTTGACCGAAACTCTTACAGTTCCACAAAGATATTCTGGTATTCAGAGAGATTTACTATTATAAATAAATGACAGTGTAATTTTTTGAAAGTCTATTTTTTAAAATAAATATATACAAAGAATAAATATAACATAAAGCAGTAGTTGTGAATAATTATTATATCGTAAAAAAGTGAAATTAACATTCAATTACAAAAATAATCAGCCTTAAACATAAGTACAACACTCTCAACAAAACAAAAAAAAACTGATAAACTTACGCGCTATATTCTCATTTACTCTTAATAATTAATAATTAAACCTTAAGACAATAGATCAAAAAAAAGTTTGACTTGATTTAATGTAACGACCGCTATATTCATATAGACATTGAGAATATCTATCAAATATCTTTGTATGTACAAAATCACAAGTCGCCGTTCCCTAATAGAAGATCGGCAACCTCCATTCACAGTCACGTTTCTATGAAGATCTCGCTCCATGGCCCCACGATACCCCCACCTCCTTCCCCCTCGATAAAACGGGATAACAAAATTAGTCGCCATGAATACTGCATCGTTACATCTTAGTCTAGATCATCAAATCTTCTTTTTATTGGAGCACAGAGGGGATATTTCTCCTTCAGCCTCAAATAGGCAGATAAACGGCACACTGCATATTCCTGCAAAAGGACAATATTTGTAATGTGGCGACGGCGAGATGTCTCATCAAAGCTTTTCAAACTCCATTATCATGAGTTGTAACTTCATAATAATAGAAACTCACCCAATATCCAAACGGAATTTGAGAACTGTCGGCGTTGATAATCGCCCAGAGTCCCCAGAAGAAGTGTGAGGCGAGCCGAAAGACCTCCACCTCCCGCATTAGCTTCTGGGGGCTTTCTTTGGAGCCGCGTTCGTCCAAGTAGGCACGGATAAAGTGCAGCCTCTGCTTCTCATTCGGATAGTTTGCTTGTTTGTCGGTAAAAAATGGGTGCTCCTTTGCGGTATAATCGTATGTCCATTCGAGGAAATGATTTGCAATGTCAAAGGCTCTATAATTGTATGAGCAGTACTCGAAATCTGGAAACAAAACAACATAAAAATGAAAAACTTTAGTTGCTCTAAAGAACTAGCGTGCTGTGCTATAATAACAATCAGATACTGATACTACTGACAGTGTCTACTGTGACAGTGACACAATCTATTTCTTGTAAGTATAGTGCAGCCCTGAGTATGAAGATGGTTCATCAACAACACGACATATAAACGGTGTCAGAATGTTGGTTGCTGTGGAGGTCATTAATGTAAATAATAAAGAGTACAGGTCTGAAAATCGATCCCTGAGGAACTCCATATTTTTATTTCCATCCACTGAAATTTTCGTTTTGCACTCTCTTTATCAAATTAGATCTGAATAGCTGATGAGCTGATGAATAACACATTTTGATACGGTATAAATCTACCCAAAACAACCCCCGTAAATTGCAATTAATTTCAATTTATTCAGCGACCGTTTTGATGCTAGATAACCCCAAACAGACTTTTCCTTACCGATGAGACAGACTTTGGGCAGCTTGGCATCGTTCCCGTTGGTGTCCCTCATAATGAGAATGTTTCCCTCTTGCATGTCATTATGACAGAATAAGACGGGACTGTTTTCGATCTCCAGCCTTCTCTTTAGCCACTGTGACTCCTCTCTGAGATCCAACTGGGCGAGCATGGCCCCACATTCCGGGATCTCGAGGCTGAGCTTGCTCTCGCAACTGTCCAGCCAACGGCCGATCGTGTTCCATAACCAACTGGGATCCTTATTCAATGGGACCTGAAACATGTCGATTGGACAAAGTTAGAAGAAGGTCTTTGTGGTGTCATAATTAATTTAATAATATTCAAACATGTCTTTTGCCATATTATTATTATTATTATAAGAAATAAAAAATGAATCGATGAGAGATAAATAATTTGTAAGGCATCGATGTGGCAAACTTTACTGTTGTTAGTTTGAGTATTCGTGTCTTATTATTATTAATTGTTTCATTATATTTCAGAAAGACACTATACAGTATCAACTTGATTTAAAGATATCCCAATGTCATTTTTATGACTTTTTAAAAATATAGAGACTAAAAGGAAGAAAGTAGCAAAAGCTATGATAACGACCGGCCGCAATTGGATGTCATATTCTCTAACTAATACACCAAATTTCTATTTGATCAAAAGCATCCATCGAGCGTATCTTTGATAATTTCATTTATAAGAAATAAATATTTTAGATTCTTTAAATTCTGACTAAATTAGACTATACACAAACAACACAGATGAACTTATAAGTTATGAATGAGGTCATCTGTTCCTAAATAAAACGTTTACAAGAAAAATAGACGGACTGTACGTCATGGAAGAGTGAGAAAGAAGGTAAGAGTTTGACAGTTGTTGGTAGTTCAGATAAAAATCTGAAATTTAGATTAAGGTTATGGAGTGTTTGTAGTTTTTTAAGTAGAGAACAAATAAAGAGTATCTGGTGAAGTTTCTCTTGATTTTCTAAATCGATTTCAGCCTTTGGTATGCTGAGTATTTGAATCAAACAAATTCAAGCACCACGATTCACACTCGACAACAAGATCCAGTATGTCCGGTTCTGTCACATTATAAGTAACTCGCTCGATGGTGATTTGAATTGATCCGCAGCTGCCATAAAGTTAAGAAAAATCACTCCGGTAGCACTAAAAATTCTCAATTTTCACATACTTTCATGTAAAATAATCCAACAACCAAAACTTTTCTGATAAGAAGTAATGTCAACTGGAATAAACTCAGTAAGAGGTAACTTTTCCTTCTTTTTAATTAAAACATCCAAAATTGTGAAATATTCTATTAAACAGAACACTGGCTGGAAGTAATAATTGTCTTTTAATTCATATAAATCACCATTGCTCTGCTTTTAATCCCAGCATTTAATATTGCCACTCTTTTATTTTACCTTGGCCACATGCCAATCAAAACATCTTTCTTCACAATAATTACATTATTTACTACTTAGCATTATTCTTATGAGCAAAATATAACTTTACATTTCCAAGAAGTTCTGGACTACATTGAGTATGGTGCTCCATAATATCTCCTTCAGTTTATTGCTTCAAAGATCCAAGCATAATTAATATTCTCTCTAGATGATAGTCAAAACACTTGATTAATTCATATTATATTGTATCTATGTTATTTTTTTATTGTCTTTTTTGTTTTCTCTTCCTTTTCTTTACACGTAATAGCCTTATTAAGGTGTTTGTAGAGTTGGTTAAATAAATAAAATATTCGATTAGCAATTGATTTGTCATTTTATGACTATCACACTAAATCTAGATGATGGTTTGTTCATTAGACATTTAACCAATAAACTCGGTTTCCTCCTTTCTTATAACAAACGTCTCTGTTCATCTATAAATGAGAGTGTATCTGTTCCATAGTTACAAGAATAATTGAATAAATTTAGAGACACTTGAAGTTTGAGAATGCTATTTTACCATTTTACTGCATCAGTAGTAATTTCTTCCCAGAACTGGTGGAATTCATTGCTTGAACATATATCTTACAGATCTATAATTATTATTCTTCGGAAAATTTCGGTCTTGGGTTTTAATTTTTTTCACACCTCTACTTTATTCAAAATTTATACAGGGTGATTCAAAATTGAGTGCAAATAATTTAGGGGCTTATTTACCAGCCAAAAATAAGAAGTTTTTTTCATATAATCGTATGTCCTAACTTGCTTCGTTTTCTAGATACAGGGTGTAGAATTTTGAAAAAAAATCGATTTTTTATTAATTACTCAAAAACCTTTCAGCCGATTTAAATAAAATTTGGTAGGGTTATTTGTCGTTATAAGGAACTTCCTTTGATGGGAATAACATAAATTTATGAATTCCAGTGGCGTCTCAGAAGGCTACCTACTTGAAACTTATAGGTAAAATTATGATACGCCACTGCTCTTTTGTCAATTTATTTTTTTTTTCAGATTAAGCGGTCAATATTGTAACTTTCTTGCCTCCTGAGCTTTACTCGTATCTAGCTTTGTTTCCAAGAAAAAAATCAAAATCTGTGCCAGGCCCTATTAAAACAAGTAATAAATTCACATCGATTGTCGAGATTCATTTAATTTAATTCAGGTAGCCCCCTGAGACGCCACTGGAATTAATAAATTCATGTTATTCCCATCAAAGGAAGACCCTTATGACAACAAATAAACCTATAAAATTTTATTTAAATCGGCTGAGAAGTTTTTGAGAAATTGATAAAAATCGATTTTTTTTTCAAAATTTTACCCCCTGTTTATAGAAAACAAAGCGAGCTAGGATATACGATTATATGAAAAAAACTTCTTATTTTTGGCTGGTAAATAAGCCCTCAAAATATTTGCACTCAATTTTGAATCACCCTGTATAAAAAATTGAGGTCCCATTCAATTGTTGACACAAAAAGGGGAACCCCAAGGCTAGTTTTGAACTTTTTAGCACTTGGACTCGCAGCTCAAAGTTCCAAAGATTACTCTGCTTACGTTCTCAAACCTTACACATTCTTCCTTTATTAGTCATAATGAAAACGAGATTATTGAAAGAGAGTTACACCTAAATCCATGATTTTAGTGTAACAGTTATTGTTACACTGCAAAAGTTGCATAAAATACTTCCCACCTGTTTTATTACTTGTTACCTGTTTTTACCTGTTTCTTACTAGTGATAAATTTTAGAGTAATATAAAAAGTATCATTCTGATATCTATGAAATAATCAAAGATACGTGTTATATGTCTGTGGTACAGGATGCATTTGATTTGAATCATGTGCCAGGAACTATTTTTTCTTAATTACATATAAAAAACTGGTGCAGTTTATTTCTGTAAGAAAACCGTGTCCCTCTAAATGAAGACAAAAACAAATAAATAAAAAACCAAACTGTCTTTACAAATGTCACAATAATAATACAATATGAAGACATTTTGGAAAATAATAAATTAAAATAATTTTTAAACGACATTGTAAAGACAGAGCACATACATACAAGAAGGGGCAACACCACAAAACACCCTTCACTTACTACTCGTAAAAAATCTATATAGCGACACAAATGCAAGCACAGTTCGTTACAAAAAGTTACCTTTGGAAGGCCCTGAGGCCTAACCAGTGCGGTAAGACAGGGTGGGTGGGTGGGTGGTTATGTGTGAGTGTGAACTCAAAAACGGGCAAAAGACATGTTAGTCGTATATCGAATGAATGATTTATTTTCCTACGGTTCGAGGTCCAAACGTTCAGCACAAAACAAACAATACGTCTGCCCAGGTCGGCAAAGGATGTTTGTTCCTTTCGGCATTTGCTAGAACATAATAACAAGATCCCCATATGTGTGTGACATGATCATCAGGATACATGAAAACCCATGTCTCTGAGACGTTACATATTATAAGTTACAACACTTGTGACCTGTCATCGACAGGTCACAGATTACAGGTTAATTTTAAATGATAATTAATGAATTATTATTAAATCATGTTTTGCTTGCTGTGATATGATAACGTAGGTGAGTGATTCCAGTACCCAAAATTCAAGTGCGGTAGTACATCCTTGAATTAACCATACGTAGTTACAAAAACTAATAAAATACTTACTAATTAATTAATAATAATGAAGAAACAATTTGTAATATTTAGATTCAAGTGATAAAATTTACCCTTGAAGCTGTCACAGAAAATTGTAATTTATGGTTGATATCACTTGCTTTTAATTCAGTGGAATACCAGAAATATAGAGATGTTTGATGATCGAATCGAACAATTACTTCAAAAACTATGTCAATTGATAAATTTCAATATCTAGTTTTATCCAGTCAATGATAGTGTTCTTGGTAATTAAATTAATCAGAAACTATTAAGAAATTTTCCAGACCCAATTAAGCAAATTATTATTATCTGTTCAGGGGTAACTTTCTGTTTACAAGGTAAGAAAAAATGTTAAAATGGATATGATGAAAACGAATTCAGGGTTAAAAATAAAGTTTTCATTTACTCAGAGGACAGATCCTGAAATGTATGAGTAATTTCTGCAAGGAAGGCAGTGTGGATAACAAGGCTGGTAGTTGAAGAATTGTCAAAATGAACAAGCGAGTCATAGAAATCACAAAGCGTACAGACAGACCAGGTAGAAAATTTAATCTAAAAACTAATTCTGAAATAATGAACTTATTGAAAAGTTTAAAACCTTTTTCCTCGAAAGTATTTCTAAATTCATATAGGTACAACAGTTTGACATTACATATTTAATATTTTTTTTTTTTGAAAATTAAAATCCCCTAGTCTGGCAATTAACATCAAGTTTCAGTATTCTTTTTGAAATGTAAAAACTAAAATCATTTTGAACTAAATTCCTTTAAACAATATTTTAAGTTGAACGGTATAATTATTTCATTATTTCACAGTGCGGGTATGCATTCTTTTGCAAGAAAATCAACTGCATATTTAATTTCCCAAGTCACTGACACTGAAACGTCTCATTTCATTTGCATATGCCTGCAACACTGAAAAACCTGAACTGAAATTTATTACAATAATTACGGAACGGATAAATCATCAGATTAAACCAAATGAGAGAAAAACAGAATACTCGAAACAGCAATCTTGATAATGCAACCAGACCTCGGGCATACGTGCATAAATCCCACAAACAATTTCAGAATTCAAAGATCAGAGATAAAAATATCCCAATTAATCGATAAAAAAACGTCATTAAGAAATTTATCGAGGCGGCGGCGAACAAATATTATTTTTTAATAACATTATCTAAATTTAGAATTAGAGATAAATATTTGCCTAAACTATTTTTGATTACACCGGTTTCAAATTATTATACGAACCTTGTTTACCGCAAATTCTCATAAATATTTAAATATTTTGTAAACTCCTGAAATACTTGAAAACAATAATTTTTAAATCTTACGAAAGTATTATTTGATTTGTTTCCTATTATGAAACAATAACATAAGAATGTAGGTTATGAATTATTGCGTCTTAGGTATAATAAGAGAAGTAGTGAAGTGAATAATTATTTATTACAATTACAATAAAAGTTGATTCTAGTAGATAATGAATAAATCATTACTGTAAAATTACGTTTCATTCATTAATAATTAATTAATTGTAAAGTACGACGTAAATATGTACAGAAAGCTAGTTAGTTGTACCTTGAACAACAATTTTTATGACCCTGGTACTATAGCTATCACCAATGTCATCTGCCATAAAAGAAATGATAAATAGAAACCTACCAATCATAATAAAAAGAAGATTAATCTATTTTTTTAAACAAAACGGCCCGGTAAACAAGAAACTAAACAAACAAGTCTCCAAAAATATGTTTTGTATTCCCAGGTTTGTTGTAAATAATTGAAAAATGATTAATTTAAATTAAAAAAAAATAATAGAAAAGGAACCATAACCTTAAAGTAGGTAGTTGACAGAGCTGGGAGCATCTTAAAAAAAAAAGATACTTTTCAGTATCTAAGATACAAGATAGTATCTTGTATCTAGATACTTTCTAAAAGTAGTATCTTGTATCTATTGATACCTACTTTTTAAAAGTATCTGTATTTTGTATCTAATTTTAAGAATCTAAGATACTTTGCGAAATAGATACTTTTTCTATGTTACAAGTTACGGCTTGCGCAACATTGCCCATTTGATAAGGTCTAGGTCATCTGTCATCAGGAAATTTTATAGTATTCCTTCTATTTGTATTTATCAAGTGGGTATCTTTGAGAAGCTTTTAGTATCTAGGATACTTTTAGTATCTAAGATAGATTTTTGAAAGTATCTTAGATAGTTTTAGAAGTAGTATCTTGTATCTAAGATACTTTTAATTCTAATGCCCGTATTCACAAACAATAATTTCCTAAATAATTACGTAATCAATTATCCCCATCTCATTCTATTGCAAAAAAACTGCATATCTCTATCTCACTCATTTAATTAATTACGTAATTATTTAGGAAATTATTGTTTGTGAATACGGGCATTAGTATCTTTATATAAATGTATCTTAAGATACTTTTTAGAAAGTATCTTTCCCAGCACTGGTAGTTGGTAATTTAATTTTTTGTAAAAGTTAAAATCTACAAGATGAAAAACATAAATACTACCAGTGCTGGGAAAGATACTTTAAAAGGTATCTAGACACAAGATACTAGATACTTTCTAAAAAGTATCTTAGATACAAGATACTTCTAAAACTATCTAAGATACTTTCAAAAATCTATCTTGGATACTAAAAGTTTCTTAAAAGATACCCACTTGAAAAATACAAATAGAAGAATTACTATAAAATTTCCTGATGACAGATGACCTAGACCTTATGCAAGCAACATAATCAAACGGGCAATGTTGCGCAAGCAGTAACTTGCAACGTAGAAAAAGTATCTATTTCACACAAAGTATCTTAGATACTTAAAAATAGATACAAAATACAGATACTTTTAAAAAGTATCTATAGATACAAGATACTACTTTTAAAAAGTATCTAGATACAAGATACTATTTGTATCTTAGATACTGAAAAGTATCTTTTTTTTTAAGATACTCCTAGCTCTGGATACTACGAAGCAACTCAACTCGTGAGTTGTGAGTACCCCTGATGTTGAATTTTTGACATGTCACGTGATTTCCAGTTGTCATTTGCAAATAAATGGGCCGAATAATAACAAAATCTCCAGAGTTGAGAAAACTTTAGGATACAGTAAAAATCTCTTTAGAGGACACTCTGAAAATAGAAATCGTGCGGAAATTAACATGTTATGATCGCTCCCAAACACTTCTTTTGGTTTAGAAATTCGGTAGGGGCAAACTACTCAAAAATAAATATTGAATAACTGTTCAATCAATCTTTTTAATGCTACATGAAAATACCATGAAGATGTTAACAAAAATTGTACATATTTCAAAAGAAACAATTCTCCATACCTAGAAGAAAATTTACAATTACAGCAACACTGAAACTACTAAATTTTTTGAGTTTCTCGTTATAAGTGTCATTGTCAAATGGTGCAGAAACTCTTGAGATGCAATATAAATGAGTAAATCAAATTCAGAAAAATGAAACTTCATCGAGTCATATTTTAACTCATTTTTTAGCTTTCTAAAGTTCAAAATGTTATAAATTTAATCTAACAATAAAAAGTACCTATGGGCTTATAAAAAATATAACATGATTGTTACACAGAGGCAAGAAGGAAAGAAAATGAAGCACACCTGGAAAAAATCAACTGAACTAAGTTCAAATCCAAGGAAGAAGTTTCGATTTCAATTTGGACCTTTGGAATGTTTTTCTTATTCTTTCTTTGGATTTATGGCCTTCAACTTTTACCACAAACTATTTAAACAATTTAAAATAATAATAGAGGTGTGTAATAACAATAATTTTATTTAAATATGTCTGAAGATGCTACTTTAAAAGTAGAGAAACACGTGTAACGTTTATATTATCCATCAATAATACAGGTATTTTTCGAAAAAAATAATAAGAAAATTATTACTGGCATATCTTTGAGAGGCTTGAGTCCAATTAAATAAGTCATATAAGCCTGGAAATTGATAAAGTCCCATTATCATGAAAAAATAAATAAATAGTACCTACCATGAAGTAAGCTGGTAACATTTAATGATCAATTAAAAATAATACAAGAGGTATTTTAACCAGGTTCCTGTTTTGTAAAAAAATAATGAGGAATTATTACCGAAATGTCATTGAAAACAAGGTGAAAGGTGTAGTTTGATGTTGTTACAACAACCTTGCCAAATATATAAGCGAAACTGATTTGAAAACTGCACAAAAAAAACAAATTAACCATATCAACACAGAAATTGATATAAAATCTAATATTACCTACTCATTATTATCTAATTCTAAATTAATTAGTGTAAAAATGAGCATCAAAGTCCTATAACTGATAAAATTGGTGACCTTCAACTTGTACAGAAAAATATCAGCAGATTTATAATATTTTTTTACTCTCAGTCTCAGTAGACATCACGAGGAGGGATTCGAATTTTAAAAAACTAAACCAACATAAAAATAATCAAGTTGATGTAAATTTAATAACTGCTCTATCAGTTTTAAGACAATAGTCTTATAATATAAAGCAAATAATAAGTGTATTATTTGTCCTTTATCATCTATTCATATAATAATTCATCAGTAGAAAAAAAGATATATGTCATATATTTCGAAATTTCCTTCAAACAAAAGCTTACATTTAATAGGAAATAATAAGGAACTTATATGTCCGATGGAAAGTTTATAAAATAAATAAGAATTTATTTACACAAAAACATTCCACATCTGAAAAATAATGAACTGTTTATCTGAAAGTGGAACAATGTAATTAATTGCTCATGTCATGAGGCAGTTGAACACTAATCACTTGTTCGCTTATGCGGAAAACTACAAATAATGTTATTTAGAAGTAATTTCAAAATAACAAATTGTAATTATGTAGATAGATTAAGGTAAGCGATCATTAGGCTATAATAAAATAGAACCGATCGATCGAATACATACCATAAGGTGTTTTAAAAAAATTTAAAAAAATAGCAGTAGTCATAAAAACAAAAAAGTACTTGACCCAATATTATCAAATAAATCAGATCTCAGGAAAGGATTTTCAAAAAAACTGCTGGAAATGTAATACCACTGACATTATTGAGATTGAAAGACTTTGCGAAGCTTGTGGAGATGTATTATGTTCAATACATATATTCAATGCAGCAGACTAAACAAACTAAAAGAAATTTGGACCCTTTAGAGCTAAAGACAGTACGCTTAGTTTTGAATTTTCTCAGAGTCACTACAATTATTATTATTGTGAAGTGAATTAGAGAATAGATACCAGCTGTGTTTATTATATGATAGAAAGTGACAGTAATGTCAGTGAATTAGTCTAAGTAGCAGTGAGATTAAGAAGGGGTGGTTGTTTCATTTTGAGGTTATTGCGATTGTAAATATAGACTGAAAATAATTGTAAAGTTAATTGAGAGAAATAAAACGAACTCTGTTACAATTTAATAGAAATAGTATACCATGCAACAAGTTTTATAGACCGCATATTAGTCACGAGTCATATTTTGCACAAACGTAATGATCTACTTCCATAAAAAACTAGAAAAACTATAATTGAACCGTCACACTTTCATGTAACTTCATAATGATGCATAGCCATACAATGTTTCAAGGTGGGCCTGGGTTCAAATCCCCATCAGGCTTTCTAAAGTGTATTTACTGAAACTTCAGCACGCCACTAACGTATCCTCGGGTTATTAATAGCCAAATCTACTTGTATCTAATGGGTTACTTCTGGTCGTGTTAGTGGAACTTTTAAAGAGCAATATATGAAAGTAGAATAAGAAAATTTTGAGAGAAGATACAAAAAGTACAATAATTACTGAATAGTTTGTTAAAAAGATTATTTGATGTGACAGGTCTTCTATGAACAATACAGTTAGTTGAATCAAAAGTGTCAAAGGCATCATCAGACATCAATTCACTGAATTCTGATAAATTAAAAAATCTTTTTGCAGAGACAATTTACAGTCAAATGTAAATGTCATATATTTTTCTCCTGCGCAACACTAGTGGAGTTTATTATACTTTTTAAATGACTTGGAAAGCATTAATCGTGTTTCGTTATTTTAAACATTACACAGCAAACAAAACAATGATTTTTCACTCGAGCAATCAACCAATAAGAATTTAGGATAAACCTTCACTAATCGCTCTAACAATAAAACTAAACTACCCTAAACCCTAATAATAAATACAAAAAGAATAATCCGATTGACCTGGACGTTGACCGTATGTAAGGCTCTCTTACCTCAACGGTATAGGAATAGGTACCATTAAATTCTGCAGAGTTGCCAGCCTCCCGTTATCACCGCAGCTCAGCTCTTCGCTTTCATTCTCTTCTCCGGATAACCATCATAGCTCTTCTTTTTTTCCTGGTCAAGTTTTCCCTTCTCTCTTTCTCAAACGTACGATTATTTACCATCGGTCTTCGTCGTATTTACGATCGCAGTTCTTAAACAGGCAGGAGGCGTTTCGATTCGAGTACCGCAGAAATATGGCAGCAATGCGCAAATCTGACAGAGCTCTGAAATTTTTCGACACATGACCAAATACACATATCCGTTTTGCGGATATGACAGTGATAAATTAGCTGTTCGCCTGGTCAACTTTCGATTACAAAAACTGGTCGCGTTTCTGGTAAAATTACGGAAAAAAATGTAAAAAAAGGAGACGTAAACGGCAGCTTTTTGAATGCAAAAGTTGACGAGTAACGAACATATCAATCAAAAAAATAGCAGAACTTCCAGGTCATCGAACGTAATCTAACTGAACTTAATTATTATTATGTCTCTGAGAATCGTTAAATTAGAGTTGCGTTAAATTTTAATCAAACATTTATTATATTGGAGAAAAAATCAGTTTTAAATCCCATAGAGCAGCAAAAAATTACTCTTATTCATAATTTTATTGCAAAAAACAAGGAATTCTAATATTAATCAGTGTTAGTTGAGTATTAACATTCATTCTCTGTTTGATGACGATTAATTGACAGGGAAATATTCCCCATAGACGATTAGATATTATTCTAAGATAAAAAGTGGCACATTATCCTGTATGAGTATGGTCTCCTTTAAAATATTTACCATTCTAGACTCTAATTTAATATTTTATTTAACGAATTAACGAACCATTATATAATGGATAAATAATTACTGAGAAAGCATCACACTATTATAATACTCTAATCATCATTTCTCGAGAAGTAGTTTACATTTTAAATTTCCACTAAAATCGAATGACACTTTGAGTCAATATTTTGCTGCACCACAGATTTAAAACACAAAATGCGATAACCGATTCTCAGGGTCACATATTAAGAGAAAACAAATTTTTCTACGAAAAGAATTAATAAAAACAAAATCAGTTTATCAACCTGACAAGGTCACCAAGATCACTACATAAGATACGCTAATCCAACAATTAGCGTGAAAAAAATTGCGATCAATTAGCCTCAAAGTGCTAAATGCGATTAACGAAAATAAATCGTACGACGATCTTTTAATGATAGCGAAGGTTATCCAAATTGAAAATGCAAAACGAATGGTGATAGACATGGGTACATCATGTAGTATACTAATAGTAATAATTAACTAACTTATACGCTATCGTTATCCACTGATCACACATAGGTACTACTGGATACGGTAAAATTTTAAACTGTAACTTTCATTTTATCTCCTAATCATTCAGCCTCTTGGAGACTTCAATAATAATCAAATCATACACTCTACTCTCATTAAATAAAACTAATCCTAGCCATGCAATCATATCATATCACTCATAATTTCACCGTATCCAATCGACCATCATCAGTGGTTTTTTTTTTACCTTTCCGCATCAGACCAAACTCTCTCAATCTCAACCTCCCTCCTTACCTCCATGGTGTGTATGGCGGCCATCTTCCTGGCTATCTGTGTCGACAGCTTCTCGCTGGCTAGCTCTCTGGTCAACAGCGGACGGGCGTTGATGTACTGCTCGATGCGTCCGCCGGGGAATATACCGTGCAGCTTGGGACCCAGCCCGCGTTCGGAAAGGAGCGTGAAGATGACCGACTCGGTGATCAGAGCCTCCAGGGCGCCCTCGCCGTGTGTTTGGCCGTAAATGCGGATCAGCACCTCTTTCGGTTGGCCAGCGTGCAGAGGGTCCTTGTGGAACGCCTCGGGAAGGGAAATGTGATAAAGGAGATTCGATAGGCCTCCGCTGGAAGAAAGAATTAAGCAATCTGTTAGTCATAGAAGATCGCTCGATCGATTTTGATTGTTTGAAAAAAAAATTGATCATTACTTGTATTTGTGTATGTCACAAACAAACAGGCTGTTATAATTATTATTGTCTAAACGATCAAGAAATAAAAATGGTCCATCAATTAGTTTGTTTTTGATGGGTGCGATGATATGAGAACTTTTTAATTTTTTTAATTATAGAGAAAAATAAATCAAAACTGTGATAAAAGTTTGGATTAGATGCTCTTCCCACGGCTGTAACCATCATTTTCGCTTTCCATACATAGGCACAACAGCCACCATAACCCCCCACTTTCTGTTCAGGGATACACATAAAAGAAGTAATCCCTTCAGGGCAAAAACTTCTTTGGCCAGCATTTTTGTGCCTCGGCATTTTCGTGAATATACCAAAAAGTAAAATTCTAGATCAGCACAAAATAAAATATCGTGAAGGTAGACTTCATTTTGTTTTTGTTCCGGGAACTTTTCCATCTGCCCTTAGACATCTCAAAAATTTTGGCATAAAAATCATGCGAAAATGTCAAAGGAACAACTTGGATTTTGACATTACGATTCTGAAATTTCATACAAATTTAATTTCCAAAAAGTGATTGTAACTTAATAATTCGGAGGGTGTACAAGACAAAAAATGTTTTCATATTTTATTATAATCAAGGCAATTCAAGTGAGACCATTTTATTTTGTCATTGATCCAGAGGTTTGATTCAAGCAAGAGTGAATTGATTAATGCAGTCAAGAAAACATGGTTGAAACATCGACTCAAAAATTGACAAAACAGTTTTTGCTGCTACCAAAAGTACAATAATTTAGAAACAACTACATAATGGCAAAATTTAAAAATTATGATAAACACAGTAACAGTACAAGAAATATCCAAAATATACTCCAAATCAGCCTGCACACCAAAATATTTTTGGCGCACTACAACACCTGTTGATTATAATACTTAAAGTCTCCTAAAATTTTAGATGTGCTTTCATGTTGGAAAATGGCGGCTCACGTTCAGTTTTTTTTTACCTACAACTTCCTTATTGTTGCAGGTATGAGAAAAAGCTTGAATTACAAAATTTGGGCAATAAAATAGAGAACATCTTTTGTAATAATGCCTCTTTGTCTAAATCTAACAATTTTTACCAACAAACTTACACAATTTGTTACTTGTTCAAAAACGTCTACATTTTTGAATTTAAGAAAAAAATACAAAGAAAAATGCAGTGTAGGTGTCAGTTTATGATTTTACAATATTTTACAGATCCAATCTCGGACATGCAATTTTTTTCCAAAGGCTGCCTAAATTACATTTTAAGGTTACATAAGGTGAAGGACAAGTCAGTAACTAAAGTGGAGACTCCAAACCAAACTTCAAGTGATAATTTTACATATAAAAAACTGTCTGTGGTTTTCAAAGTAAGCAATTAATAATATATAATTACAAACTCATCATAACATAATGTTAATCAAAACAAACAACATCTTATGTAATAATTATTGTTATGTTATAATTTATTACAACTGAATCATTGTTGATCAGTAGAGGTAGACATTGTTTTATTAATTTAATTAGTAAAGTTGAGAGACGAGAAACATAAATGAATTAAATCGATTAATTTGAGTATGCTGTAAATTTGCAAATTTGTAGATAGTTGCTTGGAATTTCCAACTTTCAGGATTCTTATTAGTGTTGTTTCTTTTCTAGCTTTTTGGTTTTTCCGCAAACAAGCAAAACATCTTGTTTATTTTTCATTTATTCATTGATAAATACTTATGCAGAAATTATAATAATTATAAAATGTAAACATATACACCAATCTTATTAGCACAGCGGTAGGGCATGAACTTTCCATTTTAATTTTATCAAAACAAAATCCCCAGACATTATTGACCGAACTGGCAAACATATAAACTGGTTTTATTTGGTTAGTAAATACTAAAGGTAAATGAAAGTCAATTTTACATCAATTTTTATCAGTCAGTTTAAGCTGACGAATGGAAAAGGAATCTGATTTCCTATTGAATCAAGTCAGAAAACAAATGAGGAAAGAGCAGCCAGTTTAAAACAATGCACCTGTTAATATTGTTCAATCTATACTAATATACAAGGTGTTGAAAAAGTATCGGTACTCTTCAATAAATCCTTAAATTGAGTTTTGAGAAAATTTAAAAACCGGTAAATTTTATAATAATTAAATTTACTTTCTATTAATGTAAAAAAATTTATAGTGGGGAGTGGGGGTTCCTTGGTTCAGTAATGATGACATTGTCAATTTTTTTTTAGATAGGACATCCTGTAGGTATATTATTGTATTTTCATATTTCCTGAGAAAATCCAATAAGAATGGTTTTTTCAGTTGCAGTTTAAAAGTAGTTTATGAGGCATAAACAAATAAAATGGCTCGAATATTAGAAAACGGCTTATATGTTCCTATTTTAACTTTTTATGTATAAAATGTACTTGAAATTTTTATACAGGGCGATTTTTCATCAATGAAAATACTGTCGCTGTATAAAAATTTCATCTACGTCATAGGACAGTACATAAAAAGTTAACACACAGACATGTAAGCTGCTTTCCGATATCTCAAGCTGTTTTAATGTAAACAACATTGAAAATTGAAAATAGCTTTTTTCATTTGTTTATAACTCATAAACTACTTTTAAACTGCAACTGTAAAACCATTCTTATTGGATTTTATCAGGAAATATGAAAATACAATAATAAACCTACAGTGAGACTTTTTCAATACCTCTTAAGCTCCAGATCGAACCGTTTGACATAGAGATGAATTTTGGCCTATATCCCTCAAAAATCAAAATATTTATCTCAGAAACTGTTTGCTATTTTGAAAAACCGTGAACACATGAGTATTTTTCTCGATGTATTAAGTAGGTAAATCTGGGTAGGGTAGATCGTTTTTAATCAAGTTCAGCTCATCAAAAAATTCAAATGATCTGTCATCATATCCCTGTATTTTTATGATTCATGACATTTTTGACCACCATTCTTCATAATTTTTTTTTTTTTTTGTTATGGCTATGGAAGTGAAATTATAAAATGGTAAATGATAATTGAAGGGGTAAGAAGCAAAAGGGTATAAGTAACATAATTTAGAAACTGAGAACAGAGCCATCAAAGTCTGCTGGTTTTTAAAAAATCTGTGATATTTATTTTTTAGTCATATTTTGGGAAGTAATAGGATAGGGGCCAAAATTTTTTTTAAATATTACACTCTCATAGTAGTGTTAGGCATTTTTTGAAAAAATGTCACTTATACCCCTTTGCTTGTAGATGTCTCTGAATACTAGAAAATCAGTTGTAGGTAGAGGTCGTTTCTGTAAGAAGTACATAGGCGGTCTTTCAATGCTGCGTCAACTACGTGTAGGGGATGGAAGGGGTGTTTACGATACCTGTCGGCTACCGTAAATCAGTGGCGCGGAGCTTTGAAGCTCTTAACTCAATGAGTGGTTGAGTGAAACTATTATTTTCGGTACGCCACTGACGGTAGTCGAGTGCTAGTAAACACGCCTGGTGGAGCGGGACCGCCTTAACAGGTACCGAATTCTATCTACTGCGCATTTTTACGACATGTACTTCTTACAGAAACGACCTCTATCTCTTTACCACCAAATAAATTGTAATATTAACTTTGTAAATTGACACATTAGTCGTTTTAAAGGAAAATGTTACTTATACCCTTTTGCTTCTTACCCCTTCAATTGGAACATTCAAAAACCTAAACTGGAACGGAAACGTCAAATTGAAATATTGTTTTATCCTCATTCAGAAAGACAGAATATTCTGAGTTTCTGAGATAACAACGATTTAGGGTACCTGTATTACCGACACTAAGGCTAGTACGGGTCAGTGTCGGTAATACAGATACCCTGCAAAGGCTCGAGTTGTTGATCCTCCTTGAAATACAACCAGAGACAACATACTACAAAGAGACCGTCAGATCGACGGACGAAAATGGGTACACTGTTCACGCGCATTCCGGTAGCGCATCGCGCATTGCGGACGATTTCTAAACTAAAATGAAGCTGTCTTTAGATCTAAATTCTCATTTTGACATAATCTGACGTTTAGTTTTGCAATTGTGTAAAATTTGATTTATTTAATTTGAGTATTTTATCAAACTAATAATAAATTTTAGATGAAACTTTACCTTGAAAGTATTTAGAAATATAATTTATAATAATTTACCCAATTAATAACAGTACAACGTAAAACTTTCGCATATTTGTTGACTTTTTGAAAGGTAAGTGCAATTATGCTGTTTCATGCTCTTGTAAGTAATAAAAATTATTTTAAATAAATCGAAAAAACTCTTTCTGAATGCGAAATAATTGTTTTAGGAACCACATTCTGTCTGCGTCTTGGTTTAAAAGCAATTCTAATCACAACGATGGATCTATCAAAGTTATGAATACAACACCCAAGAAAAACTGCATTAAAACACTATGCGGTGTGTTTCGGTGTGTGTTATCTTCTCTGTTTATACTTATTTAGTTTGGTACACTATTGGGCATTTTATTATGTAAAGAAGTTCACGTAACCGGCGGGCCCTCTTCGGAGCTGGAAACCTCAAATAATGGGTCGCTTTTTTGTTGCCTGAAAAACTCTGAAAAAATTCAGGCATATTCTTTGATAAAAATAAGTATTTTTTGTTTCTTGGTGTTTCTCTGCTAAAACTCTTCCTTCTCAGTAAAAGCATCAAATGAAGGTCTATGAATTCTTTGTCTTGATATTTTTTACAAAACAAGGAAGCATTATGAAGAAAAAGTTTATTTATTTTTGTCTAAAGAATATGAGGAATAAAGAAAATTTTTGAGAATAAGAGGGCTAATCATCTGTAGAAGGATAAATCGCCTTCTGACTCTGGGAGTTTTTCTTTAAAACACCTGCTGCTTCACGTGAAACTAATGAATCAAAAAAATTTAGTTTTTTATAATTTTTTTCAGATAGATCCTTTTTCGGCTTCTAAGAGGACCCAGTTACCTGACCTACCACTTCGGTAGATCGAGCTATAGGAATACACATCTTAACCAAGCGACGGCGTCTGCGGTGCACGATCCAGCAGATGGAATGCTTTTATGGTAAAATTATTAACAAGAATATTATTATAATAATATTTTTTTCCTGGAAAAGTCTTTCCATGCTGAGAAAACTTGTTAAATAGAAGCATCTTCTGTAAAAACTGGACCTGTATTAATTTATGTGAAGAAAATTTTGTAGGAAGCATTTGTTACAATTATTTAGAATACTCGTATATATTGTGCAACTATTAAGAATAAAGAAGTTTTATATTGATGCTTCGAAGTTTATTTGCTGAAGTGGCGACACTTCAACCGTAAAAATAATTTTTCAAATAATAATTAGGTATAAATTTAAATTTGAATGTCCCGCGCTTACCAATGATATCTCCGGTAGCCCAGGTAGTCGCCACCGTCGCAGGTTACCTAGAGTCTAACGTGTAATCGAACACTCTATTATATTATCTTTCTCTATGAATACAACCAATGCCAAACTGCAATTAGTAAGAAACTCAGCACCACACGTACTCAGCAGATATCGTTACTGTTCCAGGTTAGTTTCTTTACTCTAACAAAGTTCATTATGCAAGTAGTCATGTTTTTGTTTATTGTTCTATGATTTGTAGATCATTGATTGGAGTAGTTCACTTACACACCTACCAATTGTTTGTGTTTTATCTGGCAGACATGCTTCATTTTATTCAAGGCAATAGTTGATGAAAAATTTTGTGGATCACACGATACCATAAAGGCCATGCAATAAAAATAAAGTCTAAGATATTCTGTAGTCGGTGTTGGGCCCGGTTAGTTTGATCCAAAAAATTCAATAAAACACTCTATAGAAAAAAATTATAGTTAAAAAATTCACACTAGCTCACCTGATATGCTTGAATCCAATATTCTGAGCTGTTACACATTTCCACATTCCATTAAGAAAATCCCTGCAAATTCCTGCGGCGACCTCCTTCATTTTGGAATGGTCTTCAGTGACCTGGAAAAAAATTAAAAAGAAGCTTTAAGTGGAGTTTCTTAAACAGATTCGATTTTTTTAAAAGCATGCTTTTCGCAATAAATGGATCCCCTTCTGCATTTAGAAATTCATCATTTATCAGATTCAAATTTAAATAGCAGTGTTACTTCCAAAATTAGTCCAGTACAGCCCCGTTTTGGCTAGAAATTCTATAGAACACTTCCTAAAATTATGAAAATTTAAATTTAGGTAGTCCACTCCATACCCTCTACTTCAAAGTCTCCCGAATGCCGTACGTTGCTTTTACTGAAGGGGTGAAAACCACCCCTTCTCGGAGGTGAAAATTTGATTGTTAAAAATAACTGTAGAAATCAATATATCTACTAATTTTAAGTAACTTTTCTTCTATGAACTTTTTTCCTACAGCCAATACTTTTTGAGTTATTTGCGATTGAAATTTCGATTTTTTACCACGTTTTTGAACGGCGTTTCATGAATATATCTCAAAAAGTTTGAGCTTTATCGCTAAGACCATTGTAAACAAAGTTGTAGCCAATAAATAAACAAAGAGAATGGTTTTGTGTATGGTTGCTCCAAACCTACTATTAACTGAGTAATAGCTTTTCAAAAGCCAACTTTTGCTTTTGGAGTAAAAATCGAAACTTTCAATCTCAAATTATAAAAAAATTATGGATTTTTTGATAAAAACTGATAGAAAGTTTTTGATAGTACTTATAAAGACCTTCATTTTTATTTTTTATGAAAGGTCCTACCATAAAAACTGACCGAATTAGGACGAAAATAAGGTAGACGCTGAGTTTTTTCGGTCAAAACGGTTAAACGGTCAAAACAGCCCCTTCAAAATCACCCCAATTGAAAATATTTGTTAGCCCTTCTACAATTTACTTCCTTAATATACCATTAGTAAATTCTTTGAGTTTGAACTACGATGAACAAACCTTAATTTTGAAAAGATAACAATTTAAAGTCAGAATTTTTTTTTATTTCTATAAAAAAGTTCGTTTTTTCAATATAAGTCAAAAAATAAGGCAGATATGGAAAATTACAAGAGACCAAAAAGATTGTTTTTTTTTTCACTGAAAATTTTCATTTAAAGTTTTTTTTGTACGTGTAAAATTGAGAGAGATATGGCTCTCAAAAGTTGTGGCTAGTGGTTGACTAATACCATTTTCGAATCCTTCAACCCTTGCCACTTTCCAGAATAAGGGTGGAAAAAATATCAATCCTAGATGAGTTTGTAAGTCTTGCATTTACCTTTAAGATGCTTTTTGGCAAATTTTTCTAGCATCAAAATTGAAGTCAAAACCATTGAACTGTTTTTTGCAGTTTTTAAAAGTTTAAATAAAGTTCAATAAAACAAATTTAAATGCTTCTTTCAACATTTATATCTAATAGGGGTGGTTTATGGTAAGGGTTGGTGGAGGTTCTAGCTCATGAAAAATATTAAATAACATCAAGTTATCTTCACTGAAATTATTACAACAAAAATTGACGCAATTAAAATTTCTACCGACATTACAATTTACTGCCGGGCTAATGTAAGTTTAGTAAGATTAAATTACATATACCGTGTGACAAGTTTCAAAGCAGAACATAGGCAAATAGCATGGGAAATCACATATTTGCAGTTTATTTCTCACCACCTTTATCTACAAGAACGGTAATGGTGTCTATCGAAAGAGAATTATTTTCTGAGCACGTTGATACCAAATACTTAATAATTAACAGTTTTTTTTACCATGCCAGAAGAACTTAAACGTTTCCAAAATTAAAATTGTGAGCGGCCATGACATGCCTAATTCGAATAATTTTGTTACTGTCAAAACAAACATTTTTAATTACCAATACGCGTTTTCCTGAAAAGATTGTCAATGAATAATAATAATGGCTATTCTAATGCGAAACGCGTTTTTATCGCCGTGGTATATTATTAACTGGCCGGCCAGATCTCCCGAGTTAGCAGCTTATCCTTGTTGTGATTTTTCTTGGGATCTTGGGGTTACCAAAAACAAAATTTACAGAGCTAGTCATTGCTGAATGTACACTCGTTAATAGCCAACAACTCGGACAAGTCCGAAGCCCGAAGCACAATTTATAAAAGGGTGGGAATATTGATTTCAAAATGAGGGACTATGTGAATACCTATTTGTTGTACTTAGCTATTGTTTTAGTTCAATTATTTTACGTGTTTATTTTTCATAGTCAATTTTTGGTTAAACAAAATGATGGTAAATGAGGATTTTTTAATTGATTAGTGATGTTCAAGCAGAATTAAAATAAATTAAATAATTGAAAATATTTGCTTTGACAGCCAAAAATTTATCCGAATTTAGCATGTCATGGCTGCTCATCTTTTAATTTTGAAAATTTTTAAGTTCTTCTGGCATGATAAAAAAAACTGTTAATTATTAAGTGTTTGGTATCAGCATGCTCAGAAAACAATTCTCTTTCGATAGACACCATTACCGTTCTTGTAGATAAAAGTGGTGAGAAATAAACTGAAAATATGTGATTTCCCATGCTATTCGCCTATGTTCTGCTTTGAAACTTGTCACTCGGTATTTTGCATACTCGAACAAAGACAAGCATCAATCATCAAGGCTCATACTAAGAAAATCTTTCAGCTGCAGCAAATTTAAAAGACGTTAAAGAACGCCCTTATCAGCACATTTTCAACATGCAATAATTTGCCTCTTATGAGAACTTTCTTATCATCTCAGAATGTACAAGGCAGTGAATTAGCAATAAGATACTAAAACAGAAAGCCTATTGTTTGCTAAATGGATTTCTTGATGATTAACTCGATACAATGACTCTTTCATTGCCTGCTGCTAATGGTATTATTTTTCCTCTACATTCATCCACAATTCGGTCACAGGTCAGGTAATATTCAATTAATATACTGGAGACCAAGGGGGCTATGAGATGAGAGACAAAGATAATGATTTATTATAATGTTTTCAGAGGGAATCATCGCTCTTTCTTACGGAACTCCAATGATGCATTCTTTTCAAACATAGAAAAGAAAAGTACAGGATATCTTATCTGTGTGAAGAAAATTTAAACATTTCTGAATGTTCCTATACATTTTTTTACAAGCGATATAAAAGTGAGGACAACGGCGCAGGGCCCTACTGTAGCTGCCCCCCTTTAACACCCTGTATAATAGCAGGACACTCATTTTTTATTTGCATGCATTGTCCCAAATGCGAGCATATAGGTATTGGTAAGTGAGAACAGTAGGTAACTAGGGCACAGAAAAAAAGGTAACAAGAATAATAAATTACTGACTTACCGGTACCGCAGAGTTTTTAAAATACTTTGCTAATCTCGACATTATTCTCATGGCAAGGCCTTTTTCTATACATACGTTTCCTTATATTATATCAATTTAATAAGGCCTTTAATGCAAATAAACATCCAGTAATAATCAATATGATAGCTTGCACCGACCAATACCTTATTTGTTCGGTCTGATATTATAAAAAGTTAAGTCTAATCACAATTAGGGCAAAGCAAAACAATAAGTAAAGGTAATTTTAGAAAGTGATGATTTATCAAATTTATACAATTTTTAATATTATAAGTAATTGCCTTTGATAGGTTTCTAGTAATTCCTATTCCCAGCCCTGCTAAACATAGAGCCTAGGTACTTATAAATATCAACCTGGATGGGAAAAATCAATAAAATCGCGCATTAAAAAAAAAAGGTCACAGGGATGATACCTACCTAGGTCATGATGCAATATTTCATGAAAATTTAGTTTGTTCAAAAATATTGAGACTAGGAATCCTAGGAAATCTCCCAACATTAAAAACGTGTTCATTGTCTTGATCTTGAATCAGAATTTAGTTTTTGAATTTTCATAATATTTAAAATTTGAATCAAATAAATGTTTTCTTCACCGTGCAGCTGCGCATTGAAACGTCATCATAAAACGTCACATGACAATATGTACAAAAAAAAGTGTAATTAAAATAAAAAACTTACCTTAATATTCAAAGGAAAATAGGCCATTGCGAGTTAGGTTGGTGTCAAAAAATACCGAAAAATTGAATTTCAAAATAAATTCAACGAGCACAGCCGAAAATTCACAACCGGTACGACAAATCGACAGACCGATATTGCAACACCTATTTTCGGTGACTGCTGGGGAATGAAGAAACTTCAACTTAGCTTATTAAATTATTAAAGCACTTATTTACTGAGATAATATATCCCAAATATTGGGACTTTTATTAATAATGAATTTTATCACAAGTACGACGTACTTATAAATAGGGAAATATAAAATATAATATTCTAGTTTAGTTATATCACAAAAATTAAGACTTATTTGGGAATGGGCGGTAGGCGGTACGTACGTCGTACGTCAACAACTTTCGAACGGTCAGAATAGAATGACAGGACGAGACGACACGTCCGCCGGAGTAAGGAACTGGAACTAGAACTAGAGGTAGAGTAAGAGAGAGAACTCTAGTGGAGTGAAACGAAATGGCAATGTGCGCGAGTGGCGAGACTCTGACGTAGACGCATTGAGCCATTGACGTACTATCACTATGACCAGACGGTGCGAGAAACCGGATCATTTGAGTGATAAAATCCGATTGTAAAAATTAATTATTTGTTCGTTTCCGTTTCGTAGTCGTGTCGTCATCAATTATTGGCGTAGTCTGTCGACGATCTACGAGATTAGATGTCTCAAATCGATAGCTCAAAAAGCTCTCGCTCTCACTAACTCGTAAAAGCTCGTTAAACTCACATACAAATTCACTCTGTATGTAATTAGGTTCGACTTGATGTTATAAATAAGATAACATACGGTGTGACACGGTAACAAAGATAACACTCCGATAGTAGGTATACAGTGCCATCCGAAAAGTACACACCATAATAATTATGGGAATTTCAATAAGTCGTCAACACTCATCTGAAATGTTTCAAAAAATTTCAAAGCCGACTAGATCCCAGAGTTTTAATAGTCAACTTTCGTTTTTCTTATGGCCGCCATATTATTTTTTTATGTCGTTTGATATGAAAAAATGAAAAAAATAATGGAAACCAAAAATTAATAAAACTTAAAAAAAAATTTTTTTTTATTTTTATTCTTCTTTTTTCTTTAAAAAAAATACAACTTTTTTAGACCGAATATCATAGAGAAATTAAAAAAAAACATAAGACAAGCAGTATGACTTCATATTGACGTATTTCGACGAAAAAAATGTTGTTTTCTTAGAAAAAAATAATAAATAAATATACTTGGATTTTTTTTAAGTTTATTCATTTCCGTTTCCAAGATTTTTTATACCGAACCACATAAAAAGCAATATGGCCATAAGAAAAACAAGCTATGACAATTCTGGAATCTAGTCGGCTTTGAAAAGCACTTACCAAAAACTAAACAAGGTATTATAAGTAGGTACCTACTATACCTACTTTGTGTACCTGTATGTATGTACTACGCTTTATAATGGAAATCCCAGGTAGGTACTTCTTTGGGCGAGTAAAACAACACAGTAACGGGGCGGTATTATTTAAATCCTATTCCCAATTATATTTCTTTTAAAAATACATGCGAATAACTTCTTCGTTCTTGAACTCTCACATTCATCAGTTTGCACTTTTTGCAGATTTATTAAACGGAATTTTGTAATATTTCAAGATTTAACAGCCAGTATTATAAAGGCTGATTAAGTGAACGGGCAGATTTGTTGGGCCGTTTCTAGAAAAAGTATCAACCATTTAGGTGGGAAATAGAACATTTGAGTGATTCTTGGCATGGAAAGCGATTACAAAAATGTTAATAAAAGTTATTTGACATCGTCGATATTAGCTTTCAAAGTGGTCTCTGAAATCTGTCCGTTAGCTTAATAATGGGCCTTTTATAATACTGGCTGTAAGTTTAATAAATATTTTTTAATTAAAAATACACTAAAACAATTAAATATTGACCAGTTTCATTTTTAAATTAAAGAGTTCATATAGGTCAAATTAGAAAAGGTTAAATGTTGTATAATATCAGACCAATCAAAAGCTTGTAAATTTTATAAACAGCGAGCAATGCTGTGAATAGGAACAATAACTGGCATTTATTAGAATCCAGGCGTGCGCAGTCGTTACTCGGTTCTAGAAGTTATTATCCCAAGTAGTAAAATAATTAAAAAAGATATTTTGATTAAATTTTGTTTTTTATATACATCATATACAAGAGCAGAAAAAGCATAGTGTTATATTCGCGACCATGGCCTTTATATTTACTTGATGATGATGACAAATGACTTGATGACTCGTTAAAGCTCGTGACATATAATGCATCATCTAATAAATAATGGCTTCATAATTGCTCATATACAGGGTGTTAAGAAAATGACGGATAAACTCTTCAGAACATTGTAGAGGACACTCAGTAAAGTACGGGAAAAATAATTTTTTAAAATCCAGAGCTACATTTTAAAAGATATAAGCAAAATATTGAACAATAAATTTGGCAACGTTTAACACGATAATAGTTGGTATTTGGTAATTTCGTCTAATTTCTAACAATGTGGGTAGTCAAGGTATCAAAACCGTTTTGTTGCCAAATGCTTTTTTTCAGCATTTTAGAAAAGAAAAAAAATCTTATTAAATTTTTCTAAGCTAGTACCTAATACATCTTAAGCAATTTTTTTAATTGATAACGATTAAAGTACCCTTTTTATATCTGTAAAATCATTTATTTTTTGCAAATACATACTGAAAAACAAAGATAGTAAAATGTTAACTTTGGCATTTTTTTATCATTTTTAAAATTATTTTTCCCGTGCTCTACTGAGTGTCCCCTACAATGTACTGAAGAGTTTATCCGTCATTTTCTTAACACCCTGTATAACTATATTTTTCTAGATTTACATAAGTCTTTAAGAGCTGTTGACTTGACATTTTAAAAACTTTCAAAGCCGCGACCAGATCCAATTACAGCCATTTTCATGCCATTCGGTATTGAAAAATTCAATTTAAACAAAAGTCTAAAAAATTAAAAAAACATTTATAATTATTCAAAAAAACGAAAATATTTTAAGCGAATGACGTCATAAGCAAAAACCATTCATCAAAAGCCACAAAGTAAGCAATATATGACGTCATACTGACAGCAAGAAATCAAGAAAAAATCAAGAAAATCCCATGAAAAAAAATACGAAATTCCCCAGAAGAATCAACATTTACGACATGCGATTATATTCCAATAAGCGATAAGTTTACACGACTTTTACAAAGAGTACCTACCTTTTTTTGTAGGAAATGAAATGAATTGATTAATCTACGCTCTCGGTACCTATCTAAAATTTTTTAATTCCAGTGGCGTAGGAGTTCAATAAAAGTATCGTGTGAAACCTAAAAAACCCATGATCTACGCCAATGAATTAAACGTCATTACGTCGGCTTAATCGGCAAATGACGTAAGCCCATTAATTTTCAAAAAATTAGGTTTTAGCGTCATCTCTTAGAAACCGACTAAAGCTATCTGTGTAGAAAATATCGTTTGTCCAGTTTAATACAGAAACACACAATTCTGTGTTGAAAATTTTAGTTTTAGAACATTACATAAAGAACTTTAGTTTATTTTAAGTTTTAAGTGTCTCCTGTAAAATTTGCATTTAGGACTTACGTCATTTGCCGATTAAGCCGACGATTAGTAATTTTAGTACATATATCACTTTTTGTTCCATAAAACCATAACGTCACACCAAATTTCATCAAAATCACTTCAGCGGTTTAGCTTTAAAATCAAAAAAAACAATTTCAGAAATGACATTTTGCCATATTTGGAACCCGAGGAACATTTGGTAGTGAGCTGTAAAGTCGCCTAGTGGTTCAGTCCGCTGCCTACCGAGCCTAAGGTCGCGAGTTCGGGACTCACCGGCTCGTGTTATTTTTCGGATGCATTTTCGAATGTATGTGAAAAATACAACAAGCGACCGAACGTTTAAATTTATAAAAGGCATACTTGAGGCTGGGTGAATGAGTAAGATACTCGAAATCCCGTGTTACGGGAGTGGAGTGACTTTGTCTTACCTACATAGTTAAGACCGATGCTCCCTCCTTTTAAAAAAAGAAAAAAGAAGAAGAGCTGTAAAGTCATTTCAGGGGCCCTGCCCTACTGTATATTAATATTCCTGCATCGTCGTGCTCCTGCATACCACGTGACGTCACATTATCTATTGGAATCAGTCTTCCTATTTCAATGGTGTAAACCACGGTGTATAGTTATCTTACACCGTGGTGTAAACTAATAAATGCAAAATAAAAAAAACATCAACAAAGAAGTGGTTCGATTTGATACATTTTATGTATATTTTATTTGTATAATATGTATGTATATTATTTATGTTCATTTGTATCATGATCTGGAAGTATACAATACGAATCTGCTCACAAGTCACAAATCAAAATCACACACACACACACACAAGAACGTATTAAATAGTATATTGAACTGACTAAGTTGGGAAAGTGTAAGGCCAAGAAAACTAAACTCTTCCCTTCCCTTCATTTGAAGAGAAGAAGAAGAAGAGTAGCTAGTAGATAACCTATAATAATTTTTCCTACATTTTTTTTTTTCAGAAAAGAAAAACAGCAACACGACCACAGAATTGGTTGCCTTACCACGTTGTTAACTTATTCATAAAAAGAAAAATACTCATTAGGAAGAAAACTAACATCATGAGCTTATATGGAGAAAAATTTTTTTTTTTCCAAGCAGTTCCAAGTCCAAATTGTCTCACTTGTGGCGAAGTTGAGGAAACAATTACTCATATTGTAGAAGAGTGTCCAGAAACTAAATTTCTTGGCGGTTTCAATGACATCCACCGCCTTACTCCAGATGCAATGAATTGGTTACAAAGTCTAAAACCAATATGAACTGAATGGTGTGTCTAGGTTTTTTAATGGGGGTTTTTCCCTAGACTGGCTGGAAAAGCGAATGCTTCACCATGATATCAACAACTCATCCTTATATTCTACAAACCGTTCTACCCCCCACAATGATGAAAATTCTACAATATTGTACTTATAAATCATATCCACATCATCCTTCTAATTTAAAATGTAATAATTCATACGAAATATATATATATATATATATGGAGAAAATAAGAAGTGTCATGTTGAAAAACATCAGGAAATGATGATCAAAACAGAAACCCAAGCAGTAAAAGATGAAGTGTTCCTGGATGACTCCTTTGGACAAAACGACTCACGCTGCCATCAATCCTCACTCTTCAAATTAGAGAATACCTCGTCACTTTATCCAATAAAAAACGAACCTGAAGACTTGGGAGATAATCTTCCTCACGTGCAAGCAGAACACTGGGAATTCAAAGAAGAAGAAATTGACATCCAAGAACATAAACCAGTATGGGAACTGGTCGGGCCGAGGCTGAGTAGTAATGGTGAAGTATTTAACAATGGACTTGATGTATGTGACTCTGTTATGGAAAATGAGCTTCAATCTTCTGAAAGTAAGATCGACAGAGAGGCAAATGAGTTTAACTGTGCGCATTGTTCATATAAAACAGACCGGAGGAATAATTTTGTCAAGCATTATATTCGTAAACATAAACAATTTACTGAAGTTTATAAATGTAATGAATGTACATATAAAAGTGGAATTAAACGTTACTTTGTCAGGCATTATAAATGTAAACATTCAAGATATGCAGAAGTGTTCAAATGCCAAGAATGTTCATTTGAAACAAAGCGAAAAGACTATTTCACTCTGCATTACAAATATAAACACTCCAAAGAAATGGAAGTGTTCAAATGTCAGGAATGTTCATATGAAACAGAACATAAAGGTAATATGACCAGACATTTTAAATGTAAACATGATAAAGAAGCAAAAGTGTACAAATGTCAAGAATGTTTCTTTGAAACAAAGTGGAAAGACGCTTCTACTCAGCATCACAAATATAAACACGACTCCAAAGAAGCAAAAATGTACAAACGTCATGAAGGTTCATATGGAACAAAACGTAAGAGCCATTTTACCGTGCACTATAAATGTAAACACTCCAAAGAAATGGAAGTGTTCAAATGTCAGGAATGTTCGTATGAAACAGAACATAAAAGTAATATGACCAGACATTTTAAATGTAAACATGATAAAGAAGCAAAAGTGTACAAATGTCAAGAATGTTCTTTTGAAACAAAGTGGAGAGACGCTTTTACTCGGCATTACAAATATAAACACTCCAAAGAAGCAAAAATGAATAAATGCCAGGAATGTTCATTTGAAACAAAAAATTAAAGTTATTTGTCTCGACATTATAAATGTAAACATTCAAAAGATGCAGAAGTGTGTAAATAAATGTCAAAATTCTGTTGACATAAAAATTAAATGTCGGTTGATTGGACATTAAAATGCATCATTTATATGAGAAATCTGCACAACCTTTTTTTACTTGTGTATCTTCTTCAATGTTATTTTTGAGGTTATTTCACTCCAACCATATTTTAATTTGTTTTGAAAAAATGTGCATGAAAAATGTTTAATAAAAAATAAATCACATAAAAATTGTCAACTTGTTAGTTTCGTTTATTGATTTAATAACATCAGTTAGAAGGAATACAAAATTACCTTAATAATTAACCCCCTTTAAATTTCCTGATCTCTGTTTAAAAATTAAATTCTGTTATTATATTACTTTTTTTAATTTACCTCGGGGGTTGCTGTGAAATTTTGTTTTTTATGTTGGTCAAAACTAAAAATCTCCAGCTATCACTTTCATGAATCTGATTATCTTATGAATGTCTTGTAGCCTTTCAAATATCTTTTGGTCACTAAAATCTGTTCTATATTCTTCATGATAAAGTAGTTTTATGCCTTCTTGATTTTCAATTTCTGTCTCTTATATACATTTTTGCAGTAAAATTTATAAATTAATTCGGCTAATTTGTATAAACTGCCAGCTTCGTCAGTCTTGCTTACATATCACAGGATACTGACAAATGAATGAGAAATGAAAAATTAATTAAATTATTAAATTTAACATGCAACACTGCCTGGTATTTCAGAAGAAGATTTTTGACAGTTTTGCAGCTGATTTTGGAAAGCGATCAATACAATACACAATACAAATTTCTTTATTGTACTTGAATTACAACAGTCGTTGTTTAGTACACCAGCGTCATTATAGAAATAATAAAAACAAACATAAAGACAAACAAGTAAAAATTAAAAACGCACAGCAATCGAGACACGCAGAGACACTAAAGACATCAGGTCTCAATTGAGGTATGGTTCCAACTCTATGATAAAGATGGATCAGTATCGTGAAAGTGATAGCTGGAGATTTTTAGTTTTGAGCAACATAAAAAACAAAATTTCACAGCAACCCAATCCAATAATGACAATAATTATTAGAGAAATATTATGTACTGGCATAACTGTATTTGGATGTTGCTATAAATAATTTCAGTAACTCAACTGTGGTACCTTGACCTTGAAAAGTGGCACGGCCCAGCACAAAGGAATAGGTGACCTTATCAAGGTCAAGATTGTCTCCCCCACCCCTTCCCTTCATGTCAATTTTTTTTTTTAATGTCATTTTAAAATCTAAGTAAGTACCGATAATGTCATTCAAGAAAATGTGGATTTAATCCTGAATATTTTCTCGTTTTTTGGTATAGTCCAATAAAGTTTAAAAAGTCATACGTATCGATTAAGAATACCACATCCTTTTGATAGTTCGATTTATTTTGTTTCATATACTGGTTCTCGTAGAAACCGTCCAGTTTGTCTAAACACTCCATTCCGCATAAATAAGTATACGTCAACATTGGTTTTGAATGAGAATTAAATGCACAACACAGAGGATAGAATGTCATTACGTGAATAAATTTTATGTAGTTGTCAGTGGCTCTCAAACTGACGTAAGCGGTTCAATTCATAGTTTGAATGATTCCTTCAATAATTTACGCTCGTTCACAACTTGACAATTAACTGTTTGACATTTTCTGGTGAAATTAAAAATATTAATTCGGACGGTTAGTGTGACGTCACATCTGACTTTTTAAAGTTAATCCTACTATATGTTCCAACATCATTCTATTCATCCAGTAAAAGCATATACTTTGGATTTGGCTTTCTCTACCCTTGATGATGGGAGTGTATCCTATTTTTCTTCGCTTGACTCGCTTGTGCCTCTGGACCCGCATCACAGTCAGGTTTTCTTTGATGTTAAGTCGGTGTCAAATGGTTTCATAAAACTTGTAGTAGGTACCTAGATAAATTAAATTTTTTTCAAAAAGCTGACTGCATTAATTCTGTTCTATCTGAGGTAAATTGGGAAGAACAATAATAATTGTCTGATGATTGTGTTGAGGTAATTACTGATAAGTTTTATAGTCGACCAAGAGATATAACGAAATGATCTAATTGTTAAACTGTCATATTTTATAACTTCAACAATATTTCAATAATCCAAAATTTTATTCAGGAACATGTTCATACAAAAAAAGAAGCCTGTAGTACATACCCACTATGGTACTCTTCTGAATTGATTTCAGATATTATGATAAAGAAAAAAATACATAAACAATGTTCGATGTTTGGTAGTTTGGCAGACTATATGTTGAATTTAAAAGAATTAAGAGCTATTATTTGTCTTATTAGACAATATAAAATTGATAGGAGTACATTTATTAAGTCTTCTAAAAATATTAAAGCTTTCTGGAAGTATGTGAACTCCTTATCGAAAACCAATCAAATATCTGATGAGATGTATTTTAAAAATGAAGTAGGGAAAAATAGTATGCGGATATGTAACTTGTTTGCAAAGAACTTTGACTTAGTATATCTAATCAATAATTATTTTTTCCATCATCAACTATTTTTCAATATTGCGCTTGATTTTGAAATAAGTTTGAAAGATGTCGTCAAGTCAACTATAAAAAATTTGAAGAATAAAAATTCTATTGGTCATGATGGATTGTCTACCTTTTTTATAAAGCAGTGCATTAGCACGATATCACAGCCCTCACAAATGTTGTTTAATCAATCTTTGCTCTTGGGGATTATGCTAATAATTGGAAGGAAACTAATATTACACTTGTATTTAAATCTGGTGATAAACATAACATAGTTTAACTATACTGGGTGTAACATAAGTACTGCGAAAAATTTTAGGGGGTGATTCCTGAAATCATTCTAAGTAAAGTTCATATGAACATGGGTCCGGAAATGCTTACCCGTTGAGTCATAGCCTCTTAAAGTTGGGACCCTGACGAAGGTTTTTATTTATTATCTCCGAAACCGTTCAACATAAGATGACGAAATTTACCACATCCACTAATGTTTTTATGACTATTACTATCACTATTATCAAAAAGTTCGTTGCTTACCTTTAACCGAAAATGAATTTGCTTTCAATGACATGGGGGCAGAAATTGGCGTTCTGCAATACTTACATTTCAAAGCAATGTAATGACATTTTGAAATGGATTTTTCTCGAAAACCGTGCATCTTATCGAAGTTGAACAAGGGTGACTTTTTTACGCAAAAAGCTTCAATATTCCATAATTCCGCATCAAAATTGAAAAAACTATTGATACAAAAAAATTGGGGTAATTTTTACCCCATACCCCCCAGATTTAACCCACCCTTGGTGAAATTTTCAAAGTGATCTACAGTCTATCTTATTAATAGTATTCTATTGAGAATGCTGGTGTGCTTTGGTTTCTCTTCCCAATTAGTGTCCTTGTTTAATTCTTACAATTCCAGAATTTCTCGAAGAATACAAAGAATTGAACAGAAATAATGAGATCGCATCGAATAGAAAGGTGACCAAACTAAGAAACGAAAAGTGCTACGAGATTCGGGACATGCTTACATTAATGGAGCTGGGAAAACCATATCAGCAAAAACTATGAAAACCAATCCCTGTCTGGGAAAGGAATGTATAATAATCAGTGCAATTTATTCACCAAAAAATCCAGAAAAGTAATATTTGAACAGTTCTGGACGTTAAAAGATGATCACAAACAAAAACTTTTTTTGAGAGAGTGCATTGAAGTAGGCGACGTAAAAAGATGAAAATCCAAAAATATCAAAACACGAGAAAAGTAACAAATAGTTATAGCTTCAAAGTTGCAAAATCTAGAAGAAAGGTTTGCAAACAATTTTTGCTCAACACTTTGACAGTATGTTAAGACATTGAGAATCCTGACAAATCCGGATTGTTTTGAACGAAACAGACGATGAAGATGGGATTGTGGAGCAGTCGTAGTCAAGTGAAGCTAAAATGTTTAGCTTTTAGAGCTTTTAAGAGTTTTAGTTTTCAAGAGAATGTCAACAGTTTTTTTTATTTTTATTAATTATATCTAATTATTAGTAGGTAATTATATGATTTTATTTTATTTTTACGTATTAATTTATAGTATGTTCCATATTATAATAAATATATCTTATAATAATTGTATATTATTTCTTTGTTACTGTTGCTCAGAAAATGTTCACTTTTATTTATTTTTTATGAATGTAAATTTAATTTTTGTTAGTGTTTTATCTAAGCGTACTACTTACTTTTCAACAAAAAGTCATAACCGCCAATGTTTTTTTCAAAGATTATTAGTTACAGTACGGTGCAAGTGCGTATAAGCGCCAGTTTTCCCATTGCAGCAGGCTTGGCACGGTAAGTTACAAGTGCAAAGGGCAATTTGGCATAACCGACACGACATAAGCTTGGAAGGCATAAGCACCAAAATTTTTGTTTTTCATCTATAATTTAAATTCTACTTGATAAATCTTGTGCATTTTTTCAGAACACTTCAAACGTAGCAGAAGCTGTGCAAAAACGTTACAATTTATAGAAAAATATAAAAATTGAAGCTAGAGATAGTTTTTTGGCATATTGTGCGTAGAATCTTTGTAATAGAATTACTTTGGGTAGGCACCTACCCAAGCTATGATTCCATAACTTTAGTACCTATCCAAATTGAATAATGAATAATAAACTATCATTAAAGTCTTTTTACACATTTATTTTCGATTGCTATTTGCATTGTATCATTTGTACACTGTTACAATAGTTACCGAGCATTATAAGAACAGTTGTCTCAATATTTTGCGACAATTTATTCAATATAATGGGTTATTCATGTTTTCTTCCACAACAGCCCAGTTTTTTCCTGTTGTTATTAAAGCAGTATCATCCGCAAAAGATACAATCTGACTTTCTGGTAAGTCAACAGGTAAATTATCAACATAAAGTATGAACAGGAGTGGTCCCAGTACAGTTCCCTCTGTGGAACACCCACATTTACCGCATCAAAATGACCAGCAACATCATTAACTCTGACTTTCTGTAACTTTCCTGTTAGATAGCTTAGAAAGCAGTATCAATTATTATTAATTAATAATAATTATTAAATTTGGATTTAATTAGTGCACTATTTTAGATTTTCTTTATCCAGTAACACAGTGAACAAAGCGACAAGGGAGACAAGTTTGTTTTCCCTGTCTGATGACTCAAAGTTGGGAAAAAAATTCTCAAAAAAGATGACATTAAATCTAAATCTATCAAATATTTGAACATCCTTGGAAATGGAAATGGTGTTCCCACACCACAGTAATCATGATGCATGACGCACGACATTCGAATTATAATAAAATAATTATCTCATAATAATTTTATTAGGTCATTCTCTAGAGCTGCAGTTCCAAAGGGAATTATTATAGAAATTGAAAGTTGATAGTATTGTTTTATGTTTACACAGTCAGTAATTCATTATTAATAATTTATCTTATCTCTGGTATTATTACAGTAAATAGGAATGTTATTGTTTGAATGGGAATCAGTAGGTAGGTATGTATAGTAAAAATCACCTTTTTATACTTATGATATATTTTATTTTAATAGTTATTATATTTACTATACAATAATTTATAAATTGCAGCACTATAATTAAATCATAATTTACAATCAATAAAAACAATTACAGCAGTCTAAACTTATAATCGTATTATTCTCATCATTTCTTGCTTTTTCAATACCAGAATAATTGTTTAGGTACGTGTTTTACTAAATAAAATAATGGACTAGATAATATCATTAAAACAAAAATATTCACAACAGACTAGAATTGTTCATAACATAGTTATACCATCTATTGTTTATACGGACTTCCATGGTATCATTTTTATATTTAGGGCAACAAGTATAAAATATTGTTTCATACATTATTATTATACTTTTATGAATAATCAATAGTTAGGTAATCATTGAAAAAACGTTTATCAAAACGGAGCAAAAATAATCAAGTTTTTCAAAATATTTTACCGGATTATGCTGTTTCATTTAAGCGCAACAGTTTTGTTGTGTACCTACTATAAAATTTAAAACCTAAATTAGGACAATTAGAAACCTAAACATTAATTTCCTGGGCGTGTTTAAGTTCATTTTATTAAAAAATATAAATGGTTCCGTTTTGGTAAACATTATAATATTTGTGTGCCAAAAAAATATGCACGGAAACAAATTATTGTAAAAACAGATATATTAGTCCAATAATATCTCACCATCATCAGACAACTTGAAAAAATATTTAATTAAGTTATTAACAGGTTTATGGTGCCTTGGTAACCTCTCTTCTAATGAGACCACTGAATTGTAATATTAAAATTTTAGAATAATCAGAGAATTCATCCACAGACATGAGTAAAGTCCTTGCTGTCACTTGTCAGCAATCTTAATGAGTAATCACCAGATACTTAATGAGTATTACAATGAGTTTAAAAGGAAGTATACATATAAATAGGAGTAAATAACCCATTCACCCATTATATCCCAGGCAAATACAGAAGTACAATAAATACATCGATTCAGCAGTTTTTATATTTAAAGGGAGGTTCTGACCTGATCAGTTAGGTCACTGCCAGCTTATAGATATTTCTCCTTTGAAAATATCATATTATTAGATCATTCGGTTACTTGTTATTTATATAATGAGTCCCACTCTCATTTCTACCTATGTACTTGAAACTGAATTGAAATGTTCAAGATGGTAAAATTAGTAAAGCTTTCATATAGAAAAGGATACTCCATTTAAATAAAAATGCAATCCATCTGGGAATCACCTCAATATAAAAATAGTAGTCGTTCCAAAATCCAAGCCATAAAAATTACAAAAGGTAGACACAATAATTTTATAAAAAAAAGAAAAATAAAAACACAAAACATTACAGTGACGATGATTAAGATAAATCTTTTTAAGTCAGAGATGAATTAATTTGTGTTGTTAAAATTATAAAGAGGCTTTTGCAATAATATTTTTACTGGGCTTGCAAATTGTTTATCTTTCCTGCTAAAAATTATAAAGTCGCACAAATATTGTTTTTCATGTTATAAGATTCATTGTTGTTATTATCTTAATTAGATATAAAATAAAGTGAGATAGCTACATATAGGTTACAAGCCTTGTTTTCTGTATCTTAAAAAATGTATTGAAGTCAACCACTTAAAGCAATGTAAAACAAAACCAGGATTGGACTCAATTATTATTTCTGCCTGAATGCTCAAGAATAAAATTTTATTTGATAAATTTACCAGAAAGTAGAATTTGAATTTTAAATGAATTTATATCTTTTTGGATTCCCTGAATACAAAAGAGGGATTTCACAAAAATGTTATCGGTGAGTCTAAACTATGTAACCTACTCATTTTTATTCAAATTTTACAAGAACAGTGAAGTAATTTCACAGAATTGGTATAAATATTAGCCCTTCTACTATTACAGGGGACTAGAATTCTCAAAAATAGTATAAAATGGCAACTTTCTCGTAAAAAGGGTTTCATGATTTTGATAAAAATTTGAAGAATGATAGTACCTACCTACCAAGAGCTCCAAAAAAATTTTTCTAATAAATTGAGGATTTATTATTCTTCCTTTCTTTTTTTGTAATATTATCATAGATTCAATTGCATATTTGCAGAATCCATAAAAAATTACTCCTTGCTGGTCTTCACTAATATCAGGGTAATTTGATAAAAATAAACTCCTTTCTTCCATTTTCCCACTTTCTTACCCCGGATGATGGATTTGTTGATGTTATTAGTTTTTTTTTTAATTAGAGGTTCGTGTACAATTTTGGGTTCCATTCTTGAATAATTTATAGCTGCATTACCCAAATGTCTTGTTATGGTTGCCATAATGATGGTAAGTGATTATTGGTGACACTATCTACAATGTAATAATTGAGAAGTTTATTTAAACAAAATAAACAATAAAATAAAATATAACATTAACAAATAAAGAGTAAAGATTTAATAACAAAACGAACATAAAATAAACTACTCATTAAATAATAATGAACCCGAACAACATCGCTCTGTATTTATTTTATAGGTACATAATAAAATACGGCAACGGTAACATTTAAATCTTAAAGAAAAGTCATGAAATAAATACATAAAATACGAAGAAAAATATACACGTAGCTGTCGTTGGTTTATATACATCTTAAAATACATGATTTTTTAAAAATCGATTTAAATATGTAAATTTTAAGAGAGTATTTTACGGAAAGAGATTCTTTAGTAATATCATCAATTGTCGGGCATCGAAAACAGCGCATCGTTAACAATTTTAAACCGCTAAAAAAAATAAATCTTTATGATTAAAATGCAGTTCTATACACATAAAGCTTTAGGTATATTATGAAGTTTGGAAAAATATGGACAACATTTTCCATTAATTTTATAATCGAAAAATTCTCATTCGTATTCAGTAACTTCCAAGCCCTCGAAAGCTGCAGTACTCAATAATATACATACATATTTATTTATCAAGTCAATGAGTCTATATTTGTTTCATTACATTGGGAGTGTCACCATTTCGAGCTCGCACTGACATTGGACGTACCAATTTAACAAAACAACCAAGACCGGTGGTTACTTGTGTGTGACGTGTGATACAATAATTATTATTCTATAAGAATAAGAAGAAACAGTGCTGGCAACTTATAAAGCATACAATTGGTAATTATTGTGAAAAAATAAACTAAAAGCATATCAGGACATGATCCATTCCGGTGCCGTAATAGTATAATAGTAGTAGTAGTAACTGTCGTAATGAGATCAGCATTCTTTTGATTTACGTTTCATTACAAGCACAATATTTTCCTATAATATAATAAAACTTACTGCTACACTCTTTTTTATGTATTATCCTTTATACAATTTTTAATGTATTGTACACCCAAACATCTATTCCGAAGTATGATAGTCTAGGTTTATAACAGTCATTATTGATGATGGCACATCCTAGAAACTTCAAATATAATATTTTCAATCTTCAGAGTTTTTTAATTTAAAAAACTATCGGAATATTTAACGCAACTTTCAACAAGACTTTCAAAATCTACTTTGTTTCATTATAGGTCACAACCATTACAAATACAAACTGGAAAAGTTTCCAATTTTATTAATAACAAACGACGAATAATTGTTCTTGAACGTAATGAATCGGATCTGGCAGGGAGGATTGAATACTTCCACTAAACATCAACAATGCAGTCTTCTAAATTCGAATCCGAGAAAAAATCAAGTTATTTTGTAATAGACCAAGAAAGATTGGCAGATGGGGAGAGAAATTACGGAGAGAGGAGGAAAGGGTGGAGAGAAAAGAGGAGAGCAAAAGAGAGAGAGAGAGAGGTAAAGAGGGGTAAAGTAGAGGGAGAGAGAGGGTGTACAACTTACAAAAATCGATTTTTTCCCAATTACTTGTAGCCAAAACTATCCTCCATAGATTTTTCAAGGACAAAATTCTCCAAGATTGTTTTTTTTAAGAAGATTGAAAATTTTAGAAACTACACCTGTAGGATTCGATTCATCTCCTATCTGAATTAGAATTGTTCAGAAATGCTGGTCAACAGTGGACATTTCTAGTAAATTTTATGGATTCTTCACAAAATTTGTGTCTAGAAAACTCATAAAATATTTTCATAACCATTACTTCCCATTTAACTTAAAATTTACATGGGTCAGTTTGTATAGGACCCCCTCAATTTGACTCATCCCTGACAAGTTTTCTTAAAAAAAAATGAACAAGAAAAACAAAACCAGTTTTCCCTTTAAATATTATTGTTTTTTTTTTTACTTTTGAAAGGAAATATAAAAAAAATTAATCTAGTTAAGGTAAATTTCGAGTATGCAAATGTTCTTCAAGTAGCCTATCAGTAATAAATCCCTAACAGTGTATTAATTTCAGAAGATCCAAAAAAATAAACGACTTGCTATAAATGACGATGGATCTTACTTGAAGTTAAAGAAAGTTGAGAGTGATCTTGAAAATTTAGATCGTCTTTGAGATATAAAAGACTCAAAATTTGTGAAAAATTAACAATTTACTAAAGAAGTCCAACATGTCTTGAATAATAATAATATTCTGGTAATGTAGGTAGGTATCTGAAAAATCTAAAATTGCTGACAAATTATTATTAAATACTGTCTCGTGAAAATTTCAGATTGCTCAATTTTCATGTCCTCTGATATTATCTGTTACCATTCTAAAAAAGATGATTGTTAGTGAACTCTTAAAAGAACACATGTTCATTTTAGTATTTTTCTTGGATATATTTCTGAGAAATAGTTGAAACACCTTTGTTTTAATAGGTAGGTATTGTTTAAAGGTAAATAAAATTTTATTAAGGGGTAGGTAGGTGAAATATCTTGATTCAAAAATTTAAATACAAGCTTTTATGATAGCTTATAAGAAGGTTAATTCCATACCCAAATGAAAAGAAAAATTAGTTAAGGCAACAAATGCCACACTGCAAGTACAAGGAATTACAGGAAACAGTTTATGATATCGCTCTATTGTCAAGGTAATGGCAATCCCTTTTCATCAGTTTTATTTATTTATTTATTTATTTATTTCATAAACGGGAAACCCCCATTAAATAATAATTTAACAATAATAGTTTTTTAAAAAAGCTACACTTCATTGTCTTTTTTAAATAAAAAACTTTGGAAAAGAATAAAGATATTAGGTATATTTGTTTATAAGAGAAAAGAGCTAAAATTTTCACTATTTTTCAATGAAAAATCTGAAGGAGTTTTTCCGGAAAAATTGATTATTCTTTTTCACCAGCTTATTAGTTAAACTTGTTACCTTTTTCTTTTCTTGCTATTAATGTTATTTTTTGTAATAACTTTTCTATTTGTCGACTGTTTTTAATTTAACAAGCCTCAATTTGTAGCCATGACCGATGTTTTTTCAATTAAATCAGAATTTTCGATTTTATTGTTTAAATAGAACAATGAAGCATAGCATTTTCTTCAACTAAAGACGACAGGCTTTTTCTATCTATACTGTGCGAGTACTAAGTCTTTATACATAAGTAATAGGTTCAATTTCAACAAGTCACCATTGGTATTATTACAAACAATCCCATTGAAACACTTCACCATAGCAATTATTAATAATTACACTTTGCTTAGGTGTGTTCGTAGGGCATTCCCTGGACTATTACCTTTTGAACTGCCACGAAGGTGACAATATTTGACATTATCACCAACAAACACCTTACAAATGAGCGAACTATATCACCTAACCAACCATCTTTTTTAGAAAGACCAATTCAAGTTTCTAATAGCTTTTAAAAATAAAAACTTCTACGCTCAAGTGGGTGATTTTCAATATGAACAAAACTTTTTTTACTTTAATAATTGTACACAGCTCAATTTACTATAAAAATACTTATATGAAATCATATAAATGGGGACAGTCTACATGTTAAAATCAATAACATCATGCTCGATTCATGTAACCTCCTAATCAACTACAACTTTTTAAAACTAATCATCTCCTCCTTTGCTACTGAAACTAAATTTTAGAATACTTTTAAATACATTTTTCTAATTTCTTAAAAATTTCAACAAGATCCTAATTTGTGAACATATTACTTAGTTACTGTCCTCACTTAAGAAGTTTCATTTTTATCCACAATATACTCAAGGGACATAGCTAAAGGCAAACAATAGTGTAAGCTAGTGCATCATATCAACAATGCCATATGCCGTATCAATTTTTTATGACCGTCTGCCTCGTGTTTTTCTAATGTCTCAAAGTAAATAAGATTCAAAAAACAAATGTTACTAATAAAAAAACAAATAAAAGTGTTTTGAATTGTATGTGACGACGACGTGACTGTTTATTTTCATTACTTAGATAAGATTTATCTGCGTGAAAAATATTTACCGTTTTCAAGGCATCACTTCGCTTCATATTGACGTCACATTAAAGCAAATCGGTCATGTTTACTAAAATCTGGCTATCTTTGAAGTTCCTCAAACCTTTTAATCTTCAAAATGTTATTTTTTATTATTTACCGGCTTTTTTTTAAATTATTTTCCATAATAGGAAGAAAATCAGGGTTTCCCAGTTTCCCACAACATCACCCAATGTGGTGAGGACCTATAGTTCGTCACCCTCCCCATCCCGCCCTCTTAACATCTTTACTTTAAATGTTACGGAAAATATCAAATAAAATAGAAAAGTTGCAAGGTTTCATTCCTTGATGGACCAGTGAAGGATCAAGAGTTCAGTAATGAAACCTTACAGATCTTATGTATTTATAAAATAAGCGGTGGTTGATAAGCACGACACTGCAATGGGAAGCAATCAATGTTTATCAACAAGAGTTTGCCATGACCAGAATATAAGGCCCTGTGTTTTGTTTACATATAAACAATACACTAGCATTGGCCCTCACCCTTGAAAGGATAGATAGAGAATTATAATTAGAGGATTTACAGATCATTATTATCAAGATGTAGATAGATCAGATTTAGTTTGAATTAAATTAGATCAACCATGATGCAGTTGTTATCGCTGTTAATAAAAACCAAGTGAAACCTGAACGACTTTTAATCAACCAATTGTTTGGAAAAGTGAAAGAAAGATAATTATTATTTCTTCAAGCTCGTATAACCTACTAAAAAATATAATTTTTATCAAAAACTCATTGGCTCAAGTACCAGCTAAAAACAGGAAGTTATTTTGGATATCAATTTCTATGTCATATACAGGATGAGTTAGCTAAGACTAAGCTAGACAAAGACAATTCTCCCTTTGGAATTGGATTTAGTAAAAAAATCATACAACTTTGTTCATTTAAATAGGACACCTGTATATTTTTACATTTTCACATTGTCTGCGAAAATCCAGTAAGAAAGATTTTTACAGTTGCAGTTAAAATTGTAAACAAGTGAAAATCGCAATTTTTCAACTTTAAAGCAGTGTACATCAAGAATGACTCAAGATTAAGGAAAGATTAAGATTAGGGCTTACATGTCCCTATTTTAATGTTTTATGTACTGTCATATGAGGTAGATGAAATTTTAATACAGGATGATGAAAAATCTAATAATTTTGATCACCTTGTATGAAAAATTTCAGGTACACTGTAAGATAAACCTTGAAAACTTAATATGGGGACATGTAAGCCATTTTCCGATATCTTTGCCCGTTTTCAATGTGATCTGCTTTAAACTTGGTAAATTGCGATTTTCACTTGTTTATAAGTAACTCATTACCTAATTTAAATAATCCAATTTACATTGGAATTGTAAAAACTGAATTACTCAGACTGGATTTTCTCAGACAATATGAAAATCTGATAATATACAGGGTGTCCTATGTAAATAAACAAAGTTGTATGGTGTATAGCGACATTGGGCCAAATAACTTAGTACTATATCAGAACCAGAGAAACGTTGACTAGGGTAGCACATTTTCGGTATCTCAAAAAGTTGGAAAAAAAGTTTGGAATGTTAAAAAAACATATATACCTACTGTGAATTTTACCATTTTACCATGAACGTACAACCGTCTAAAAATTCACACAATTAATTGTTATTAATCCTTCCTCGATTTCTATTCATGTTAATATTTTGTTTCATTTTTCAAAATTTTATTTTTTCAACTTGATACTAATTTTCCCAAAAACATGGCATCCAGCAGCTGCTCAAACATTTCCATGTCCAGTAAAAGTTAACGAGTGAATGCACTATCCTAGTAAGCGTCAGTGCAATAACTTTGCAAACTAAGACCCGCTTCTGGGGAACCCCCTTTTTTCTTTGCTTATTATTATTGTAATTACGTAGGTATAACATTTAAAGTGGCTCTAGGGAACTTCAAGAAGATTACCAGACTCATGGAATAGTGTTAAATAGTGGATTAAGTACTAAATTGTTTCCTAAGATCTGTCGAGTAATATTATAATATGGTCATCTGCATAGTATTTGTGTTCAGATTTAATAATGAATCTACTGAGGAAGATTTAATATAAGAGCTGATCTCCATCTAAAAACAATATAATTCAATATGCTAGTACCTTTGTTGCTTAATAATTTATAATAAATAGTAGGTAATAGTTACAGATCTGATCGAAACTAAGGTTTCCTTTCGGTAAAACTCGAGTAATCCGTTATAAATAGTTGGTTCGATACACTCTGTATATAAAAATAAATAAACAATATGGCAAAGTATTTTTCAAGAGTTCTCCCTTAGGTACATGTTTTCCTTCGTTTAAACTTTATAAGAGACATCAATTTCTTTCAACATTTTGCAAAAAAAAAGTTATCACAATTACATAACTGATTAGAGAAACTGACACCTTCTCTAAAAAACTCTTCCTTAATAATAATAATAATAATAATAATAATAACACAATATTATAGTAACAAACGTCAAGTCTTTACCGAAGGAAACCCAGCTCTGCTATCACAAATCAACCAAGCGATCGCACACACAAAACACATATATGTATAACGTATGTTACAACGGTAGTAGTAGTAGAGCATACACATGGTCTGTATATACACGGATGTCAGACGGGAAGGACTACGTGACGGGCCTGAACCTCCTGCATCGCACCTGGCTCTCCTCCGCCGGTTCGCCGACGGGCGGCGGAGGGGGACGGGGACCCTCGCCAGACGTGTCCGGGGAGCTCTCCGGTGCACCTAGGAGACATGTAGGAACGCCCCTTGTACCCGTGCCTTGAAATAACCACCCGTGATACTAGTCGTGTTTGTGTGAGTATACGGAACTGGGATTAGGAATCGGGAGGTACTTGAATCGGGAGAGGACAGAGTGTGTTGTTTTAAGTGTAGGGGTTAGTACCGCGGGGTTAAATTAAATCAATTAGGACGACTCACCAGCGGTAGAATGTCTTTTGAATTTCAGGTTAAGTTGACTAGGATCTGTTACGTATTTGTCGGCCTGTCTGCGTCTTCTCAGGCCCGGCGTCAGGTCGCCCGACCACGACATGCACTTGGCCAAACGCTGACCGGTAACCGCTACAGGTATCTTCGATATTCGATTGGGATCCGGAGCTGGACTCGTCTTGAAGGAGAAATTAAAATTAGCGCCAGACAATTAATTAATTAGTTAATTAATTAATTAATTAGTGAATAAGCAACAATGATTTAAATCTTTTACAGCCAATATTATAAACGCTGGTTAAGGAAGATAACTCGGAGTTAGTCCCTATCTGCCAGTTAAATAAGCAACAGGTGTATTATAAAGCTTTTTTCAGCTCTCAAGGTTAACTTTTTAACTGCCAGATAACTTTAACTCGTAGTTTGCATGGATAACCTTACTATTCGGTTTTATAAAGCTATTTTTAGCTTGGTTAGGTTAAAGTAGCCGGTTATGTTTGCCTATCTGGCCGATAAAGTTAACCGTCAGATTTCCGCCGGTTAAAGTGGTAAACTGGCATATTATTTTGTTGAATATCAAGATAATTCTTATTGGATCTTAGTTTTTATAGGTTTACATCCTCCCTAATAATTGATAAAATTTTGAGTGTGAGTTTTCTAATAATGAAATAATTTCAATGTTAACTTGTAAACCAACTTTTAATAAGTACATAATAATAATAATAATAAGTATATAGATGCATTTCATTGGTAGGTACTTACCTAAATTAATATTTATTTTAATTTTTTTTTATTTATGAATTTTACGATAGGTAGGTATGAAAATATAAGTAAACACTGCCCTTTTTAATAAAAAGCCAAGTTACAATTTCACAATTAGGTATTATCACTTTAACTAAAGGGTAGGTGTAGGTAAATGATTCATAAAAAAACGATATTCAGGTATGAAAATGAAAGACTAGACACTTCTTTAATCTATTCAACAATAAAAGAACAGAAAATTGTAAGCCATACATTTATTCAGTTAATAAAAAAAAATACACTGATCAACAAATAGGTATAGGTAGGTAGGTACATTTTATAAACCCTTCTTTCCATATGTATTCTTCGATGTCTCATAATGTGGAATAAAAATTAAGTTTTATAAATAAATACTTATTAGGTATTAGGTTCTGACTGCTCTCAGTCTCAACCAAGCTAGTTTACTTTATGTAGGTACTTAGGTAGGTACTTCATTTTATTCATTTTTGACTACGAATAGCGCTGCTCTGAAATGGAAGCGGCGGCCGACGGACCGACGAACACTGGAGCACTGGACTGGACTGGAGTACTGGGACTGGGGCATTAAGGGGGCATTGCTCTTGGTCTGGGACACTGGACTGGTTAAGGCGAGAGCCCCGGTCGTCCCTTTTCGCCTGACATTTACGAATTATTATTATTTTATGCTATCTTCAGTCTTCCGTTGGCCGTTGTTGAGTGTTTTGATTGATTTGATTAGCTTGTAACTGGAAAACGCTCACTGGTTTTATTACTTATGTGTCGCAGTCCATTTTTCACGATTCAATTTTCACTTATTATTATCACTCGCCGTGTGCCGAGAATGAATATCCATTATTACAAACAATAAAATAACGGTAGACAGTAATAAATGCAGATTTGATAATGTTTATTTTCTAAAACCTAACCTTGTCATTATACGAACGAAACGAATTAAATTCAGAACTGTCACTACTGTCAGATCTTATATTTAATTCCCTGGAATGTCACCCGAATAGCGCTTCGTTCGAAGTTCGTGTAGGCTCGTCGCCAACGTAGAGTTAAATATGTCCGACTTCCGGCGATAGGTAACCGCGAGCTAGGCTCGGGGATATCTTGCTTTATAATACGCACGCGGAAACTTAACTCCGAGTTAGTGTTATCTGCCAGATAACTAACTTTCTACTTAACCAGCGTTTATAATATCGGCTGTTAGTGGGTTGGCTGATCTCTTTTAACTTGATGTGTGTACGCAATTTTAACTTCTTTGGAACTGGTAGTAGAAAAACGAATTCGCTATAATAAGTACTGAGTACTTCGAATGGTAGAGTTATATACAATTATTGAACATTAAAGAATTTTTACTATACGTACCATATTTTAAAACGAACTATAGAAAGTATAAAATTTAGTAGCTATGAAAATGCTTAATACTTGTAACTTTTAAAACAATAAATGTGAGTGTGATGCAATCGATAACAGTAAGGTGTGTGGAGAGTAAGTTGATTTCATCTAGGAAGTCGTCTTTCCAATAATTGAAAACGAAGATCTATTGCAGAAACCCCCCACAATCTTCCTTTTCTATGGGGCTGTTAAAAATTACTTTATACTTTCTAGTCCATGTGAAAAATGTGGTACATACAGGGTGTTATTTAAAGGTATGCGCTAAATTTAAGGATTCTACCAATATTGCTGAAATTGGGCAGTGTTATATGTAGTAATAAGGAGCTCCTTTAGCCCCAAGTAGATTAAAATTATTAAGTCCAGTGGTGTCCCGGGGGCATGCTCACCTTTTTGCAAAGAAAAATGTACATTTTAGGACACAAAAAAATATTTGATTTGTTTTGGCTGTAGGTAGGTAATATATGAAATATTCATAATAAGTTGGAATTGCAGCCAATAACACAGGTTTACTTTTTTTTCTTTTAATTAAACCCAAGCTTTCGAGCTTTTCTTTAACTAAAATTAGGATTTATTTAAAATTTTAGGACACATATTTTTATGAACCTTTCTACTTAATCAGTCCAGGAATACACCCTTGAATTTAGTACATACCTTTAAGTAACACCCTGCGTATTAAAAAAAATAGGTGTGTGAAATTTTACGCTTGGGCTCTGTAGATAGTTCCAAGTGCTTGATGCTCACGTTCTTACCACGGTTGTAGCAGATTCTGCCCACGTGATCTCTCATTGACGCTAGAGATTTTCCAAAATATTTTCCTAACGGACAAAAATACAGACAAGAGAGCGAGTTAGTATTCCCCTGTCATCCAGTTCTGAGCTGTTTATAAAGTTCAGTAACAGTTAAAAGATCGATTAAATTAGAGAAAAACTTTCGCATTTTAGAGGGCACTAAAATGCTTCTTTCAGATTTAAAAAAAATTATACAAGCTTCTCATAAGTAACGGATAAATTCATTTTCTGAGTTACTATTTGTAAAATTAAAAATGCTATAGCAGAAGTTTCAGCTGACGCATACTACAAAATAATGTCAACTGAGACTGTGTTTATTGGTTGTGATAACTGTAGAGTATACGATATATTTAATGTTAACAGGTGCAGAAATTGCTGTGGGTACAATCATAGCTACAAAAAATGTATAGATAAATTCAAAAGGCCCCCTTGTTGTTTAAAATGTGCAGGTAATCATGATGGTACAACTTACCTCGGAAATTAAAAAGTTCATAAACTGCATCAATGCAAATAAATATTTATTGAAAAAAAGAAATGTAGATCTGATGACATCAAATCATGTGGAAGCTTCAGGGTAAAATGAGAATTATATTGGACAAAAATTACCTACCCCTGGAAGCCCGAATTTCCATTTTAAATAATTTGAATGGAAATTCTGAATTAAAACCTCTGTGAAGAATTAGCTTTCAATAATATTAAAGAAATCAATGAAAACGATGCTTTTCATAACTCTGAACTATACTGTCAACATAAGGAGTATTTCAAAGAACACGATGGAGCTTGAGGCTCTTCCAGAAACTTTCCAAAACAAACCTCAAATTATTGTATGTTCTTCTGAAGTTTGGTTAAAAGAAAAAAATAATTTCATTGACATACCTGGATACCTATACATATAATTTAAATAACAGTGCGATAAATAGAAGTGATGGAGTAATTCTCTATATCAATCTATATCAAAACTAAATTGCAATATGAAGCAATTTTTTAAGAATACATATAACAACCTAAAGATTGCGAGTCTTAACATAAGCTCAGCTAAAAATGGAAAATTTAAAATTAGTGAACTCTACAGATGTTTTGATTATGTCACTCTGATTCTTTCCTAAAGGATTTTGTTGAATTTAATAACGATAATAATGACATTGTGAACCATCTGCTTGTATGTGACTTAAACATTGATTTACTTAAATCAAGAATATTTTTGTTTTTTACAACACAAAAGGCTATCAATCACTCATTAATCCTTGCACTCGTCCAACCTTTGGATTCAACTCTGGTACATGTATCGATCACGTTTTTATGAAAAGTAAGCCTCAGCAAGTGCTGGTAAGTCATTCTATAGTATAACAGATCACTATATCCAACCATTTTCACATTGCATGGTAACGATGTTACTCGTACTCATAAAGTCAAAGAGATAATAAATAAAAACAAATTTATCAAAGTATGTGAATCTGAGAGCTGGTTGGAACTGTATAATTTTCGGGATCCAGAAGAAGCTCTTGAATAATTACCGAAAAAAAAATTCAATAAAATTAAAGATAAGTCACTTAGAACCAAAACTAAATTATTACTAAATCCAAGGAAAAACCGGGTCACTCAAGAGCTCTGTTGAATTCCATAAATACAAAAAATAAATAATAGAAAAGGCTTTGAAAAGGGATGAGGGAAATTCCGAAAAGAAAAATCAATTTTTAAACTACGAAAAACTTTTGTAAAGTCTTCTTTGAACTGCTAAAAACAAGAAGTATGAACAGGGTATTATGCAAAAACTCTGATTTAAAAAAAATTGCGGCAATATATCAACTCCAAGTTAAATCAAAAAGGAAAAATAAAGTAACAGGAGTTGTAAAAGAAAAAAATCAACAATATAGAAATCACATAAATTGTAAAGCCAACATTTTCAACACCTGCTATTTTAGCGTTGTTGCAGATAATCTATTAATTAATCTAAAACCACCTGAGAATCTTAAAGAAATACCAAATGTACCATTTACACAAGAATCACTTTTCTTAACATCTACTAATGAAACTGAGTATTTCAAACTATACGGCATCTCAAAAACAAAGCTGGGTGGGTGTGATGGTGTCCATATTGAAGCACGCCAATGATTTGGACACTGATATTGTATAGTGAGGTGGGGGTAAAACTAAGGAAAGAACCATCACGAAGCTGGATGGTGTAAGGGAAGTGCGAATTTCCACTATTGTGAAGGGAGTCGGGTACTAGCAGTGCTCGACGAAGGTGTGTAGACCCTTTCCTGCAAGACAGGCAGATCGGCGTCTCTTGCGTGTATCTGTGGTGTTATTGTGCGGTCAAGTTAAAAAGGTTGCCGGAATAAATTTACAGAAGTGTTAATTTTGATAATAATTACCAATTACCAAACAAGTATAATTAGGTATACTTCGTGCCTAATCTACAGTATTCATCGTTCAGTTATAAGGAATTAGAAAGCAGCGTATTCTTCGGTTTAACCATTAATAATTACCAAACAGCGAGTACTCATCAGTTCGAGGAATATTACTTTTAATAATTAAAGTAAAAGTGGCAGTCAAGAGCCCCAACCCTGGATGGTACCGTGACCGTGAGTGTTTAACCATATTGAGTTTTATTGATTTCATGCTAGAATTTAAGTTGTAATTTTGTTGGTGACAAATTTGTAATTGTGTTCTGTTTATGTCATAATATAATATTATAGTGAAGTATTATTAATTAACTCTTCCCTTAATTGATGCAAAGTAATCCTCAAAAGAACCTCCCTGAACCAAAAAGAAAAATCAAATGTAGGTGTCCCCAAAAAGGGGTGCTACAATATACATTCATTTCGAAGTTAGCAGCACCTTATATCACGTCAGTGTTAGTATAAATAATAAATATAAATTTTTTTGAAGGCGAAAATCTGAAAATGTAATATACAGGGTGTCCTATTAAAAAAAAATGCATTGACGTCGTTACTGAGCCAAGGAACACCATGCATAAAAAAATGATACGCCAATAGAACACAAATTAAATAAAAAAATTTACCTGCTTCAGTTTTTTTTATTCTACAAAAAACATTAACTGAGAAAATGAATCCGTTACTTTTGAGAAGCACTGTATAGTTTGGTAGGTATAGGGAAAAAACTAAAATGAATCATTTTATTCGTTTACAAATAACTCTTCCTATAGGTATGCCAGCTAATTAAAGACTTGATATTTTGTACTTAAATTTTTACACATAAATTGCATATACAGTGTGTTCCAGGATAAGCGAATTTATAGGTATAAATGACAAAATTCGATCTATGAACTGAATCGTGGAGATTTCCCAAAAACTCACGATCCTGGAGTGCATTGAACTCTAGGATTCTCAACCTTGTTTCGACCAGAGAGCTTGGACTAGTTTCCTTTGTTAAAGGTAGGCGTATTGAGCCATCCTTCATTCTGTACGAATGTTTTGTATTCATTATTATTATTATTATTATTATTATTATTATTATATTGTATCTGGTGTCTTTCGAAGCTGTACTGAGCTTCGATTCTATGAAACATGTGGATTGTCATAATTATTCGGAGGTGTTCATTATTCGACTCTATTATCGTTGGGGCATGGTTTATTGAAGTTGACCTGCCTGGGAATCCCGAAGAGAAAACATGTTGTGTATTGTGTTACCACAGAACAACTAACACTTTACTATTGATTTTGGTGTAATGATGAAGTAACTTTGGAGTGGAGATTCTGCAGGTTATACCTTAAACATTATGAGGGATGCTTCTGCTCTTTGGTCTTCTAGCTTCCATTATTATCGTTTTTATTCGAATTAAGCACACCAAACAAAAACATTCACCAATTTTTAACACTTAATTCTGATCAAATTTTTTTGTACCAAACTATCTGTCGCCAATTCATACTTAACAGAGAATTTAGGTACTTATAAATATATGGCAACTTAAATTATTTACTCTAAAAACACTAAAAAATCCAAAAACTGATTCATTTAGCACTCAAATAAAAATATTTACCGACGACTCTCTCAATATTTGACTGGCGTTATCTACGCCGCTATCTTCGTCATCCTGCTCGGGACGTTTGTCTTTCAAGATGGTATTGTCAGTCGCATCGAAATACTCTGATTTCTCGTCCATTCCGGGACTTAGCCCGTTCGGCAAGGTCCTTCTCTCTTTACTGTAACATTAAAAAAAATCAATAATGAACAACGGGAAAAACAAATACTCTCAAGACATCTTACGTTTGCTCTTGGAGACTAACAGCGGTCGCCATGTGATTACTGACGTCCCCCGACTGCGACCCGTGCATGCTTTTGTTTCTCTCCTCGATATTCTGCCTGGTCCTGGCGATGGCGGCACGTTTTTCTTCGAGGGCGTTCCTGATGTTTTTCAATTTCTGCTCGAGCCTCTCCTGTTCGCTTTGGAGCCGTTCTTGTTCGCTGCTACTTTCATTCTTCGGATTCTCTAAGCTCGTTTGTCCCAATGGTTTCGCTTGTTCTGACAGTTTAACTTGAGTATTATTGTGCTGATTGTTCGAGACTAACGGTTCCTGACGATCAATACCTCCACTGTCGGCAGCGTTTTGCTTGACGGGGGACTCTGAACTTCTGTGGCCGTTCTTCAGTAATTGCTTTTTATCCGTTTCAGTGGTACTGGAATCAGACTCGTTTTTAATTTTTTTGATTGCGGGATCAATTTTATCCAGATTGGAAATTTTAACTACTATCAACTCTTCGTCTTCCTCTTCTTCTACTTCAACTTGTTCATTTTCTTGCGGCTTTTCAGCTTCGGTGTTGGTGTTGCTTGGTTCAATTATTGTAACCGTCGGGTTCGCGATCTGCACGACGGGCTCTCCATCAAGACTCTTGATCCTGCGAAGTTCCTTCTCTTTGAGGTGTTTTTCCAAGTTGTGTTCGGGGGCGAAGCTGATTTGTTCACGTTTTGGACTTTGCACTTCCTGACCGTCCGACCTCTCCTTGCTGCTCTGCTTCAGGATACTTTTGGTCCTTTCCAGCTTAACTCTAGGTTGGTGGTCTTGGTTGGTCGGTTTCACTTCGGTCTGGCTAGTTTCTTGGTTTGCGAGGGGAATCGGCGGCTTCGATATCAGGTTCTCCTTTGGCACTACGCGGATTTCCAGTTTTCCTGCAACCTGAAAAGATAACGACACTTTGCTACTAATAAACTCACCATTAAGATAGCAATGATTAATAATAATTGTTTGAATTATTTAAAACAAATCAAATTAAAAATTCACCTAGTTCAAAGAGCGACAGGCTTTTGTCCAGTGATCTTTAATTTTATAGATAAATTAAAGAGAACCGATATTTTTCAAAAAGTAAAGTTTCTCAAAGGAATTAAAAGCAGAGAAAACATATCACCTGCTATTTTCTTTATTGTAGACTCGACAAATGATTTATAAAAATAACACACAATAGTAATTTATTTATTTCATTTCTCTAATTATTGAACACACTAAACTAAATCCAACACTTATAATCTTTAGTTTATTACACTATGATTACAATTATTATTATTAAGACACTGTATTTCACTTTATAAGTTTCTTCTCACTTGCATAGAAGAAGTTCATAATAAATTAGACTTACTGACTTAGAGTGCTTGTCTTCTTTACATAGCCAGTAGTTGCATCTAGAAATGACCCAGAGAAATACCGCAAATTCGTTAGTTATTACGAAGGTTCCTGTACGCGAGATTATGTGAGACAAAGAAAATACAATCCAGATCCTTTCCCCCTCTTTTGATAGATATTAATAGAAATTAAACACCCCAGCCTGTATCTTGAAAGAGGGACGCCGATGTGAAAAACTGCATGAGGATTGAGGAACATTGGATTATTTAAATAACAGTGAAATAGATTTCTACTTCATTTAGGAATTTTTCAACAGCCCTGGGAATATGTAATGGAGAAGCTAGATCTAAAAAAAATATTTTTGCGACATATACAGATCGACAAGAATATCTTGGCGGTTGTTTAAGGAGTGAGAGGTCCTAGAACGAGACAGAAAATCATCCCACCATCTTATCTCTTTTAGCACATTCTATGCAATGAATTTTGGTGTAATAAATTTTGAAAAATGTATTGACATCAATGACGTCTAAATAAAATAGACCCTCTTGTTTACATTTTTACAAAATCAATCATTGCCAGCCGCCATTTCATGTTTGCCAAACCGTTAAGTACTGTGACCAGATTTTTCAATACTGTCGTTCTTGAAACCATGACGTAAATATGTAAACAAGACATTATCAATACAAACTACGCGAAATATTCCTTACTAATAATTAAATAACATAATATTACAGAATATTATAGAACAACAATAATGGGATAGACGTGATTTAAATCATATTTGAATATAATTTTCAATGTTAAGAAATGAAACACAAAATGCTCGGCAACGTCGTATGTTTACGCGACTACGATATTTTTACAAATTTTACAAAGCCATTCATCATTTGGAGTGCGGTGTTGTCCCTATTTTGATTTATTTAGACGAGTGTTTTGTGGAAATTAAAGTGTTGCGTGCTATTATTTTCACCAATTTAAAATTATAGACTATAGACAATAGTGCGAACTTCCTTGATGTGCAAGAAAAGAGACGATTTAAACCCAGAAGTTTGTTTTCGTAGGTGAGTACCAGTAAGTAAGGCTATGTTCATATCAGTGCTGTAGTCGCCGCAGGGAAAAATCTTTGGCAAATACAGTAAAATAATCCTCTGAACATTGCAATTAGGTACCTACAGGTGTCCCAGCTTATTCGAAGCGGTCTCTGTAGGCCAAACGATGGATTTTTTCCAAAAAAAATTTGCAAATTCAAGTACAGGATCTAAATGGCCATAATTTAAAATTATTTTGGAGTTTACAGAGTGTCCCATATGAGAGTGGCATATCAAAGTTATGTTTTTTTAAATGGAATGCTCCTATGTTATTGCATTTTTAGATTATCTGAGAAGAGAAAATAAGATTGGCTGTTACAGTTGGTATTTAAATTCAGAAGTTTCTGAGTTATAAACAAGTGAAAATCGTCATTTTTCAAGTTCAAGGCCCTGTATAACGAAAACGACTGAAGATAGAGAAAAACGGCTTACATGTCCCTATATTACTTTTTCATGTACTATCCTATGATGTAGATGAAATGTTTATATAGGGTGATAAATTTTTTTTTAAATTTTGAGATTTCTCCACGAGTCGCCAAATAAAAAAATCAAAGAAAGTACAAATGTTTCTATACCATAGGATAGTACATAAAAAGTAAAATAGGGACATGTAAGCCGTTTTTCTCTATCTTCAGCCGTTTTCGTTATACAGGGCCTTGAACTTGAAAAATGACGATTTTCACTTGTTTATAACTCAAAAACTTCTGAATTTAAACACCAACTGTAAAAGCCAATCTTATTTTCTCTTCTCAGACAATCTAAAAATGCAATAACATAGGAGCATTCCATTTAAAAAAAACATAACTTTGATATGCCACTGTCATATGGGACACTCTGTATACTCCAAAATAATTTCAAATTAAGGCCATTGTGATTCTGTACTTGAATTTTCAAAAAGTTTTTTGAAAAAGTCCATGGTTTGGCCTACAGAGACCGCTTCGAATAAGCTGGGACACCCTGTACTGTGACAAATCTCAACAGTACGTCCCATTGTAAGTATATTAGGTATTATTTTCATAATTGGGCTTTAGGTTCCGGCTTACTATTTTCGAAGTTTTAGATTTTGACAAATCTAAATGTCATAATTATATTTTATATTTTAATTTTACTTTTCAATTTTTATTTGTACTTTACTTATTATTAACTGTGATCAAGGGAATAATCAGTCTCGAAACGTTAAACTTCCGATTGGTAACTTCGAAAATAGTAAGCAGGAACCTAAAGCCCAATTATCAAAATAATCCCTAATATACATCATCGGCGTCAATTTGGTTCAATATTTACAATTTTCTAATTATCCTCTAATACCGTTATCTTAGAAGATGCTCACAAATTAGATGACTTTACAACTTCAACTGTTACACCAGTTCCTTCCTAAGATTTGCGTTCCTGTTTAATTTAGAAATATCTATACATTTGTCTCAAAAATTTCACAAATCACCTTTATTGAGGGTCTAATAAATAACAAAAAATATTATGAATGTCTTTTGTAATCTACTAGTTAAATATGCTAAAGTACCTATATATGTATTGTCTTAGCTTTCCTGTGAATCAGGAGAAGATGTTGCATTGGCTTTCTGTACATCTATAGGATTAATCTTCATGCAGACAGATAAGTACGGTATTCCATTAATCATACAAAACAAAGTAACCCAAACTCGCTTTTTTTGTCCTAAATACACAAGAAATAATAATTATCTTGAAAAACCCTACGGCACTGGCTCTCATTGCGAAGGTCTCTGACAGCATTGCCATTTTCACCGCAATCCTCTGTTTATGCGATCGGTCACTCCTTTTCCTCCTCACACGAAGATACAAATTAGATGATGGATTTCGATTATTTCTTATTTTTATGAATGGAATGTTGGGTCTATTTTTTTTAGACGTCATTGATTGACATTGCTACTTGACATTTATATTTTATCATGTTAGTGACAGTTAAATTGATTATTGCAAACGTAGTGAAAGATTCTGAAATGCCAAATTTTAATTTGTTAATAAAACGTTTTACATTCAAAGCCGTGTAATTATATTAATAACGTATATACTGTATATACATAAATATTTTGTTGATGAATATAAAAATAGTGGTCCTATAATCAAGTACAAAAACAGGTTGCTGCTGCGACAGGCATTAGTGAACCGACTGTTCAAAGGATAGTGGTGGAAACAAGTAAAATCATCGATGGCCAAACTAATAAATTTAGTTCTCCTGGTAAAAAAGAACTAAATTAGCAACAAAAACTAATTTGGATTTCTTGATCAAAGTGTACTGCGTCGAATTATACACAATTTTCATACAACGGAAAAATAAGACAGTCACAGGTTCTCCAAAATTATTTCCCTGCTTCTCCTTCATTTTTAAATATAATTTTAAGTTCCAAATTTTCTTGATGTCTTCTAAGTTTCTTTCACTTCTTTTCAAGTTGATTTTCTTTATTTCAATAAACTAATTATTTTTCTCCTCTATTTCTTTCTGACAATCTTTTTTTTTCTTTATAATTTATTCCCTTCTGATTTCTTTACGTTCTCGTTGCTATACTCTTTGTTATTCTCTTTTGTGCTTCCAAATAATTATTTTCACCTTTTTTTTTTACTTTTTTCTCACAATTACTCTTCAAGTTCCAATCTAATTAAATTTCGTTCTCCTTGCTATCAACATCCTTACCCTTAATTTTTTTATTTCTTGTTTTTTTATTACAATGCAAACAATTCCTTTCTGACATATCTAATTTCTAATTATTAATCCCTTTTACTTGTTACCAGTCATAAATTTAATTGTCCTAATATTCAAATCAAATTAGCTGAACTCAATTTTACATAACAATATCAGTGCAACTGTACACTGTTATCTAGCATTCGATCGGCGCGTTTTCAAGGGTCTTCAAGTTTTCAAAGTGCACAAATAGACAATGAAAACTGTTATGTGAAATTTTTGTCACACTTTCATGGAATTTTTTATAAACGATCGAATCTGACCAAAACTGAAAAGCCATCATATCGTATCACATAATATTGTCATAATTTAACATAAACATTATAAATTTAAGATATTTCAACTAAAATAAGCACAGCCTAAGTTAACATTGCTTTAATTACATCGTTGCTGTCACTGTGTAGTTTCCAGGATCTGGATAAATTATTTTTCAATTTTTAATTTTTAAACAAAAGTTCACCCTGCAAATTTTTGTAGATTGAATCATAAATAAAACTACCTACTCGATTTTTTAAAATCACCCTGTATATTAAGAGAGAAGGAGAGTTGACACTTTTTAAGGGTCACATATGATATGATATTCCCCTAAAGGGACAGTACATATGGTAGAAGTTTGTAAAATTCCTCATGACTCACCCTGTATTGGTAATAATTAATTACTCTTAATTACTCTAAAAAATAACAGATATCCTACCCTTTTTACTGGTTTAGGTTTATTCAAAAAGATAATTGTTTCATTATAATGAAGTACAGGGTGGTTAAATTTCAATGTTTCAATAGTGAACCTCCATAACAAAATTGGCTATCATATTTTGTTTTAAAATTATTTGTGAGAACTCAATTTTTGGTTTTTCCATTCTCTCTCATTTACTAATAGAATTAGAGGGAAATAATTTACGCGTTCTTCAAACGCTTTTTTTAAAGGAATAAATTGTATCAATTAAAGTCCAAATTCGAGCCATGACAAGAAGTTATATTTTTTTTTATGGAAATAATAGTTGACTAATGATGTCCAAGTCAACTTTGGTTCAGGATTAAGTACAAAGTTACTTAGTATAATCTTAGGTTTTATCATCAAACAAAGCAGATCATTTCAAGACATCAACACCATGAAGACATTATATTTTACATAATATGTAAGTTCCACTCTTGAGTACTCATTGGTATTTTCTCCAAATTACCAGTTCCAATAAACACCTTAGCTTTAGAGTGTTCAAAAGAGGCTCTTGAAATATACAAAGTTTAAGAAGGATGGACTATAGCCTCCTCGAGGAGCCAATTGTGGTGAATTTTTGGCATCCTTTGCCAAATTTCACTGTATGCACAGTGAAATTATAAGAAGAGTATCATCAGCATAAAGTAAAGTTGGAATATTTAAAAAAACAGGAAAATCATTTATATAACATAGGAATAATAATGGTCCTAAAATGGAACCTTCAGGAACACCACATTTAAATTTTTTCCAATCAGAAAATGTCTTATTGTTTTCAAAATCATTTAACACGTTGACGACGGCAGCGATGTTTATGGTGTTTTCATTCGAGCGATACGGGCCTTTAAGGGCACGTACCGATACATTTTAATTTACGGTACGGGCCTTTTAAGGCTCGTATGCAAAGCATGAGTGTAGTGTCATCTATCCGAAAAATACGGAACTAAGGCATGCAAGCCGGTAACGTACCGCATTGTTAGGTACAAGAGAACATTCGGTTGCGTCAGGACGGGTCTTGGAAGTCCCGTATCGTTGTTATAAGAGAAAAATTTGAATACGAACCTTAATGGGCCCGTATCGTGTATTTTGGGGAAAAATTAAAATAATACCGGCTTTACAATTCTTTTACCTCGGCTTTCCATATAAAAAAAATTATGTACAGACTCATAAACAACTATAATTATGGCCTATGTTCAATATCATACTAAAACTCTCAAATGAAAAATACCGAGAAACGGGCCAGAAAAGTCCCGTACCGTATATAAGTAATAAATATAACTTGTATACGGAACGGCGCGCAAAAGGCCCGCACGCTGTTCGCAGTACCCACGTCATACTCATGTTATGCTCTATCCATAGCTACATTCAACGGCGCGGTGTGGTAAGAGATAGCGGAATTATGAGCGTCGTAAGTTGGTGAAGGATGCACGATTTGTATGCCGTACATCAGACATAACCGATATGAGCCGTTTTGGGCTCGTTCCGTCGTCAACGTGTTAATTATTATTCTTTGCTCTCTGTTAATCAAATATGGTTTCAACCAATTTAATGCTGTACCTCTAATACCCATATTATGTTCTAGTTTTAATAAAAGAATTTCCAAATTTACACTGTCAAAAGCTTTATGAAAGTCACAAGAGATTCCAATTATTGTATAATTATCATCTAATTTTCGTGTTTTTGTTTTTTAAAAAGCCAAATTGTTGTTGATAAAATAAATATTTTTTATTGAAGAAATCTAAAAAATTATTTGAAATTTTTGATTCTTTTAAATAATTTTTATTTGATTTAGGAAAATGAAATTTATTTATTAAAATTGGCAAATTTTCTGGATCTTTAATTTATCTTCAAGGTTTGTTGGAATTCCTACCTTAAATTAATTATAAGTTTTGATAATATCCTTATTCTTCGGATTTATAATTTCTACTGAATAGTTTGCTTTTATATTTTTGTTTAAAAATTCTAGTAAGTCTTCTTTTTTGTGGTAGTAAGAAATCTTGAAGCAAAGAACCAAAGTTTTCTTAGAAGAGTAATTATTGTGTTATGTTTGCTACCTGATCCTTTTAATTATATTAGTTTTTTCTGATTTAAATTCTTGATTAAGTATGATTTTGTTTGTATTTCCATTATTTTCTTCATATTCAATACCATTAGCTTTGGTGGAAGTAGAGTTTGCAATATTATTTTCTCTATTTTTTGGATTTCTTCTAACTAATTTATCATCATTCATTTTTGTTAATAAGTTTACCAAATCAATATTCAAGTCTTTTAGAATATCTACTTTTCTTTCTAAATTTAAAATACTTGCTTTTAAATTATTGTTGTCTTCTAAAATACCATCAACTTCCTTCTTTATTGTGTCTTAAATTATTTTTTAAATTATGCCAGTAAAATTTATGTCTTCTAAAATTTTTTTCACTTCCATACCTATATTTTTCTTTTCAATATGCGAACGAGTTGATTTTGACATTTTTTAATAAACTTCAAATTTATTATTTATAAGTTTCTCAATATTACAATATTAGCTAGTTTCAGTGTATACCAGTATATTTTCTTGTAGAAGAAACTTTAATTCTTTAGAACAACAAAGAATCAAATAATTTTTTTTTAAATCACTATTTTTAAATATAAAAGTTCAGACAAAATATATAGTTCCCTGAGGTGCCATCAAAGTCTCTGGCCTATCTCTAGACACGCCCACGATGGAACTGAGCGTTTAAGAACATGCGTAGAATGCGGAACCATTCTGGTATTTAGTAGAACTATCAGTTACACTCTTACACTGGCCCGGCAATGTGTCATTCCTGTCATGTCACTAGAATAATCTTGGATCGAATTGTCGAGACATAACCACAATTAGAGAAAGGTAAACAAATACAAGAAATAGGAATTACGAATCCAGTTCCAGAACACTTCACGAGTAATGCCTCGTTATAAAAATCTTCGTCAAAATGCGACATTTTGTAACGGTTGGTGGACATTATTTAATGAAAACGTATGATTGATGATTTTTATAGCGTCTGTAGCAAACATCATACAGCTTGTATGGCAACATGCTACATCGACCAATGAAACACGAGGCATGATTATTGACATAGTCACTGTGCTTGACTACTGATTCATGAGGAGGTAATAATTAATTACTTAATCAGTATCTCCATCTCATTCTAATGCAAATAAACTGTACACTTTCATCTCATTCATTTAATTATTTTCGAGATATTACAGGGCCAGAAAGCTTTGTGAATAAGGGCAAATGAGTTGTACAGGGTGTATAGTGTGGGAGCTTTTGGAATGCTTGAGGCTTTGCAATTTTTCATTTAAATGAAATAATAACCATGAAACAGTAATCACTTGGATCAATGGACAGGAGACAGCTGGTACCATCACCCATAAGAAGCGATAGTTTAGCAACCAGCACCCCTCAAATCTGGGAAGACATCAGACTAAGTCAACCAACACTGAACACATAACATTGTAACCTATTGCTCTTCCACCATTTTGCTATCCCTCATCACGTTGCAAACTATTCTTTTTTTATTGAAAATGCACATGCACTGCAAAAGGTTGAAACCTGATAAAATTAATTGACTTTTCAATTCCAACTCAATTCACTGTAAACAGAGTTGACAAAAGACTTGAAAGATTTTCATTTTAAATTGCTATTCACCTTTTTGTATTTTTATTTTATTTAAAGAAAGCTCTTAGTGTAAAGGGTCTGGATATTTTACGTTCAATCTACAACTACAACAGTCAAGATAAAAAAAAAAATAAGAACAGACCTCTTGTAATCCTTCATCCTCTCCTTGGTCGTTACTCTCCTCTCCTTTGGTTCCCTCAGCATCGGGCAAATAAAGAATAGGGAGACTCGAATACTGCTGAGCAGTTCCGCCTTCTTTCCTCTCCTTCACGTCTTCTCTGGAAATCACGTTGCGCATCACATCCATCTTGAAAACGAGATCATCGAAACCTGCCTGTTGTAGTAACGGGGGCTTCAAAGTCGATCTGACACTGGAACCCAGAGACGGCGTAGACCATGCACGAGGTAAACCCCCTGGAACATCGACAAGTTACAGCTTCCAATAATTCAAAAAGCTACAGGACCGTAAACCAATTATGGTAAAAGTAAAACACTACTCACCGACCAATTCAGGATACTCCTCGATACCCGGTATGTGCACGTATTTCCTATGACTAGTCCTGGAATCCTCGCTGATCCTGCTCAACGGTGGAGCAACTGCGACGGCCTCCGACGCAGTTATGAGTCCTCCGGCTGCGGCCCTGTGCTCGGGGCTCTCGGGTTTCCATTCGTTGTCCGTTGTCTCCTCACTGTCGTCAAACTGCGATTTCCACTGACTGGCTAACGTCAACGCTCCGCCCCGGGTTACCTGACGAGACAACACGATTTATAAGCAAAACGGGTGAAAAATACGACAAAACGGTCTCACCTGTTGACTGACGTTCTCGTCATCCATGACGGCAAACTGAGTCAGGCTCTGATCTCGAGTACCGGACCTGGCGGCCCCTCTGGCTGCCGAAGTTCCCCTTCGTCTCGGCCTGTCTTGTTCCGGAGTGGCCGGAGAATCTACCAAGCTAGCACCCTGCGATTGAGCTGACACGGGGGCAACTCGGAGTCTCCCCAAAGTGGCCACCCCCGACTGGCTCTTCCTAAGCGGAGCGGGACGCTGGTTGGCGTCCGAGGTGCTCTTAGCCGACGCGGGAGCCTCGTTATCCAGCCGTTCCGGAGGCTGATCCAGGTGTGAGGTGGCACGACGCCGCGGAGCTAAAAATTTATAAAGATCCATAAAGTTTGAAGAGATCGAGTTTTAAGGGAATTGTCGTACCTTGCTGTGTCGGTTCAGCAGGGGTTGCATTGCAGTTTTTATCTACGGTAGGTCTTGCGGCATTTGTTTGGGTGTCGGTAACTAGAGGTGCTGTGGTTTCTGTTTCTATACGTCTTTTTCTCGCATCGTGTATCTGAAGAGAGGAATATAATTATTAAATAAGAGACAAGCGCACTCAAGTACACATCAACTAAGTACTTACATCTTTATTATCAGTAGGTTCGATATTCTCTTGATTATTATCAGTGGGGGTGTATTTGGAATGCCTCGGTAGTGTGCTAGGTACGGTCGTTTGCTGAACTTGCCCGGCTTGGCTCACAGTTGTATTTTCGGCGGACGTCTTCTCCCAATCGTACGGGTCGGACTCTTTGACGCCTCGTCTTTTCATGCACCGCTCGAACAGCGATATCAACATCTGGAAGATGAAAAGTGACAGCGTGGTAATTTTTTTTTCGGAGGCCTACCTGATAATCCGGTTTATCGGCATATTCGAGCCCTTGAATGTGATCTAGGAATTGCTTCAAATCGGGCGGTAGATGCTTCAACAGCAGTCGGTGGTCATATTTTTCCTTCATTAGTCCTACTTGTTCCTTGTCTTTCACCTTCCGCCAGGGTAACTGACCGTTAACGAATTCCACCAGCATGTAGAACAGACTCCAGAGGTCGTCGTGCCGTCCCATTTCTATAAACCAAAAGAGGGTTGTTTACTGAGAACCGGAACTGGAACAGCCTATGCATCATTGGCATAGTCAGTGTCGGTCAAAAAGTGATTATAACAATTTTGGCAGTTTTGTGCCACGAGGGGATGGGGAAAAAGGGCATGTTTGAGTTGTCTTGGCAGAACCTAAGTTGTAATTAACAATATTGATTCACGAATTGAGTGAGATATTGCAAATTGTGACTTGTTGTCCTGCTGTCTTCTTGCATTCTGATCTATTTTAAAGGTGTTATGGGTAGATAGCCCAATAGACATTCTATGCCTTCGATGGTAGTTTAGAGACAACAACAGGGCAGTATTGAAATTAAGAGCAGGATTGGAAGGAAATTAAAAGAAAAATGAACGGTAAAATTAAATTCCAATAAATACTTACCCTTATTTTTATGTGCGTTTATACTGGCATATCTGACGGTTCCTCTGAAACCGGCAGCCGCCCTGGGAGCTCTCACTTCACCGGTGGCCGTCGTGTACTGCCTGGCCAGTCCGAAATCCAACATGTAAACTTTCCTCGAATTGTACGGCAAACGTCCCATGGAAAAATTGCTCTGAAATAACGTTCAACGTTCAAAACCGACCCGCTAATAACAATTATTAAAAAAGAGACTCACAGGTTTGATATCACGGTGCAGGAATCCGACAGAGTGTATACTCTCTATGGCCCTAAGTATTTGCAAACCTAACCGAAGCGTAGTTGAAAGACTGAATGCCGCCCTTGGCTGAGCGCGTCTCAATTCTGCTAAGTTGCGACCTTGTAATTGCATAACTACATAATTAAACCTATCGTTTCTACCACAGCCAATAAATCTGAAAAGGACACGGATTTGAATCAAGAAGAGCATGTTTAAAATACGGAGAGCACACTTACCTGCAAATATGTTCCTTGCCTTGCAGTTTTTTCAAAACTGCCACCTCCATCTTCAAGACTTGTTTCGGTTGCCTTGCCGATTCCACTTTTAAAGCCACTTGCTCCCTGGTTATCAGATCTAAACCTTCGTATATTTCCCCGAAACCCCCTCCGCCTATTTTCTTCATTACCTGATGGAAAGAAAAGTCCATGAAATAAAATGAGGACTAAAAACAACAACAGAAAATGTTCATAGGCAATTTTAAATATATTTTACACACTACGGGCGCTGGTGAGGGTGATAATAAAATGACTAATAAGAATGTGATTTGTCTTGTTGGCTACAATAAAAGTATAAAGTCTCCTGAATATCTTATCAAGGCAACCACCAATCAAAAATAGACAAAAGTTGTAGAGTTTGGAAGGGGACATCGAGTGCTAACCTTGAATTTCATCTCGACCGTGACTTTGAGAATGAAAAGATTATTTTAAAGTAAAATATTTTTTTAAATAGTATGTCAAGGAATAAGTTTCAATCACCTCCAGAGGTTACTAGATTTAAATTAATTTTTAATAGAACTAACTAAAGCTCAGATCCAAAATAGTAGTCACTAACTGACATTACTGAAAAACCAATTTCAGAGAAGCGGTACGCAGAAACTGATGTTTAGAGGAAAATTTTCTGCTTGCCGCTTATCTAAAATAGTTTTTTTTTTAGTAATGTCAGTTAGTGACTACTATTTTGGATCTCAGCTATAGATCATAAGATAATTTCATCAGAATCTTCTTAGTTCTTGACATCAAGAAGAAAATCAAGTAGTGGAGAACGATAAGTGTCTAGCTGTTTATTTATTACTGTGGATATTGTTGATTATGTAAATGCTTGTGGATCTCTAGAGATTCGATAAAATCTAATTTAAAATAATGATCACAATGATGTAGTAATTCAATGTTGTTGTTTGCTGTTAGAGTGTGATTGTTTTCTATTAAGTGTTTTGCAAAATTTGATCTTTCTGGATGTTTGAGTCTGTAGGAGTTTAGGTGTTCATTTCATTGTATCTAATTTCTAGGTTTCTACAAGTCTGTCCTATATAAACTGAATTACAATGAGAACAGTTTAATCGATAAATTCCAGGTTTCTGTAATTTAGATAACTTTTCCTTTGCATTCAGCAATATAGAACCGTTGCTCATAAAGCTACAGTAAGTCGATGAGACTAACACTAGAACTTTACTGTTTTTCCGTTTGAAAGATTTTTATTAGTTTTTTATTTTTTTGATTTAAAGAAATTGTATTTTTGATTTTTTTATTAACGTCACCTGAGAAACTAAAATAATTAATCAGATCAGGTATCGCCACAGCACTATTCCCACAAATAAAATGGTAGTTGATTAGAGTCAGATTGTACATAAGATAGTTTTTTTTTAAGTAGCTAAAAGTTTTTCTCTCTTTTTTCTAAAATTTTTTTTTCTTTTAAACGTTGCATATCAGTTTTGTAATCGAAATTTAGTAGTAGAATAATGAAATAATTAAGTTGATATCTCAATAGTGTATTTTTATTTTATTTTTATCTTAGTAAATAATTTTTAATTATAACTTTGGTGTTCATATTTATCACCCTTGACCACCCTAAACACTGAATTTCAAATAAAGAGGGCTCTACTCTTAGCAGCCCCCGAATCTACGTGCCTCACACCTCTCTGACCACTATCATTGCCAAACCGCTCGGCCCACTTGATAGCGGTCCAACTCTTTGACAGTCAGAAGGAAGGTGAGTCTACAAAAACTGGTGTCAAGAGGGTAGGCACCCGCCACATAGTTTTAATAAAATAATTTCCAAATTTACACTGTCAAAAGCTTTATGAAAGTCACAATAAGCACAAGAGATTATTATACAGGGTGATCAGTAACTCCTGCACTCCGAATACAGAGCGATATTAAAATTAGCCCATTAAAATTAAGGATATTCTGCAAAAAGAAATTGAATCCAACGGTTGGTGTTCAAGTTAGAGAGTTTTCCCTAATCCGAGTTTAAAGGTAATTTTTTCAATAACCGTGATAAAGATTAATGAAAAATTCAGGTTACTGTAATGTCTGGAACGGATACCATATAATTCATCAATTTTTTTTCCACAAAACTTTACAGAGGTTACAGAGGAATAGAGAATGTTGGAAATTGATACCATACCTAAATCTGAACGAAATTTGAAGTTTAGCAACCGTGCAAGCTCAACTTGGAATATAAAATATTCCAATGCCTTCGTTACTATGGAAATGAAAATAATAAAAATACCATCTAACCCGAACTTATTCACATGTTCAGTGCAGTGTTGCCACTTTTTACCGCAGCATGCTCTGAGTGCGCGAGTTACTAATCACCCTGTATAAGAGACAAGACACAATTATTGCATAATTGTCATCTAATTTTGAATATAATTCATTTGTTAAATAATTAATTGCTAGGTTCGTGTTTTTGTTTTTAAAAAAACAAATTGTTTAAGACAATGGATGTTGATGTTTAAAAATTTCATTACACTTTGACAGCTAAAAATGTCAATAAATCTAATCAATTTTTTTTGATCAGCTCATATTGTCAATAAAGATCTAGACAGTTTTAATTTTTGTAAACCCAAAAACAAAACTCCATGACTTACTAGTGCTAGTGCATAAATAAAATGTAAACCGTGTATAAGTAAGCAATTGATTAGATCTAGCACAATAAGCCCATGAGGCTGAGGTGCTTCCGGCGATCTTGAATCAGACGGCCCTCAATAAGGAAAAAAAAATTGATTAGATTTATTGACATTTTTAGCTGTCAAAGTGTAATGAACTTTTTAATCATCAACCTCCGTTGTCTTGAATATTATTTAAAATTAATCACTAATGACACTCTAACTAACTTAATGAATAGGAAATCATATGTTAAAAATAAAGTGTCGTTAAGCCATTAACGACAGTCTCTAACTTTCAATAAAAGGAAAATGATACGACCCAGTGTATCTAACATAGATAATAACATCAAAAGAGACCTTTAGCACAAATATCATACAGTTTTTCTATTCTCAAAAGTGAATTTTGAATTTGTACATTATTTTGTACAATCTTTTCCCTCATTTGTTTTACTGCAAGAACAAAAATATTGACTGTGCCAATAACTCTTACAGCCAGTATTATAAAGGCTCATTAGGCTAACTAATTTTGAAGCTAATATCGACGACAAATGACTTTTATTAAACATTTTTGTAATTACTTTCGTGTCAAGAATAGATAAACTCAAAAAATTCCCACTTACACTCGATACCTTCTTCAGAAACGGCCACAGAAATCTGCCCGTTAACTTAATGAGCCTTTTTAATACCTGCTGCTACTATGTAAGCACAAATGGAAGCCGGAACAAATTCCTGAGTGCACTTGTACTCATTATACGAGTACGAGTAGGTAACCAGTTTTTTTTTTTCAAAAGAGGAAACCTAACCTACCAATGATTGGACCGGTCAGGTTCTGGTCAGGCCAGGACATCTTCCTTTGAAAGAAAAAAAAAAACAATACAAAATGCATAATAGCATTTTTAGCTTCAAATCTTTCTTGCTTCTTAAGATCCTTTGTAATACGTTAAGAGTTGCAAAAATAAAAATCTTCTCTCTATTTTCTATTCGAAAATTTTCTAAACAGGTATATTTCTTAAATTTTAAACCAAAGAATGGTACAAGCAGTTCCATCTCTTGTTGAATAGGCTTACTATACCTTATTTAATAACTAGGAGGAGTAAATTTAAATAAACCGCCAAAAAAATATGCTTCTCATTGGTCAATTCATAGGCAAAATTACACCCAGCAAAACTTGTACAGGAAATTGAATCTATGCAACGCTCAACACTACATATACGCTTGTTTTTTTATTGTTGTGTCATTATTGTTTACAATGTCAGCGTCGAATGTGACACATCAGTTTTATAATCAGTTATTTCCAAAACCCTATAAGTTGTTCTAAATAAGTTCTTTAAAAGTTATTTCAAAACCAAATAAGTTCTTTTTGAAGCCCATTCAGTTCTTTTTAGAGAACAGACATCCTTTTCAGAATTTTGAAATTATTTTTGGCTTTCCATTTTCATCCTGCAAACAGTTTCAAGTGCCATTATGGATAATCCTACATCAAGTACAAGTGAGAGGATGTCTCCTCCAAAGAAACGGGAAGAAAAGAGTGTCACCTACAAGATTTTGGAAAAACTACTCTATATGCGTACTTCACCAATAATTGAAGAACATATTCCAATCGAACAAGGTGCGGATTTAGACCAAACAGGGACTGCTGTATGTGATAAAGTTAGTTTCAACAACACACTTTGAATCTGGTCCTACAAAAACAAAACTGAAAAATGCTGTTTATAATACCATTTGAAAAAATTGACTTATCCACAAATTATATATTATTAACACGTTGACTGCCAGGTACGATATAACTCGTAGGTAGCGTTCTGTCAGTCGAAGCCGAGTACGAACTATCTCGTAGTTGACCGTCTGGCTTGTGACGCTGCATACGATCTATCTCGTATGGAAAAGCAGTGAATTAGCCTATACTGGCGTCGAAGGCGAGTCCACTTAATATCTCAGTGGCGTCAGAAATAATATAGCTAAAATCAAAGACTTTAAATATAAAAATGAAAAAATCATTCAAGTTTTATTTAAAACGTAAAAAGTAACAACAATTTCTATACATATGTAGTTAGATCATGTGTATGACTTCTCTAAAACAATTCATTTGGATTATATATGATATTTTTTAAAACAATTTTCCACACATAAGGCTGGATTTTCTTCGCACACTGGGCAAAAATACCTGGTCTCTCGACGTCGTTTTTCCCTTGTACAGACTCGGCAAGGTTTAGTTGGCCGATCTTTCTTCTCAGTTGGTGGTAATGTTTCTAAATAGTGAAAATTTCCGAGGTTGCGGGGCTTAGACTTCTTGGGCATCTTGTCACCAATTAGGTAGGCCGCAACATTTTCCCTGAACTTTAGTGCTCGGATATCTGAGTTAGTCACTTTTCGATAAAGCAAATGGGCATTATGAATATATATTTCTATGATATGTAGAGCTAGCTTTTTTGGCCACCTAATTGTTTTTCGCAAAGCGGAGTAATATGATAGCATCTGGTCAGATCTATCTATTCCAGACATACCATTGTTATAATCTTTGACAATGTTGGGCTTTATGGACGCCCTACCATTTTTGTTTTGAACTTCAATCAATTGAACCTTATGCATATTTGAAATGGTCAACACATCTCTTTTGTCCTTCCATTTGCAAACCACAACAGATTCATTTCTTCTCCTAGATAATTCACCTTTCCGCAACTTTACTGACATCAAGTCCTTTGGATTTTCCTTCCGGTTATTTCTAAGGGTCCCACATATATACGTCTTCCTAGCTGTGAGCATTTTTGTCAGTGACACAGAGTTATAGAAATTGTCAGTATACAGAACATATCCTTTGTCTAAGTATCCCTCCATCAACTCCATCACCACATCTGCGGCATGTCCCATCTCACTAGATGTTTCAGACTTTCCACAATACACTTTGATTCGTAGCACCATCCCATTCGATTCACACAGCTCGTAGAGCTTTATCCCATACTTGTGCTTTTTATTTTTGATATACTGGCGGAAATATAGTCGACCACGCCACAACATCATCGACTCGTCGATACACAAACTTTTATCAGGAACATAGTTTTCATTCATTGTATTATTGAATTGGCTGAGCACGGGTCTTATTTTATGCAATCGATCACTAGTTTGTTGAGTGTTATCAGCAAAATGTAAGAAGCGTAAAATCAGCTGAAACCGATTGCGGCTCATAACTGAGCTCCAAAACGGCATTTTGTAAAATAAATCTGTATTCCAATAGTGTTCGATGCTTGGAAGTACACTAGGTCCCATATGTAGCAACAAGCCAAGAAAAACTTTCAATTCTGAAGTGTCAACTTCAGTCCAACTAACTAGTCGTGAAGACCTTGTCAACGTCCCCTGCTTTTCAATTTCTTGATTAGCGTACAGGTTGGTTTGAACAACAATGAGATTCAAAAAATCCTCTGTAAAAAAGAGGTCAACAAGATTTTCGATGGTTAGGTTGTTGTTGTTCAATATTAGGCCAGCATTTTCTTCAAACTCAAACTGAGGGGGCTCGTGTTCAGTTTGACACCAAGAAACAATGGATTGATCAGAAGTTGTAGGTTGTTGCTGAAAGTCTTCTTGTTCATTTTCATCATTGTTAGTTTCTAAAACCTGTTCACTGTCACTTGTTTGCGAACTTGATCCTGAAGGCTCATAATCTACGTCCATATCTGAATTATCTCGAACATAATCATCCCATTCTGAATTATCCATATTTACGAATTCTTCTAACTCTCTTTCTGTTACTGTTTTTTTGCGAGACATGATAGTTACAGTTATATGTCGTGTTGAAATTTTTCACAAAAGAATATTACTACGTAAACGATACACTGCAATGTTTACAGCACAACATCAACCAGACTGAACTAACGACAATACGGCAGGAGCCGATTTTGCCATTATCTGACGACAATACGGCGTGAATCGAGCTTGCAGGTGTTAATGCGCTGCTTTGCTTCCAGACAGGAAAAAAAAGTGCAGTACGACTTAACTCGTAGTTGGCTCACACAAACATTTCTTACCTTAGGACGCCAACTACGAGATAAGTCGGACAACTTTTTTTATAAAAAAATAAACTTAGAGATGCATGAGAAGTCTAAACATTTACGAAAATATATATCTCGTATTCGATAAAACGCTTTACAGTATGTGGCATCCTGGGTTGAACTTGAAGTATACCTCGTGGCAGTCAACGTGTTAAATGTAAAATAAAAACTTTATCTACGATGTTATGTGTCATATAATACATACATAAAATATATTATTTATATGTTACATTAAATTTGTCACATAAGTATTGCCCAAAATAAAGTACTTTCAATCAATTTAATATGAATGTTAATAATTATTATCCTTAATATTCTTCGAAATATCTATAAATTATTCAATTTCATTCTATTTATATTCAGAAAATCATTCAGCACTATAATACTGATATATTATGCAAATCACAATGATTTGTGATACTGCTGTAGAGTCTCTCCTGAAAAGTGGATTTCCTACACCGAAAACAAGTCCTATCTTCCTTATTAATAATTATTGTTTCAATTCAAATTTGCCGCCAAAAAAAATCTGGTGATTTAATCTGGTGACTTTTAGTGGTGTAAATGATACTTTGCAGTTTACTCCTCCTAGTTATTAAATGAGATATAGTAGTTTCCAATTTCGTGTGTGTTGTAGTAAACTAATGCCCGTATTCACAAACGATAATTTCCTAAATAATTACGTAATTATTTAAATGAGTGAGATGGAGATATGCAGTTTTTTTGCAATAGAATGAGATGGGGATAATTGATTACGTAATTATTTTGGAAATTATCGTTTGTGAATACGGGCGTAAATCAGTAAAATACCTTAAGGAAACATTTACTTCTATTTTAATTACCTCATAGGTATACAGGGTGTCCCGTATCGTTATGTTCAAAATTCTTGAGCATATAGTAGGCTTAATTTTGAGCCCAAAAAACCCAAAAGTGACAGGTCTATCTTTATTCGTTACGAAGTTACAGGCCTAAGAAAATTATGACTAGTAAATAACAAGATTCAACTTTGTAAGCCACGCAAATTGCCACACATGAGTAAACGTCACCGAAATAAACATTAGTAGAGGTTCCCCTGCTCATACGAAATGGCATTAGGATTCAAATAGATGCGGCACCAGCATATTTCGGAACTGGCGTTTGTAACTAAATACCAGAGAGAAATTATTATTTGATCATATTCAGCAAGCTGGTCAAGAGATAGGTACGCGAAAAAAGACGAGAAAACTGTTACTTTTGCAATAAGCCTTCGAGCACAGGCTTGTATTAGCAAGGAATAGGACATTTTTAACACAGTCATGATAAACTAAAGATTTGGTCAATAAAATAATAAAATAAGCTTTATGTGGTTTTCAAAGTTAAATCTGGTATTTACTAGACATTATTTTCTTAGACCTGTAACTTCATAACGAATGCAGATAGACCTGCCACTTTTAGGTTTTTTAGGCTTAGAAATAAGCCTACTATATGCTCACAAAATTTGAACATAACGATACGGGACACCCTATACATTTTTATGTAAAGCACTTGTAAAAGAATTTAAGAACAAAAACACCTTTTTTATCATTAATTTACTTGTTGAAACGAGTATTTAAGTTCCGATTTTAAATTTAGGAGAATACATTATGTATTCTCATTATGTATTTAATGTAGCCGAGTCTACAGTTTGATAAAATTTAAATCGAATTTTGGATTTTCTCTATAAGTTCTCGAAGCGTACCTAAGGTTGTGTTCCAAGAACACAACCAATAGGGCTACACCCTATTACCCAAATATTTCTTAATATTTCTGTCCTTGATAACACAGAGTTTGTCAGATTTAGCTCATCTTTTCTCTAATCTAAATTCACATAAACACTACTACCTAGTCCAAGAGCTAGCTACAAAAAAAGTGAAAGGCTGATACTTTCAGATCGGACTGTATTTTGGCCATAGAAAGCCACTGTACACTCAGCACGCCAAGTGTTGGGACATATTATAATAAATAATAAAATTCACTAGGGCAGTCATTAGAAAAACAAATTAAATGTTGACCATCGATTTTTCAATATCAGAAGGGATAAAATTATTTTTTGATGCCTTGATGTTGGAAAAGTTTCCTAATAATACTGGAAGAATTGATGATGTTAGCTGAAACTTTCCAAAAGTTGACATTTTTGGTTTTACTAAAACAAGTCCTACATCATCCTGTTAATTCCGGATGGGTTGGTTTTCGGAAAAAAGTTTCAGACAAAAGTTGTATTGTTCTTGGAGCCACAGAAGGGGGAATGCTGACAGTGTTGGTGTTCTTGGACTACTCAAGAACATTTAATACTGTGCAGCATGACATTTTATTACAAATTCTTAAAAGTGTGGTGTTTTCAGATCTTGCGACGTCCCTCTGATTTATAGTTACCTGTCTGACAGGTTTCAAAGGGTGAAGGTGGGTGAAGAAATGTCTAATTAGTTATGAGTATAGCAGGGTGTGCCCCAGGGATCCATTTTGAGACCCACTATCTTCACATTGTATACGAGTAAGTTTTATAAACATGTTCAATATGTATTGTAGTCTTCATTAATATGCTGATGACACCCAGTTTTACCTGTCTTTTGTTAAAGGTAACGTAAATGATGCCTTGTATTGTGTGTCTCAGTGTTATTCACTACTTGAATCCATCCAAGACAAAGGCTATTCTGTTTGGGAGTAAGGCTGAGTTGCCAATCGTTGTGCAACATCTGGCTTTAAAATTTATTCAAAGAGAGAACTCTAAAGAATTTTTACTTTACAAACAATAGAGTGATGGAGTTGGCTATCAGTGATGAAGGGTAGTCTGATATCGACTTCTATTCCCTCCATCCATTTTTCTTTTCTTATATTTGTGGGGCGGGGGGGAGGTAAGCGGACATTGCAGATGCAGTCCTATGTATGCAATGTTCAATCAGCTGACTATCTGTAGGTACTGACCATTGTAATTTATGAATTTATCTAAATTAGGTAAACACTATGATAGGCTATAGTTCTCCTAAGAGTATTGTTGGCCAATAAAAAAGTATTTATTTTATGAACTTTTTTGTTAACAATTATGTTTACTACAGCTCTGAAAGCCCTGCTACAAAAAACAGACCCTCTCAATATAATGAAAAGAATTATGGGCTGCCAAGGACTACCAACCTCAGATAATAATAATTAGAGTTGTAGTAGCGAACCTCCACCAAACATTTGTCTTCGATTGGTGAAAAGCCCTTACAGTTATGATTTGTTTATTTACTATTTTTTTGCTTTCCCCTTTCACTTTCCATGATTATTTTGAGCCCCCAGAGCAATCATTTCTTAACGAACTTGCGAATATATTAGTTTATACTATGAAGCAAAAGGGGATTTCTCTATAATAAATATTTGTATTAAAGAATTTCAAGAGTAAGTATAAAATGCGCAAAATAAAAGGGAGAAGGCCTTATTAAATATAAAACGAATATGAATAAAGACCATTTATGTAACTGACCTTCCATCTTTCCTTAACTACATGACCTGGTTGCAGGAGGTCCTCAGATGTCATTTTAATGTTGTTGTTCTGATCTGTTGAATCCAAGGGTCCTTCCCAACTGATGTTCTGTGGCCTGGAAAGAACACACACTCAGTTCCGGGCATTCTCAAAATAACAACATTATTATTTGAATATTAAAACAAAACAAAAGGATCTTCAAACCGTCATAATAGCGCTCAAAAATGTATTTATTGTTGCCTAAAAATTGTCCTTTTAACAACAGTGCTAGTGCACGTAAGTGCTACCAGCTGATTTTTTACGACTGCACATGCGCAGATCGCGCAAAGTATTTTAATATTCCCACTGATATATCCCGGAACGCCCGAAGATTATTGATTTTTTTAGATTGCGAATAGAAAACGTGGGTGTTATACTGATACCACGTGAAGGACCATTACTAAATCTAGCAAAACAAATCATGCTAATAGGAAAATGCATTCAAATAACCCCAATTTAGAGTCTCAATCACGAGTTAAACCACTAGTCACTACTAGTCCCTACAGCATCCAATAATAAATGTCGCCAGAAACTGGACTATTAATCAATTTTAACCCATACAAATGATTAATAATCTGAATTTGCACATTAAATTAATAAATACACAGCACAATTTTCATTTAAAAGCAACATTTGAATGGCAATATCACCTTGTTATTAGAGGAACACATTTCAAATTACACCTTGGAACAGTCCAACAAATTTAAATTTATGTATTATTTACGAGGTATTTAAAAACCACACCGAGATGATAATAATTAAAGGAACGTTGAAACGACATTTCGTAAGCGATCGTTACTGAACACTGTGCTGGTGCTGGTACTAGTGCTTTCTAATTAAGTTATACAAAAAAAGAAAAATACTAAAGGGCACTGTGGAGATGGAGAGAGCATTAGGCAGTGAGAGCTAGACAGAACGTATCCAAAAATCAAACTTGCAAATTATAAATCGGAGCCAAGATTACTTAAATAACAAACAACCATGCAAATTAATTACTGTAACTCATTTTTAGTACTAAATTAAGCGTTTAAGCGTAATTATTCATCATTTCTTACGCTATGAGGATGAAATAATAATCAATAGTACGCTCGCCATGTTTGACACTTGACACTTCACTCTTCACTTCAGATCAGGATCAGCATATCAGATACATGCGCAAATTATTGCGCGCTACGCTGACGATGTGACGGATTGGAACTGGCGCTATCGCGCTAATGTTTAAAAAATAATAATGTACCGTTATTTCCTATTTAGGTACAATAATCATAAAAAAATTTATTTTCATTTTAAGAAAACGGCGAATTTCTTTTTTCCAATTTAATTAAAATTTAGATTATCCTAAGTAATTTCTGCATCTATGTTAATAATATTATTTCTGCGAAATTACGCGTCGTAGGTATAGGTACCTACCTATTAACAGGTTGGTCACTTTCAACTGGCTCACCATTGAGATCTCCTAAACCATATAGGAGATCCAGATGAGTCGGAAAAGTTGCGCAATTTGATCATTTATTATTATCATTTTTATTATTAAGGTCAGGTGGGGTAAGAGCACCCCCTTTTCAAGATAAATTGATATTTTACTGTACCTACTTACATAATAGATGTTCAATTATTCAAATTCTAGATATGCAGTGTGTCCAGTGTATAAGTGGCGGTATATGGGGGTCTTGGAAACGGCAAGAGATACAGGATTGCTGGTTAAATTAGAGAAAAGTTGCACAATTTGATGCTTAACGACAATCTGAATTTTTTCTTTGAATATTTCCAGTCGTTGCTGAAATAAGGTATCCTGAAAAAACTGAAAAATCTAAATTTCTTATTTTACCCATATCTTTTTTATTATTGGGAAATAATGAATTACATAAGTCGTCAAAAGCTATCCATTTGACATTACAAAAATTTTCAAAACCGACTAGATCCCAGAGTTTTCATAGCCAACTTTTGTTTTTCTTATGGCCGCCATATTGGATTTTTATGTCGTTCGGTATAAAGTAAACCAAAAATTATTAACAGTAAAAAAAAATTCAAAAATTTTATTCTTTTTTCGAAAAAAAAAAAATAACTTTTCATACCGAATATCATAATTATTAGAAAAGTAAAAAACCATAATAAAATAATATATGACTTCATATTAATAATGTAATTGGGTGAAAAAATTTTTGTTTTTTTTTCGCAAAAAACACATTTTTGAATTTTTTTTCTTCTTTTTTTCTAACTTTTTTTTAACTTTTTTCTAGCCCCGCCAACAACTTTCGTTTTCGTTGGATCTAGACACAGGTTTGTCTCGTCACTCTCGTCTAGGTTCAAAATTTGATTTGGTTGATTGCTTAAATTTATAGGTCATCTAAAGTGCGTTTTAAGAGTTCAAAGTAATCACTAATCATATATGACAAACAGGTCTGTCATATTCTTTGTGTGCATAATTCTACGTTTTGAGGCTTCTAAAGGCGCGTCCACACTAGCAAATAATTACGTTGTGCGTGGAATGTAGAATGCACCGCAAATATTTGCGCCGCAAATTCTACATTGTTGATGCATAAATTTTTACGTCGTGCGCCGTGCGTCTCCGATCAACGCGTGCGTGCATGTCTGTACATGTACATGTTTATCATAGAGTTCTTTTTCCTTTTTTTTATTTTTCTCGATAAGATGGTACATAATTAAATAGATAGGTCATGAGAGTTCATGACGCTTCTTAAAGTTAAGAAACCAAGTCTTCACCAGGTTTGTTATTCTTGAAAGGAGTTGCCATTTTATTAGCGACATTCAGCGACAACATAATATTATTCACACACAACATTTGGAACTTCTTGTCTACTTAACCCAAACCCCTATGTCTCCATTTTCTTCAAACTTCTCGCCAGAATAATTTCATGTTCTAAATTGAATAATTGCTCTTGACCTTCCGTAGGTAGAGCTTTTGCCTCCGCGCCTCCCCTTATATATGATCTCTAATAGTAAGAGCGGAATATTATAAGTAAAGAGCAGCTGCCTGTTTTGGGATCAACAAATTTTGATTAATTTCAGAAAGGGCCTTTTTTACTCTGGGGTAAGTGCAAGAAAAAAAATTCTGGGGTAATAGTGCACACCCTGGTGATGTGGAAAAATTTAGATTGAAAATTCGCCGCTCTTTCTGGCTCAGCTTCCAGAAAACAAGCAAAGTTTGGAGTACTTACAGGATTTTTGGTGAAAAACCGGCTTCTGTAGTTTGCTTCTCCCAAAAGGACAGAAATCGCATTTCGCCGAGATTGCATGGAAATGGTGATATAGCAGGCACTTATTTATTATTACGTGTATTCATTTAAATAGCGAAACACCAGGTAAATAGAGGTAGGTACTTAATTAGGTCACAAACGGTTATTATTATATTATTTAAAAGCAGCTGCAGTCTCTATGTTTAAAATAATCCGAACCGCTTTAATTTAAGAGGCGTGTCACTTTAAGGTGTTATCGTCGTAAAATCCGGAGAGTTCACAGGTGTAGATGTAGATAGGAAAGTTCAAAATGGCCGAAGTCGCGATTTTTATAGTTCGCACATTTATTTAACGTGGGTTTTCGCTTTCTTCTATGTGGCGTAACGCCGCGTCCTAGCTGCATCCGGGGACTGCGTTGCGTGCGTTGCGTGCGTGCGTTGCGGGGAACGATTAAAATAAAACACATGCAAAGCAATGGGAGTGTCCTCAGTAGACGCGTTTGCCCGCAAAGTCGTACGATAAAACGACACCGCAACGCACGCATTGTTTTAAATTGAAATATTTAGTTTTTTCATCTGTCAAAATCTTGCGATTTTTGCGGCGGGCAGGAATTTTTTTAATTTCGATTGCCTTCGTGCCAAAGCGAAACATTTTGTGCAATAAGAGAAATCTATTTTACAAGAACAAGAGTCAAGGTACACTGGGAATTTGAAAATGTCTCGAATTTAGGTTTTTAAAGTAAGTATGAGGTCTATTAACTTCTATTGTAGACCTTTTTATATTTAACCTACCTGCTATTTATCTATCTATCAAATCTATACCTATTTCTATAGATTACTTGCGTCTTATTGTTTCTTTCTCTTAAGTAACATGTTTCTTTCTGTGATTTTCAAGTCTTTCAAGCTCCAACAACCTACTGGTTTCCAAATTAAAACGTATTTAATCTGAAGCTGCACCAGAAATAGTTGGATTGGAAACCATTTTCTCGCACGAATCGCACGCATTCAGTTAGGACACACTCAAAATTTCTCGTGCGATTTTGCGTTGCGTGCGTTCCCCGCATCGCACGCAACGCAGTCCCCGGATGCAGCTAGGACACGGCGTTAAAGAGATAGTTCGGGCTTACTAGATATAAAGCACAAGCAGATAAAATAAAATGTAAACGGTACTTAGGTACCTAAAAGAGGTAAGGTTATAATCTCTATTTCTCGAGAAATTCGCCTGGAGACCCAATCGAAGCTTGTCTTCTCGCCCGCGCGGTTCTAGCTGGTTTCCCTTTATTTGTTTTTTCATTTCTCCTTTCTGGCCGCTGTTCCTGCGTCCTCCATTCATTACGCCATTTTCAGCAAATAACCTTTCCCTTTCAACTCAGGTGATTTTGATTGACCTATCAGAATTTCGCGTCACGCTCTATCTTTTTCATCACAATGGGATCTCTTCTTTGCGCATGACCCTTCTTTAAATATCTAAACACGTTTCAGGTCACTATTCGCTTGTTAATCGGGATCTATACTGGTTATGGAATCATAAACAGGACTCGATATTCTAAGTACGGTCGCTGGAAAAGAGACGTCGCTAGCTGTTTCAATCTTGTAAAACAATGAGAGTGAAATCTACTTTCGCTTACTGCTTTAACAGCGATAGGTCGTTACAGTCAGATGGATAGAGCTCTTAACGGCTTATTATGTAATAAGTAATAAGCCTACAAAAATAAATAATTAATTTTCAAAATTAAAAAAAGATGATGAAAATTAGGGATTCTCGTTTTTTTTTCAGTTTTTTCAGGATATTTCTGGGGATATTTAAATTTTTTTTTCGTATAATACTCATCTCAAAATGGCGCCACTTTCGTCTAATTTAACCGAGCCCGTATCTTCAATGGCGTAAGATATTCCTATAGTCGCCCCTTAAATAGTTCTAAACCCTGTATAGATAAGGGACCACTCCCACTCAGCCATAGGAAGGCACTATACAGTGTTCAGCTTAAGAAGTGGCAGTAGGTACATATGCATGGGAATAAGAATCTGAAAAATTAAGACTATTTTTTGAGGTATTGCTGAAACTGAAAAACTGTAAAACTGTAAACTGTAAACTTTGAAAAACTGAAAAATCGAGATTTCTAAAGCCTTGTCCACACCGAAAGCAACACATAGGAACATTTTGTTTATGTTGCTTGTTCCTGGAACTTGTTTCTGAATGTTGCCAAAAGTTTATTTAAGTTCCTCATTGTTTACGGTTGCAGCAACAAAAGTTCCTATAAGTTGCTTGTTTCCGTATTTAGCGGCAAAGATCAAAGAAAATATAGAAACATTGGTAAACATTTTTTGTTTCTCAACTGTATTTTTATCAGTGTGGCACGTTGTTGCTTGTTCCCAAAGCTCGAAACTTGCGTCGTGAAGCTGTCGCGTAGTTGCCGAAAACACCCATCTTTTAACTTGACTTCAGGTAGTTCAGTTTATAATAATAAAAAAAAACATTAATTATATCCATTATCGATACATTTTGATATTATATCATCTTTCTTTAATGAACTTAAAAGACGTATGACACCATGTGACTTTCTGTCTAAAAGACTTGGTCTAGTCCAACATTTACGGACTCGTTTTTGTGTTTTTGTAAAATAATTACAATTGCAGTTGCTGCTGCCTGTAAATCTTCTTCGTCGTACCACATTATTTAGAAACATACACTGCACTGATGGTGTAGACACAACGTTTCCTGTTGCAGCAACACAACGAAACATTCGCAAAACTGAATTACCTTGGTGTGGACAGAATGTTTATGGAACTTTTTCTGTTGTTTCTGTTTCCATAAACAGGTTGCGGCAACTAGCAACAAAATGTTCCTCTGTGTTTCTTTGGTGTGGACAAAGCTTTATGTTAGCCAACCGTTTTTATTGTTGGGAATTATTGAATAATTTTTTGTAGGTTTACAAAAGTCACCAAAAGCCATCCATTAGACGTTACAAAAATTTTCAAAGTCGACTTGATCCCATAGTTTTCATAGCCAACTTCAGTTCTTCTTATGGTCGCCATATTGTTTCTTTATGTCATTCGGTATAAAAAATCATGGAAACCAAAAATTATTAACACTAAAAAAGTTCAAATTTTTTTTTTCGAAAAAAAGTGTGTTTGTATGTTTATAACTTAGGCGAAAGGTAGAAAACATAAAAATAATTTCTGTTTTCTATAAATTTTTGCTCTAAAACACTTTTTTTTTTCGAGGAGTACAGCAGTTGAACTTGGAAGAAAAAATCTATTTCATTGATGTTGAATTTTGAATCTCAATATCTTGAAGATATTGTGCTCAATTCAAGGCGGCAGAGTCACACGTTATTAATGATGTAATTTTTTTGTCAGTTTTAGTCCCTGACGTCATATTACCAAAAAAAGACGCGATTACTGTCGCAATTTCGTGAAATAAAACGATGGAACTTGAATCTAGTTACTCTCTACCAAGCTGCATGCCTAATTGAGTTCCAAGAGGATAGTATCCTGGTGTTGTGTTGACTGTCCAGAATTTTAGAGGAACTTTTTTGCGATACATTTCAAATTTTCGAGGGACAGGAAAGGAAATGTTGTGAAAACAAGAAGTGGCAGAGCAAAGAGACGTACTGAAAAGCTGACAATGTTATGCAAAACGATCCTCACACATCAGTTCGTCATCTAGCCCAGCAAATTGATGTTTCTGTGGGAACCTGTCATAAGCTACCTATTTAGGAAAGATGCTCATTTGTATCCTTATCGAGTGACGGTGGTGCAGGAGTTGTTACCTCGTGATTTGGCATAATTGAAATGCAGGATCGAGAAGAAGTAGTTCACCGAGATAAATGATACACCTGAACTGTTACAAAGTCCCTTCGTGGAGTAAGAAACCGTGTATTAAAATATGGCCAGGAGGGTACATGGAGGGCACTTATTCGCTCACCTCCTAAATTAATTAATTGATTTTATTTATCTGCTTTGAGATATTTTGATTAATTTTATGAAAAATAGATAAATATTCACAGTAAACGCTCAAAATACGTTAAATTTTTTTGAATAGGTACATTTTGTCTTTTTACAGAAATTTAAAAATATAAAATTTCAAAATAAGTTTATAGTGACTTTAATTTATACTTTATTACGGTCTCATACTTATAGCAACTGTCAATGCAAATAGACCAAAGTATGCAGTTTTTATGATGTAATCTCGTTTGTAAAAAATCAAAATATCTCAAAAACTATTATACAGGGTGTCCTAGGTGTCCCAGCTTATTCGAAGCGGTCTCTGTAGGCCAAACGATGAACTTTTTCAAAAAACTTTTTGCAAATTCAAGTACAGAATCACAATGGGAATTATTTAAAATTATTTTGGACTACTTATACAGAGTGTCCCATATAAGAGGGGCATATAAATAAAAGTTTTTTTAAATGGAATGCTCCTATGTTATTGCATTTTTAGATTGTCTGAGAAGAGAAAATAAGATTGGCTTTTACAGTTGGTGTTTAAATTCAGAAGTTTTTGAGTTATAAACAAGTGAAAATCGTCATTTGTGAAGTTCAAGGCCCTGAACAACGAAAATGGCTAAAGATAGAGAAAAACGGCTTACATGTTCCTATTTTAACTTTTGATGTACTATCCTATGATATAGATGAAATGTTTATAAAGGGTGATGAAAAATTTTAAAAATTCTGAGATTTCTCCACGCGTCGCCAAATAAAAAAAATCAAAGAAAGTACAAATGTTTCTATACCATAGGATAGTACATGAAAAGTTAAAATAGGGACATGTAAGCCGTTTTTCTCTATCTTTAGCCGTTTTCGTTGTACAGGGCCTTGAACTTGAAAAATGACGATTTTCACTTGTTTATAACTCAAAAACTTTTGAATTTAAACACCAACTGTAAAAGCCAATCTTATTTTCTCTTCTCAGACAATCTAAAAATGCAATAACATAGGAGCATTCCATTTAAAAAAACTTTTATTTATATGCCACTCTTATATGGGACACTCTGTATACTCAAAAATAATTTTAAATTATGGCGATTGTGATTCTGTACTTGAATTTTCAAAAAATTTTTTGAAAAATTCCATCGTTTGGCCTACAGAGACCGCTTCGAATAAGCTGGGACACCCTACGTATTATGATTTCATATTAATGTAATTGGGTGAAAAAAATTTTGTTTTTTTTTCGCAAAAAATACATTTTTGAATTTTTTTCTTCTTTTTTTCTAGCTTTTTTAACTTTTTTCTAGCCCCGCCAACAACTTTCGATTTTGTTGGATCTAGACACAGGTTTGTCTCGTCTAGGTTCTTCAGCCGTATTTTTTGTACAGGGCCTTAAACTGAAACATCCATAATCATATTAAACTAAGTATAAGACAGGAAGCGAGCGAAAATCACCCGCCGTTAAGCTGCTGTTTCATAAATTTTTCAACTGAGCCCTTCATAGATTAAATATCTAGGCAGTAAGTAATTTAGACGGGGTCTAACTATTAAATATATAGGTAAATAAAAGAATTAAGCATATCATCACATTTAGACAGCCATAAACATTAAATAAATTGAATGTAATGATAATAATGAATATAATAACATTAATAATAATTTTTACTCTAGTAAAGGTACACTACTTGTATATGTATTGTTCATTCCAAGGTATATAAGGAAGCTCGTAAATAATAAGTACACTAGTACTATAAAATATCTGTAAACTGTCTGCAGATATGGTTTATGACGACAATGGACCGCACTAAGGAGAAGTTTTTTTACACTACCTTTAAATTCGGAAAAAGTTACAGGAAAATTTTGAAAATTGAAAATTTTATATTTTAGTGATATAAACACCATGTCAAAAATTTTGAAAAAAATTCGAATATCCGCCCTTTTTTCATTTCTTCTTGAAATTTTTTAAAGTTAAAGGTTTATAGTATTACTTGTCTACTATAAAAATTTCAGTTCAATTCCTTCAAAAAAGTGCTCATAAACGGTTATCTAAATTTAGCCACTTTTACCCTTTTCCTTTACCCTTTTTCGGTGGACATTTGATGAGTTTGGGTGATTTTCGTAAAGTGACGTCGTCCTCAATAGTGAATTTTTTTAAATTAAGAAATAGACTTAAAAAATCTAAATGAAATCTAAATATACCGGGGTCTCTGAAAGGTGCAGAAAAAAAGCTACCACAAATTCCTGAGGCCTAAATAAGCCGATATAACCCAACTTATCTCTGTCCAAAAGTTGATGATTTCGGAGATACAGGGTGTCAAAAGTTTAATTTGGTTTCCGTTTTTCTTAAATAACTTTTTTAATAATTGGTATATTTTCACAATATTCGGCTGAAGGGGCTTTTGTGGGGTGAAAAATTAAAAACTGCAATCATTTTTATTGTAAAATTTAGAGGGCGCCACGTGCGGTACCTTGAACACATTCAAAACGAACTATCTTTTTTGGGCCACTCTGTATTTAACTCTTAAATAAAAATTCTTATTCTCCAACGTCTTTTACCAAAAAAAGACATACGTGGTAAGAGTTATTTGAGCAGCCGTTTCTGAGATATCTGGATTTAAGAAAATCACTACGTGCATGGCCAGGCCTAAGTAAGTAGTTATTAGTAATTATTGTAATAATTGAACACAATTTGAAGCGAAGGCATTGAATTAAAATTATTTTACTTAAAGTGCCATACCAGGTTTCAGGTGTGAGCTACCTCTCACATATGCCTGTGGTGCGCGTGCTGTTGAAGTTCACTCTTTTGGGGCCACCCTTTTTATCGGAGGAGTCCGAACGGCACTATTTGAGAAGTATTACTAGGCAGAGTACTATGTGGTGCTTTTCCATTGCATTGCCTTCCACAAGGTGCATCCCGATTTTGGCTCGAGTAACACAACAAATACTTTTCGGCTGCTGGTGAGTTTCGAACCAAGGTTTACCGGCTGGTGGACGGACGTTCTATCCACTACACCACGGGACCCACTTAACGAATTTACATCAACGAGATCACTGTCACTATAAACCAAGTAAGTAATTGGTGTCAAATCGAATCTGAAAAAACAATTCAAGCATACACTGGAATAATTATTGTTAAACAATTTTTAAATTTACTTTAGTAGTGGCCGTACAGTATGCTAATGAAGAAATGAATGATATGTTATTGGTTTTTGGATATTGCCAAGGAAATGGTTTATAGAATCTTGCAGATTATCAGTGATCGTCGCTTACCAAAACATAAAACCTGCAATGAAAGACGTCTTCGTGAAACAGGTAGGTTTACGCCTGTTTCTATTAATTAAGGTCAGGTACGTACGATAAGAACTCCAGAGGTTGAGGAACATATTTTAAATAGGATTGAAGAAAATCCTAAACTCAGCAGCAGACGATTGCGCTTAGAGCTAGGTGTATGCAAAGATACTGTTAACAGGATAACCAGAGAACAATTACTGCACCCATTTCATGTTGAACGGGTATAAGACCTTTTACCCCATGATTGTGAACCACGTCTAGCTTTCTGCCGGTTCATTTCCAAGAAGAATCAGGATAGGAACTTTACACAAGGAATTTTATACACAGATGAAGCCTGTTTCACGCGGAGTGGCATAACTAATTTTAAATGAACATATATGTCTATGCTGGAGAAAATCCTCATGCGATTAAAGTAAGCCATTACTTATCAAAAGTAAGCCATTATCAGCATGAGTTTAAGATCAATGTGTGGGCAGGAATCATAGACACTTTCATAATTGGTCCTGTCATTTTACCACCTCGACTTAATGGCGACTGCTATGACACCGATGGATTACTTTTTATGGGGAACTTTGAAAACCCTTGTGTATTCTAGGCCATAGTAGATACAGAAGGTTAATTAAGGAGACGTACTGAAACCGGAATGGACGTTTAGAGAAATGATCACGAAATGCTTCAAAGAGTTCAATTTGATTTTTTAAAACGTATAAATCTTTGTATACACGAAAATGGAGATCATTTTGAACATTTGTTAAAGAATTTTTTTTTTAATTAAATTAAACTAAATTTTTGTTGTTGATAAATCTCTTATTGATTGTTTTAACTAAAGTAGGTACCTATAAAGTTAAATCCACATTTATGTACCTAGTCGTTTTTTTGTAGCTTTCAGTGACAGTTATTTTAATTCAACGCCTTTGCTTTAAATTGTGTTCAATTAATACAATTACTTACTTAGGCCTGGCCATGCACGTAGTGATTTTCTTAAATCCAGATATCTCAGAAACGGCTGCTCAAATCAACTCTTACCACGTATGCCTTTTTTTGTTAAAAGACGTTGGAGAATAAGAATTTTTATTTAAGAGTTAAATACAGAGTGTCCCAAAAAAGATAGTTCGTTTTGAATGTGTTCAAGGTACCGCACGTGGCGCCCTCTAAATTTTACCATAAAAATGATTGCAGTTTTTAATTTTTCACCCCACAAAAGCCCCTTCAGCCGAATATTGTGAAAATATACCAATTATTAAAAAAGTTATTTAAGAAAAAGGGAAACCAAATTGAACTATTGACACCCTGTATCTCCGAAATCATCAACTTTTGGACAGAGATAAGTTGAGTTAGATCGGCTTATTTAGGCCTCAGGAATTTGTGGTAGCTTTTTTTCCGCACCTTTCAGAGACACCCTGTATACAGGGTGTCCCATAATATGTGGGCAATCTCCCGGATTTGGGTAAATTTCGTAAAAATAAATGAAAAAATATCCATAAAATTAATTCCTCAGAGACACCCCTACAAAGATATTAGCTGTTGAAGTTGAGGGTTGAAAATCAATTTTTTGCAATAACTTTTTTATTTCTTGACCGATTTTGATAAATTTTGGTTTTATTTTGTATTATTTGGGACTGTTTAGAATAGTGTTTCATAATCTTTGGTAGCACATACATAGACCTCGGGATGGCATAACCCCCTCATTCACTTGAAAGAAAACAATAAAAATAATAATTTTACAGTTCTTTAAGGTTAATTTTCTTTTTATTTGACATTTTTTACATAAAAAATGTATCCTTATTTATTTCGATAGAGCGAACCGTTATCGAGATAAACGTCCTTCTAATAGGTGATGCGTCGCAGGAACTTTCTAAATTTCAAGTAAATTTTAACAAGATGGCTGACCTTTGACAGTAAATTGAGCAGGAAACAAAACAATAACTTAATTAAATACACGTCAGTGTCAAAAGATTTCATTTCATGCAGATTCAATTCCAACTGATTTTCTGCGTATTCAGCGTTTCTGTAACTCATTTTAAAATCAGTTAGAATTGAATATGCATGAAATAAAATCTTTGACACTATTTGACGTGTATTTAATTAAGTTATTGTTTTGTTTCCTGCTCAATTTACTGTCAAAGGTCAGCCATCTTGTTAAAATTTACTTGAAATTTAGAAAGTTCCTGCGACGCATCACCTATTAGAAGGACGTTTATCTCGATAACGGTTCGCTCTATCGAAATAAATAAAGATACATTTTTTATGTAAAAAATGTCAAATAAAAAGAAAATTAACCTTAAAGAACTGTAAAATTATTATTTTTATTGTTTTCTTTCAAGTGAATGAGGGGGTTATGCCATCCCGAGGTCTATGTATGTGCTACCAAAGATTATGAAACACTATTCTAAACAGTCCCAAATAATACAAAATAAAACCAAAATTTATCAAAATCGGTCAAGAAATAAAAAAGTTATTGCAAAAAATTGATTTTCAACCCTCAACTTCAACAGCTAATATCTTTGTAGGGGTGTCTCTGAGGAATTAATTTTATGGATATTTTTTCATTTATTTTTACGAAATTTACCCAAATCCGGGAGATTGCCCACATATTATGGGACACCCTGTATATACATATACAGGGTGGGCCACGGTATACGAAACGGAAGATTATGGCCGTGTCTCTGGATTTTAAGATCTTTTTATTATTGGAGTGGATAGAGACCCGGCAGGGGTACGTTTTAAAATTATATTCATATGCCCGTATTCACAAACGATAATTTCCTAAATAATTACGTAATCAATTATCCCCATCTCATTCTATTGCAAAAAAACTGCATATCTCCATCTCACTCATTTAATTAATTACGTAATTATTTAGGAAATTATCGTTTGTGAATACGGGCATTAATGTCCCAAAAGCATAAAACATATCAAAGTTATGTTTTTTTAAATGGAATGCTCCTATGTTATTGCATTTTTAGATTGTCTGAGAAGAGAAAATAAGATTGGCTTTTACAGTTGGTGCTTAAATTCAGAAGTTTTTGAGTTATAAACAAGTGAAAATCGTCATTTTTCAAGTTCATGACCCTGTACAACGAAAACGGCTGAAGATAGAGAAAAACGGCTTACATGTCCCTATTTTAACTTTTCATGTACTATCCTACGATGTAGATGAAATGTTTATACAGGGTGATAAAAAATTTGAAAAATTCTGAGATTTCTCCACGCGTCGCCAAATAAAAAAATAAAAGAAAGCACAAATGTTTCTATACCATAGGATAGTACATGAAAAGCTAAAATAGGGACATGTAAGCCGTTTTTCTCTATCTTAAGCCGTTTTCCTTGTACAGGGCCTTGAACTTGAAAAATTACGATTTTCACTTGTTTATAACTCACAAACTTCTGAATTTAAACACCAACTGTAAAAGCCAATCTTATTTTCTTTTTTCAGACAATCTAAAAATGCGATAAGCATAGGAGCATTCCATTAAAAAAAACATAACTTTGATATGTTTCATGCTTTTGGGACAACCTGTACATTATGAATATAATTTTAAAACGTACCTCTGCCGGGTCTCTATCCACTCCAAAAATAAAAAGATCCTAAAATCCAGAGACACGGCCATAATCTTCCGTTTCGTATACCGTGGCCCACTCTGTATACAGGGTAAGTCATTGATATGAGAAAGCTCGATTGCACCTACACCATTAAAGATATCGAAATGAACCAAAAAGTGGTGTAAATGGGAGGGTAAACTGCAGTTTGTAAAATTATTTTCAGATACACAGGATGGCCCAATATCGCTGTACGCCATACAACTTTGTTATTTTAAATAGGACACCCTCTATATTATTACATTTTCATATTGTTTGAGAAAAGTCAAAAAGAATGGTTTGTAAAGTTGAAGTTTTTAATGAGCAATTTATGAGTTATAAACAAATGAAAATCGCGATCTTCCATTTTCAAAGCAGCTTTTCTTAAAAACAGCTCAAGATAGAGGAAAACGGCTTACATGTCCCTATCTTAACTTTTCAAGCGGTATCCTATTGGATGGATGAAATTTTTATACAGAGTGGTAGAAAATTTGATTATTTTCATCACTCAGTATAAAAATTTAAGCTACATGATAGGATACCAAATGAAAAATTAAGATAGGAACATGTAAGCCGTTTTCCTCTATCTTGAGCTGTTTTTAAGAAAAGCTGCTTTGAAAATGGAAAATCGCGATTTTCATTTGTTTATAACTCATAAATTGCTCATTACAAACTTCAACTTTACAAACCATTCTTTTTTGCTTTTCTCAAATAATCTAAAGATGTATTAATATAGAGGGTGTCCTATTTAAAATAACAAAGTTGTATGGCGTACAGCGATATTGGGCCATCCTGTGTATCTGAAAATAATTTTACAAACTGCACTTTACCCTCCCATTTACAGCACTTTTTGGTTCATTTCGATATCTTTAATGGTGTAGGTGCAATCGAGCTTTCTCATATCAATGACTTACCCTGTATACAGGGTGTTCTACAAGCTCTATGACAAACTTTGACAGATGGTAGGTTGCTTGATTTTAAACATATTTTTTTTAATAAACATGGGTCCGATTCGTTTTTGTTTAGAAGTTACAAGCATTTAACCTTTATTAACAATCAACAATAAAAATTTAAATTAAATGATAATCACAAAACTTAAGACTATAAAAATTGTTCGAAATGTCCACCCTCAGCTTGAATGCAAGCCTCACATCGACGAACTAAAGAGTCGGTCACTCGAAGAATGAGATTTGGATCATTTCTTATTTGGTTAGCTGCATCTTGAATTCTTTCAAGTAACTGCTGATGGGTAGCGATTTCAACATGGTAGACCAGCTGCTTCATGTGTCCCCATAAATAAAAATCCAGAGGATTCAGATCGGGAGAACGAGGTGGCCATGATATATTGGACCTCCTTGACCTATCCATTTATTCGGGAAATGTTCATTTAGCCATAATTTCATCTGGCGTTACCATTGGAATACCCATATACAAACACAATATCTGCATATTCCTCAGTCGAGAATAAATGCATTTTTTATTTATAACTTTCACACGAAATATCTAATAAATAATTAAAATGACACTAACAATCATTATTGTCATAACAACCGATATTTCTATTTATCAGCCTACGTTTTTCATTGAAGTAAGTGTATATTTTATAAGTGTACATTGGTTGACATATGCCCGTATTCACAAACGATAATTTCCTAAATAATTACGTAATTATTTAAATGAGTGAGATGGAGATATGCAGTTTTTTTGCAATAGAATGAGATGGGGATAATTGATTACGTAATTATTTAGGAAATTATCGTTTGTGAATACGGCCGTTAGTGTCTTAGTGACATAGCGACTTAGTGTCACTTCCTGGTTGACTGAAAAAATTACGATTCTTTAAATGCTTGTAACTTCTAAACAAAAACGAATCGGACCCAAGTTTATTAAAAAAATATGTTTAAAATCAAGCAACCTACCATCTGTCAAAGTTTGTCATAGAGCTTGTAGAACATCCTGTATAGGCGCATCTACGGTCATATCAAAAGTTATATATTATCACAATCGCAGCATGGATTTGTCGAGAGGAGGTCAACCGTAACCAACTTGACTACATTCTGTCAGTTTTTATCTGAAGTTATTGACGGCAGAGGCCAAGTAGACGTAATTTATACTGACTTTCAGAAGGCATTTGATAGAATTGATCATTGTATCTTGTTGCAGAAACTGGAATCATATGGTTTGGCTCCTTCTCTGAAATCATTGATTGAGTCATATCTTACTGATAGGAAACAGTATGTAAGGTATAGAAACTTCGTGTCTCCTGCTTTTTCTGCCTCCTCAGGTATACCGCAAGGCTCTAACTTAGGTCCTCTTCTGTTCATCCTTTTTATTAATGATCTGCACAATCTTTACATGCAACTCATTAATGTATGCGGATGATCTTAAAATCTATATGAACATCACTTCTCAAAACGACTGTATGCTTCTTCAGCAGAATATTGATAATGTGACCTCTTGGTGTAAAGATCACCACCTAGAGTTGAACACATCTAAATGCAGCGTTGTTTCATTCTCTAAAAGGAACACAAATATAAATTTCGACTATGCCATACATAACAGCATCCTAAATAAAACGGGCATCATAAGAGATTTGGGCGTGCTGTTTGACAAACAACTTACCTTCTCCAACCACATCTTGGAAGTAGTTAGCAAGGATTTATTTACACAAACTGCAGAAGTTTTAGCAGTATTAATGCATTAATTGGTTTGTTTAACACCCTTGTGAGGTCTAGACTTGAATATGCTTCTCTAGTATGGTTTCCTATTTATAAAACACATATTTCTAACCTAGAGTCTGTACAGAGACAATTTATAAAGTTTTTATATTGGATCAAATATGGTATTTTTCCGGAAAGAGGATTCGATCACTTTACATTGCTGCAAACTTTCAAATCTACACCACTGGAAACAAGACGTGTGGTCGCGGCTATTCGGTTTTTGTATAATTTAGTTAACAATGGCGTTGATTGTGGGATGCTATTGAACCAATTGTATTTTGTTATTCCCCGTCTTAATTCAAGACAGAGTATTATCTTGTATACTCCATCTTGTAAAACTAATGTTATGAAACGGTCTCCGATTAGTATCATGTGTCAGTATTTTAATTTGATCTCAGAACAATGTGATATTAACTTTGATAGTATTGAGAGTATTTTGAGTGTAGCAACTAACTTTTTTTCCCCTCTTTGGTGCAATAATTTGTGTTAAATTCTTGCTCCGAGTTTTTCTGTGCCTATCGGTGATTTATTGTTTTCGTTTGAAAGCGCTATATATTGTAATGTACTATAGTTATCTATCCACTATAGTTAAGATAATTCTTTGTAGATTTTCAAATTATTGTTACATTACTTGTTTTTTTTCCTGTAATTGGGTGTCCGCCTGTAGGAAATAAACATATTATTATTATTATTATTATTATTAAATAATAATAATATGTAAAATTCAGGACATTTTCTACTCCAGCCGTTTTTGTAAAAACGAAACCGATGCTTAAACCTCAATGCGGCCCTGACCGGCATTAGTGCAGGCTGAGTCAGTTTTCCTTTCCAGGTGTTTATTTACATTTATTTCTATTGTTAAGGGGTAATTTGTGGACAGCTTAATGATGGCAATATAATTTACGAGTTTCCTTATCCCTTGGTATGAAGTTTAGCTATTCGAGTAGCCTGCTTCTTGAAATTCGGGGAGGTTGCATGATCGATTCGTGTGGTGTAGATGATGTCTGCCAAGAAAATAATTTCCGACACTCTTATAGTGAATAAAGACGAAAGGGGCCCTAAATTTTCATATGAACATCGACAATAATAAAAGGCGAGCAGGTAAAATATTGCTTTTAAGATAATATGTGAATTATTATAGTTGGAAATTTGACTCAATATACAATATCTGTAGGATTTAATTGCATAGAATCTGAAATTGACGTGTCTTGGAAAAAAATGAGCGATAATTAATTATTAAATACCTAATAGTTTCAATTTTATTGGACCACGCTGTGTCTGAGTACACAGACACTGTGTCTGTGTACTTTGTGTATCTAATAATGTCTAATGTTCAAATTCATTTGTATGGGAAAATTGTACTCCCAACATCATTTATATCATTATTACTTAATTGTTAAATGTTCTTCTTCGTTTTGGGTTTTAGGTTCTTGATAATTAAAGTATTATTTTTCAAAAATATTTTTATAAAAAAATATTTTTCTACTACTGAAAACTAACAATTACTCTATTACTCACCACCATTACAATAACAATACTTTTAAAATCATATTATCATACAATAAAATACACGTAACAGACACAATAAACAATGAAATATAATAAACAAAAGCATACACATAAAAATGTCAGAATCAAGATCAAAATTAATTTATATTTTTTCTAAAATTAAAATTAAAAAAACACACCATTTGCGACATTTTACTATAATAATATATATTATGATTTTTTAAAGTATTTTTAAGTTTTTGCATATTTTTTACAATTTATGAGTGAACAAGGGACCAATCGGTCCCGAAACGTTTCATTTTTATAAAAATATTTTTGAAAAATAGTACTTGATATTGATATTGATATTGATATTGAGGGTGTCAGATGCGCTGCGACCTATTAAGATCTATTGTGCCCCCTCTTCTCTGCTTCTTTGGAGTATATTCCCTTCATTGAAGCATTCTCTCCAACTCCGTTTCCCTTAGGAATTTCAGGATTTGAAGAGGATCAAGGCCGGGCAAAGCCCCCCCGTTGAGCTGGTGTTGGCCCAGAACATCGTTTCTTTCACGTTCTAGGGCTTCGCAGTTCATCAATAGGTGACGAGGAGTCTCGTTTTCTTCCCTGCAGAGTCTGCAAACGCCATCTTTTTCTATACCAAGTTTCCTCAGGTGTTCATTGAGCTTGCAATGACCTGTTAGGAATCCTGTTAGCATTCTGAGACTTCCTTTGTTGAGGGTCAGGAGTTTCCTTGACCTTTCTCGGTTAAAGTTCCCGAGGAGCTCCTTGGATTGTCTCAATCCTGAGAGGTTATTCCAATGGATTTCTCTCAGTTTTTCTTCTTCCTTACGAAGTTCTGCCTTGAAGAACGTGTCTTCAAGGCTACAGAATGGTTCTGGTCCTATAAAGGGTGTCGATGCTCCTTTTCTTGCCAATGAGTGGGCACGTTCGTTTCCCTCAATCCCAAGTGTGTCCTGGTATCCATTTGAGGTGAATTTTGTTCTCTCTGCCTAGTTTATTGAGTTTTTGTAGGCAGTTCCATGCCATTTTTGAGCTGATGATGGGAGAGCTCAGCGTCTTTATGGCTGCTTGACTGTCTGTCAGTATTGCTATTTCCCTATTTTTATAGTTTCTGTCGAGGTTTATTTGGGCGCATACTTCTATTGCGTACAGTTCCGCTTGAAGTATGCTTGGGGATGTTCCCATCGGCTCGGAGTAGTTGGTGCCTGGCCCATATACTCCTGCCCCAGTTCCCTCGGTGGCCTTTGAGCCGTCTGTGTACCATCTTATTGTACCTTCTTTGAAAGTGTGAATGGATGTGTTGCTCCATTCTTCTTTCGTAGACAGTTCCATGATGAAGTTTCTCTTGAAGCTGAATTTCTTGACAGTTTTGTCTTTTGGCATTATCAGGAGGTTTTTACAGATGTTCAGGGGTTGATTCCCCTCGGTCCGTAGTCCCCCCCTGATCCCCATTCTTGACATTCTGAGTTGAGCCTCTGCGGCACTTCTCTCAATCACTAAGTGCAGTGGTGTGAGATCTAGAATTACTTCCAACGCTGCTGTTGGGCATGTTCTCATTGCTCCTGTGATGCAGAGGCATGCAAGTCTCTGGATCTTCTCGAGTGTTTTCCTCGCTGTTATTAGCTTGGTCCTCTTGTACCAGACGACCGCTCCGTATGTGATGATGGGTCTCACTAGCATGGTGTACATCCAGCGTAAAACGGATGGGTTACAACCCCATGCATTCCCCGCCATTCTCCTGCACACCATGAGTACGGATGTGGCCTTACTTACTGTTGCACTTAAGTGCTTGTTCCACATTAGCTTCTTATCCAGTGTTATTCCCAGATATTTTACTTCTTCCTTCCATTCTAACTCGACTCCATTCAAGTCGATGGTTTTGAGGTTTGGAAGCTTGTTTTTTCTTGTGAATGGTATCAGTGTAGTTTTTGTAGGATTGACGTTGAGTCCTATTTCCTGGCACCATTTCAAGGTTATCTTTAACCCCCTCTGTACTATGTCGCAGAGTGTTCCTTCAAATTTTCCTCTGGCCATGATGACGATGTCATCGGCATACCCGATGCAGGTAATGCCGTTCTCGGTGAGTAACCCGAGGAGCTCGTCTACTACCAGGCTCCATAGGAGGGGGGATAACACCCCTCCTTGTGGGCATCCTTTTGTTGTTTTCACCTGGATGGTGTCATCGCCCACTTTGGTTTCAATTATTCTTGTGGACAGCATTTGTTGAATCCAATGGGATGTTGTGCTGTTTATGCCTTTTTTAGTTAGGGCTTTCTTGATAGCATCGCAAGAGGTGTTGTCGAATGCTCCTTCTATGTCCAGAAAGGCGCAAATGGCCGTTTCCTTGTACTCCAGAGTGTCCTGAATCTTTTCTGTCAGCTCATACAGGGCGGTCTCTGTCGATCTGCCCGCTCTGTATGCGTGCTGGCTTGGGTGTAGTGGTCCCCTGTTCAGTGTTTCCGTTCTGATGTGATTATCAATGATTTTCTCCATCGTCTTTAGTAAGAAGGAGGTAAGACAGATGGGTCTAAATGACTTCGGGAGAGAGGTGTCCTTTCTTCCTGCCTTAGGAATAAAGATGACTTGCGCCTTTCTCCAGGCTTGTGGTATATATCCCATAGCCAGGCTGCCTCTGAATATTCTTACCAGGTGTGGCATGAGATCCTCCAGTCCTCTTTGCAGAAGAGCCGGGAACATGCCATCCACCCCGGGTGATTTGAATGGTTGAAAGGTGCCCATTTCAGTCTTTCGGAGGTGCAGATGGTTTTCGCGACCTCCCAAAATTCTTTCGTGGGTTTACCAGATTCGAACGAATCCTCGTTCCCTACTTTCAGTGCACTGCCTGGAAAGTGAGTTTCTAGCAGAAGTAGAGCTCTTTGCTCTTCATTTTCTGTGTAGTTCCCATCAGGTTTTCTGAGCGACATTGTTCCCTGGGCAATGCCTTTCGCTAAAGCTTTGTGAAGTCTGGATGCTTCAGGTGTTGAGGTGATATCCCTGCAAAAGTCCCTGAAGCTCTTCCTTTTAGCTTTCCTGATTTCCTTATTGTAGGTTGTCAGTTCCGCGGTGTAGCCCTGCCAGTCTCCATCGCGCTTGGCTTTATTGAAAAGCCTTCGAACTTCTGCCCGGAGCTTGGATAGGTGTTCGTTCCACCACGGAGTTTTCCTACAATTTCTTTTCTCTCTAATGGGGCAGCTGGATTCGTATGAATATTTCAGCGCTCCGTTGAGAGATTCTAATGTTGCTTCTAATTCTAGATGGTTTTTGACTCTAGAATTTGTTTGTTTTATATTTTCTCTTAGGCTGGTGTGAAATGTGTCCCAGTCGGTGTTTCTTGGATTTCTAATGAGGGTGTTCTCTTGCCAGAGTCCCCTCATTTTGAATTCTATTATTCTGTGATCAGAGAGTGAGGGTTCGTTAGATACCCTCCAGTCTCTGATCAGTTGACATATGCTCGGACTACCGATCGTTATGTCTATTACGTCTTGACTCCTTTTAGTTACAAAAGTGGGTGTGTTCCCCACATTCAGTACATCTAAATTGGATTCAAGTAAAAATTCAAGCAGTTGCTCACCTCTTTTGTTGGTATACTTGCTGCCCCAGCTGATGTTGTGTGCGTTGGCATCACTGCCGAGTAGGAGCGGTAGCCCATGCCCGTTGCAGTACTAGACTAGTTTCTGGACTTCCATAGGAGGTACTGATGTTTTCTCATGGAAGTACCCTGATGCTACTATGATGCTACGGTGTGTGCCTCCGGTGATGTTGACCCGGATTGGCACAAGGTCCCGTGTCATGAATTCTGAAAGACATACATATTTAATGTTGTTCCTTATCAGGATGCAGGCGGGGTATCACTTCTGATATCCCAAATTGTCTTGCAATCCTTTCGTGGTAGGCCCCTTACCTGCCCCTTGTATATCCAAGGTTCTTGTATAAGCACAACGCCCAGGCATGACCTGTCGAACGCCCGAGCTATGACGGCTGATGCCACCCTAGCATGATGGGCGTTGAACTGGGCCATGCTGGTGACATTTGCTGTGCTTATACTGGACATTGGTCTTCTTGCGTTGGGGTGCTTGCCCCCTGTATGAGCATAGGCTCTTCATATGTTCCCGATGAATCCTCGGTGACATTACCTTGATCGGTGACGATGGTTGGATCTGAGGGAGGGGTTGCCTCCTTATTCGTCACATCAATGGCTTCCTTTTCTTTCTTCTGTAGGCCGTGGACGGGGATTTTCCCGAACCTATAGAAGATAGTGTGTCCATTTTTCTTGATTGCTTCCCGGGAGTCATTGTCAATGCCAATGTTCATTACTTTCCCGGTGCCCTCTTCTTTGCTGCTGAGGATTTTCCACAAGTGGGTGCGAAGCTCCATATTTTGTGCCTCGACTAAGCTCAGCAGCTTCTTAGGATCTTGTCCCTGGCTTCTTGGAAAGAAGACAGTGATGTTGTATGCTCTTGGGATGTCTTCTCCCAGGCACGCCATCAACTGTTCTCCTTTCCACGTACTGAGTTTAGGAGTCTGCTCCTTAACCCACTCTGCCGTTTCTGGTGTGATGCAGTCCACCAGTAGCATACTTGATCGGAAGTGGATTCCTCCGAACTGGAGCTTGCATGCTGCTCCCAGCGACATCTCCTCTACAATTGCTTCCTCCAGAGTGGTAAGCTCCTCTGTTGTCAGCGTTTTTTCTGGATAGCTTGTTGGGAGTATGGCTATCCTTATAGCTTTGACGGCATTCGCGTAGCTGGTGCTTGGCCCTGCTGACGTTGATGCTGTAGCGGTGTAGGGTCCCGCCACTGTCTTAGCTCTTTTTACTTTGTGTCCTAGAGGAGGGGTGATTTTACTGGCGTCCCTCTTCTTTGGCTGCGAAGCAGCTTCGGATTTCTCTTCAGCTTTTCTTCCGATGGCCTTATCCCTGGCTTCATCAGGTGACATGCCCTGTTGAAGATAGCGCAGGTACCATCGTACTTTCGCCCCACTTAGACCCCTTCTTCTGGGGTCGTCAATGCCTCCTGGTTGGCCCGGGAGTGGGAGGGGTAGCTTACCAGGTTTCCTAGGATTCCTGGTTTCTGGTCCGGATGTTGTCTCCGGTTTCTTATCTTCTTGCGTTCGAGGTGGTCTCGAGCTCAAGGATTGTTTAGATTGCCGACTGTCATGACGGGTGACAAGCCCCGCTCGGTCAGCAGTCTGTTTTGCGGTGATGTCCCGCAATTTTTTGTTTTTTTTTATTTCTTACCATGGTTGATCCCACGAGTAGCAAGGGAAGGGTGTTCCACCCATGCAGAGCCCCGCATGCAAAGGTGAGGGGATTGATACAGTGGGGTGCCCCCTGGTGCCCCAAGGTTGAATCCAGTAGGGGCTGGTCATCTATCCAGTCACGCATCCCATCAGCCTGGACCCCCGCCTTAGGATTTAGGTTTTTTAGTGAGGTTGTCTCCTCTTGGTTCAGGCGATTAAGCCCAGACCCCCGCATTTCTCTGTCCGCGAGACGTGTCCACGACAACAGATGATACGGTATATCAGATAGTCCACAGTCGGACATCTCTGGCGCCGTTATCCCTAGTGCAGACCTTTAGGGATAACGGTACTTTAATTATCAAGAACCTAAAATCCAAAGCGAAGAAGAACATTTAACAACAATAAGAAGCAATAAGGTTCAATAAAAATAATCGAATTATTACTTAACTTATATTAAATTTGCTCATCGTTCATCTTGGCACAGTACAATAATAATAGTAGGTATATTAAGAATGGAGAACGATAAGGACTTTTTACAGATCGCCCTTACCATTCGGCATGCTTATAACGGTTTTTGCACGATCGGAATCCTAATACATAATTTTTCAATTTACCTACTTACGCATGCCGGTAGTTTTCACTGTTGGAGTTTAACTAGAGTAGTTTATGAGTTATAAACAAGTGAAAATCACGATTTTCCAACTTTAAAGTCATTTCCAACGAAAACGGTTCAAGATAGAGAAAAACGGCCTGCATGTTCCTCTCTTGACGTTTCAGTTTTTTCATCACTCTGTATAAAAATTTCAACTACATAATACTTTAGGATACTTACTACATGAAACGGTAAGACAAATACGCTAAAATATTAATACCGGATACTTGTCCTAAAAACGAGCGACAATTTTTACAGCGCCCTCATACAGGACTTGGTGTCACTAAGCTGTTTTCAAATTCAGAGTTAGGTAGCGGTTTCTGACAGCTTCAATTTGTCATGAGTAATTATTGAACGTTTTAGTTTTACGTAATTTCGATTTAAAGTTACCCTCACAGCACTATCGGCGGATAATTTTGTTGTGTACAGGTATATATAGTCTGTACATACTGAGTGTTGTCTGTTGTGATAACTAAGGATACATCATCTCGTTATGTTTCTTACTCCTTCTATTGCATTGCATAGTCAATCGAGTTAAATTGGGACGTATTGTCAGAAATACGTTTGAATCCTCAGCAATTCTAAAAAGATGAGCGAGAGTGAGACGGAAGTACGACTCGCGTCTTAGATTGACTTACGCTTAGATTGATACGATATTACGATAGGATTGTCGTCCAGCTGATCGGCTACTGTCAGTAGTGTCAGTGACAGCGCTAAATATACTAATGAGGTTTGTGTTGTGATTTGAAATGTTTTTAATACGAAATTAGCAGAATTACCTGTGATATTGTACGGTGTGATAAACTATGAGTAACTTATTAATTGCACGAATGCCTAAAAATCTATTTCCTTGTTTTTATACGGTTAAAAAAAAAAAACGCAACGAAATACCTACAAAAAATTACACAAAATGCCTGGGAAACGATTGAACTCCCTAGTAAGTGGTCTTGTGGTTAAATTGCTGGAATATTTTACTTGCAGAATAAGAAAACGGAGGTGTTATGCTTTCTTTTAAACGGCAACCAGCAGGTAGGTGACATGATATTTCTAATCATGATGATAACAATAATTATTATCATTCTTATTTACTTGCATTATATTTATTTGTTATCAAAAACTTGCAAGGCTCTACTTCGTCAATAACTCGTCGAAATGATATATCTATTTGTAGGATATTCATTATTCCTCAACACACGCCACTGACACGAACTGCGATACCACATCTGGTTCGACTTAGAAATAAGTGTACGAATCAAATCGAATTAAATGAAATTGTTTAGTCAGAATCAGTGTGGCATGACAACGGACAACACTCAGTGGACAGACGATATAGGCATTTATCTACGAGTGATTCATAAAATGCACTATTTTACACGTTTCTTAAAATTCTTAAAATGTATGATTATCATGAAGAGTGCATAAAGTAAAAACGGGTGAAATAAAGTGTCGTAGCGGTTCATTATTACACTCTTGGCATAATCTGACGCGTCACTGCAAGCCGACCAGTCAACGATTAAGTACAAGTTCTAGTGAGCGGCCCGAGCGCGAGTGGCTGATGTACCTAGTTCGACGCTGAGCTACGTAGCCGGACTCGGTTGCCACTGTCGCTGATTGGAAAGGGACCTGCTACGTCTATGGCTATCCTCTCGAATGGGGCTTCGACGTTGTACTGCTTTATAGCACCTGTCAGTTTTCTGCTTGGGCCCTTGCTTGTAGAATCTCTCTTGAACTTTCTCTAGTGTCTTGTTCATTACGAAGTGAGCTCTTGATGTACCCCTATGGATCACTTAAAGAATCATCTGATTTTTACTCCTTGGAACCATCAACTGCATGGCGATCTTCCAATTCGCACTGTCCCAGGCTCTCTGCAGCAGACCATTTTCGATTTGCAAGGACTCCCATTGTGACCATAAAGCTTTAAATTCTGGGCTACGTGGAGAAACGTCTGCCCAAGTTGGTCTCGGTCCATTCTATTCTTTCCGTTTTAAAATATCTCCACTGTCTTCGCCTTTTTCTTGCCCTTTCCTGCATGCCTCTAATTGTCCATTCTGTATCTTCATTGATCACGATCCTTCTGACGCATTCTTCCTTCTGAATGTCGTTAATCGGTTTGGTACGAGGCACCAACATCAGCTTGGGCCTCTGACGGTGCTCCGATGACCTGGCTGTCCTGCTCATCATTGGCCGGTGGCGGGTTTCTGATGAAACTGCCCTGATCGTCACTCCGGTATTCGAATCACCTGAACGGGCGTCTTTCTCCGTCCCAGTTCCCTTCACGGCTGCGGCCATGATCACTATTACCACAAAACCGCCAGCAGCCACCGCCACGTCTGAAGTCTCACTCACCCCTCGAGAATCCTTTTCTCTCCACTAGGAAGCTGGGCCTTTCGCTCCCGTTTGTGTATGGCCACGAACCGGATGTCCTGTATAAATCTTGTCATCCTTTGATGGCTGGGCTGTCCACATGACGTTGCGGTGGCGGTGTCCTGATGGAAATGTTCTTAGGGGCCTTGTTGTTGTCAGCCAGCATTCGCCCCTCCACACTGGCTGAAGTTAGTTTTCCTGCCCTCAACGAGGAGCTTCCCGTTCCCAATCTCCGCTTCCGCTCCTATCCCTGCTTGGTGTTCGTTCCAGGGGCCTGTCACTTCTCTGATTCTCACCAACCTTACAGTTGCGTATAACATGAACACTGGAACCGCAACGGTAGCACTGTTTCCTGGTTTCGTCTCTCCTTGTAGTCCAAATTTTTCCCTCATTGTTCAACAGGTCAGATAACTTATCCACCCTCATCTTACTCAAGTTTTACATTATGTCAGTCACATTCTCTTCTTTTTCTCCACTAATAGTTACTGCTCGCACAACCGAAAATGTTCTATCGCTCGACACCTTGATTGCCGCATCTGTTTCGAGCGCTCTAACTAACTCGTCGCTGGACTCGTTCGGCATCTGCACTCTACTCATTAACTGATTTTGGAAAACCTGCTCAATTTGACGATTGCCGAATCGAAGTTCTATATGCTGCACTTAATTGATCGTAATTCGAGTGACATTCTACCGTCAGTGTTTGCAGAATGTCCACAGCTTGCCCCCGAATAGCAAGAACCAGTGCCGTTGCCCGTTGCCTTCTCTGCGTGGCACCGTCCGTTGGCCATGCATGAAGTACGTGGTAAGGAAGTACGCCGGTGGTTTCACTTTCGAGCTAAAATTGCTCGCCGGTGCAGCACACAGAGAATGTTTCACCTCAGAACTTTCGAAAGTTTTGAGTTTATTCTCGATCTCCTTTACCAGCAATTTTGTTTTATTTTCCACCAGTTTTACTTCGTCGCGAACACCACCGACTTCGTTGCGAACACCGTTGACTTCATCACGAACACCATCAATGTATTTTTTTACTTTGTTCCGTTCACACACATAGTCGTCTCTTTGCTGCAGAATAGCTTTTAGCAGCTGCTCTTTACTGATTTCTGTTGTTGCAGCGGCTTCTCTCCAGTGTCTTCGAGCTTCTTCATGATATTTTTCTGCTCTTCCTGGACGTCTTCGAGCTTCTTCAGTATTTTCTCGATCATTTTCTCAGACTCAGACGTTTTGTTACTTTCAGTTTATTTTCCACTTCGTAATTTAACCATTAACTAATTAATTTTCTTGCTGGAATCCATATCCCACTTCTGACACCAATTATGGGTCTCACACTTATAACAATGACTTTAAAGTCTGCAAAGGTCTTCATTCTCTAACACAGATACAACTTATAATAAATTTGTAACCTTTAAATCTAAATAGTCAGCTGTCCTCTTATTCCCACACATGGATATTAGACCACTTATCTATACTTCACTCTATTTTCTACTTCACACTTCACAATTAACTGTCACTAAATACTACTACTGACTACTCTGTGTCTTTCTTCCTCTCCGATACTTCAGCTTTCACATCCAAGTTACTATTGACTCGTCTCCAGCCACGGCGGTTCTTATATTCTTATAGTTCCCTGGCGAGCCGTGGAAGCCTCTGGCGTATCCGTAGACACGTTCTCGTTGAATGCGGAACCATTCTGGTATTTAGTACAACTGGTCACATTGGCCGCAATGTGTAATTCCTGTCATATAACTAGAATTGTCGCGAAAGTGTAATTTCCATGAATTGCTGAGTCATCATAAAAATTGAGGAAGTAAACAAACAAATACGTATCTGGAATCATTGTTCGCGAAGGTGAGTTGTTTCTCGTTATAATACAAAATATCAAAAGCTCTAGATATTATGTCTACAATATTTTCACATTACATTCAGGTTTAAAAAAAATTAAAACCGGTTGTGTGTGGTTATCAGTTGAAAGCAATAGATGGCGCCGCTTTTTTTGCTGCCATAGGGTAGCTGTATTACCGACACTAACGCTTACCGTCAGTGTCGGTAAAGCAGGTTCCCTATATGCTGCCATTTAAATGCATGTAAGATTGCGCCCATATTAACAGTCTACAGTATTTTATATTTTTTTATACAATGAGACTGATAACTTTACATTATTTTTCGTGCTGTATGAACACTAGCGGATTATACAGGTACTGACACATTACAGTATAAGCTATATTTTAGAGTAAAGTGAATAGATGATAATTGTACATTTTAATATCGTTCAAAAGCTACTCAAGTTTGTCAAAGTTGTTGGATAGGCCGATACTAAAGTCTGTTGCTTAAGGTCTGTTATTTTGTGGCGTAACGTTTATAAGAACCTGCCGAATTTTCAAGAGCGTTTTCACACGATCCGGTTTTCTATGCGGATTGCCGGTGGCGGTAATTCGCTTCCTCGAGGGAATCCGAGGCAATATTGAAGCTGAGGTGTGAGTGAAGTAAGGTAAATTCTGGGTTGACCCACTATTAAGAGTCTGAGTCTGGATTGATAAGTATAACTTCAATTCGTACTTCATGCAGCTTCCGTAATGCCTCGAGGCGAATAACCACATTCGGCAATCCGCTTCAAAAACCGCACACTTCTATATCTAATGCATTATTATGTTGATTTAGAACTGCAGCAGCGCCGACAAGCGTATGTTTCAGCTTGATAGCAATTTTGATTACTGAAATATACAACCTACTATCTGTCCACTGAGAGTTGTCCGTTGTCATGCCACACTGATTCTGACTAAACAATTTCATTTAATTCGATTTGATTCGTACACTTATTTCTAATTAGTCGAACCAGATGTGGTATCGCAGTTCGTGTCAGTGGCGTGTGTTGAGGAATAATGAATATCCTACAAATATATGATTTCGACAAGTTATTGACGAAGTAGAGCCTTGCAGCTTTTTGATAACAAATATTATATAATGCAAGTAAATAAGAATGATAATAATTATTGTTATCATCATGATAGAAATATCATGTCACCTACCTGCTGGTTGCCGTTTAAAAGAAAGAATAACACCTCCGTTTTCTTATTTGCAAGTAAAATATTCCAGCAATTTAACTACAAGACCACGTACCAGGGAGTTCAATCGTTTCCCAGGCAAAACAAGGAAATAGATTTTTACTTTTTAGGCATTCTCGCAATTAATAAGGTACTCATAGTTTATCACACCGTACAATAACACAGGTAATTCTGCTAATTTCGCATTAAAAGCGTTTCAAATCACAACACAAACCTTATTAGTATATTTAGCGCTGACGCACTGACACTACTGACAGTAGCGACGACAATCTTATCGTAATATCGTATCAATCTAAGCGTATCAAGACGCGAGTCGATACGTCCGTCTCACTCTCGCTCTTCTTTTTAGAAATGCTGACGATTCAAACGTATTTCTGACAATACGTCCCATTTTAACTCGATTGACTATGCAATGCAATAGAAGGAGTAAGAAACAACCAAATTGACATTCCCCCTTTTTTGTTGAATTCTGTTTGATCTTCGAGTAAGTGTCGAACTTGGTTCTGGATTAATATCACTGACTTCATAAGTAGGATCTTGACTACTTGTGTCTTTTGCACCGTCATCTATTTCAGAGCAACTTGAGTCATTATCTTTGTATTCTTCACGTCTATCGTTATCATTGTTTACTTCATTGTTTTCATATTCCACATCTCTTTCATTATAGTTTTCCGCTTCATTATTTTCTTGGTCTTCGTCGTTGAATTCAGTGATAAGTTCAATATTTCGATCTTCAACTTCATTATACTCACTTTGTTCTGGATATATCGGTATATATTGTACAATTTGTTCGTCTTCATTATTTTTAACATTTTGGAATAGAATCGGTGCACCTTTTTGGTTTTCAATTATCTTGACATCTCTAACAATAATTACTGTTTCTCGCTCTTCACTGTATACTCTACAATGTTTTGAAGTATGGTCATAACCTACAAATATTGCTTTTCTTGATACTGGATCAAATTTTCTTTGACTTTGTTTTTCGATCAAATAATAAGCCAAAGAACCAAATATCTTCAGATTCTCTACGTTTGGTTTCTTTTTTGAAAAACTTTCTTCTGGAGTTTTTTCTATCTTTTTCATAAATGTCCTGTTCTTCAGATATACTGCATGATAGGCTGCTTCAGCCCAAAACTTTTGTGGTAATTTGGAATCTATTAACATACACCTTACCATCTGAATTAAGGTTCTGTTAGTTCTTTCGGCGACGCCATTTTCTTCTGGATTGTATGGCACTGTTCTTTCGTGCTTTATTCCACAATTTCTTAAATAGTTACCAAACTTTGTGTTCACAAACTCACCTCCATTGTCACTTCTAATTCGCTTGATTTTTCTCCCGGTTTGGTTTTCTACTTCTGATTTAAAAATTTTAAACTTGTCGAAAACTTCATCTTTTGTTTTCAAAAAATATATAAAAATCTTTCTTGTATAATCATCAACCAGAACATACATGTACTTTGATTGAGCAATTGACGGTGTTTTCATTGGTCCACATAAATCCATGTGCACTAGTTGCAAAACATCAGTGGTAGTTATTGTATCATGTGTGACAAATGGTTTTCTAGTTGCTTTTCCCTGTATGCAATCGGTGCATGTAAACTCATAATCAACAAATTTTAACCCTTTAACCATGTCTTGTGATTTCATTTTATTTAGAGTGGACATACTTTGATGGCCAAATCTTCTGTGCCAAGTTTGCGCACTGATCTCTTGTACTTTATTAACAATTACCTCCGTTTTTGAATTAACTGCTAGGGTTATATTTGCTTCATATAAATTATTTATTCTTGTCCCAGTTAACATCAAATCATTACTTTTACTTCTTATTATTTTACAAGTACCATTTTCAAATGAAGTTATGAATTTTTTCTTCTCAAAAACACTCACAGACAATAAGTTCTCTCGTATTTCAGGAACATATAATACATCTGATATTTTTAAATATTGGTATTTGCAATTTTCATCGGTTGTTTCTACTCTTATTGTTCCCATTCCTTTTACTTTGATGAAGCTTCCATCAGGCAACTTCACTTCATCAATATAACTTTCTATTAAATTTATGAATGCCGACTTATTGTGGGTCATATGGCTTGTAGCCCCAGAGTCAATGTACCAACTATTTGACTTCAAATTGGTATCAGTGATTTTCATTGCACTTTCATAACTCCCACAAGTTGCACTGTTTACTCTTTCTTCTCTCTCTTCACTTCCTCGATATCTGTTTTCACTTCTTTCGTACTGACGATCATTTGTATTTCTGTTAAAACTTTGCGATGAACGATCAGCTCGCTTATAACAATTTTTGGCAAAATGTCCTGTTTTATTACATACCCAACAATTAATATCTCTAATACATCTTTGTGTCCTTTTCTGATTCTCTTTCGCAGCTAAATTTGCAGCTTCCAGTTTTTCTTCAATTTCTAGTAAGGATAATTCATCCTCTTGTGCTTTTAATCCGCTTCGAAATCCTTCCATTGTCATTTTTTCTAGACCAGCTGATTTCATTTGCAGCCTTACAATATTATATTGTTTCGGTAAACCATTCAACATAAGTCCAAAGTACTCTTCGTCTTCGATTATTGATCCACACTGAGCTAATTGATCTCGAATATATTGACCTCTGGCTAGAAACTGTTCTAGATTTTCTTCTTCCTTTTTCTTTATCGTGCTCAGATCCAATCTTAAATTGACACGGCGAGAGGAAACTTTTCCTTCATGAATTTGTTGCAACTTCAACCACATTTCCCTTGCTTCATCTATATTTATGACTTGCTGGCCTTGGCTAGGATCTAATGATGTCAATATTATTGATGCTGCTACAGCGCTTTTTTCTTCATAAGTTGATATTAATTTCAGCTGCGCTGTTTTTTCATCAACTGTTGCATTCGCATTCGGCCGCTCAGGTTTTTCTTCTTCAATAGTAAGCCATACCCTCTTTGCTTTCAACAATAATTTTACTTGATGCTTCCATAATTGATAATTCCCATCATTTAATTTTGTGAGACTCACTGGTAAACCATCCATAGTTACTTTATTTTCTTCTCCAATTTTTAATCACAAAATGAACTTCTTGTAATTTTCTTTCTCGAAAGCAACACCTTGTCTCGTATTCTTTCCCACTCAGAGAAAACTACTTTTCTTTGCCTACTCGCAATGTTATCTCGTTCAGATTGATATACCTAATTTTGTCACAAACTACTTGCGATTTTGCATGCCTGGGCCCATAACCTGATGAATTCTTTAATAATTACACATCAATCTGAAGAATAATAACTGTTTATTTACAATAAAAATAAAGTAACAAAGTATACAATCATCTCAATTCTCGACCATAGAATCAACGGCCATCTTGATTTTTATTACAACCAAAATACACTCTTCTTTTTTAATTCTAGTGACTACTTACTACCAACTGAACATAATAAACAAACCTAACCAAAATGAATTCCCATTCATAATACATTGTAACTTAAATATTTGAAAATAAAAAACAACAGTACCCTTAGTTATCACAACAGAACAACTCTCAGTGTACAGACTTTACATAATGTTAAATTTCCAATTGTTCTTTTTAAGGTGCCATAACTTCTTGAGGAAGCACTTTTGTACGAAGATATGTTTCATCTAATCGCTTTAGCTTGAGGTAGCAAAGCTGTAGTTGACGTACGTGTGTCTCTTTCCTCTCCGGACAGCCTGTATTATTTAGACGTGATAAACGATCGGTTCAAATAAGTTCGTTCAGCCATCTAACAACGATTGGTATTTAGTTAATGTAGACTAGAGGATCACAAGAAGTGAGATCACCAGAAGAAAGTGACGCTTTTGTATGTAACCATGGCCCATAGAACGACACATGACGATGAGGCCAGAATAAGAATGAATATCAAACGACAACTCCGTTATATCACAGAATTTCTGGAAATGTTCTTTGCTTGGCCCAAAGAAGATAAGCCTGATAATGTAAATTTTAAACTATTGTTGAAAGCAATGTTATTTACGTCCACTTTAATATTATCGGTACTCCTTACCGTTTTCCACATGTATCACTTCCGATCAGGTAAGCTTATTGGAATATAATAGTATTTTATTTATAAAACTAATTTTTGGAGCCTTCTGTGTCCGCTTTTGAAGTTATAAGTTAAACAAAATTTCTTTAAACCTCCCCCCCCCCAGATTGGAAGAGCCTGTGTTTAGGGGATCAAAACCCCAAAAAGTCTAATAAACTTACGATCAAATGCCAACCGTTATACTGAGATATCGTCTCGAATATCGTTGAAAACATATTTTAGTCAATTAATTATTGTAGAAAAAAATTTAACGTTCTACCGGTTATTAGTTTCTGAATTGAGTAACAATTCACCCGATCTCAGGTTATTGTCTTTGCGAAAATTATGGCTACTCGATCGATCACCAATTGCGCAGCACTTATCGCAAAGATCATCACCATAATGTGGTTTTCAATGAGATTTACTAAATCAGTTCAATACACAAACAAGCTGATCCATGAATTAATTCAGGTTAATGGTGTGATATTCGAGAAAATTTAATCAGTTAGTTTGACTTTTTCATCTACTAGTGATTTATAATATTCTTAAGATCGGCAATAGTTGGTCCGTGACGTGGCGTAAGGTGGAACGTGTGGACTCCGCTTACTACAGTCGAACTGGACGGACCGCAGCGGCTGCCATAGCGTGTGGGAGTGGGATGTGTGCTTGGCCGCACCTACCTCAATGAGTTCCATACACCTCTTATCAACTTCTATTGTTCGATTCTTATAGGAAGGCGAAAGCTATAGTCTATTTCACCGAAACTTGTGCAAAAGCCATAAATGTCATCGGTGTTGAGGCTCCGCCTGCAGTAGTACCAGTGGTCGTCAAACATATATTATCTACAAGGATGCTTCTGCTATTTTATAAATATATAAGTAAAATTGCATTTAAGTAAAACTTTTAGAAAAGTAGGGGTAGGTACATAAGTAGAAAATATTCAATTATAGCACCTACCACTATAAATTATTGATAATCAAAAACTGATAATATTCAGTAATAATATAAATAACTGTTTTGGAGTATAAATAATTCGTTAGGTATATATTTTATTATGTCCACGTAATAAGTTTTCACACATAACCCAATTTTTTTTTAATATCCTTTTGAAATTTCAACATTCAACTTCAATATATTTTTTTTTTATTAAAAAATAGGTAACGCACCACTTCACGAAAATCGGCAAAATTTTTCAAAAGATAAAATTCTCCTAGATCCATGGTGTAAATTTTAATTGCAGAGAAATTAGCGTTTAGCTAAACTTCAAAATTACAAAAATATAACACAAAAGAGTTTTGCGGGAAATTTTGACAAAAATCGTTTGATATTCACCAAATGTAATGCCAGTTGTGAAAGAAATTATTATTTTATATAGGTGGTCTAATAGTGGTAACTTTTGTTTCACGTTTTTACAAATTTTTCTTATAGTAATACCTAAAATAATCCTAAATTCTTGAGACTTTGTCTGCAATATTAGTTTATGTTAATATTATTTATATAATAATTAGAAAAATCAACGTTTACTTCGTATTTAATGCCCTTATAATACGCAATAATAATACTCCATCTTATTTTGATTACTCTATTCCAAAAAAATTGGTGAATTATGACAACCGAAGAGCATGCTTTTTTTATAATTTTTTTTTATAATGCTGACGTACCTACTTAGTGTAAAACATACCAAAAGTGGGCTCATTACCTTATTATGAAAATAAAACAGAGACAATTTGAAATTAAAATACAAATTGATTTTAAATTCGCAGTCTATGGTGGCAAGTAAAGTACCTAATTGAAAAATTTTATGACCGTCATTAAGAAAATTTATTGCAGGTCTAACTCAACAGGTAAGGGTTTTCAATTGTCTAGAGATTACTTCCTGGGGGGTAAGGAGCGACATCAGTAATTTTGGTTTCACCTTCTATAAAAACGTGTCGCTTAAAATTTTTAAATAATGTTAAAAGTTTGAGACTTCTGGTTTACCCCTATTCTGTAAAATATGCCATGTTACTGGTCGCTTGGCTGTACGCCTAAATATATTCCTCTCCTTTTTCTTCACAAACACCTGTCTTGCGATTTACCTTCTCTACAGAATTTTACAACTTGAAGGTGAACACTTGTTCTATTGTGTGACTACGACAGGCTGGGCCAGAGGGTGGGATTACCTGTGACGGGTTTATGGCTTTTGCACAAGTTTCGGTGAAATAGACTTTACCAGAGAACCAGAACAAGCATAGACACGTGTTTCGCCCTATTGGGGCACCAGTGTGTTGCATCTGAAGGATCCGGAGGATGTTGTCGAACTTCTGAATTCTGAATCAAATATCTTTAACGATATCTCAGTAGCTGTAAACATTTTACCGCATGTTTATTAGACATTTTTTTTGTTTGATTTGATTCTCTTAACACGTCTTAATTCAGGAGTTCCTCATGAGACACCTGCATTTGTAAATGTCCCTAGATATAATATATGTCTAGAATTTTTTTTTTATATTAACTTTCAACTTTACAAGTTAATTTTTTTGCAGTTTCCTTGTTCGAATTGACAGAGGATTTCGTAACAGTTTTGCATATCGTCTGTGCGGCTCCAATGGTATTTGTTTATTCAATATATTTAAAGGGAACCGTTAGATTTTTTGAGTTATTACCACAAGTTTACCACTGGCAGGCTTTTCTCAACAAGGAAAGAATTAATTACAAGAAGTGGACGAGAGTCTACAAAAGCATATTTTTATTAAGTGCTGTTACCATTATGTTGCAACTAGAATTTGATTATGACAACTGTGAGAAAAGAAAAATCAAAAACAATTCTATCCGATCATGTGGTGTGTTACTTCCATATTACTTACCATTTGATTTCGAAGCCTTTCCTATTAGGCATTGCATTTTGATATATCAAGGAATTTGTATAGTGATTTGTTTTCTTGTACTTGATCACATATTTTTCATACCAATATTTTACATCGATAAGACTATTTGTTTAATGGATTATATGATTTATCTAGTAACTGATTTAAATACATCAATACTGATTGAAGACGAGAAACAAATGAACGAATGTCTGCGACAAATAATCGATGTTCATCAAGTCATTAGAAGGTAATTTCGAAAAGTTTTTTATTATTAAAATACCTATATTTGGAAACATCTTTTTACATACCCATCGTTCACAACCAAGTTCCAAAACAATTTCAAAACCAAGATAAATTTCTTACAGAGCCAAACATGCCTACAAACTCAATCAAATGTATCAAAACACTTCATTGAAAACAATCACACTTCAACAGCAAGCAATAAAATTGAATTACTTCAATCATTGTGACCATTATTTAAAATAAAATTTTCTTGAATCTATAGAAATCCACAGGCATTTACATAGTACACAGTCATAAATTTAAATCTAGAAAAAATCTAGAACAAACTAGAGACACATGGCCGCGGTAGGGCCGGCCATTGCCACTGCAGCACCGATAAATCGCACTCGTATGTCTTAACACTGTTAAGCCCTCCTCTTAAGTCTACACGTGCCGGACAGACTATTCGTTGCTGTCGTCATATTCAGATGATCAGATGAACTACTTTCATCTTATCGATAACTTTCCCTCTTTTTCGAAGACGTGGTAGCAGGCGGGGTTGACTAACTGACTACTCTATATCTTTCTTACTCTCTGATACTTCAGCTTTCATTTACATTCAAGATACGACTGACTCGGTTTCCAGCCACGGCGGTTCTTATATAGTTACCTGCTGAGGCGCCGTCGAAACATCTAGCATATCTCTAGACACACACTTACGATGAAACATCGAGTCCTCGAACATGCGTAGAATGCGGAGCCATTCTGGTATTTAGTAGAACTCTCATACACTGGTCGGGCAATGTGTAATTTCTGTCATGTCATTGGAATTGTCGCGAAGGTGACATTATAAGACATCGGCGTCATAATACATGTTGTAAAAGGTAAACAAATACAAGAAATACGAATCTAGAATTGTTCGCGAGTGGATGTCTCGTTATAATATAATAATATTATAACGAAGGAGCACTCGCGAAATATTCTGGATTCGTAATTCGTATTTGTTTTTGTTTACCTTCCACAATTGTTGTGATGACTCGGCACTTCGATTCGAGACGGTTCTCGGCGGACATGACAGGAATGACATATTGCCAGATTGGAATAACTTACATTCTACTAAATATCAGAATGGTTCTGCGTTCTACGCATGTTCGAGATTGCTTGGAGTCATCTGTGCAACTATGAGACATCAGACATTTTTAGACTCCACGGCAATGGGATTTTAAAGAAACTGTTGGCACACTATAGCAGTCAGTTGTAATTGGAAGCGGGAGACTGAAGGAAGACATAGAGTAGAAAACAGAGAGAAGTGCTTGTGATCATTATTTATTTATCAATTCACAAATTATCAAAGCAGCCCAGCTGTAGATCCTGTAAGGCAGTGCCGTTGTTAAGTTTTAATAAAAAAAAACACTCATTTAGAGATTGATGCCCAAGAGTTTATAATAAAAATAATTTTAACAGTTATCCTTAAGAATATTTTACTTCAGAGTCTAGAATAGAATATTTCTTCAGTAGCTCTACATATGCAGGTGAAGAAATGATGAAAAAGAGGTGAAATAATTTCTCTAAAAAATTTGATAAAATAAGGGATAACATCCCAAATAACTGGAAGGTTTTCGAGACCATAAAATCATAATGGGAATATATATTTCTTGGTTTTTGTTAACCAGCGACTCATATTTATATCTGATTACTATTGTATAATTTTAGGTTCAACAAATGGTTTAATAAACTCTCAAGATACTTGCAAATGTTACTATACGTATCAGGACGTCTGGTTATGGCTGTACTAATATTTCATACGATAATGGTAAGAAAAGTCCAAAAATTTTTATCATCATTAAAAGAATGATTCGATATGTTATTATTATTATTATTACTTCTAGGGTAGGTTAAAAGCCCTCGTACTGAAGCTTGCGCTTATTGTACCCCTTTGGATTATTAGCTCATCAGTCCCGTCTTCCGAAAGTATTTCAGAACGAGTCCAATGGGTGCTTGCTCTATTTCTTTTGGTTCTGCCATTTCGGTCCCAGATACTAGAAGTCTAGTTCCCTCTAGTGCTGGGCATTCACACATTAGGTGGTATGGGGTTTCCTCCCCCTCCCCGCATCTCCTGCAATCTGGACTATTTTTCACTCCTATTATTGAGAGGTGTTTCATTAGTGGGCAGTGTCCTGTTAGAAGTCCAATTGCCCGTCTCAGCTGGTGTTTACTCAGCTTTTTCAGTTCATTAGTTTTATTCTCTGATAGTTCTCTGATGATAGTTCGAATGTCTCAGTCCATCTACTTATCATTCCAATAGGAGCTATGTTTCTTCTTCAGGAGGTCTTTTATTTCCCTTCTGACTTCGCTGTAGGCTATGCAGCAAGTTGGTTCTGGCCTCGATTAAGGGTAGTTTGGATCCTTTTTTTTTGCAAGTAGATCCGATTTTTTGTTTCTTTTGTTGTTCTGATGTCCTTTTGTCCACCTCAGGTTCATTTTGTTGTTTTTATCTGCTAGCTTTGCTAGAGAGTTGATGCAGCTCTTCACTGTATTTGATTGTATCGTCACTGAGTCCAGTGCTCTTAGAGCTGCCTGGCTATCAATAACGATTTCGATGTTCATATTTTCATATGAACCGGCTATCATATGCTCCACGCTGACGTAGATTGCCAAAAACGATTCTCTAGCATTGAAACTACGAGGAGAAGCAATGAAGATTCTTCAAACTCTATCTACGACAGAAGGAACTGACTACAACATGTGTACTCAGAGAGATTTGGAAGTAGAAGGTGATGAATACGAAGCAGTGCAAAGAATCATCGAGAGGGGAGAAAGGCAAATCCGATGATGAGGTCGTGGGCTTCTTGAACATATGCTAAGTCATTGTAAGCTAACCAACGATGTAACGACTTCCGATGAGTCAAAGCCGTCGGAAAATTGAAGAAGGTCGCTGAGAAGAGACAATAATCGACGTACCAGCAGTTTTATGCTCCTAAGAAACACGTTAAAGTCGCTTGTTTCCAATATGTATAAATCAAATAGCGTCGTGGTGGATGGTCTTATTGACGGGAAACTTTGGGCGCTGCTGCTGGACACTGGCGTAACTAAAACAATTATTGTCCCTTTCAATATTTTACGATTTGCAAATAAGATTGCACCAACCAAATGACGATTGCGTATGGCTACAGAAAATCCTGCGGAAGTTTATGGGCAGGTAAATATTACCGTGGTGATCGGCAGCAAGACCTCCAAGCATCAAGTACTGATAGCAGGGATAGAAGATGAGGTAGCTTTTGAAAGGGACATCATGAACTCACACGGCTTCAAGTTAGACCATCTTATGAATAAATGAGAATAATTGGTAGTGATTTGTGCATTTTGCGTGTGGCTTTCACGGCTGGTTTCAATTGAAATCACAATTGATTTCTGAATTTTTTGCCTAGGTTCATGGAGAATGATTCGCCTCTGCAAGTGAGTGTGGTAGACGTCATCGATGGTTACGTATGCGCAACCGATGCTTCCACTCGCCGTGCTCACTGATAACCCGCTGGACGGCTAGAGGAGCGCACCTATTCATCGTCAGATGATGGTCCGTCGACGTCATATTCTCCCACCACCATGCCCATCCTCGCAACGGCCAGTTTCTCCGATGATAGCATAGATTGCTTGTCAGATGATGACTTATTCGGGTTTGACGTACCTCCGAATACCAAATCCTCCGCAGTTAATCGGGTGTAATAGTGTGAAATAGTGGACAAGACTTTCGTCCTTTCAAAGCATATGGCATGGTGACCCCGAAGCACATCATGCTCCGAAGCTGACTTGTCTGTCTGGTCCAGGCGACAGTTTCTCTTGTGTTCGGTCACCTCGGTGTTGACGCTGCGTTTGGTAGTTCCGATATATGTTTACAAATTCGATCGGTGACATTCTTGAAGTTAAGGAGAAACGCCGTTTTCAAAACTCTTGTTGGTGAACATCAAGAAATGGGAAGTTTTTCATCCTGTGCCCCAAGGTGCTATTTTCATTTCTGTTAACGAGAAGCATCCTTTTCAATTTCCATCGTGAATTGAATGTGGGGGTGAATACTGTTGATATGGTGAAGAAATGCCTCCTGAGCCTTTTCTCCATGTTGTCAAATGACAAAGGTGTCATCTGCATAGCGGTACCAACAAGACGGTTTGTTGATGGCGCAAATAAAGGCCGTAGCATCAAAGAATTCCAAAGAGAAGTTGCCAATAACAGGGCTCATGGGCAGCTGCTATGGGCAGCCCCATCCAGTTGCTTATAGTAGTCACAATTCCACTGAAATAGGATAATATGGCGATCACTTGGTGGAAGAGGGAGTCAATGTCAGTTGGAAAGATGTGCTGGCTCTGTTGAAGGGCCTCGTTGATGCATGAGCACCATGGTGAAGAGGGTGCCCGCCGGGCCTCCCGAATAAAAGTAGGTGGGTAGGTTGACTGGTTGGGTGGTTGGGTGGTCTTGACTCCCCTTTCCATAGTCTCAGGGAAGGCGAAAACAGGCTAATTGGGTAGAAAAGTAGGTTGTCATTGGAAAGTGACAATTCGTGATTCTCTGGTGACTTCTCAATAACGTACTTAAACAAAAGTTCATCAGCCACTTACGGGACACCTGTCTATTTCTGTTTAACTATGACCGTAAGCAGGTGTCTTGTCACCTTTTAAGTTTTAACTAGGTACTAATTTTTAGGTTGGCTTCGATGAATACTTTGCGTATGCGCTAGTATGGGCTGGTGGCATATCTTTATTTCAAATCGGTAGTCAATTATTAATTAATAAGGTAAGATTTTTGTCAGTATTTAATTATATTACTTGCGTCAGTATTTTTCTTTGTATGATTAAGATATGGATAGTACCAATTTATTAATATTAAAGAAATATGTATTTTATTTAATAAATGGGAACATAGTTATAGACAACCCGACATCCCGACATTTATTGATTATAGGACACAAACTTTGAAGGAAAGGAACGCGCTTCAAGGACAGATGAGTGATTAGTTTATCTATCGTAAAAATAGTTTTTTTTTTGTTGGCATGTACATAATGGGTGCAGTTGACTGGAGAAATGCTCTCTTTCTCTTAATATACGTGAACGGCGAACATCGTTGTGTTACTTAATACAGTTGTTTATCCTTGTAACGAATTCCAAGGCATTCGTTGGTAATTATTATTTATTTGCATTATTAGAGGGGTTTATCAGGAGTGATACAGTTTTTGCGACAGTGATTAGCAGGTTATCTCCGCCAGCACCGGCTATATAAAGAGAGCCAACTGAAGAGCTGGTCAGAGAGGATCCGAGGCACTGACTCGAGAACCACTCTCCCTCCCTGTGAATTGATCTCGGAGGTCACCCGGAGGCATATATTGAGTGCACTCCGTACAGTTTACCTAGCCGGCTACAATAGGTCGATGAAATGAGTCGAGCCTAACTGTAACCGGACGTCGATAGACCGACGAGAGTGCGGCTCTGGCCGGCAATCGATTCAGTATAGGGAATCAGTCGGCGCTACGTGGAAGTACCGGCTAGTCCCTTCAGTCACGACCCGGCCTGTATTGAGGGTCGGATTCAGTAATAGCCGCCCCGGCATTGCATTGAGATACCGGGAGCGGGTTCTGTTTCAGATATTTTCGTCGCTGGAGGATTTTTCTCCCAGACCCCGTCACGGCGCGTGTTCCGGAGGCTACAGCAGCCGATACGCACCGTGCGACGGCGAGTGGGTGACTGCCGTAGTGGCGTAGTGGTAGTGGAGCCGATCGTGAACCGTTCAGTCGATCGGCCAATCAGCAGTGGTACACACCCCGACGCAGATATCTTCCACCAATCAGGCGGCCTGCCGAGGACGAGGGCCGGCCCATAGGATACAGTGTTTCCGATAGTAATTTGACAAGAATAAACAGAATTGTGTAACTAAAGTACTTGTAAATAAAGATTTTATAATTTTTAATTGACTTGTCACGAGTACAAAGGGGCAGACATCCATCCCTGGGTAATCATCTCTACCTAACTGAAAATCCCGTTACATCCTTTTGTGATGTAGTAAATAGATAGCAGGTATGTGGATCTAGTTCTATATTGTTCGATAGCAACTATGTTATCATATCTCTCAGGAAATAGCAGTATTTGAGTTACCGATGCGATGTAGAAAAGGCAGGTGGTCAGCCCCTGTTTTTTCCGGGTAGTTGACAAGTTTTTCCAGGGAACGTATTTTCCATATTTTCCAGGGACGCTTTATATTAGTATTGTGCTACCTTTAAAAGTGGCTAACTTTGAGATATTGCATAATGATAATACTTACAGCTCCCAAGTAAAATGGCAACGGAAGGAACTAGCGCTAAAGCGGCTTAAGAGGATTCAATAGATTTTTTTCACCAATCACCAAGCTAGAAGTTTGCTCGTAGTTTATTAGATGTTGTTAAAAAAGTTTAATAATAACGGGCGAAGGTGGAGGCTGGCGACTGACTTCAGAAAATTTTGGGTAGCCCGATGAGACGATCACGAGGTGGCGTCGCTTGGATTCGTCCTGGAGCTTAAATGAAGACCACAAGGGGCGTCTAACTGTAGAAAGAAGAATAAAAAATCGTGTCATTGTCTCTAAGTCCTTATTATGCATTTAATACAATTTTGGGGAAGATTTTTATTTCAGAGGCATGATCGACACGTGTTAGGCATGGTCTTAATTAAGTAAATTCTCAAAATTGGCAATCATTAGGATTCAATAAATGGCCGTTTCAGACATGAACTATAAACAGGTTATTTTGATTTAAATTGATTATGGCGGTCTCTGGTGGTCTGACAGCAAAGCTGAGATGCCAACTCGGCGTTGCCAGTCCTAACAATCTAATAAGTGGTGTTGTCGATGATACCAAACAGCGACATACTCCCTCTCCAGAGACAACAGTGAGGTATCTTGTTGGGAAGTGGATGTAACGAGTACTTGCAATCGATGTTGGTGACTGGGTTGCTGTCTGTGTTGAAGAAGATTCATCTGGAGTATCAGCAGGATACTGTTGGAAGAAATAACCATCGTGGTCAGTCAAAAAAATCACCTCAAAATGTTTAGAGTTTCTTGCACTTCTATGGAAATGGTCCATCATACACAGGTTGGAGTGGTTTTCGAATGTCATCCTGACAAATGAAAACCGGAGAAAAAGTCCTCGGCTCTGGATGTACAATAATTGACTTATTGGAGTTGTGTTTTAATTTGCATCGCCTTCATTCCAGCTTTTAATTAATAAAGAAATAAATGTAGAAAATGTTGGTTTGGGATTTGTTGATTTTCAAGTAAATCAGCTAGAAATTTTATGGGCCGCCATATGTCAGCTCTGCAGAGGTCGTATTATGTTCAGGAATTAACATAAGATCTTAAGCCAAGGAGAACAGTTGGAAGCATGGTCACCCAATCATTGGTGAGGTGAGTTTTAATGGCCGCTTTCAGGTTACGGTGCCACCTCTCAGTTCTCCCATTAGCAGCGGGATAGTATGCTGTCGTCATGACGTGCTGGATGCCAAGGCCAGCAGTGAGGTGGCGAATCAATTGACAGTCGAAATGGTTTTCCTCTGTCAGTCGCCATGTGAGTAGGAACGGCGAAGCCATAGCTATCCAGGTGGATATGATAGGTAGCCTCTGCAACAGTTTCGGCGGGAATGTCGGATATCGGAAGATACCAGATACAGCTGGCCATCGAGAATACCTATATCTACCATGGTTACCAGATAGGAAAATCCTTGAGAGGGTGGTAATGGCCCCACTATATCCCGGTTAATGCGGGAAACTCCTGTAGGTATACCTGAATATTATGTGAAAACTTGAACAACTTAAAAAACAAAATCGACCTGGTTTTGTATTAAGAAAAAAATAATAGAATTCCGTTTTATCGAATTTATTCCTTCCTTTTGCCGCTTATTACTGTATGTGTATCTGAAAAGATTGGACTGCATTTCTTAGGCAAATTCTAAGTAAGTGCGAAAATGTTTCCTTGGCTCATTCTAAGGAAAAAACTTCCTATTAACGTGGGTCCGCAAATGTGCCGTTTTTGAAATACATAGGGTGTCAAAAAAAATTATTTTTACAGTTTTTTGTAAAGTTGTAATTAAAAAATGCAGGTCAATGGTATAGTCGAGAGCTCGTTTTCAGTCTACAGTATTTCATATTTTATCTCCGATGCAAGGACTGAAAACAGAGATTATGCGTTATTACAAAAAAGTATTATTTCTCTTGAAAAAATAGTAAATCAATTACTAGCGTTGTTACTTTTAGAGCATGGAGATTGAGACAGCTCTGTATAATGTTAAATGGTATAAAATAAAAAAAATCAAGGACCGCAGAAGCTATCATTTATTATATCTAATGACACAGAAGCCAATAATCTTAGAAGCAGGCCCAGATTTATGTTTATCATTTTCATTACTTTTACAGGTAAGTTTTGATGGATCGCAGATCCTTGTAAATATTTATACCTTCTATGTTCACAGGCGTGTAAAGAGATCTATTCATTTACTGCAATGCTTATCAAAATTAGCAGAAAACAAACTTAGGTATATCACAACACTACAGTCATCATATTTTACCTACCTATATGGTAGTTGTATGCTCATTGTCGGTGGGCCTGGAAGCAGGATGCCATGCCGATGCTGCCATCCATACCTAACCGTTGCGATGGTCACGGGTCGGATTTGTTTGTTTGTTTAAAAAATTCTAAGAAAATACCGTTTCATGGAACAATGAATTAAGCCCGGTCGTGACATTTTCCGATTAGGCTGGTCTGTTTTCGCTGCTAAAGCCATCATCCATCATTTATACAATGTGGTGATAAAGTTTGGAACAATATTCATAATAATAATAATAATAATAATAATTTTATAATAATAACAATGATTTCTCACTTTGCCAAGTTATGACGTAAACTTTTTTATTATGACGTCATCTATTTGTCAAATATGACATCATCGCTTTTTTTTTTAAATGGCAACTGCAATTTTTTTTCACGTTTTCCAAGAGATCTCCTTCCCGTTCAAATCATGACATAAAAAAACTGGTACCAAAATTACATAACGATTTTTTTTTGAAAAAAAAAGCAGATTTATTTAAGAAAATAAAAACAATAATTTAATCGTATAGAAAATAATTGTACCCAAAATGACAAATTCAACGTTTTTGTTCAATGTTCAATGTGCTCACCATGCACCAACCATTTGGCATTGGCCGATACGAGTGTACAGAGCGCTCAAAAATCTCAGGACTTATTTGCTCAATTTCAGCACGAATTCTATCCTGTAGTTCCTCCAAATTATTTGGTCTATTGAAATAAACTTTAAATTTCAAATAGCCCCACAGGAAAAAATCTAAGGGAGTCAAGTCTGGGGAACGCGGTGGCCACTCAATTGCTCCTCCATCTTCCAGGAAATGTGAATTTTTTTTTTTTTTTATTGAAAATGCACATGCACTTCAGGGAAATCCCTATGACGCTCTGGGAGCGGTGCATGAGCGGAGATATCGATTCACGTTGGCCTTGAATCTCTGTAGGTTGTATACTTCGGGAAACACGCCCTTTGGAATGCTATTCCAAAGTGATGCGGTTCTATACATAAAAGAAGTCTGAAATAGGGTGGTACGAGGTGTAACGAGCTGAACCTGATACGGATGAGCGTCTACGGCTCGACGTGTATTTCTTCCCGGTCTTGTTCTTGGTGGGATCAAGCGGGCCACGTCTTTTGAACACTTTCCATTAAAATATCTGTAAAACAGACTCAGGTCAGCTACTCTTCTTCGATGTTCGAGAATGTCTAAATTTTTTGTCAAATCTGGGTCCCCAATCAAGCGGATGGCTCTTTTCTGAATAGAGTCGAGTAGTCTCAGCGTATGTTTGGGAGCAGAGCTCCAAACATGTGAGCAGTACTCCAAGGATGGTCGGATTTGAGCCTTGTATAAGAGCAGAAGCTGTTGTCGTGTATAAAATTTCTTCGTGCGGAAGAGTGTTCCAAGTTTTTGAGAAGCACTCTTCGCCAGACCTGCAACATGATCATGCCAAGACATGTTCGCTCCGAGGCTCACTCCAAGTAAACGAAGAGATGACGCTGGGGTAAGAGAGTGTCCCGCCATCATCATATCTGGCTCCAAAACGTTGGTCTTTTTGGAGAAGATGACTGCTTGGGTTTTTCCAGCATTAAATTGAACTTGGTTTCGATCACCCCAAGTTAGAATGTGTTGCAAGTCATTGTTAAGTATGGCAACTTCTTGCTCCCTGCGAGTCTGTGCGTCGATGGCAGATGTTCGCGCATCTAACGTATAAGAAGATATGAGGGTACTGTCGTCGGCAAAACTGTATATTGGATTTTTTGTTGTTTCAAGCAAGTCGTTTATAAATATTAGAAAGAGAGTCGGAGATAAGATGGATCCCTGAGGCACACCGGCATTGATGGAAAAGGTCTCAGAAAGAACTCCATCGACTGCCACCTGCAATGAACGATCTCCGAGATAACTCGCAAGCCACAAGCAGAATTTCTCGGGCATGCCATAGGCCTGCAGTTTTGCCAACAGTCCATCATGCCAAACACGGTCGAAAGCTCTAGAAATATCAAGCGCAACCCCTCGAGACTCCCCATGGTGCTCGATTGCGCTGTTCCACAGCTCGGTGACGTAAGTGAGGAGGTCACCAGTTGACCTCTGTTTGCAGAATCCGTATTGGCGGTCGCTGATTATATTAGCTCCTTCCAAGTATTTTAAAAGATGTTGGTTAATAGCTTTCTCTATAATCTTGGATATTACTGAAAGGAGTGCCACTGGTCGATAGTTATTTGGTATAGTCTTTTTGCCTTTCTTGGGAATAGGTTGGATCCGTGCATATTTCCAGCAGGAAAGAAATATTCTCTTTTTATACGACAGATTGAAAAGTCGACAGAAAAGAAATGGCAGTTCAGTGGTGCATTTTTTAAGTACGATAACAGGTACGTCATCGGGCCCAGAAGCTTTGTTTAAGTCTAATTAGGCTAACATAATGCTCTTTATGACACGCTGTCGGAAAACAATGTCTGACATTTTGGGCTCCACGAAAGGGATCATTGGCGGAGTTCTTCCATGAAAGTCGACGGAAGAGTATGAAGAAAACACTCCCGCCAACAAGTTCGCCTTCTCGGTAGCCGTGCATGCGATAGTCCCATCTGTCCGTGTAAGTGGTGGAATCGTGGATCTGGTGAAGTTCTGGCTGACTGCCTTAGTTACAGACCAAAAAGATTTCGAACCGTTAGGGCAGGAGAGAAGTTTGTTCCTAATTCTTTGGTTGTGAGTTTCCTTGGTTTGATCTATTATTTCTTTGCATCTGTTTCGAGCAAGGATGAAATTGTGATGGTTTATGCCGTCGGGGCTCTCTCGCCATTGGCGAAAAGCCAGTTGTTTGGAGGCGACAGCTTCCTTGCATCTTTTGTTGAACCAAGGTTTGCTGTTTGAGGGCTGTTTTTTAGAAAAGGGAATGTAGGCTTCCATGCCTGTTAGGATGACTTGAGCAACTTCCCTAGCACAAACAGATGGATCATTAGAGCCGAAACAAACACTCCTCCATGGAAAATCTCGATAATATTCCCTGAGTTCTTCCCACTTAGCAGATCTATAGTGCCAGACTACACGAGGTTTGCTTTCTTCTTTAGCACTAGTAATTGGTAGGACACAAGATGTTGAGACGAGTTTATGGTCTGAGGAACCTAATGGGGCTTTCACCGTAATAGTATACATTTGAGGGTTCGTGGTCAAAAACAGATCCAACAGGCTAGCGAATTCTCCCTCGCGATCGGGAATGCGTGTTGGTTCATCAACGAGCTGGGTAAAACCACAGCTGATCGCAAACGATTCCGCTTCACGGCCTTCTTCATCAGTGAAGTTTGAGTATTTAAGCCAGTTGATGTTATGTACATTAAAATCACCCAAGATGGATATCTCAGCTTTGGGGTAGTTTATCTGTATGAATTCGACAGTTTTTGTGAGGGACAAAAAAAGTGTCCTATACTGTGTATCGCTGGGTGGTCGGTATAAACAACAGATAAATCTCGTCGTTTGTCGGTCTGTTATCCTAAGCCACATGACGTCAAAGTCATTGGGCTCAAAGTCTTCCTCACGTTGGCAGGAGAGGTCACTTCTGACAAAAATGCCAATTCCGAAGTTGCGTCTAAATCGGGAATGAAAGTCATATCCTGGATAGAGATAATTAACTGTGCTTGATGACGCTTGGACTTTTGTTTCGCACAGTGCTAGAATGTGAGGTTTATTTGTCTGAAGATGTTGATGTACTGAATTGATATTCGTATTTAAACCTCTAATATTACAAAAGTCGACTATAAATTTTTCCATTCTGGAGATGTTATTATTCTTTCTCTTGCATGAATGTGCCCCTGGATTAGCCCCCGCCCGGAGATCCGAATGGGGGGTCGTTTTAACTCCGGAAAATTTTAACCCCGGGAACGCCATCCATGCATATTAATTGTTTCTTACCCCAAGGACCGGAATCTCTGGCACAGCAACGAAACGTCAGCTCTATAAAGCAACTTCACGCCGCCTAAGCCAGAAAGATGGTATCGCACCGGGGAAGCTGTGTGGGTTCTATGTCCTCTACCATCTGGTTTGCTAGTTTTGGTCAGCCCCGGGGTATTTAATTTCCCCGGTGTCATCTATATGGACGACTGTCCCCTATCCGCCACCCGGGGAGGCTCCCGATGGGGGACTAACAACCCCGACACGGGACACGGGGGGGGGGACATGTAGAATACTGACGTACGTCTGCGCCAAAGTGAGGAGGAGCCCCGTATTGTTAAAACCAGATGCCTTCACGAGGCACATCTGCGTTGTTACCATTTGGAAAAATTAATGCCAGTGATGGCAGTAAATCCGTTTGCAGGAAATTCAGGTAACGTGCTGCGGTAAGATTTCCTTGAAAAAAGTAAGGGCCAATGCAGCGTCGTCCAAGTATTCCCATCCCTCGACGTTGACTGTGAGCGTCTTATTTCCAGTGATGATTTTCCCGGGCCCAATACCTTGAATTATGGCGATTTAGTGAAAAAACTGCAGTCGACGATCTGGATCGTCCTCGTTTAACTCGTGTACGAGTTGCACTTTATACGGGTGATACCTACTTCTCTGTTTTGAACAATTTTACTAGGTACGGAAGAATGGTGTAGGTTGTTATTTGAGGCTAATTGCCTGGTAGAAGTGTGTGGATTTTCTTCGGCTTCTAGTACAACATTTAATTTCACTTCTTCGTTCACTCTGGGTCGACCTTGTCTGGGCAAATCATTCAAGGATCCTGATATTTCTACGAATTTAGCTAAAATCTCATCATTAAAATCTCAATTCTTTCCCGTTCGGTTAAACGTACCATTTTAGCTAATCAATAATATCAGCCTGCGTAGATAAAAGTTGGTTTTGACTATAGGGGCAATTTACACGAGCAAGTAAATCTCTCACAAGCTTGTACAATTGCACAAAATTTTCACGTGTTGAGAGTAAAGATTAGTACAAGATAAGTGTCTGATAGCACAGAAATTGATAAAAATGACACCAAATGTCCACAAGTTGAGATAGCAACTTTTTAGTTTCATTCAATTTTCCATTTTGTAACATAGCAACGTACCAAAACAATAAAAATGATCTTAATTTTATCACAGTGCATTTTTTGAGAAATCTGCATTTTTTTTTCAAAAAAATCGTTATGTAAGGTAACAGTTTTTTTATGTCATAATTTGAACGGGAAGGAGATCTCTTGGAAAACGTGAAAAAAATTTGCAGTTGTCATTAAAAAAAGCAATTGTTCCGTCATCGCATTTAGTTTGTAGGTCAAAATTGAGACCTAATCGCGACGAGCGATATGCTAACTTCATACAACAAAATTTCGTTCGTCATCGCAAGAATCGTGGGTCCAGAACAACCCCTTCCCTTCCTACCTTTTACCCGCACATGAAGGAAGAAGGAAGAAACTCACTTGACCAGCCAACGTCGTGGCAACAAGTCATTTTGTGACGTGACAATTCGTGTAGCGTTAATTCGTTTGGTTACTCGTAATCGTTGAAGTGAATTCGCATTTCGTGATACGAAAATTAGATCGTATCAAACTTATATAGTGATCTAAAAGCGGCGCTTTACACCCGTGGCTTCTAATCGTAAACTAAAGTGATCACCAACACCAACCGTCACAGCAGGAGACAGAGGCAGACCGACGGTCAGTACCTTAATTAATCGAATTATTTCATTGTGCAACCTATCTCCTCCTGTCTCCTTCGGGGTTAATAGCCCTGGTCCTTCCTGTCGTCAAACAGCGATGACGTCATAATAAAAAAGTTTACGTTGTAACGAAGTCGCGTATTTTCGACTTCGTTTTTCATTAGGTAACATTCAAGAAATTTAAATTCAATCGAAATGCAATAGTTAATTATCAAAATCATCTTAGTCAAATCAAGTTTCATGAAATAATCTATTTTCCATCCTCATTTTCATGATAGGTAATAATAATGAAAACGCAATTTTTATGAAAAGCCGAAGAGTAATTATTATAATTTTAATAAATAGCATAAATCCGCGAGCCGACGGCACGAATTTTATTTTCATGAAAGTTTTGAGATTTTTTATACACGGAGTTGAAATTTATTGCCAACTGAATCGGTGCAGTTAGCGACCGTTTTCTTGAAGCCTTTTCGAAATCATCAAACGAACGGTACAGAAAAAGTGGCGTGCCCGTTTTTGCTTCGCGATAGCGGGTACAAGCAGATAGGAAGGGTATAAATATGGGTGCAGGGATTGTTAGCGTCCTCTTTTGATTTTCCGTCGTTTTACGCGGTGCAGCTCTTTCATTTTTCCGTCGTGAACTACGTTAGTGCTATTGGGGTGCCGTTCATAGAAACCGCCTACCGACGTCTTCCGTACTAGCCGTAGCTAACCGTGCCGACGCGAACTAGAGAAAGTCTCGATTTCCAGAATTTTGAAAGTAAAGCCGCGATAATAGAGTCAGACCAGTTGATTTGATCTGTTTGATTGAATTTTTGCCGCCACATACTCGTGCCAACCAGTCCCCTACGTCATCAATACCCCGATATAAAGGTAGGTGTCTTGATTTAAACTATATTCATTTTTGGTACCGCCGATTCAACCCTCCTATGCCTCCCACACATTAACTGCCTCGATACACACCACGTAAATTTCCCCCTATTCTCCGAAGGCCATATAGCAGCGAGGTCGCTAGCATTTCTAGCTGTAGGGTAAGCGGTGTAAGTGACCTCCCCTCGTGGCTGGGTAACTGGTGAATCAATTTTAACTCGCACCTAGTACCTTTCCTGAAAGCGCCCGTCATCTCCTGGAACCCCGCCTCGACGTTTATGCGATATCAATAATTAGAGCCGCCGACCAGTTTCGATAGATAGGTACAAGTGGGTAATTTTTGACCGTCCTCTCACGGGCCAAGTCCGATTGATTGTATTTAAATTTGGTATTAATTGGTTGTCCTCCCAGGACACAGTGCCGCCTCACGGTGACCCTCATTCGGGTGTTTATTTTGTAAATATATTTTCCCGTAGGTAGCTGTATGATTTTGTATATATTGATTTTTTTTATTTTGAAGTTGAATTAGGTTTAGTTTGGTAGTTGTAAATATTTTTCCGTAGGTAGATATAGGTACTTTATTTCATTTTATAAATTTAAATTTTTTTTTAATAGGTTGTATTAATCAAAGAAATAGGTTTACTTTTTGTACACGTTACATACATGAATTTTTCTGTAAAATTTAACTTAGAATTTTCTTCCGTAGGTCACAAGAACCAGAAAAATAATTTTGCTTTTTGTACACGTTACGTACATGAATTTTTCTGTAAAATTTAACTTAGAATTTTCTTCCGTAGGTCACAAGAGCCAGAAAAATAGTTTTGCTTTTTGTACACGTTACGTACATGAATTTTTCTGTAAAATTTAACTTAGAATTTTCTTCCGTAGGTCACAAGAACCAGAAAAATAGTTTTGCTTTTTGTACACGTTACGTACATGAATTTTTCTGTAAAATTTAACTTAGAATTTTCTTCCGTAGGTCACAAGAACCGGAAAAATAGTTTTGCTTTTTGTACACGTTACGTACATGAATTTTTCTGTAAAATTTATCTTAGAATTTTCCTTCCATAGATCACAAGAACCGGAAAAATAGTTTTGCTTTTTGTACACGTCACGTACGTGGATTTTTCTGTAAAATTAAACTTAGAATTTTTTTTGTAGGTTGTAATAATCAGCAAAATAGTTTTGCTTTTTGTACACGTCACGTACGTGAATTTTTCCGTAAAATTAAACTTAGAATTTTTTTTGGTAGGTTGTAATAATCAGCAGAATAGTTTTACTTTTTGTACACGTCACGTACGTGAATTTTTCCGTAAAATTAAACTTAGAATTTTTTTTTGGTAGGTTGTAATAATCAGCAGAATAGTTTTACTTTTTGTACACGTCACGTACGTGAATTTTTCCGTAAAATTAAACTTAGAATTTTTTTTTGGTAGGTTGTAATAATCAGCAGAATAGTTTTACTTTTTGTACACGTCACGTACATGGATATTTTCATAAATTTATGATTGTAAGAATTTCCAGTAAACAGTAATAATTGTGGTAATAAATTTTTGTTCCCCGTAACGGCATTTAATTTTGGTGGCAAAATTCTGTGGATGTGATAGCGATTTATTTTATATCAATAAACAATAATTCAGGAAAATGTGGGTCTTTCTGTGTTTCCGAAATATTTCGCTCAATTGACCGAACGAGAGTCTTAAGTCAAACGAGAGTGAGGAAAAAGGTAAGGAACCCTCTCGCAGGAATTATAATAGCCAGTCGTATCAGCACCAGCACCGACACCACCGAGTAACATCATCCTCGCTTACATCACCGCTCCACGGGAAGGCACAAGGGACGTTCAGTAAGCGATTAAAGCCCGTTTTATTGAGCACGTCGTCTTCGGTGATAACTTCATCTGACCCCTGGCGTTTCCGTTTCTCCATTGAGCTGACCTTTAGGGACAAGGATACGATAAACGTATCATCTGTGCGTCTCAGGCAATTAGGAAATATTTAGCGAGAACATTTCCCCCAGGGAGTAAACCCTTACTAAAAATCTGGCGCCCGAGCAATCCGCCGAACTACATCTGCAGTCGATCCGAGAATTTCCCAGCGAGCCCGAGAACGTCACAGAAAAGCTGGCGCCCGAGCAGGGACCTGAAGATTCCGAAGACGTAGAGCCGAGACCTGAAGAAGATTCCGATTGTTCACCGCCGTTGAGAGAGACCGCTTCAAGAATCATTGGCAGATCAATTGTTGGCAGAATTTTCTTCGTTCATCCGCATAGTCTCGCCCGTATCCCGCCGCCGAGATGGCCGACCCGAAAGGAGACGACCAGCTAGGTGCTTGTGGACACACCGTCGAACCCGGCACCGAACCCGATCCATTTCACGGCCTGCTTAATCCCGAAGTCATGGATACACGCACGTCCTGGATATACCGGTTGAAAAAGGACGAGTTGGACCGAGAGTTGGCGAAGTTGGGTCGCCCACACGAAGGGACCGTCGAAGAAAAACGTAAGCTGTTGTCGGGGTGGTTCAAGTCGCTCACGGGGTCCCGTCCGAAACCCCCAGCTAAGAGCGAGACCGCCGCCCCCGAGCACACCGCCCCTCCGATCTCGGCGACCGTCATGACGCCGACTGTGACGACATGGACAGCCCCCAAGTTCGCACCGGCACCAGCAATGACGTACAATGTCGCCGGTACCATGCCATTCAGCCAGCCACCGCCGCCCCCGACCGTGCTGCCACCGCCCATCATGCAGTCATTCGTACCAGCCTCAGCAGCGGCATATCACCTCCCTGGGACCGCACCAGTCAGCCAGCCGCCGCCGCCCCCGACCGTGCTATCTCCATCTGTCTCGCAGACGTTCGCCCCTCCTATTTCGACGTTCTTTACGCTCCCCCTTCACGTCCCCGATGGTGGGCAACCAGCCCGAAGCCGAGCCGAACCGATGGAACCACCGAATGTGACGTCATGGAACTTGCGATATGACGGCCGAGGTAGTCCCGCCGACTTCCTCGAAAGGCTGGAAGAATTACGAGAGATTTACGGGGTGAGTGAGACGCGCATGCTCCGTGCCATGCCCCTCCTGCTAGAGGGCGAATGCTTAGCTTGGTACCGGAATAATTCTATGTGGCTGACGACGTGGGTGGACTTCCTGGAGGCGTTCTGCAAGTACTTTCTGAAGAACGACTACCTCTTCGACTTGGAGGCTGAAATAAGCCGCAGGGTGCAGGGGCGCGACGAAGACGTGCTCCGGTATATAACATCAATGCAGACGCTTTGCAGACGTCACGGAGCGATCCAGCCGCACCGTCAAATCGACTGGATCAAGCGAAATCTTCGGCCGGAGATCAAGCAGCTGATCTGGGGCCGAAGCTACGACGACGTCCGTGCAATAATGGAGGATGCCAAGGCAGCACAGGACGTGCTGACCGAGCTACGCACCGCCCGCCGCCCCTCAGTCTCCGAGGGCAGACCCCCTTTTTCGTCCGAGGCCCCTTTCGCCTCCAACAGCCCTACGCCGCGACGAAGAGAAGGATGGCAACCGCGCAAGCAGCCGGACCGAGCACCCTCACCACCGCTGAGGGCCATCGAAGCAGGTAGCACCGCAGTCGCACCCGCTGACGCGAAGTCCGTCAGATTCGCCGCCCCCGTCCGAGACAATTCCCGCACGATCTGCTGGCGCTGCGGGGAGGCTGGCCACTACCGCAGTCAATGTACCGGCCGGCCGAAGCTGTTCTGCTCCCGTTGCGAGCAGCCCGGAATAATGTCCAGGGAATGCGACTGTCCTCATCCGGGAAACGAAGTGCGGGGCGGGTAAGAACACCGACTCAACGGAGACCCGCCCCGAAAAACCGCAAAACCGCCGCCGCCGACGACACCGCCGCCGCCGCCGCCGCCCCCGTCACCGCCGCTTTCGCCGCCGCCCCCGTCACCGCCGCTTTCGCCGCCGCCCCCGTCACCGCCGCCCCCGTCGCCGCCCCCATCGCCTCCGCCGCCGCCCCCAGTACTGCCGCCGCCAACAGCCTGGATCCGGAGACCAGGCCGTTCCTGAACGTGAGCATCGAGGGGAAGGAGTTCGAAGCGCTCCTCGACACGGGGGCGACCCGCTCGTTCATAAGTCAGGGAGTGTCGGAGCATTGTAGCGAGAGAGGTGTCCGTGTACGGCGTTACCACGGGACATCAGCGAGAGTCGCCGACGGAGCATCAGTACCGATCCGGGAAACATTCCTGATCGACGTTTTTGTCGGCCAGAACAAGCTTCAGGCAGCCTGCCTGGCTTTGCCGACGTTGCCAGTGGATCTAGTCTTGGGCATGGATTCACTGGGGTGCTTGGACTTCACGCTGGACATGCGCACGCGCGAGGCGTGTATCAGGGGACGTAGGTACCCTCTTCGTGCCCCGCTGGCGGCAACGAGACCCATCGATGGCCCGAACGGTCCGTCTCGCGACCAGCGGGAGAATTGCAACAACCCCCGACCTCCCCCGGCAGAGTCAGGATTAATTGAAGCGCCTGGCAGTCTCGTCCGTCCACCCCGGGAATACCACAGTCGCCGCGCTCGCTCAAACCGAAGCAGGAACCGGCCGACCGTCAAAAGCCCCGCACTGAGCGAGCCAGCCCGCGCTGCCAAGTCAGCGGTGGCCGATACGCGCTCCGGCGAAGAGCAGAGTCGAGCTCGACTGCCGCCCGACGTGCCAAGGCCTAGCGAAGCATCGAGCCAGCCGATCCGTAGCCTGCGACACCGGAAAAAGTCCCCGCACCGGTCTGATACGGCCGGGCGCGTCGCTACTGCGAAGCCCGCGCCCGGCGAATCGCATGCAGTGAAGCGTAGCCAGCCGCACCATCACCGCTGCCACCCGACCGAGAGCCAAGCACGACCAACGATGGATTGCGCCGCGCCGTGCGTAACCTTTACCGACGCAGAGCCGAACGACCCGGCGCCTGGCGCCCCGGCGAAGCTGGCGCTAGCTGGAGGATTTTCCTCGCAACAGCGTTGCCAGCTTGGCGATTTTCCAAGGGACTTCGAGGTCGGGTACCGTAAAGGAGCATCCAAGAAGATGGCTGATGTTTTGTCCCGTTCTGCCACGGATACAGCGGGTACCGAGGGAGGGATCTGCGCTGCCGAGACCGCGGAGAGCGCGAAACCGGATCCTTGGTATACCAAGAAACGGGAAGCGGTTGAAAGGAACCCGGATGCCTTCCCCGACTACAGGATCCGGGATGACCGTCTGCAACGCCGCATCTCCGACTTGAGCCGCCCGTTCGAAACAGGAACCGACTCGGAGTGGAAGCTGTGCGTGCCGTCCACGTTGCGTAACCGGATTTTGGAGGAGAATCACGACGCTCCCACCGCAGGACACATGGGGGTAGCCACGACGTGCGCGCGTCTCGCCGGCAGGTATTATTGGCCGGCGATGTTCCGAGACGCCGCCAAATACGTCAGGGGATGTCCACATTGCCAGAGCTTCAAAACGTCGCAGCAAAGGACCCCCGGACCCATGCAGCCGCCCCTGATCCGCAACCAGTGGGAGCCAGTCGCTATAGGCCCACCATACGTCGGACGACGCCGATACCGTCATCAGCGCCGAAACCGACGTCCCAAATCCAGGAAGCCCATCGGCCCGGAACCGCCCCCAGAGTTGAGCCTGTTCTCTGCTGGCACTACGGAGATAGGGACCACTACCGGAGCACCTACCCTGGAATCGTCGGATTGTTCTGCTCCCGCTGTGAACGCGCGGACCTGCTTTTGCGCGACTGCCCCTGCGCGACCGGACCAGCAGCACCCAGGCGCCTCAGAAGAGCCAAGCATGAGGCCAGGCGCCACAGGAGAGCCAAGGACGAGGTCAGGTCTTCCACGGGCGACTTGCCGCCTGTGCAGCAACGGGTCGCCACCAGCACGGCAGACGAGCCCATGCCATGCGACCCGTGCACACGACGAGCCACCCCGCGGCGCAGGATCTGCGGGCCAGCCTCCGGTACCGACGGTTTTACGTCGTACCGCGGAGGCCTCGACAGGCAGCGGCCCGCCGTCAACACGGCCCAGCGCGGGAGACGAAGAGGCAGCGTCATCGTTAGCGCGAGTACGCGCGTAGGAATCCAGACCGGAGAGGTAAGGCAATGTGATGTGTTCTGGGGGACGGATTTAATTTGCAATCATGTTTTTTTTAATATCGACCGTTGGTTGTGAGAGGCCGAGAAAGTTAGTTTTTTCTTGTTTTTCCCCGGTTAACGCGCGGATAAAAACCTGCGGTTTTTATTTCCGAAGTAGAGGGGGTGTAACGAAGTCGCGTATTTTCGACTTCGTTTTTCATTAGGTAACATTCAAGAAATTTAAATTCAATCGAAATGCAATAGTTAATTATCAAAATCATCTTAGTCAAATCAAGTTTCATGAAATAATCTATTTTCCATCCTCATTTTCATGATAGGTAATAATAATGAAAACGCAATTTTTATGAAAAGCCGAAGAGTAATTATTATAATTTTAATAAATAGCATAAATCCGCGAGCCGACGGCACGAATTTTATTTTCATGAAAGTTTTGAGATTTTTTATACACGGAGTTGAAATTTATTGCCAACTGAATCGGTGCAGTTAGCGACCGTTTTCTTGAAGCCTTTTCGAAATCATCAAACGAACGGTACAGAAAAAGTGGCGTGCCCGTTTTTGCTTCGCGATAGCGGGTACAAGCAGATAGGAAGGGTATAAATATGGGTGCAGGGATTGTTAGCGTCCTCTTTTGATTTTCCGTCGTTTTACGCGGTGCAGCTCTTTCATTTTTCCGTCGTGAACTACGTTAGTGCTATTGGGGTGCCGTTCATAGAAACCGCCTACCGACGTCTTCCGTACTAGCCGTAGCTAACCGTGCCGACGCGAACTAGAGAAAGTCTCGATTTCCAGAATTTTGAAAGTAAAGCCGCGATAATAGAGTCAGACCAGTTGATTTGATCTGTTTGATTGAATTTTTGCCGCCACATACTCGTGCCAACCAGTCCCCTACGTCATCAATACCCCGATATAAAGGTAGGTGTCTTGATTTAAACTATATTCATTTTTGGTACCGCCGATTCAACCCTCCTATGCCTCCCACACATTAACTGCCTCGATACACACCACGTAAATTTCCCCCTATTCTCCGAAGGCCATATAGCAGCGAGGTCGCTAGCATTTCTAGCTGTAGGGTAAGCGGTGTAAGTGACCTCCCCTCGTGGCTGGGTAACTGGTGAATCAATTTTAACTCGCACCTAGTACCTTTCCTGAAAGCGCCCGTCATCTCCTGGAACCCCGCCTCGACGTTTATGCGATATCAATAATTAGAGCCGCCGACCAGTTTCGATAGATAGGTACAAGTGGGTAATTTTTGACCGTCCTCTCACGGGCCAAGTCCGATTGATTGTATTTAAATTTGGTATTAATTGGTTGTCCTCCCAGGACACAGTGCCGCCTCACGGTGACCCTCATTCGGGTGTTTATTTTGTAAATATATTTTCCCGTAGGTAGCTGTATGATTTTGTATATATTGATTTTTTTTATTTTGAAGTTGAATTAGGTTTAGTTTGGTAGTTGTAAATATTTTTCCGTAGGTAGATATAGGTACTTTATTTCATTTTATAAATTTAAATTTTTTTTTAATAGGTTGTATTAATCAAAGAAATAGGTTTACTTTTTGTACACGTTACATACATGAATTTTTCTGTAAAATTTAACTTAGAATTTTCTTCCGTAGGTCACAAGAACCAGAAAAATAATTTTGCTTTTTGTACACGTTACGTACATGAATTTTTCTGTAAAATTTAACTTAGAATTTTCTTCCGTAGGTCACAAGAGCCAGAAAAATAGTTTTGCTTTTTGTACACGTTACGTACATGAATTTTTCTGTAAAATTTAACTTAGAATTTTCTTCCGTAGGTCACAAGAACCAGAAAAATAGTTTTGCTTTTTGTACACGTTACGTACATGAATTTTTCTGTAAAATTTAACTTAGAATTTTCTTCCGTAGGTCACAAGAACCGGAAAAATAGTTTTGCTTTTTGTACACGTTACGTACATGAATTTTTCTGTAAAATTTATCTTAGAATTTTCCTTCCATAGATCACAAGAACCGGAAAAATAGTTTTGCTTTTTGTACACGTCACGTACGTGGATTTTTCTGTAAAATTAAACTTAGAATTTTTTTTGTAGGTTGTAATAATCAGCAAAATAGTTTTGCTTTTTGTACACGTCACGTACGTGAATTTTTCCGTAAAATTAAACTTAGAATTTTTTTTGGTAGGTTGTAATAATCAGCAGAATAGTTTTACTTTTTGTACACGTCACGTACGTGAATTTTTCCGTAAAATTAAACTTAGAATTTTTTTTTGGTAGGTTGTAATAATCAGCAGAATAGTTTTACTTTTTGTACACGTCACGTACGTGAATTTTTCCGTAAAATTAAACTTAGAATTTTTTTTTGGTAGGTTGTAATAATCAGCAGAATAGTTTTACTTTTTGTACACGTCACGTACATGGATATTTTCATAAATTTATGATTGTAAGAATTTCCAGTAAACAGTAATAATTGTGGTAATAAATTTTTGTTCCCCGTAACGGCATTTAATTTTGGTGGCAAAATTCTGTGGATGTGATAGCGATTTATTTTATATCAATAAACAATAATTCAGGAAAATGTGGGTCTTTCTGTGTTTCCGAAATATTTCGCTCAATTGACCGAACGAGAGTCTTAAGTCAAACGAGAGTGAGGAAAAAGGTAAGGAACCCTCTCGCAGGAATTATAATAGCCAGTCGTATCAGCACCAGCACCGACACCACCGAGTAACATCATCCTCGCTTACATCACCGCTCCACGGGAAGGCACAAGGGACGTTCAGTAAGCGATTAAAGCCCGTTTCATTGAGCACGTCGTCTTCGGTGATAACTTCATCTGACCCCTGGCGTTTCCGTTTCTCCATTGAGCTGACCTTTAGGGACAAGGATACGATAAACGTATCATCTGTGCGTCTCAGGCAATTAGGAAATATTTAGCGAGAACATTTCCCCCAGGGAGTAAACCCTTACTAAAAATCTGGTGCCCGAGCAATCCGCCGAACTACATCTGCAGTCGATCCGAGAATTTCCCAGCGAGCCCGAGAACGTCACAACGTCATAAACTTGGCAAAGTGAAAAATATAATCATTATTATCATTGTTATTATTATAAAATTATTGTTATTATTATTACGAATATTGTTCCAAACATTATCACCACGTTGTATAAATATATTACTTTAAAAAATTAGTTTAGTTCGTTTCGCATTCAAGTAGAAAAAGTTGTATGTGCACCCTAGAGGTAAATGTATTATTATTATCAATGTTGTTTTTAAACTCACATACAGGGTGATCAGTAACTCGCGCACTCCAAATACAGGGCGATAAAGAGCCCATTAAAATTACGGATATTCTGCAAAAGAAAATTGAATCCAACGGTTGGTTTTCAAGTTACAGAGCTTCCCTCATCCGAGTTTGAAGGTAATTTTTTCAATAACCGTGATAAAAATTAATGAAAAATTCAGGTTACTGTAATGTCTGAAACGGATGCCATATAATTGATCAATTTTTTTTCCACAAAACCTCTTCACAGAGGAATTGACAATGTTGGAAATTGATACCATATCTGAATCTGAACGAAATTTGAAGTTTGGCAACCGCCTAAACGCAACTTAGAATATAAAATATTCAAATGCCTTCGTTGCTATGGAAATAAAAATAATAACACCCGAACTTATTCACATGTTCAGTGCAGTGTTGCCACCTTTTTTTTTACAAAAATTATCATATCTTTGGAAGAAAAGAGCTTGCAACACTGCAGTAAGAAAATTTACCACTCTTAAAAAGTGAAGTTTACCGCAGCATGCTCTGAGTGCGCGAGTTACTGATCACCTTTATATGTATACAGGGTGTCCCAGCTTATTCGCTTTTAGAAAAATTTTACTTTCTTTGATTTTTTTATTTAGCGACGCGTGGAGAAATCTCAGAATTTTTCAAATTTTTTATCACCCTGTATAAACATTTCATCTACATGATAGGATAGTACATGAAAAAGTAAAATAGGGACATGTAAGCCGTTTTTCTCTATCTTGAACCGTTTTCGTTGTACAGGGCTTTGAACTTGGAAAATGACGATTTTCACTTGTTTATAACTCAAAAACTTCTGAATTTAAACACCAACTGTAAAAGCCAATCTTATTTTCTCTTCTCAGAAAATCTAAAAATGCAATAACATAGGAGCATTCCATTTAAAAAAACATAACTTTGATATGCCACTGTCATATGGGACACTCTGTATACTCCAAAGTAATTTTAAATTATGGCCATTGTGATCCTGTACTTGAATTTTCAAAAAGTTTTTTGAAAAAGTCTATCGTTTGGCCTACAGAGACCGCTTCGAATAAGCTGGGACACCCTGTATATAGGTATATACGTTTCACTTTTTAATAAACATAATTCTGTTTCTTCTAAACGCACTTCAGTAGTTTTAAGTAGTAAAATAGTAATTATTATTAAGTAGGTAGGTACTTTATAAATTATGGTCATAGTTATTATTAGATTGAAAATTTTGGTTAATTCATCATACCTACATAGATAAATGATGAAGACATTTTTAAATAAAATCAACTGGAGTGCCAACAACCTCTCCAAGCAAGTACAGGTAGGTGTTGGACGCTAAAAGATACGAAGCGGAAGAGCGAATTCGCGATGTGACCTAGTTTTTGGAGTACAGATACCTACTACTGTATGTTAATAATTAAGAAAATGGGAGTGCTATTTTAAATCAAAGAGAGTTCAACCCACAGGAAGCATTCTAATGGATTTAGGAACTAAAATAAACACTTCGCTGATTAATTTATTATCCTCGATCTTCGCGACACCTGGAGATGCGCTTGACAGTGTATAAGTTTCGTAAACTTGATAAAATAGATAGGGAATAAATACATTTCAATATGCTAACAAAAGTATCGAGCTTGGAATAATCTCCAAACTTTGAACATATTGGGAATGTTATCAGAAAGGGTGTGTGCCTGTCTTATATCTATAACTTGAAAATTCGTACCTCAAGCGCCTTTTTTTAATAATAAAAGTGGAAAAAGTAATTTTATGCCTATATTTTCTCCATTTCATTTTCATTTTCCCAATATTTATGACCAAATATCACCTAAGCAGTTGGGAAATCTCGACTCGGGAAAAGGAACGAACGAGGAGAAAAAATGCTAGAGTTTTGTGCCGAGAACAACTTGTCTATCGCTAATACCTTTCACCAATACCACAAAAGAAGACTGTACATCCTGATGGAAGAATGACGAATCAAATTGATTTCATTATGGTGAGAAACCGATGGAAAACATCAATAAGAGATGTGAAGACATATCCAAGTATGGACTGTGGAAGTGACCATAATGCATTGGTTGTAAACCTTAATCTAAAATAGAAAACGCCATAGCATTGTATGGCCACAAGAAGTAAACCATAATAACTCCAACGAACTCTGCATGGAATTGAAGACAATCTTGGTAGAAACTGCAGACATACTGTAACGTGTGTGTTTTTCCACACGCTACATATACAATAGGAAGAAGAAGACGCATAGCGAGCCCTATGGACTCTGACTCAACATGCAATCAACCACGACGAAGCCGTCCAGTCAGTTACTAGTGAACTCGAGTGGAAGCCTTACTCGCTCACACGTAGCCGCTGATGATGTCTACCGCAGCTGTAGACGAAACTTTCGGTGCAAATCTCAACTGAACACGTTAAAACAGTCCGGAATCAATTATTATTCCATTCCAAAATGTTGCCAAGCAAACGAGCGAAATATAGAGTGTTATGCCATCTACCAGTTTGACTAGAAGCATTAACGACTTCCTGGAATTTATGGGAATGAGTCAGTAGAGCCAAGGGCTCAACTGTAGGGGCAGAATTCTTGACCTGGTATACTGCCCCCGGAACCTGCAGATTGAGAATTCCTCTAAGGCGTTACCGCGTATAGGTCCCTTACACCCAACTTTGGAGTTTGATGTGTCCACGTGGCATGATGGGCGAAAAGCTGCGAGGTCCAAGTCTGCTGGGGACTATAATTTTAAGAAGGCAAACTTTGTGGATCTGTGCAGGGACACTGACTAGATAACACAGTTAGGAGGAATCGTGGAGGTCGACAAAGCTGTGGATGCATTTTATAGCACTCTGTATAAACTGCTTGATAAACATGTGTCAAGGAAACATGTTAATAAGGCTAGGAGTGCACTCCTCCCTTGGTATAGTAATTATATTCTACATACTTTGAGGAATAAATGGAGAGTGTGGTTGGCATGGTAGAGGTCTCGTTCTGACGCTGGTTATGTCACGCATAAGAAATGGCGCTCCAGACCCAAACGGGAAATGGCAGTCATAATATAGGACCTTTATCACAAATCGTGAGATTAATGTCTCTGGCTCGCCTCGGGATTTCTGGTCATTGGTTGAAACGATGAGACGGTTTGATGACATTCCTGGTCAAGGATTTGAAGATGTTGAAACCTCTGAACCGCAGAAAATAGTTAATTTGTTCGCGTCATATTTCTCTAAGGTCTTTAAGACAGATGATAGTGACCACCTTCGTTCTTCTGATCCTTTGGGAGGTGAAGGTATGTTTGGCCTTGGGGCAACGGATCGTGATGAGATTCTGAAAGCACCAAGGAAGATCGGTCAGCGTATGATAGTCAGCGCGCGTTCCTTCAGCTTTCGTGCTAGAGTGAAGATCTCGCGAATACGTCCTGTGTTCAAAAAGGGTGATAAGTCGAACGTTGTCATCAGTTGCAATACTGAATAACTTTTGTAGTGGGTGACAGATTTTGGCTTTAACATGGATTTTTTAAGGGTCGCTCTACATTTCTACAGTCACCAATCTGTTGTGCGCTACTCAGTTGATTTCGGAAGCGCTTGATAGGTCTGGATTGCTTTCTCTATTGAGAAAGCTTGAATCATTTGACTTCACGGGTCCCTCGATCTTGCTTTTTGATAGTTACCTGATAATAAATTGATAATAAATTTTTTAAATATGATATTGCGCAGGTTAGGTTTCCCATTCGGTCTGTATGAAAAGCATTGAACTTAGGGTATATACAGGGCGTACCAGCTCGATTTAGACAACGGTAAGGGCCGTGTAGGTCTCGTCAAGACGAAACGTTTTCTTATTTGAAGTTTTTGGATTTGGACCTTCGTTGCGGAAATATGGCCGACTTCCGGTTTTTAGTTTTTTGGCTCCAGTTTCGGCATTTTTAGGTTCTCGCCCGAACTGAAACTAGTTTTGGAAACTCTTTAGCTTCGATTACAACTTTCATATTGAAGTTAAGGTTCTATCTCTGTTGGATTCAAAATGGCGACATGCCCAAGACTTTACATTTTAAGTCTTTGAATCAATTCAAATTGAATCAAATTGAAAAATTAAGATTTTGAATCTAACAGAGATAGAACCTTGACTTCAATATGAAAGTTGTAACTGAAGCTAAGGAGTTTCCAAAACTAGTTTCAGTTTGGGCGAGAACCTAAAAATGCCGAAACTGGAACCAAAACACTAAAAACCGGAAGTCGGCCATATTTCCGCAACGAAGGTCCAAATCCAAAAACTTCAAATAAAAAAAACGTTTCGTCTTGACGAGACCTACACGGCCCTTACCGTTGTCTAAATCGAGCTGGTACACCCTGTAGTGTTTTAATTAGTTTATTGTGCCAGAGTCAGTTTAAAATGTCCCAGTGTGCTGAAAACATTTTACAGCGAGTGACTATGTATGTTCATAATCTACAACTCTTGAACTGTTTGGATATACAGTAAAGAGGTGCCGGCAGATTAAATCTGGAACAATTCCAATGGATTACAACTTGCATTGTAAATAATAAGTAAATTTGTGTATTTTTTCACCTTTCTAGTATTGTATATATTGTCTTGTCCTCATGAGAGATTTTTTGACACCCTCCTTGGCATAGTGATCGACTCTTTCTTTATCCCTTATCCCCGAATGGCTCTTGACTCAGCCTAAGACTACAAGATTATTGGCTGCGATCAGTTCTGATAACCTACCAAAAATTCCTCATACTATTGGATTAACAAAACACATAGCTTACTTACCATGCAAAATTCAAGATTTCGAAAAAAGCGCGAAAGAAAAATTATGCATAATTATCTTCCTAAAATATTTACAGTCGACAGCGGCGTGCTATATTCCAATAAGTTTTAAAGTGTTTTTCTTCAACGAAAATCTTAATAAAATTGGTTGAAGGAATTCAATAAAAGTGGTTTTTGATATGTAAAAGTAACCACTTTCTAGCAATGATCACAACAGTGAAATATTTCTAAAAATTTAACTATGTGGCACCTTAGGACATTGATCTGAATAAAAAATTTAATATTTTCTGGGAACTGCTTTTTAAACGCATATTTTATATTAAATAAAAAAAGAAACCGGGAAACAGTTCGCTAATTCTCAGGTCAGTCGCAGAACGATGTAAAAATAGTTAAAGTAGGAAGTTTCAGTTAAGTTGACCTTGGTCCAATTTAAACAGCTAATTAAATGGAATAGATGTGCCTTATTTTATTATGTAGCTAACAACAGTGGATTCGGTTTTTTCTTTCTAGCCAATTAATTTTTTCCGCTTTATTTAATTCCTCTCCCACTTGTTGCAGAATACGAATTTAGGTAAACACGTTTCTCGTTTTAAACTCGATCAACATTTCAGTGCTTCCAATAAAACTTTAAAGTAAAAACTATACCCACGAATGTTATCATTAGAGTAAATATTTTGCAGAGTACATAATCAAACTCTCGTATAGTTCTTAGAAAATTTTCTGGACTTTCCAACTTATTGAATAATTATTTATTATTAATTATTTATATGAGTTCGTTATTTACTGGCCTTGATTTATAAGGAATCGATTAAATAAAAGATTTGGCATAGGTTTCGAAGTATCAAAATCAACTTATTCGGTGTTTAGAACGAATAATGCTACCAAAATGTGTCTATACGGAGTGTCCCGGGTCATTCGAGTCGGTTTCTGTAGACCACATGATAGACTAAAAAAATACAAATTCAAATGCAGAGTTATAATCCCTATAATTTGAAATTATTTGGGCCTATACGAATACAGGGTGAGTCATAAGGAACTTTACACAAACTTCTAGCATATGTTGAGTCCCTTTAAGGGGAATAACGTATGTAATCCTTAAAAAGTTTCAACTCCTCTTCTCTGGTAATATACAGGGTGTTTTGTGAATTAAAAAAAATATTTATTTGACTATAATATCATTAGAATTTTTTTTTTTTTTGTTATCACAGTAAGTAGCAGTCGATCGGCGTTCTCTAAACTTGGAAATTCCAGGACCGGTTTAAGAAAAATTGATTGCGAGATTTCGTACTAAGCAGTCCACCTGTATGCGATTGAAAAAATGTAATTACTGATTTTCAAAGTACACAAATAGACAATGAAAACTGTGTATCTGAAATTGTTGTCCCACTTTTATAGAATTTTTATAAATAGTACAGTAAATGACGGTTTTTGGCTAGAAATTCTTTCAAGAAAGATGGATTTCGCTTAAACTTTGACAATAAGTAGGGAATAGTCCAAGAAGCAAAATCTACCCTATATGCCAAGGTGTTTTTTTTTCTGGGGGTGAATACCAGCCCAACTATGGGGTCGTAATAAAAAAAAAACTCCAGGAATCGATAGAATGATGGATTTTAAGCTAAAAATTTAACTTTTTCGAAAAAATAATACTTTTTTGAGATAGTCGTGATCGAAAATGTCAATTGTTTTCGAAAATAACCTCTTTTTTTGACGGTTTTTACATATAACTCCTAAACTATTGATTTTATCAAAAAAACTGCAATGGTTTTTAGTTTTAATTTTAATAATCAAAATTGTAGGTTATGAAAAAACAAAGAATTTAGTTTCTTATTATTTAATATAAACCCAATACAAACAAAGTGTGTATTGGATTAAAATACAAAATTAGATGAGCTCATTGAAAGTATGCCTCATTTTTTAAACGAAAAATTTACAGATTTTTTATTAATTTGAATTACTCATTGAATTTGAATTTGATTTGAATTACGAAAAAACGTTATACGTTTAACGATGAAAGTACATTAAAAAACATTCAAAATGCGTTTTTTTAGTCCTCTAGCATAAAAACTAACGGGGTGTTATGGCGAAAATAAAGTTGATTTTTTTTACGAGAAAAATTAACAATGCAAACGCTTCTCATTACTACCCTAATTGGAATTAAATGTTACAATTAATGTAACACATTACTTTATCTTAACATTATAAATATGATCGAAAAGTTTGACCGATTTAAAATGCTTACTTTTGAAAAACCATAATCATCAAAGTGAACTATTTTTGAAATATTTTAAAAATGACTTTTTTTTAAATAACTCAGAAAATAAAGCATAATATACGTAAAAATTGCTAGAGTACAAAAAGTTAGAATTTTGCTACCGCCCTTGAACCCTTTCACCGTTGACCTTTATAAAATGAAGGGATTGAGAAATATGAAACTTACATGAGCTTATTAGATAGGCGATTAAATTCTCATTTATATAGTATACAGGGTGTCAATTTGAAAACTTGCCACCCCCAAATTCTTCCTTGAAATTTTTTTTTCAAAGAAATCCCGGAACAGGTCAATTTTTAAATTTAATTTATGTTCTATTGACGTAAAAATATTTTATACAGGGTGTTCCTTGACTCAGTAATGACGACATTGTCGATTTTTTTAAATGGGACACCTGTATATTATTACATTTTCAGATTGTCTGAGAAAATCCAGTAGGAATGGTTTTTACAGTTGCAGCTTACATTGAGTAGGTTATGAGTTATAAACAAATGAAAATCGCAATTTTCCATTTTGAAAGCAGTGTACATCGGACACGGCTCTAAATATCGAAAAACGGCTTACATGTCCCTATCTTAACTTTTGAAGCGATATCCTATGATGTAGATGAAATATTTATACAGGGTGATCAAAAATCTGATAATTTTCGTCACCCTGTATGAAAATTTCATCCACACAATAGGATACCGCTTGAAAAGTTAAGATAGGAACATGTAAGCCGTTTTCCGATATCTGTAGCCGTTTTCAAAATAAGCTGCTTTGAAAATGAAAAACTGCGATTTTCATTTGTTTATAACTCGTAAGCTACTCAGTTTAAACTGCAACTGTAAAAACAATTTATATTGGATTTTCTCAAACAATCTGAAATTGTATTAATATACAGGGTGTCCCATTCAAAAAAATAGACCATATCGTCGTCACTGAGTCAAGGAACACCCTGTATAAATTTTTTTTACGCCAATAGAACATAAATTACATTAAAAAATTGACCTGTTTCGGGATTTCTTTGAAAAAAAATTTCCAAGGAAGAATTCGGGGGTGGCAAGTTTTCAAATTGACACCCTGTATATTTATATACAGTGCGCGAGAAAAGTAAGGAATAAATTCGATAAAACGGAAAGCGCTGTTCTTTTGAATAAATAAAAAAACAGGTCGATTTTGTTTTTGAGTTCTTGAACTTTTGACATAATATTGGGGTATACAGGGTGATGCGTGAAAAAGTGGTGATGTCATCGGTATTTTTTTTTAATGACAACCCTTATTTTTTATTCCATTTTTTGATACTTCATTCAATTGACAATACGGTAATGTAATCATTTTGTAACCCGCCTTAACGACGAAATTTCTGTGAAAATAACTCAATTTGGAGAGATTCAATTAAATAGATAGATTTAATAGATTTAATTTAATTTAATTTAACAGATTTAATTTATTAGACTTAATTTAATAGACGGATCTTATAAAATTACCATGGAAACAGTCATTTTTATTTGATTTATTTTAGTGTATTTTTTAATAAAAAAATACACTATTGAGGACGACATCACTTTTCGAAAATCACCCAAACTCATCAAATGTCCACCGATCATGACCCCCAGATCACGAAAAAGTGGTTTTCCAAAATTCACCTGCCCACGATATATATATATTTATATATATATTTATATATTTCTCCAAAAACGCGAAATTTCGATTTTCAAAACGCTCCTGTAGCTTTATTTTTGAAGATTAGTAAACGAAATTTTGGATCCTTATAAAGCTTTAGAATGACTTTAGATTTTCGTTGAAAAAATGTCCAAAAGTCGAATCACTTCTACAGGGTGTCCTTTCAAAATTCCCGCAATCCGGTTCTTGTGGTATCATTTCAGGTCGCAGTTTTCAATCTAGGAGGCTGAAATTTTTGTGGGAGTAAGATATCCACAAGGAGTGGTCTGGTATTGCACTTGAGCAAAATCGGCCAAACCGTTTCAAAATGGCAGCCATTTGAATTTTTTGAAAATTTGCTATTTTTTGAGCCCCTGTATGAGCAAGATGGCAATAAAACTTTGAAATAAAATTAACAAGATTGGAAGAAAACTATTTGAAATTTGAATTAAAGCAATAAAATTGGCATTATTTTTATTAATAAGCCAGTGGCGTGGGTAGGAAAAGGGTAAAAATGTCTAAATTTCTATAACCGTTTATGAGTTCATTTTTAAAGAAATTGAACTGAAATTTTCACAGTGGGCAAGTACACTAATATCCTTTAACCCTTAAAAGTTTCAAGAAGTAAATAAGAAAAATGACGGAGATATTAATATTTTTTTCATATGATGTTTATTTCTGTAAAATTTTAAAACCGCTGCTGTAGCTTCATATTTAAGGATTAGTGAACGAAATTTTTTACCCTTGTGAAACTTCAAAATGACATTTGATTTTCGTAAAAAAAATTTCCTAAAGCTGCGTTACTTCTACAGGGTGTCCCTCCAAATTAAAAACAAAAACCGTCTATGAGGCACGGTTTTCTGGTCGCAGTTTTCAATCTAGGGGGCTGAAATTTTTTTATGAGTAAGATAGCCGCAAGGAGCGTCTGGTTCTGTATTTGAGTAAAATCGAGCCGTTTCAAAATGGCGGCCTTTTCAATTTTAGAAAAAATTGCCAAAATTTGAACCCCTATACCTACCTACCTATAAGCAAGTTAGAAAAACAAATTTAAACCAAATTAACACGATTGGAAGAAAATTATTTTAAATTTGAGTTAATGCAGTAAAATTTGCATATTTTTCATTAATAAGCCAGTGGCCTGGGTAGGAAAAGGGTAAAAATGGCTAAATTTCTATAACCGTTTATTAGCCTTTTTTGAAGGAATTGAGCTGAAGTTTTTCCAGTAGACAGTTTTAACATGATGTTTATTCCTCTAAAATTTCAAATTTTCGGTTTTCAACATTCCCCTTTCACTTTTTGCGAATTTATTAAAGGTAGTGTAAAGAATAGTATTTTTTAAGTAAAGTTAGCCAGTGGCGGACACAGGAAAAGGAAAAAAAATTAAATTTGCCAATTTTTTTTTATTTTGTTAAATTTAAAAATCCATTCTAAGGCACGTGTCCAAACTAAATGAAATGAAATTTTCTCAGTAAACCATACTACGCTAATAATGGAAAATTTCAGAAATCCCATTTAAAAAGCGGTGAAAATATTGATAATTGAATCGCATAAAAATACACTATTTCTGCGATTGATGCGCAAGAAGGTTTTTTTATTTTTATCGCTAATGTTCCGATTTTCACATCAGTAAAAAGTGCACAATTCCGACTCACAAGCTGTTTTCTCAGAAATTTCCTTATTTAAGGTTACAAATTGATTACATTGCCATACTGGCAATTGAATGAAGTATCAAAAAATTAAATAAAAAATAAGGGTTGCTATTTAAAAAAAATGCCGATGACGTCACCACTTTTTCGCGCATCACCCTATATACTCGAATGTTATGTCAAAAGTTGAACAACTTAAAAACAAAATCGACCTGTTTTTCATTTTTTTCAAAAAAACAGCGCTTTTCGTTTTATGGAATTTATTCCTTACTTTTCTCGCGCACTGTATTTCTCCAAAAACGCGAAATTTCGATTTTCAAAACGCTCCTGTAGCTTTATCTTTGAAGATTAGTGAACGAAATTTTGGATCCTTATAAAACTTTGGAATGATGTTAGATTTTCGTTGAAAAAATTTTCAAAAGTCGAGTCACTTCTACAGGGTGTCCCTTAAAAATTCCAGAAATCCGGTTCTTGTGGTATCATTTCAGGTCGCAGTTTTCAATCTAGGAGGCTGAAATTTTTGTGGGAGTAAGATATCCACAAGGAGTGGTCTGGTATTGCACTTGAGTAAAATCGGCCAATCCGTTTCAAAATGGCAGCCATTTGAATTTTTTGAAAATTTGCTATTTTTTGAGTCTCTGTATGAGCAAGATGGCAATAAAACTTTAAAATAAAATTAACAAGATTGGAAGAAAACTATTTGAAATTTGAATTAAAGCAATAAAATTGGCATTATTTATATTAATAAGCCAGTGGCGTGGGTAGGAAAAGGGTAAAAATGTCTAAATTTCTATAACCGTGTATGAGTTCATTTTTAAAGAAATTGAACTGAAATTTTCACAGTAGGCAAGTACATTAATATGCTTTAACCCTTAAAAGTTTCAAGAAGTAAATAAGAAAAATGGCGGAGATATCAATATTCTTTTCATATGATGTTTATTTCTCTAAAATTTTAAAACCGCTGCTGTAGCTTCATATTTAAGGATTAGTGAACGAAATTTTTTACCCTTGTGAAACTTCGAAATGACATTTGATTTTCGTAAAAAAATTTCCCTTAAGCTGCGGTATTTCTACAGGGTGTCCCTCCAAATTAAAAATAAAAACCGTCTATGAGGCACGGTTTCTGATCGCAGTTTTCAATCTAGGGGGCTGAAATTTTTTTATGAGTAAGATAGTCGCAAGAAGGTACTGTATTTGAGTAAAATCGAACCGTTTTTAAATTTAGAAAAAATTGCCAGATTTGGAACCGCTACCTATACCTACCTAAAAGCAAGTTAGAAAAACAAATTAATATAAACCAAATTAACACGATTGGAAGAAAATTATTTTAAATTTGAGTTAATGCAGTAAAATTTGCATATTTTTCATTAATAAGCCAGTGGCGTGGGTAGGAAAAGGGTAAAAATGGCTAAATTTCTATAACCGTTTATGAGCCTTTTTTGAAGGAATTGAGCTGAAGTTTTTCCAGTAGACAACTATACGAATAATCCCTAACTCTGAAAAATTTCAAGAAGCAAATAAGAAAAATGGCGGAGATATTCGAATATTTTTACATGATGATGTTTATTCCTCTAAAATTTCAAATTTTCGGTTTTCAAAATTCCCCTTTCACTTTTTGCGAATTTATTAAAGGTAGTGTAAAGAATAGTATTTTTAAAGTACATAAAGTTAGCCAGTGGCGAACACAGAAAAAGGAATTTTTTTTTAAATTTGACAATTTTTTTTTTTATTTTGTTAAATTTAAAAATCCATTCTAGGCACGTTTTCAAACTAAATGAAATGAAATTTCCTCAGTAAACCACTACGCTAATATGACCTGAATATGGAAAATTCCAGAATCCAATTTAAAAAGCGGTGAAAATATTTATTATTGAATCGCATAAAAATACACTATTTCTGCGATTGATGCGCCAGAAGGTTTTCTTTTTAATCGCTCTAGTCTAAAATGCAACCGAGAAAACTTAAAAAAACATTTTTATTAAATGTTTTTTAAATTTCGGAGCAGCAAAGATTTTGGAGCAGAGAAATGCGTATACTGAGCAAGCCGAAGCCGTATTGTGTCCGTTTGAGAAAGAAGAAACACGTGTTTTGTGGCATCTCGAAATATTTATTGTTTGTGTACATTTTCTTTACTAATAATAATCTATTGGTAAGTTCAATTATTGGTGTTTAAATTTAAAATTAAACTGTTGACTTAAATTTAAAATTGGCACAAATAAAGAAGGTGATTATAAAAAACATAATACAATACAACGTAATTTTTATTCCTCCCTTTTTCCTGGTAAGGGGTACTTTTTAAGGGATGGAAATTTCGAAATACAAGTTCTGAGATAATGAACTCAAAAAAATTACTAATTTGTTCTATCAAGCGATATTAATTAATGAATGTTTTTTTTTTGACATTTTTTATATTTTAATGTAATAGGAGTGGTTTTTAGGGGACGAAAATTAATTATAACAATTCCCTTTGAGATGCCTACGATTTAAAATAAATATAATAATTTATCTAAACAAGAAATGAAAAACTTAGAAAATGTTTTTTTTCAATTTTATGTCAAAAGGGGTGATTTAAAAGGGTGTAAGGAATAAAATAATAGGGGTTGAAAAATCACAAATAGTTTCTAAAACTATACAGGGTGCAACATATGTATCCTTCTCTGTATTGCTGTCTGCTAACGCTAAGAAATACAGGGTCGGTTAAACTAGACAAAAGATGCGCAATTTTATGGCCATCTCGAATCAGTCAAATAATACAAAATGTATGTGACCGTTCCTGAAATATCCTAAAAAACTGAAAAAACGAGATTTCTTATTTTCGTAATATCTTTGTTATTATTGGAGATTAATAAATAATTTTTTGTGGGCTTACCTAAGTCGGCAAGAGTTCTACCCATATGACATTTCGAAAATTTTCAAAGCCGACTAGATCTCAGAATTTTCATAGTCAACTTTCGTTTTTCTTTTGACCGCCATATTGTTTTTTTATGTTGTTCGGTATAAAAAAAATAATAAAAACCAAACATTGTTAAACTTCAAAAAATAAATTTAAAAAATTTTTATTCTTATTTCTTTACAAAAAAGACAACTTTTTAGACCGAATTCCATAAGATAAATTAAAAACCATAAAACAAGCACTATTTCGGTGTATTTTAACAATGTTGATAAGTATTGAGACGATTTTTTTTGTTTTTATTTGAAAAAAGAAGAATAAAAATTTTTGAATTTTTTTTTTAAATTTTATTAATTTTTGGTTACCATTATCTTTTTCATATCGAACGACATAAAAAAATAATATGGCGGCCATAAGAAAAACGAAAGTTGATTGAAAACTCTTGGATCTAGTCGGCCTTGAAAATTTTTGTAATGACAGGTGGGTAGCTCTTGACGATTTATATAAGCCTACAAAAAATTATTTATTAATTTAAAATAGTAAGAAAGATATGGCAAAAATAAGAAATCTCGATTTTTCAGTTTTTTTCAGGATATTTCAGGAGTAGTCGCAGATATCTTATATGTCTTGACCTTAGACTATTAAATAAAAGATGGACCAAGACATAAACACTGAAAAAGTGTTCCGACATCCCTCTCTCTCCAAACAAGACTGTTCAAAACAATGAATGCCAGATCAATAATGAAACTGGCACTTACAATGAAAGAGCGCAACCTCTCCAGTGTTATTGGTGGGCAATAAACATCGATGGATCCCTTATACCCGTTTTACTTTGCTACATCTGGCAACATGAATGTTTACATCCTGTCAGACCGTTTGTTTAAATAATACCATAATAAGAGTTCGTGTTTTTCAAACAGTTGTAAGTTCCTTGTTATTTATATTTTCAGCTCTAGCTTTCACTCGTTTTAAGCTTTAATAATTAATTTTTCAACTAAGTTAAAAAAAGTGGCGAAAACGTGTTCTGTTTGTGAGAAAACTTCGAAAGAAGGTAAGTCTATCAGTTGCCTACGTAAGCAACGCAAAGCCGTCAATCAAAACAAAGCATACATGGTCATGGGCGTAGCGTAGTGTAAGTGTTTTATCTTTTAATTTGTGAAAACAATTATTGTTTGACAGTTTTTTTTTCATTTTCGAAAGCATACTGAATACCTACTGAATACTTTGAAAGATGCAACTTGGAAAAATTATTCCATTTAAATAAATAAAAAATACTGACTTTTTGAAAGTATATTACCTATTATTATTGTCAACCTCTAATTTAAGATAATCAGAATATGGAGAGGGGGAATAATATTCAAACAATATCATCAAAGAATATGAAATAGAAGACTTTGACCCGGTTGCACGAACGTTAAAAAAATTTCAGATTATTACTAATTTTAAGGTGCAAATTTTTAAAATGTGGTGAACTTTTTCCATGATCTTTCATTTTTTATCGGCAATTAATTCTTCTAAAATTGAGACGAATTCACTCCCAGCAATATCAGAACAAAACTTTAGTAATACAGGGCATTTTAAAATTAGTGATTAGGTATCTGACATATTTTCAATTAGGTTCGTTTAATTTATTTTTAGAATAAAATCAACTAAATATGTAAGAAATTGAAAACATATTTTAGGTACCTACTGATGTATATTTATTTCCGACTTTCCTATCGATTTTTTATTTGCTAAATTGTTATTACCTTTTTGTACCTTTTATTTTGTATAGGTAGGTATAAGTATATATTTTCTTAATTTAATATCTATAAGTATTCCCATAATTTATGTTTTTTGTAACAAAAACTGCAAATAAAATAATAATATTATGAATATTATGATCATTATTATAATTTATGTAATTATTACATTTCCTATAACTGAACTCGAGCGCGCCACTGCCGTTGCTTCTGTTTGTTTACGTTTTACGTCGTTCCCCTTACCCCGCCAGAAGCAGCATATGAGTGCGAGAGAGAATATCAACAAACCAAAACTGACTTCAAGCTAAGATAGGGAAGGCGCGGTCCATATTTATTAATATAGTCTAAGGTCTTGACGGATTCGAGATGGCCACAAAATTGCGCATCTTTTCCCTAATTTAACAGTCCCTGTGTCTCTTATCGTTTATGAGATAGCAATATAGAGAAGGATATAATATGGTGCAGCCTATATAACTATCATGAATCAAAAGCTTTATACATTTTTTTCATTCGTAAAATGCCTAAATTTGTGAATTTTTCAATTTTTGTCAATTAGGGGTAGTTTTCACTTTGAAAATCAATAATGGCATTTTTAAAGATCGTCTTCAGGGTGAACTTCTTATTACGAACTCTCCCAATAAATTTTTCTCAAGCCGGTCCTAAAATTTCTAAGTTTACAGAACGCCGATCGAATACTATAATGTGTAGTGTAAAGTTGCACCAAAAAATTAGAAAATTCTAATGATCCGTGAATGTTTTAATAAAGCCAAATGAATATTTTTCAAAATTCACAAATCACCATGTATATTAACAAAGAAGTAGTTGACACTTTTTACGGGACATGATTTTCCCCTTAAGAGACACTTAAGTTATTCTTCATGGCTCACCCTGTATAATAATAAATATAACGAATAAGGTGTCAACTTCCCGTCTTTGCAGAAGTGAAATTCCATATTATTTTCAATTACTTATGTCTAAACATTTTTATATTTGAGTCTCAAGGAGTCATCAATCTCCTGAAATATGACTGTTCCCGACCCTAACTGCGAATTAAGCCCTTGCTACCTTCTTTTTTCCATTTCTTGGAAAAGGAAAGAGGGTTTCACTTTCTCTCGTTCCAGTCCGAGGGCTTTCAGATTCATTCGCAACCGAACAAGAACGGAGAAGCTTGGGCGATTTAAAATAACTTAATTGGTACCTACCCCCTGCAAACCGACACAAATTTATGATCCCAAGTAAGCAAGGGTGGGGGTAACTATAAATTTTGCATTACGTTTATCTTAATCCTTGATTGAATATGGTCTTCCCAGTCCCACTACGTTGTGCCGTATTGAATTGATAGACATTTAACATCTCAAATAAAGAAAACTACGCATCAATATTATGCAACCAGATTATTAATGAAGACTGTTAAAAAAAGATGGCCACAAAATTGCGTATATTTCCTCTAATTTAATCGATTATTTCGTATCTTTTACCGTTTCCAAGATCCCCATAATATATTGTACTGCCAGTTAAACTGAACACACTTTTGTATAAAAAAAATTACGAAAATTACACATTATAATGTAAGGTACTAGAGGGTGAGGTGCGAGAACCTTCAGGGCATTCATTGATGAAAAACTGATTGAACTAGAAGAAGTGTGACTATTGCTTGGATACTGACTGAATGGCAACGCCAGGCTCGGCCCTCGTTGGTCCCGCTTACCGTAGCGTGTGAAACGTGACGCTTGACCGCATCTGCAGCAACACGAGTTCCGTTTTCCTTCTGTTACTCCTGATTCCCTGATATCAGCGGCAGCATCTATGCGGGAAATTCTCGACTATGAGAGGGAACTTTCGAGAACTAACTTTCAGCGAGAGCCTACACGATGTCTAGAATGTTCCAGAAATAGAATATTCCGAGCTCCGGAAAGATATGCCGGAGATAGTAGCTCGCTATAGAAATCCATTCCAGAAGAACACTAAGGGTGTACATACAGGGCGTTAGTATAAATAAGTGCGACAAACTTCAGGTGTGATTCTACATGAAAATATAATGACAGTTTGCTATATAAGTCGGAATTTCGAGTTACAAGTCGGAATTCCGAGTTACAAGTCGGAATTCCGAGATACAAGTCGGAATTCCGAGTTACAAGTCGGAATTCCGAGATACAAGTCGGAATTCCGAGATACAAGTCGGAATTCCGAGATAGAAGTCGGAATTCTGAGACAGAAGTCGGAATTCCGACTCATAAGTCGGAATGTTAGATATAACAAAAAAAAATTAAGTGTGGCCCTTCTACGCTTCCGTAAGAATGTAATTGAACTTGAAAATTAGAATAAGTAGTGTACGTTTAGTGTGAATAATGCTTTCTAAAAATAGCGACGAACCCACAGAAGGAAAATTCGTAAGAATATTACAATATTACAATTAATATGCAGAAAAATGATAGCAAACAAATCAATATCTGTTTTGTAATTCCTGAGAATAATGACTGTAACAGGCAGAAATCTGAGCCTCTGCATAAAGGCTCCTTCAAATTTCCTAAAACTAATATAGTTTTAGGGGGAACTACAAACTGCGAGTAAAAGAAGATGCATGAGAATTGCATGGCAAATTGCGGGGATTTTTGAGGTACGTATAGGCAAGATTGAATACCCAAAATTTGCTTACACATTGGTGCAATGCTTGATTTTATATTTAACAATTTTAGTGAAAAAATAGGCCTTTAATCTCTATCTCTTTTATTAGTGTAACAAATGAGTTAAAAAAATTGTTCGTTATGAATTTCTCTAAGAAACAAGCACACGAGGGTGACTAGGTGCAATTGTTAACTAGAAAAAATATCCTCGAAAGCTCAAAAAACACGTTTTTTAATTAGGCATTTTTTACCTACCAACTCTACCGTGTTGGTTGCATGATGTTAGGTATTGTGTAAAAATGCACAGGAGAAGAGAACCATATACAAGTGATGCGCATTAAGAGAGGATGGAGGATCAATATGTTGTCATATTGATACGGATATTAACGAAGCGACTACAAAAAAGTTGACACGTTCGACAATACATCGTTTATCTATCATCGTCTCTTTTGCATATAATAATTAAGATCTGAAATATCTATAATTCAAACTATCTAAACCAGGCTATTGTTGGTATTTTTGTAAAAATCAATTCAAACAGATTTTATAATAATTAATTAGAAATAATAATAATATTTAGGGTGTCGCTAAAAGGCATCACCAATGCTCTAAAACAGATTCCCGAGTACAAAATATGCCGATTTAAACGAAATTATTTCTGTCAAAAAAGTACCCTTTTCAAGATCTCACAGCCCTTAAAAGGGGGTCAAACAAAAACACGTTTTCCAGGATAAGTCAAAAACGCATTAACTGAGAATAACGAAATACGAGGCTTTCGTTGATAATTATTATTTATTTCATTCTTAGAGGGGTTTATCTGGAGTGATACAGTTTTTACGACAGCGATTAGCAGGTTATCTCCACCAGCACCGGCTATATAAAGAGCACCAGCTGAAGACTCGATAGAGTGCATCGTGAGGAATTAACTCTCTCTCCTGGGTGAACTGAGTCTGGAGATCAGCTGGGGCATGTAGTGAGTGCCCCATATAATATACACAGCCGGATACAGTAGGTCGATGAACTGAGCCCGGCATCGGAAGCGCGACCAGAGTGAAGTGAGCTCTGGCCGACGACCGATCAGTATAGGTAATCAACCGGCGCTGTATTGAGGTACCGGCTGATCCCTTCAGTCCCTACCCGGCCTGTATTGAGGGCCGGATCCAGTAACAGCCGTCCCGAGGTCGTATTGAGGCATCGGGAGCGGCTTTTGTTTCAGAGAGCGCCTGCCGACGAAGGTCATCGCCCGGACGGCCCCGAGACGCGTATCTTGCATACGGTCGGGGACAGCACAGACCGTGCGACAGCGGCGGCATTACTGATGGTGAGCGGCGAGCAGCGAAGACACCAGCAGCAGCAGTACCGGAAAGGCCAATGGTAAACGAGGCCGCCTTCGACGCGGTTTATATCTGAAGCCAATCCGGTCACTCCCCAGAACGAGGGCCGCCCCCTTTCTATCACTCAGAGGACGGAGCAACCCTAAGATCAGTCGTATGAATAATAGTACTAGATCGATTTATTGTAAATATACTTCTTTTGTAAATAAACCATAACGATTTTAATCGACTTGTCACGGGTACAAAGGGGCAATCATCCACTACTGGGAACTCACCTCTACCCACAGAAAAATCCCGTTACAAACTACATAATTGCACCGCCTACTACTATTGTTAAGAGCAGTAAACTGATCTAGTTTTACAAGCATTGACATACAGGATGTTCCTGTTTGTGAGGTCACGACTCAATTTTTACTCCAGAACTTTTTTATCCGTACGCCAGAGATTGATTCTGTATTTTTTTATCCAAAGCCTAAAGTATTACTAAACTTTTTGCCCTCTTATAAAAGTTTAGTATCTTGCATCGTTTTCCTGTAATTAATTTTTTATGATAGACCTACACTTACTAAAAATAATTTTTTTGAAAATATTTTTTTTTGTTCAAAAATTAATTTCAACAACAATAACGTTCCTTACAGATTCCTGGCTTACAAATATGCCGATTTAACCGCTATTATTTATGTCTCAAATGGCCCCCTTTTTAAGATACAGCCCTTCAAAGAGATTTTCACAAATACGTTTTCGTGGTGTAAGTCCATCAATAAAAATTAATTCTGGGAAAACCATGCAAGAAACCAAACTTTTATAACAAAGTAAAAAGTTTAGTAATACTTATGCCTTTGGATAAAAAATACAGAATCAATCAGTGGCGTGCGGATAAAAAAGTTCCGGAGTAGAAAGTGAGAAGTAACATCAAAAACAGGAACACCCTTTGTATCTCAATGTTTGTAAAATTATGCCAGCCTATTGTTTTTAACAATAATAGTAGGCGGTACAATTTTGAGGTTTCTCAGTTAATCCATTTTTGACTTATTTTGGAAAGCGTGCTTTTGGTTGACGCCCTTTTAAGGGCTATATCTTGAAAAGGGTGCTTTTTTGGACATAAATATTATTTCGGTTAAATCGGTATATTTTGTACTCGGGAATCTGTGGTACCTATAGAGCGTTGGTGGTACCTTTTAGCTTCACCCTGCAATAATAAATAATATAATTTATTTTTGAAAAATAAACACGATATTCGTGTTCATCTCGTCGTGCTACTCAAAAATCGGTACAAACATTTTTTTGTTATAAGATCGGTTAGAATTGATTTTGTAAAAAAATTTTTAACGGTAACGTTGTTTAGTATTTTTGAATTTCATAGCCTGGATTGGATAGTTTGCATTATTTATAAAAAATGGCACTATTGTTAATTTGAAGCAAAGAAAAAGTTCTTCAATTATCAGAATGTAATGAACTGATCTTGCTGAAATTTTTTGTGTATTATCGGAATAACCTAAACACCATCTTGATGAATTTTCAGCCCTCTACATGCAGTCGTATATTAGGATTTGAGTAAACCCAAGACAGTGCAATCCTTTCGATACGCTGATAATAAGAGCAGATAATATTAATATAGTAGCCAGGGAAAGGCACATGTAGATGAAGAAGAAAGAAAAATTTAATGAGTTAAATTTGGATAAGATTCAAAATACTGTCAGCGACTAATCAGTTTAATTTCCCAACGGTTAGCTACCTATACACTAATTTAGATGTTCCTAGATATATATTTAATTATTGTTCCTAGGTATACGAGTACATAAATCCCTGAAGCGGTCTAGCATATCTATTTATTTATTTAAATTAGAAACGTGGAAATTATCTTAAATCTCAGTTTCAATGTCGTACCGGACATCTGAATGTCGGAAAGCCAAAAACACGATAAATAACAAAAACAAAAATGCAGCCAATATAATTTTTTATTAAAATCTAATAATATCCCGCACTTAAGTAGGTAATTCAATGCTTAAAGCTAGTCTCGATTTAAATGGAAAATTATTAGAAATCCCATTGTAGTACACAATTAACTCACACCTTAAATTTTTTGGATAATATCCTAATAGTTTTGTTGATTTGACAAGATTATTTACGAGTAACTAAAAATACGAGCTACTACTATAAATATTAAATAATAACCACTTGTTGTTTGAGAATAATTCGCTGATGTTTCTAATCGATTTGCGAAAAAAACTAAATTACTATCACTTACCATTTCATCTTGTCGACGATTCGAAGACCACCCGGCTCACTGCGACAACTCCGTTAATTCAAAATTTTCGAAATCATTGGAAAAATCGTCAGAAACAAGAAGAGAACTGATCGTCTCCTATCCGTCTAGAAAGACTGGATCGGAACGCACATGCACGAGGTCAATTTCGAAGTTTACTAACTCCGGCTCTATTTCTGATTTTTCGGTGAATTAATTTTATGAGACAACGGATCGGTGGTAGGTAAGAGTAAATACACTGCAAAAACTACTTTTCATACCGAGAAAAACAATTTACAGGTGCCCGGTAATAAAAAGATAAATTTAGTTTGTGTTCTTTGGGTCTTCCACCTAAAAACTGAACCGGCTAATATTAGACAGACTGGAGAGTGTGCTACCAGAGCGGTTTACTCTTGATTTCATGTTCAGACTAAAATGTTTCTAATAAGTATTGTATAATAGAATTATTATATCATAAATAACGTGGTCTTATTTTATAATGATGGGTTTAACTATTTATTGTTAACTAAAACAATATTTTTGTGCGAGAATGAGAAATAATTGAATTGTGCCCATTTTTTATTTTCATAAAATTTTTCGTTTCATGACTCGAGTACCTATAGCCCTTTAAAGTGTTAACACTTCTAGTGTATAGTAAATAATAGATTCCTGACGACTAATAATACCTCAGCCTGTCTTTCGGTCATCTCATTTCTCTCATAATCAGAAGGCGAATCTGTCAGTTATTTTTTAGACGGCCATCAAAAAATAATGTTGACCTTTTTTCATCAAAATGCGAATGAAAAATTGCATATTATTTACCTCTACTCGTATTTCGCGAGTATTTAACGTACTAGAGCGACAACTATTTCGTGCACTATAAGTATAGAAATCTTGTCTTTGTTTCCTTAGCAACAAAGCAATAATCAACTTGAAACTCAAATAAAAAATTTCCTTACGTAATTTTTAAGATTTCTATTTCGATATTTTCTCATATTTCAATGAATCTGTGCTTTCGAATGAGTTTTTGTCTATCGGCTCTCGCCTCGAGAAAAATCTCTCATTATCAAGCGCCAAAGTTCAATTCAATTCCGCGTAATATGTACATACATTTACCTAACTATTGTCTACAATCATCAGAGAAAGAGCAATTATTATCCTACCCACTTAAGTTGGGTAAAAGTCCGTATTACCGCACTAGTATGTTAATAAATCTATTAACGCACTAGTGCATGTGCGTACTATGTAAATTTTCATATAATAAAAACGGATGTTGTTAGAATTACAACGAAGCTGAAATTCGGAAATAGTCAAAACGTCGTGCTGGAGACATCACCAGCTGCCTTTTGCGATATCAGTGCGAAAAGATTTCTTTATGTGAGGTGGTCCAAATGTTCTGCTAAAGAACACTTTAGTTTTATCAGATGCTTTAATTGTTTTAAATTTGGCCACTATAAAAAAGACTGTCGTAATGATACACCTTGCCCTAACTGTTCGGGTCCTCACGAAAGAAAAGTATGCAATTCTCAAAATGTATCATATGTGTAAACCGAGGTGTAAACTGTTCATATTCTAATGCTAGGTTGAAAGGACCCAAACCATTTAACAACTGCGCATGTTAAAATTGTAAACTTAAGGGTCGGTCCTATTCACTTATATTCTATGAATTCAAATGTCACTTGTCACTTTTCAAGCTTTCAAAGCAGAAACGTCAATTTTGTCAGTCACTCGATTAGTTCATGCTCCTTGGTCTACGCTCACTCACTGGTCATGGACACTTAGATTTCAACGCTCAGAGAGTGAAGGTCGTTAGGTTAGATTATCATCATCAGCTATGCTCTTTGTTATTATTATTTTTAAACAATCGAATCTAACAACACAGCCATGTGAGTAAAATGTGTAGCGTGCGCTTTTCCGCATCAGTTTCGAATGAATTTTTCGAATAAAAAAGGCGCATGAAATAGACCGGTTGGAATGCTACTCTCCACTGGTTTTATACTCCGAGTCATTGTAGCGAGATCGAATGATGAGTCTGCCATATGCCAGTCAGTAGGGCTATACGTCAGAGCGGTCGAGGATAACTGAATATGCGCTAATTTATCGATTTGGTAGTGGTCGGAACCTGAGGAGTTGAACGTCTCATCCTTCCTCGTTCTTTTCCCTTTGAGATGCTATTGAAGTAAACATGGTTTAATAAGTGAATTATTTAGTTTATTGTTTCGTGTAGTGGTTGTTTAAAACTCAGGTATGAAGTTATTGTTTGGGTGTTATTTAGCAAAGCTAATGTTTTATGTTGTTCCTTGATTAGGTAGTTTTTGAGATTGAAGCAGAAAATGAAGAATAAAGAAGTCCGATTTGGATGATGTAATTCATTTCGGTAAGAATTAAATAAGATGGCGTTTGGTAAAATTTCAGATGGTAATTATTTTAATTTAATTTCAGGGCTTTTGGTTTTTCCTTTTTGGTTTTGGCTTTTGTTTTCCGTTTTCGTTTCGAATTGTCCCGATTGTAGTTTCTGTTATGGGATCAGCATTGGCGCAGGAGTTTTGCTGATGTGAGCAGTTTGGATGAATGGCGTCCCTTGGGTAAAGCGAAGAATTTCCATTTTTTTTCGATTTGGGTTTATCTGGCTCGAACATCGAGGAGGATGACGTAAGCAGTTGTGGAAGGAGGCAGCGTCACTTTCTATCCTGCTTTTGAATCTTCCCGTTTCACTCACTTTTCAACTTGAAGTCCAATTTGGATTGGAAGGTACCTTATCAGATTTATATTGTAATTCTTTTATGTTCTCTAAAATGAGAAACACATCAACCAAATGATGTTATTGGAGTGATTTATTTGGATCATTGTTACCTGTAAATGAATTTAAGAATATCTAATTGATATTACAATTTTGTATATTGCTAAACTTAATTATACCAAGCCGGTATAATGTTTTCATTTTTTTATTAAGGAAACTTTTTAATTTAGTAAAGTTATTATTTGGCCAAATTAAGTAAGGTTAGATGTGTAAATTTTAGTGAATGCCTATTGAAGGTGGTATGGTGGTCATTTATAGACCAATTATCTTTTAAAATGAATAATGATTTTGTCTAATCTTTGATATTATGTATAATGTTTAGTTGATAAGTGGAAAAATCCTAATTTTAAGTAAATAATCTCACGATACATTACTATAAATTTCTTGAAAATTTAATTTTATTTAATTGGAACATTCCAATAAACTGTTAATTATTAGTGTGTCTTTTATTTTAGTGTTTGTGTGACCTGTAATTTAAATATTCACAACGTAGGGCAGGTCAAGCTTTTTGGAAACTTTTTGGAAACTTTTTAAAGACAAAATTGATCTAGACGATCACTTAAAAATTTGTAATTTCATTTTAAGATCTTTAGCACCCTCTGTTCCGCTTTGGGTTCAAATAAATTTGAAAGTACCCGAACGGAGCCAGAGGGAATAGCATCCTCTGCTCGCACATTTTTCTTTTTGGCATATTTATTCGAAATTTTAAATCAAGCGAGCAAAAGAAAGGGCTACAAATGTTTATGATAATTTATTAATATCTGTAAGGTATTATGATATTTCAAGAGATCAGATCATATCGTTCATGTATTTGTTTGTATTATTCACTTTTGTTACAATTTGTTTATTTAGAAAAGGTACTCAAAAACACGTGCAGTAACAGTTTAATAAGTTTATTTCAATACGTTACACGCTAGGTTCAATATTTCATTTTATTGTCTAATTTCAAATTGTTTAAACCATGTGTGACTACCTTTCCACCGTTTTATTAATTTGACGACATTTTATTATTCAATCTGACGAATGGTAAATTAATCTCAACCTTTGAAGACATGCTTGATTTCATTTTCATTGTTATTTGCATTATTCACAATAACCCCTCAGCTCTACTACTTTTTGATAAATTTATACTTGAATTTTAGGTATAATTATTATTTATTTATTGTAATCTTGAAAACAGCACATGCCTTTTTTTGAATATTTATTATGATCGAAACACATTTCTTTACGAACAATTTATTTTACGATGGTCAAATTTCCTTTGTATTTTAAACTATTTTCTGCTCTCAACAATTTTATTTACATTTTATTCCTGAAACTACTTAAACGATCACACTGTATATTTTTATTATGTCTGATTGCATTCTATTGGTGAATTTTTAACTTTCTTTGCCATTATCGTCAAACTGAATGAACATGTGCCTTTTTTGATCTTAATTTGTTTTGTGCTAAATTAATATTCATTATGAGTTTTTGATCATTAATCTTTTTACTTAAATTTCAATTTTATTGTTTTGGAATGCGAACGACACATGCATTGTGGTATTGATGAATTTGATTTCTTTTCTAAATTGTTATCGATGACTGTCTTTTTACGGTTCGATAACGCCTCTGGTATATAATATGTTTGACCTCATTTTGTATTTCATATTTCTTGGACTCTAAACTATTTATTTATTTGCTGCTACTGATTTACTCGCCTGATCTATTTATTTGTTTTTATGCATTGCTTTTTATTGAGGTCGTTTTATGTGTTTTTGTGTTTTATATGCATTTTTGTATGTCTTGTTTTTTTTCCAGGTGGGATGAGTTCTTGAAATAAAAAGATAAAATGTTGTCTTCCTGAATATAACAGATTTGTTTATCAATGCCAATTTTACACCAAAACGGTGACGATTTTATGTGTTGTGTCATTTGTATTTTATGTTTTTGTCGTCATGATGTATTTTTATGTAAAATCCTAAATGAAACGACGATATGATTTTGTATGTTAGGAACTCACGAATCGTAGCGTTAGACAACGACGCTTCAATCTGTTGTATAGGTGATCTCTCATTTTACCGTTAGATGTCCTTTGGAATCGATTTTATTTATTTGATCGAAGTTGATATTTTTCTTGGTATTTAGTCTGGAGTGGGGAGTATAAACCGATCGAGTTTCTCCCATCAAAAAGGTCTAATTTATGTGTGTTTTGTTGTGTCTTTTCTTTACAGGTACTAAACGGTTCGCAAAGACTAACGTTAAAATGACAGGTTACCATAATACAAGAGATTTAGTTCTCACCCCTCAACGCCCAAACAAATGCTTGATTCTAACATGTCGTCGTTTCGTTGTATGGTTTTCATTTTGCACAGTCAGAGGTTTTTTTTATTTCACGGGGTTCTTTTTTTACTCTGACTCTAAACTTGCGTAGGCGGAGCTCCTTGCGGGCGGGATCAGTCGTGTGCGGGTAAACAGATTCAATAATCAAATAATTCAAAAGTCAATAAACCGATTTATTCATTTTTAAGAGGGAAACTCTGTGTTTTAAATTATATCTCCTATCTCTCAATAAAAGACTGGCTCAAAGTATTTTCGTAGCGTTTTGCTACGAACGAACCAAGTGAGGTTACTACAAACACAACAACGTAAGGTCCACCCATGCAAGATGAAAACAGACGATCACGAGCCCAGGTAAAATCACAAACACAGGTAAAACCACGATCTCAAACAGTAAGTAATGTTGGCCATTTTATTTGAAATCAGGGCGGGATAAATTCAAACATCCAAGACTTCAGGGCGGGATAACCTCAAATTAAAATCAAACATTCAGAGCGGGAATCCAAACAGTCATTCATGACAGACAAGTTGACACTTCAAACGTCAAAGAGGTTCTTCTTTTTCAAACCATTCATTCTGGGGGCCACATTACAGAATTTGATGCGCATGACGCAGAACCTCCATTTTAAGAGGTTAGATAGGTTACATCACAGATTTACTACCGTTGACCAGGATTCAGGTTTTAGGCCTGTTACACTACAAGGTTTAAGACTAAGTTACGATACTGACCATAGTGCGAATAGCTCTAAATGTTGTTGTTACCTAAACCACATTGACAGACTGAGATGTAGAATTCAATATGAAAAGTGAAAGGGAAAAATTGCTTAAATTAGCTCATTTCAATGTAACGTCCCTTTTTCCGAAATTCGATCAGCTGGTGGATGTGGTTGTGAGCCATCAGCTGGATGTAGTTTGCTTGACTGAGACATGGCTTAGTGAGGATGTGGACTCTGATAGTGTTTCCATGCCGGGATTCAAAATGTTTAGGGAGGATCGGGTTGGTCGTGTTGGTAGAGGCGTGGGAGCGTATGTGAGGGAGTCTATGGGCGTGAGGGTTGCATTTGATGACTTCACATCTGTTGAAGGTGTTGAGCACCTATAGCTGTCGTTAAGGATCGGACGGGACGTTGTTTTGCTTGGTATTATATTATCGTACTTCTGCTTGTAATTTATGAACATATTATTGTGACTGGTGACATAAATGAGGATCAGTTATTTGAAAATTCAGTGGCAGGTGCATTTGACTCTTATGATTTTGTTCAACTAATAGATGAGCCCACGCATATGACGGGGACTTCCTAGACTCTGCTTGACGTGATTTTCACAAATATGTCCGACATTGTGACCGAATCTGGTACTGGTACTGTTTCGGACTAATGCCTTCCGTCTCTCCAAAATCGTGGAGGAGTTTATCCGGAAGGTCTATCTATCTACAATCTATCTACAAGGCATATTGGACGCTAGGCCTGTGAATTCCGATGTTACTCTTCCCCGTCCATAACAGGGGTCACAGTGGCTGTCTTGTAGATTCCTGGGAGCAGGCCGCTTTTCAAGAGATGGTTGGGACCCCGAAGATGTAGCTGTAGCCAGCCTTAAGTATCACTTGACAGACTCCGGAGTGATACCGTCCGGACTCCGGACCCGGAGCCCTACCGGTTTTAATTTTTCTCCCTGCTTTCTAGATGTCCTTCTCTGCTAATTTCCGGGAGGTAGTCGATGGGCTAAGCAAGTGGTTCTTTCTCCGTTTGTTGGTGAGATAGTCTTTGTAAATATGATGCGGGTCCTATTTTTCCCCTGGGCAAGTACGAGGGGCTGTCGTACCTTATAATTTGGTATGCCTGGCCCCAGATATCCTCCTCCAAGTCGTCGCAAACTTTCTGCCAGCTCCCCCTCTTGACAGTTTCGTATTGCTTTGAGGAACTAGTTTTTAACCGTCATATAATGCACCTCCTCTGTTTCCAGGTTATCTATCTTTCTCCTTCTTGTGTTCTAGATCCTCTTCTGGCCCTAGTGCATTTACGCCTCATTTCTTCAAGGTTCGCAATACACCGTCTTGTGCTGTCTGCCGTGACATACTTCTTCGTGGTCGCTGTATCCTATATGCCGTTCTAATCAGGTCAGCGATTCCCGCCGGAGATTTAGAGACTTTTTGTGTTGGGAGCTCTGTCAGCCCTTCTTCCATTGTTTTATAGTCGACAACGGGGCTATCTGCCATGGCTGCATGGCTGCAAGAGATGTTAGGTCAACACGTTGAGTGACTGTTAATATTCTTTATGCGTATTCAGGTAGTTGTTTCCGGAAAACTGACTGAAAAAAGCGTCATGTGCTTTTCCATCTGCTAGGTTATCTAGGATATGATGCAAGTAGACACTTGGCTGTTCGTTGCCTTAATTTTTGAAGCCTATCTTGCTGGAATTTGAGACTGTTTCTTGAATTTGCTTCTTGGTCGCCAATCAGGTCTAAGATATTTGTATCTAAATTAATTGAAATTATGTTGAAACTTCGTTGTGTCATTCGTAATGCCCTGAGGACCAAGCGTAGCTTCACATACTGTAAAATGTAAAATATCCATTTGGATTGTTTTGGATTATTTTGGTCCAGAAAAGCTGCATCAGTTTAGGTATGTATTCGTGCAGTGGTTGCGTCCTATAGATTGTCTGTTATGTTAGGACTGTTATCGCCATCTGAGAATTGGCACGCAGACTTAAGTTCTTCTTTGCTCGTTGTAGTTTCTGGGGGAAATTTCCTCGTTGACATATTATTATTTGCTTTTCGATCTTGCTGCGATCACTTCAGGGTCACCAATTAGTGAAGTTCAATTACAAAACAACATTTTTGCACTTTAGAAATTCCTCTAAAACTGTCAAATAATTTTTTTTTACTAGAAGAACCTATATACTAATGTACTACTAAGTACTAATATACTATTGTAACGAAATTCGAGGCTTTCGTTATTAATTATTGTTTATTTCATTCTTAGAGGAATTTATCTCGATTGATACATTTTTTACGAGAGTGATTAGCAGGTTATCTCCACCAGCACCGGCTATATAAAGAGCACCAGCTGAAGACTCGGACAGAGCATTGTGAGGTATTGACTTACAAACAACTCTCTCTCCTAGGTGAACTGAGCCTGGAGATCAGCTGGGGCATGCAGTGAGTGCTCCCAGACAAGCAGGGTCGATGGAGTGAGTCGACCATGCTATAAAACTGACATCAGAAACCATGGCCAGGGTGCATTGAACTCAATACACAGCTGGTCGGCGCCGTATTGAGGTGCCGATCATCCCCCTAATCCCTACCTGGCCTGTATTGAGGGCCGGATCCCGTAACAGCCGTCCCGAGGTCGTAGTGAGGCATCGGGAACGGCTTTTGTTTCAGAGAGCGCCTGTCGACGAAGGTCATCGCCCGGACGGCCCCGAGACGCGTATCTTGCATATGGTCGGGGACAGCGCAGACCGTGCGACGGCGGTGGAATTACTGACGATGAACAGCGATCAGCGAGGACACCAGCAGTAGCAGTACCGGAAAGGCCAATGGTAAACGAGGCCGCCTTCGACGCGGTTATCTGTAGCCAATCCGGTCGCTCTTCAGAATGAGGGCCACCCCCTTTCTCTCACTCAGAGTATCACTCAGACACTATAATAACATACTTATGGTTGTCTTAGAGGAAAATATTGAACAAAATTAAGCCAAAAAGACGCTTGAATTGGAATCGGCATTCAGAAAAACTATGGAGATGATGTTTTGCTACAATACCTAACGGTATTCGTGTCTCCATCTATCTAATTTTATGTGAAATGACGTGAGACGTGAGTAAAACAAAGTTGTTTAATTTTTGTTGTACTTTTCGTAAAGTCTAGCATTTTTTAGGGCAATTGCATAAAGTTAATAAATCAATGATACATAATTTCTTACAATAATTTTGACGTGTTTAGTCCCAAAAATCGTACTATGAGATTTTATAACTCGTTAATAGCTGGATGTATCAAAAAAATACTTATTAGAGATTAGATTAGATTTATCGTGAGTGGGCCATTATTGTGGCTCACATCTGGTCGTGTTACATTAACCCCATCAGGTCAGTCTCTTTGAGGGAACTGACCATCTTGAGTGTTGTTTGAACTGGGAATATTTGCCATTAAAAGCCAAAATTGTTTCTCTTTTATTGTGTATGTCGGATGTCTGCAAAGTTATGGTATAATCGAAAGTCTCTGCATGGAAAACCGAGAGAGTTATCAAATATGTAAATAAAAGTATAATTCCTATGTAAAAGATTACGCAAATTAAGTTTTTCAAGTTATTTAGACTAACGTCTAACAGAAAAAATGCTCTAATTTGCTATAATATGACATAATAAACTGTGTCCAAGACAAGAATGAACAGTATGGAGATCTCGGAAACCGTGAGAGATACAGGGTCGGTTAAATAGGAAAAAAGTTGGGCAACCAGAAGGAGAATGCAATAATTACAGAAAGAGATTTCAAAAATTATTTCTTATTTTCGAATTATTTTGAAAAAAAAACAAAACTTTCAGTTTTATCATTGTAGAATTCAATTTTTTTTTTTCATTACAATTCTTGACCAGCTTTAATTTTGAGATGTCGCAGTCTCTTTATCTGACGATTCATATTTGCAGGGCCAGACAGAACTTCAATTTTTTAAGTACGGACCTGGATTTTTTGGATATGTCACACAATACAAGGTGGTTTAAACGTGTTTCGTACAATAGCAATTGACATTATCACTGTAATTTCAACCTAATACGATTCTGTGTTCTTATTAAATTTTGTCGGATTGTGATGACGATGAGTATTACAAGTGCAAGAATTTTAATAAAAGCACAGATCCGTATTAAGGTGAAATTAAAGTGATGATGTCAGTAGCTATTTATAGGTAGTCCGAAACACGTTTGAACCACTATTATGGGTGTGGCATATCAATAAATTCAGAATTAAAATATCTTTCAGTTTTTACAATAAAATTCCAGGTCCGTATTTAAAAAATCGAAGTTCAATGCGGCCCTGCAAATATGAGTCGTCAGATAAAAAAACGACACTGCAAAAATAAAACTGGTAGAAAACTGCAATGGAAATGTGGCTTCAGTTTTTCCAAATCTTTAATGAATTAGAAAAACTAAAATTGAAAACTTTGTTTTTTCCAAAATAATTCGAAAATCAAAAATAATTTTTCGAATTTCTTTGTGCCATTGTATTTTCCGTCTAGTAGCCCAATTTTTCTCTTTTTTTAACCGACATTGTATCTCCCCATGGTTTCAGAGATCCCCAGGTTGTTCATTCTTATCTTGTACACATCAAGGAAATGAATAGCAGGGTGTCCCATAATATGTGGGCAGTCTCCCGTATTTGGAAAATTTAGTAAAAATTAACAAGAAATAGCTATAAAAGTTGATTCCTACGAGACAGCCCTGGAAAGATATTACCCCTTAAAGTTATATGTTGAAAATTAATTTTTTGCAATAAATTTTTCATTGGTTGGCCGATTATTGAAATTTGACAGCATTATTTGTGGTAATAAGAAACCCTTTAATCCCATGTAGGTTAAAATTAAGTCAAGTGGTGACCAGGGGACACCACCACCAATATTATTGCAAAGAAAAATGTACGCTACTGACTTTTTTTAAATTTTGTTATTTTTTTCAGATTATGCAACTAATACAACTTTTTTGTCCCTTGAGCTTTTTTTGTATTTTGGTTGGTTTTCAAAAAAAAAAAAAAAAATAGAGCCCACTTAATTTCATATTTCTGAACCAACAGAAGAAACATGGGGAAACTTTTCTTTTTGAATGGAAAATGGAATTAAGTGGACTTAATTTTTTTGTTTCGAAAAGGAACCAAGATACGAAAAAAACTCAAGAGACAAAAAAGTTGTTATATTTGTTCCATAAACTTAAAAAAATATCAAAATTTTTAAAATGTCAGTGGCCTACAGTTTTCTTTGCAACGTTGCAATTATATGGTGATGGTGTCCCTTTGGACACCACTGGACTTAATAATTTTAATTTACATGGGGTTGAAGGGACTTATTATTCTTATTACCACAAATAACACTGCCAAATTTCAAAAATACCGGCCAACTAATATGCTACTTGATTAGGTATCCTACATTGAATTATTAAAAATTTTCAGAATATGAAATTTCAGCTTGAACACTTTCTATATTCTCTTAAACCGCATTTTATTACATTCAAGACATGTTGGGCTCGTAATCGTAATCGTAATCGTAATTTTTAGATGTCTTAATGAATCATCCTGTATATGATGAGCTGTTATAACAATAACAATAAAAATTAATTAATTATTAGAATTTTCAAGCACTAGAACTCTCAATAATTAAATAAGTAGTATACTAAAAAAAAACTCATGAATTTAAGATGTCTCCCTCCCAAACAATCGAGTCCCTCCGCCAAAACGCACGTTCAAACATTTGCTACATCGCACCTTTCATACTTGACACCATTTCAACAGTCTCCACCAACAATCCATCTCTCCTTCGACACACTCAACGGTCAACATACTCCCACCCTTTGATCTCACCCCCCCGCCACTCAGTTCTCGACCCCCATCCCCATTCATCCCCCAGCAAAATAATACGTTGAATGGGAGACGGGATCGATAGGCCCGGCCAGAGGGCGCTCCGCCTGAAGCAGACAGGCGACGGTCTCCTCGTCCTCGATCGACCACACCAAGATCGACTCTCATTCCGACAACTTGGAGCTGGTGGATTGTCTCCACGACACGCTGCTGCTGGTAAGTATCTGGTGCTAATATGTGATTTGTCTTATTTACATATGTAAGTTTTAGAATAATTATTGGAAAGGTGTAGAGGCGATTGTTGATGTAATTGTTCTATTGATTAGTCAGCAGGGGTGATCTATTTTGTGTTAATTTGGGAATGCGTGGGGTACGTAAATGGGGGGATGTGTCCTAGAAAAAAAGTAATTTCGGAGGGGTGTTGGGTGATTCGTTTCGTGATGAGAAATTTGATTATACTTACTTACGTGTTGTAAATATTGGCAGCATACATTCTAGAAGTTTTTCTTTGTTGAATTAAATATGTACCTATGTGCTATGTGTAATTGCCTGGGTACATAGGTACCATATTTTCTAACAATTAGCAATAATAAGAGAATGGAAGAGTAAATAAAAGAATAATCAATAAAAAATATTACTCATCTCTTAATTATTATTTCTATTAAGCGATCATTAATTATTATTATTAGTAATTCCATACAATTTAGTTTTTTGTTTGTATCTTACTCCAATCATATTTCCCAAAGTTTGTGTTTGTGTGCCTGGAATGTACTCGTTTCTATATAAAGTACATCTATGCATGAATTATATAATAATTCGTATGCTCACTTTATATAAATTATGTAGGTATATGATAAATAAACAGACTATTGATTTCCAAATTTATGTAAATATGTATCTAATACATACATAAATATATAGCTTCCAGGTAGTGTAATAGGTACCTACCGATACACCTTTATAAAATTATTAATTAATATAAGGTCTTATTTACAATAATGAATGAAATTGCTTTTCTTGTTTGAACTTTGATGAAAATGTTATGATAAAATATAAATATAGGTAGGTACTTATAGATATTTTCTTATTTAAGTTATATAATTTATAAAATAATATATACCTTTTTATAAATATGGCCATTTTGTTTTTTCTGCAGTTTTGGTGTCATTTTGATGATCTCGTAGAAAACAAACAAAATGGTATACTTACCCTTAATAGTTGGAATTTCTCTGGTTGCTTTCGGGTATTCCCAAGACCTGGAGCTTCAAACTTCTCTATACCCTTCTAAAGGTAAGTGAATCATTTATTGTATAAAATTGATATACAGGGTGCACCATGTATCCTTCTCTATATTGCTATCTCCTAACGCTAACGGATACAGGGTCGGTTAAACAAGTCCAAAGGAGCGCAATTTTGTGGCCATCTCGATTCCGTCGAGACATACAAGATATCTGTGACCGTTCCTGAAATATCCTGAAAAAACTGAAAAATCGAGATTTCTTATTTTTTCCATATCTTTTTTATTATTGGAGATTAATGAATAATTTTTTGTGGGCTTACATAAGTCGTCAGGAGCTACCCGTCTGACATTTCAAAAATTTTCAAAGCCGACTAGATCCCAGAATTTTCATAGTCAACTTTCGTTTTTCTTATGGCCACCATAGTGTTTTTTTTATGTTGTTCGGTATAAAAAAATTATAAAAACAAAAAATTGTTAAACTTCAAAAAATAAATTAAAAAAATTTTTATTCTTCTTTTTGCTTTACAAAAAAGATACATTTTTAGACCGAATTTCATAGATAAATTAAAAAACCATAAGGCAAGCACTATTTCGGCGTATTTTACAAATGTTGACGTTTTTCGACGATTTTTTATTAGGTTTTTCTTTGAAAAATTAAGAATAAAAATTTTTTTTTTTTTAAAGTATTAATTTTTGGTTTCCATTATTTTTTTCATATCGAACGTCATAAAAAAATAATATGGCGGCCATAAGTAAAACGAAAGTTGACTGTGAAAACTCTTGGATCTAGTAGGCCTTGAAAATTTTTGAAATGTCAGATGGATAGCTCTTAACGGCTTATGTAAGCCTACAAAAAATTATTTATTAATTTCCAATAATAAAAAAGATATGAGGAAAATAAGAAATCTCGATTTTTCAATTTTTTCAGGATATTTCAGGAACGGTCACAGATATCTTGCATGTTTTGACGAAATTACATGTACAGGTTTAAATAAATAAAGAGGATTTTATTATATTTTGTAAAGCGCTATAACTCGACAGCATGAAAACAACCACCACTTCAACATCCCTTAAGTTATAGCCCCCACATTAAAAAAACGAATAGCACCCTGTATATATTTTCATATTTTCAAAACAAGTATTCGATGCTCTATTCAGCTGTTTTTTTAAATTCAAAATTGGTTGAGAAATAATCAAGAAAACGTTCATCAAAGGTGGTCATGACTTTTTATCTGAACTTTCTCTGGATGACTTTTTCTGTCAAAAATTTATCAATATTTAGTCGTGAATTCAAGTCCAAACAATTTATTTAATAATTCTGATTTATGGGGAAATTTTTAAAAATAAAACAAGAGCCAAAGCACTTAATCATGAACCTTAATGATGACCTATGGCCTGCCAATTGAAAACTATTTCAAATTATTCATAAATTTTGACAGCTAAAGTCATTCAAAGAAAGTTTAGATAAAAGTCATGACCACCTGCATGAATGAATCTTTTCTTGGTTATTTATGAACCAATTTTGAAACTGAAGAAACAGCCGAATAGAGATTCAAATATTTGTTTTGAAAACACGAAAGTGTATACAGGGTGGACTTCAATTTATTTTGGGGGGGATGTTAAAGTGGGGGTTGTTTTCATTCTGTATAATAATAGAGCTTTAAAAATTATAATAAAATCCCCTTTATTCGGTACGATTATCTCAACCTGTATATGAGATACGGTCTGGTCAATTAAGTCTGGGACACCTTGTACACGGGGTGTTACTTAATTATAGGGTAATTTCAAGGGCGCGTTCCTGAACCAAATTCATCAAGTTCACATGTTCATAATAAACATGTGTCCAGAAGAGACCGGTTTTCAAGATACATGGTGCCATAGCTTGAAAAAAAAAGGATTTTTATTAATATCTAAGTAAAAAAAAAATTGACGGTACTGAGCTTAAAAATTTTTTTTTTCAGATTAAGATTCTAAAAATACAACTTTTTTGCCTCCTAATATCTTGTCGTGTGTTACTTTTTTTATGAGGAAAAAAATAAAAATAACTTCATTGTATGTCGAAAAATTGCCTCTGGCTTCTTGAAGATGTTTTTTTTTACATTTACGTCAACATCATGCGTGATGGTGCTCCTGCCCACTTTAGCATATTGGCTCGTGAGTATTTGAATTGAGCTTACCAAATATGTTGGATAAGTCGTGGAGGACCACAATTCTGGTCACCTCTAACTTAAACAGCCTAGATTTTTATTTGCGGGGGCACCTAAAAGCAATAGTTCATGTTACACCAATCGAGAATGAAGAACAAGTAAGGAATAGAATTATTGACCATATGTGAAACCATATGTAATGGAATTTTCGAAAGAGTTCGCTACTCGATGAGAAGGAGAGCGGAAGCCTGCATAGAAGCGGGAGGTATAGTCATTTGCAACATTTTTTGTAAAAAGTTATTACTTACATACAGTTCATTTTTGAGTATCTTGAAAATCAGACTTTTCAGGACACATATTTTTCTATCTTTTTTTATAGACCTTTTCTACTTGAATTTGGTTCAGGAAAGTGCCCTTGAAGTTACTATTTGAAAAAAGGTTGCTAAGGGGATATATCCAATTTTTTTTCCAAAAGAATTCACGTATCTTCAGAGAGGGACTGGAAATTATGTTCTTTCCTTCTTGAAATGTATTTTAGATTGAAAAAATTGACAATTGCAAGCTAAATTCGAATACCTTGTTCTATAAATGTATACCATGGGGTTATTGAATGAAAGTAATCTTAGTTGTCACCAGGAGGTAAATATAGATATAGTGATGAAAGTCTGCAAATGAAGAGTGGATAACATTGAACACTTAATATAATTTGTGGTGCTGGTGCCACCTTTATCCGAGCATTTACCCTGAAAAACTATTGCTTTTTGACACAAAGTCTACAAAGAACTGCTATTATAGCTGTGGCAAAATGGGTCAGCTCTGCCGATGACAAAAAAATCTTATTGTGCTATTTTCAATCAGATTAAAACCGCATTAATTAATTGATTTATTTGTAGACATTACCTAATACCATATTTTCTAGCCACACAGATCGATTTATTTAACATTAACATAGTTTCCTAAATAGTGAAACGATGGCAAGACTATGCAGAGTTCAATTTTCAAAATAATTCTGTTTCATTGGAATTATACTCAAAAAACTGCAAACCCGTTTCTCACGGGGTGATATATTATATGAAGGTGTGAAAAATCACTCCTCAGTTTTTATATCCCCGTTTTCCAAAGAAAATTTTCTCTCAAGTTTTGGTGATACAATTTTGAAGCTAGATGTCTTACCTGGAGACGGTTTCTGAATTTTTGGTTCAACATAATTATGTATTTATAGGGTGATCTCGAAACAATCAACTTCTTATTTTAAAGTGATTTTAAATTTAAGACTCATCCCAGGTAGCAAGGTGACGTGTCATAACCACGTCCCTATTTGACGTGAAAATGACGAACAAATGTCACAGCCCAATGACGTCATTATTAGGCTCTCTATTAATTTAAAAGACGTCATTATTGGTCGTCAAGAATAAATAAATAATGTGAAAAAGAGTTAAAGTGAAGAGGATAAAGTTTACTCACCTATTAAAAAACAGATAGGTAACAGGACCGAGGAAGTGAGAAATAGTATATTGTGAAACAAGTGTGCGGAAAAGAGAAAATTTCTCACCACACGAGTGTGAAATTTCTTTTCCGCACGTGATACACACAGTACTTTTCCTACGACCACAATTTAAACAGATTAATTATTTAACAAATTTAACACATAAATTATTTTTTCTGACAATGCTCGGCTTTTATGACCTTTTCTCCAATTTATGAAATGTTTATAAGCAGATTTGTATTTTTTTCTCGAAACTACAGGTAGCAAATTCAAAGAACACAAACCTGCTTGTTTTCTGACTTCAGCAGGTGGTGTATTTTCTGCTTCAGATTCAGAGGAATCACAATCCATTATAATGATAGGTAACTAAAGTTTATTTTTTCAGACTACCTAGGTAGGTATTATTTTCAATTCTACCAATGACTTTTTAATATTACTATTATATACTGTTAAATCATTGAATTCTACCGACAATATTATTATTATTATTTATTATTAGACTCCGTATAAACTAAAAAAAAGTGACGTGAGCGTGAAGACTTGGTAGATAATAACAATGATTTAAGAGAGGTTAGTATTATCATTGATATGCAACTTCTACACAACGCAGGCGCTGTGCGTCGTCGATGGAAGTTAGTAGAGGTGTGCGAGTTATTTTCACGATCACGTTCGTGAATTTGATTTGAACGCTACGAATGCTGTTATTAGCGATCAACTCGTAAATTTTAATAATTACTGCCACAAGAGAATAATGAGTATATTTTATAGTCTTGTCGGGTTCTATGTTATCCCATTTGTGTTTATTTTATTACCTTGAAGCTTTAAATGAATAGTTATTCCATTAACAATAAGTAACAGTTAAGTTCTCAGTTACCGCCCATCACTTGTGACGACAACCCCGGATATCCGGGAAACTGGCCGGAATTGGACGGATTGCTCGGGCGCCAGATTTTTATAAAAGGGTTTACTCCCTTGGGGAAATGACTCACCAATTCGTTTTCCCACTGACCTGGGTTATCGCACAATTGATACGTTGGTCGTATCCTTGTCCAGGGTAACTCAATGGAGAAGACGGAAACTGCCAGGGGTCAGACGAGGTTATCACCAAAACTATACGGACGCAGAGGGGCGGTCTTTAGGCGCTCCTTGCGGCTTACGTGGCACTCCCGTTGAGTCAAGTTGTCTGGTGAGTAGCTTGAGGGTTACGGTCGGTAGAGATATCAAATGAAGGGCAGGACGTGAGTTCAAATTAAATTTTATTATACAGAAAAATGCTAATTTACACTTGAAAAAAATAAAAGAAGACTTCTCGGAGCTTAAATAAATGAGTACAAATGGCTATGAAGATGACAGCGGTCGTATAACGGTGGGTGCAAAGCAAAGCGGCGGACAGTGAGACGCGATCTACGGGGTGATACCAAATTATCGGATTTAATGATTCCTATTGAATATTGATCTCTATTGGGTACGTGCGCGCCTAATGTGTTCCAGAATGGAAAACCGGGTAGTTGCGATGAGGCCGCGGTGTTGGTGATTTATTGTAGGTGTGGAGGAGAGGATCGGCGTGCTGTGTTTAACGAGTACCGGGCCACGCCGCCACCGCAAGATTACCCCCTGTCTCCGCCGGGTCAGCAATCTTACGAAAATGACGAAGCCTTTGTTACTCCAGCGGAAGATGGGTACCGATGGGCTGTTAACTAGTACCAGGCCACGCCGCCACCGCGAGATTACCCCCTGTCTCCGCCGGGTCAGCAATCTCACGACAAGAACGGGGCCTTTGTTACTACAACGAGGGTTAGGAGCGGGTGCGGTAAGAAGGGATGCTTGCGAAGGGTTGTCCAAGGTGGTCGTGACACAACCAAATGTGAAAATGAAAATTTTACGGCTGGTATGAAAATCTCACCTACCTTAACACGGAAGCGACGGGGAACTATTCACGGCTAGGCACTTCGGTTCGGAAATCTCGCACTATCGTTTATATCGGAAATTTAACACTGCTGGTAATGATGCCGGATCGGAATTTCTAACGCTGGTCAGGATACTGGATCGGATTCTGCACTAGGTACCTACTCAAACTAACGTCTGATCGGAATTAATTTTCATTCAAAAATGTCGCTCATTTTATACGGTTGTCGTATCTCCTAAACCAATTATCTGCCGTTTTTCAGGCAGGCCACGGAGCATAAAAAAGGTTTATTTCGTTTTTGTCCCCGGTGATAGTGCTGGTATCAGCGATGTGGCTTCCGAAATGGTAGTCAACTGCCTCGATTCAGCTCGCTTAAAATACGGCCTGTTCATAAAAAACTGATAAATGAGTTGAGAAATTAATAATTAGCATGATTTTATTATGGATGAAATGCATGAAACGATCTTGGTGATTTTTGGAATAAATGAAACCCATTATTTGAGGCAGCTGACTACCAAAAATGAAGTCGAAAATTCACGACTTCATTACACACTATTGTTTACATTAAAACTGTACGGAAACGATTTTTGGCTATGCGTTATGTCACTTTGTCACACAGTTTTGGATACGTGAGAAATCTGCTAGTTTGCGCACAAAAAACTATGCGCAAAGTAGTGTTGTGTATAGTGGTCGTAGGAAAAAATATATCATGTTTATTTAAGAAAAACGTAAAGTATTACTTTATACATACTTAGAACAGATCAGGTTTTCACTTTTTAAATTTCCATCTTCGGTTGCCGATATCTCGAAATCGTTTCGTTATTTATGTTTTGCGGCCATGGAGTCATTTGATCAGGATGACTTGGGTAACATTTTACTGCTCAATTTTCAGGTTTTTTCAGGTTTTATTAAAAAATTATCGATCCTAGAGAAAAAGTTGTAGAAACATGAATTCCTATTAGTGAAATTTATGTCATTTTTACAAAAAAAAATGAAAATGGCCGAGTTAGTCAAGAAAAACAAATTTTCATAAAATTCAAAATAGCGGAATGATGCGCGCACCTTGAATCTGGTCGCATTTTGTGATAAGTGAAGAAATTCAGATAGGTAAATCCTGTGGAGTAAGTACATGTTGCATAAATTACATTTTTTGTTTAGTCATCAAAAAGATGACAAACAAATGTCTTAAGAATGTCTGTTTCTGCTTCACTTTATGCTCCGCTTTCATTGCTTGATTATTAATTTATAAATTACGAAGCTTAATATTTCTTCTTTGACGGTATATTAATTAATTAAGTGCTCGGAATAATCAATAACAGATAGGAATAATTATCACTTTGTTGGAAGGAAAATTTGATGTCCATTATTCAGAATTTCTAAAAGGTTCGTTTATAAAGTAATATTAGACTCAGCCAGTTTTATTAAAAAATTTATTCAATAAATATTCATAATAATTAATTTTACACACCATACACTAATTAATTAACTAATAATTTATTTGTAGACCGCTTCACGCTTATATTTCAAGACTGGAGGCACTTCCTCAGGCAGTTCATTTAAATAGGCAGTCCAAAGTGGAAGAAATATCCTATTCTTCGTCTAGAATTATCTGATATCATTATTATAGTGAATTTATGAGTCAACACGTCAAATCGCCACGCTATCTCTCATGGCTCGTTATAAGAATCTGCGGTGACTCAGTTATGACTATGAGTGAATCAGCAGGCGTTCGGCGTCTGTGAGCAGCGGCTCGATAGTCTCGCGGCCCAAGACTTATTCGATCACACTTTGTTGAATATTTTCGTTAATTATTATGAACCGATTTGAATTTTTTTCTAGTTTTATTCTGGATGAAAAAACCTATCAATCAAGGTATCGTAAGGGGTACCTTGCCATTTTGCAATTTTTCCAGTTGGGGTAGCTACCCTTTGGGAGGGAAAGGGGGGTTGAAAAAGAGATGCTTGGATGGCAAACCAAAAATAGCGATTGACGTGTCCGAGCCTAAAAACATCTTCATACGATTTTATTGAATTTATCCGTTACTTTTGGGAAGCACTGTATGTGTGAATGATCAATAAATTGTCCATCTATCTATCTATCTACCTTACTTACTTACGAAAATCCGAGATACAAAAACTTGATGAATCTTGTAAGATCAGACCAACTCTATGAGGCAATTCAATTAAAGCAACGGTACCAACGTTTCTTATTTTTATTTACTCAACAGCGTTCGAAGGATTTTTTTTAATAATTGAAAAAATAACATTACCATCTAATTACTGAATAAGCCGAACTTTCTCTACACGTCTCTCTACAAAATAAGATAGACGGATTGGTTAACCACGGATTATCGTTAATAAAACTTCACTAATCCAAGAATTAGAAATAGAAAAATAGAAAAAAGAAATATACATATATTTAGCCAAGGTTTCAAGGTGATACGAATATCAAGGGCTGATATTCTTTCGATTGGTTAAGTAGTATGAGTGATCACATTTTAAATCATCAGATTGCCTTAGATCATTTTGCGAACCGGAGGATGGGGAGGGGATGAGATGGTTCCACTTTTGGTATTTCCGGTTATATCTCAAAAACAGTGCGTCATAGGGAAAAATTTCCCGATAATAAATAAAAGCTCGTAAAATTGTCTAAAACTTTTATTTTATATGTGACTCTCGAAAAAAGTAGATTTCGATCATTTTACCCAATATTTGTTGTCAAACATTCCACTTTTGGGGTTTCCGGTTATATTTCAGAAACCGCCGGTGCGTCGTAGGGAAAAATATCAAAAAATAAACGTCTTAAAATTGTCTACAACTTTTAACCGATAGGTATTTTTCATATTCTCAACCATTTTCGAGCTACACGCTCGGAAACAATTTAAATTTTCGAAATAAATTATTTTACTGCATATTATTTTCTATCAAACATTTCCTTCATTTCGTTTGAAATATTGAAGTTGTATAGAATTGAACTCCCTTCTAGATTCTTTTGTTCCATCAGTTAGATATGAAAATTAGGGCAGATTGTGTATGCCTTATACCTACAAGAGATCAGCTGGATGATACCTCAAGAATTGTAGCCGATGCGGTGGTCAAGTCATTATCGGATGATATAGCTCATTAAAAAAAAATGCTGATAATGTGTCCCAGATAGTGGAGAGGAATTTATATTCAAAAATTAAATCGCTGGAACAAGAGGTAAAAAATTTTCCAGGAATAAATATAAGAACTGTTACTCCGGATGTTGTTGCAATGAGTCGGGAGATTGAGGATACTCGTATGCAGAAAATAGAATTAGGTAAAATAACAAAGCTGATATCACCCTCCCTTGATCTTCGTGAAATCAATTGTAGGAGGCTGGGAAAACAGAACCCTATTTAAAACCACGACCCATCAAGCTGACACTGGCCTCCACCAGGGATGTGATCAATTTAGTGAAGGTAGTTTTTGAGTCTGGCTTTTTGAACAGGGATCAGACAGCGATGCAGCGTTCACGCTTTAGAGAAGTGTATGGACAGCTCCGGGAGAGAAGAGCGAATGGTGAAGATGACATATACATGAGATACAGTGATGGTGTCCCAGCGATTACTAAACCCCAAAAAAACTAGGATGCGGTAATTCTTCCTCTTTCACTTCAAGTCTGCTCCTTGATGAAGGCTTGTTCTTCCGAGATCGATGAAATCGTAAATCGAGGAAGTATCCTAAGCCTTGTGCCCGATTTTTGTCCGTCAGTAGGTCGCAAGTTCTGTGACTTTTGCTAGGAAACACTCTAGAGGCGCCATTTTTCGTAACGACCTAGGGAAACACTCTAAGGTTCCGAAAGTTGCACCAATCGGGATGAAACTCGGTAGGAACGAAGCTCGGGACCCCCAAATACGACCTATTGACAATGGGCCGCATCCGAGTATTTTAAGGCCCCCGTTCAGGGCCGTATTTTTTTAAAACGTCCCGACATAAGGATTTGTTTCTCGGTAACGGTACGTCGCGGACAGATTCTGCAAGTACAGTTACTTAGGGAAAGGATAGACGTACAAACTTTGTAGAGATCGTTTTTCGAAAAAATAATTAGGTGAACGGTAATCGACTCTCAAAAATTGAGTACACCGTTTTCGTATGATTTATCGACTATTTCGAATTTTTTTCAAAATTTATTTGACCGATCGAAAAAATAACAAAACAGTGAGATAGAGCCGTTAGTTATCTACTAAAAAGACGATGATGATTTTTTTGTGAAAAGTCGGGAAAAGTGACTAATTAAAAAAAAAACAAAAAAAAATCACGACTAACTTAAAAAAATAACAAACTTTTTTTTTAACGAAAACTTAAACGAAAACAGGTGCATCTTAGCGAAAAATCAAATCAGACCTTTTTTGAATAGTTCTTCAAGTGCTATTTTTTTTATTTGAAACATTTTCCCGAAAAATTCCCTGTTTGGGAGCGGCAATTGTTTCTTCAATAATAACAATTGACCAAATGCTACCCTTTATCGCATGCTTTCGAATTTTTTTCGAAATCTGTCGACAGATCGAAAAAATAATAAAACTGTATGATATAGACGTTCTTTACCTACAAAAAATATAGATATAGTTTTTTTCCTAAACCGTTGGAAAATCTGTCAAAATTCGGAAAAACTTCGGCAGGTCATTGAAACTGTTTAGGCGTGTTTCAAATATAACATCTTCGATCGACGACACAGGTACACTTTTGTCAATTTTTTTTCTTCAACACATAATTTGAAATTTTGGCTTCATTTCGTGTCCATTATGTTGATACTTTAAACGAAAAATAAAAAATTTCCTCCCTGCTCGAAAATTAGTTTACACTTTTATTTTTATTAAAAAATCGATAAATTAATGCTATTTTTTTTTGTCATATTTTTCATGCACGATTGGGAAAATTAGAAGGACAGTCGCAACGACAATTAATTAACGTAAATGATTGTGAAAAAATTTTCCACATTGGTTTTTTAATAACGAAGATATGACAATTTTACGAAATTGTCAATAATAATCCAACGGCTTTTCCCGGGCGCAATCGTGATCGCGACGCGTCGAAGCCGGGATCGGTCGCTCCGTTCCCCCGCTAAATATTATTATTATAATGGTAATTATTAGTATGTAACCATAATAAATGCGCGGTTCCTGTTCGGGAAATGCCTTAATTTTTGTTTTTTCTTATGCATTTTGTAAATAATTGTTTTTACAATTAATTGCGATGTACTATTAGTACTAATAATTTGGACTGATAATTATTTTCAAAATTTGAAAAACTCACCGTGAAAAATAGAGTACAGAACGTAATGTCATATTACGTTTGCGGAAATTCCGTAAACGCGACCGAAGGAAATAATTTTTTCCGATTCGAAGAATCCAGATGGCGGCCATTTTGTAATTTTAACGTAACGAAAAGACTCCCGGCCACTACAATCCGGTGAAATATTTTCGAAAAACTAAATCGAACTGTCACATTTGAAACGTCAAAATCGAAAAGTTGAAAAAACGCGAGTTTTTGCACACGAAAAAAATTAATTAAAATCGAAGAATCAAGATGGTGGCCAGATTTTGGTATCGTCGTAAAGCATTTTGGCATTTTGTTGATTCCACAGACCGCATTGACATATTTGACAGCTGTGAAAAAAATTCCGTGCTTCTCCGCGACCTGTTCTCTCTTTCACGACTGACTTGAACTGTTGAACTAACGCGTGACTAACTTTTACGCGCGATCTCGGAAGTTCCCATATTGGTCCTTCAGGAGCGATATAGAAAAAAAAAATAACACAAAAAGAGATGAATGACAGATTGTAACTATGACGCGGGAATCTACTGATCACAGTGCCGTATAGCGACATAGAAAAAAAGGTAACACGAAAAAAACATGAAAAATTCTAACTTTGACGGGAATCTACTGAAAAACCGGGCCGAATGCCCGCAATGGAGGGCCGAAGGCCCGACGCCGCCTGCAGGCCAAGTTCTCGGAAGAGACCTTGTTACTTTCTTACTAAAATGTTCATGGCCTCAGAAGCATCAAGGTTAGTGATTTCTACTCATCAGTTTGTGAAGCGAGTTTTGATGTGGTTGCTTTGAGTGAGACCAATATGTAAAATGATAACTGTGACAGTGAATTTTTCCCGGGCACATACACATCAGTGTGTCTAAATCTTAAAATGCAACCTCCCATAATTAAATCTTTATCGAAAAAAGTGTAATAACTTACTTTAAAGAAAAAAAAATTCCCTGCATTTTTCATTTTTGCAAAAGATAATTAATTACAGGTCTTTCCCGCAAAATCCTTATGGGAATTGGCTCTAGGATAAATTGGTTGTAGCTGTGGGGATCCATATAGTATTAGATGAATAGATAAATAGATCAGAAGTCTCCACAACTAAACTTCCCTCTGAAGATGGATTTTTTTTCTCATGACACAGTCGTTTGTTTTCATGCATATTTCTCAAATATTGGGCGCCCTTCTTGTTTTTGAGATAAATATTTCTTGGATAATTATTTGCTAAGATTGAAGTGCTAACGTCTGTTGCTATAGTTACATGCTGAGCCATTTTAGAGAAAAATAGGAAAAGTTTTCATTTTGTGTTGTGATTTTCGTAATTGCATTGCAACAAACAAAAACTTGAAGAAGAACTAATGAAAGAAGTTTTTCTCTCCGTAAAGTAAGTTTTTACACTTTTTCGATAAAAAGTTAACTAACGTCGTAAAATGCAAAAAACTCTCTACCCCTGTATAAAACCAAAGTGGCGGCTTTTCCACAAGGGGGAGGAGGACGCATTTTACTGGACTATAATAATTATAGAATAACGTTTTTGAAGGGTTGTTACCTTTTTTTAGAGCAAAAGATGTTAAATGTGTCAAAACAGTAATTCGAGAAAAATCGATTTAGGAATGATGTGAGCTTTAAATGAACACAATGTAATGTGTTCCACGTCTGTCAGCAAAAAAGATCTGATTACTTGTCCTCTTTATTAGTCTTCCCAGAAACCCCGCTTGGCTCATTCAATAAAGTCGTAGATTACAGACTTGTTACAAAAATAGCTGTTCATTCAAAGAAGTCAAAAGCATTTGATGTTGAGAAAACGATTTATATCTCGATAAACGTTCCTGAAATTCATACAAAACATTTTTACTTCTTCACTTACTTGAAAGAAAATTCATTTTATTTTTATTATTCAATATTCAGTGTAGGATTTCCCTATTATTGTCATAAGAGCAGCATTGTCCGGACTCATAGATCACAGTAATGTGCGCCTCTCTACGACTATTGAATAAAACGTTCATTGTCTTGCCGATTTCAGTTTTTAATTTACATTCAAGCAATCAAGTCAATCACAACACAGTCGGTGAAATAATAAAAGAAAAATCACCAGTTAAAATAAATCACAATCACCGCATCGAACGCCTTAATAGCATTGGCAAAACACATGTAAGATGTTCATGACACGAACAATTACGAATAGCAAACGAAACTGCCCGATCACAGTTCGTTCATTGTAGTCTTGTTTTAACTTTTCAGTTAGATACACTGACCTGCTGGGTAGCTCTTTGGAGCGCCAGAACCGAGTGTAATGGCAGGCAAAGCGCGTTTGGACTCCCTTACATATGCCTAATAACGTGGTGCCTTATTAAATTATATAATATTTTGAAAGCTGTAGGTATGATGAGTTTTTCATAAAATCTTGGAGAAAATAGCGTCTTGATCTGGCGGAGAATGGCTATTATTCACATAATTAATCATCTACGGCTCGTGTCGAAAGCGACTCCCTCGTGAATAATAGTAATCATTCTCCGCTCGTTGACGAATATACTGTTCTCAAATTTTGTCCTCATCATCAACAACTTTAATGATACTGAAAGAATGTTTTTGCAAAACAGAATTTTGTACAGTTATTTTGTCCTGCACAGGATGCACGAATTTTTTTCATGAACCCCTTTTACATTATGGTTCATAAGTTCTTCCATAATATTGCGTGATACTTAGGTACAATGATTTAAAAATAATAACGCTCTAGACCAAAGTTGATAACATAAAACGCTATTAGGCCTCGGTATTGTAGAACCTAACGAGAGGTTTCTGCGACCGTTTTTAAAGCTAATATCGAATTTAAATCGCCTTTATTAACATTTGCGTAATTACTTTTATGTCAAGGGTAACTGAATTGCCGCAGTGTTTCCACTTAGAGTGGATATCTGCTTCAAAAACGGATTCAGAAATATCTCGTTAAGTTTTATAATATCTGGCATTTCTGCTTTTGCAACAAATTTTCGAAACGCACATATGGGACAAACTGTGAATAACTCCTAATAACGGCTTTATTTTATTTGGCCAGGATCGCCATCTGATGAGGGTTGAAGCTTTGGCAGGAATATTCTACGTTTGTCTAACGCACATGAGGATGTATGTTAATCGAGAATAATGAATCTAATTCTAATTCTAGTGTGTTTTTTAAACTGCAAATTCTTGTGTTGTTCCCTGAATTTATTATTGTAGAAATATGTTGTCCTTTAAGAATTGTGAAAATGCCGCTTTGTTTCGTAGGTACAAATAAAAACAATTATTTTGGCCTTTAAAAATTATTAATAAACGTAAAATAGAAGTATGGCACCCTACTTATACATTCTGGAATCGTATCAAAAATGTTCCAAATACGTTTTTGTAGCCCAACTTAAGTGTATAAAAACCTTCAAGGCTATAGCAGGAGATATCAGCTGATTTTTCATAACCAACCACGGTCCGAAAAGAGTTCTAATTGAGTAATTTTGAGCGTACACGATTTCTCTTTGGTTTCAAGGTGTTTTTCTTTGCAATTGAATTTTCGAATGCCCGTGGATTATCACATGAATTTGATTCGTTTGGAATTGTTGATTGTGTTGAAACTTGATGGTGGTTGAATTGATGAGACGTGTAGATCTTCGTGAGGTGTATTGAGGAAGAATGTGAGGATATTTGAGCTTAGCCGGTGTAGGAATGGGATGGGAGACTCACATGCCGCTATACGGACTGAATTGCTTGGTATGTGAGGTGGGTAACAGGTCGCACACAAAACTTGGCCCCCGATGTGGTGTAGACCAGTACTCGGTCGAAATTGGGGACACGAATAAATGTGCTCTTCTTTTAATACTCACTGACCAGCAATAATCATCTCCAAGGAAACAAGCAAAAATCAAGGAGAAGGGATAGCGTCTATGGAACGGCTTGATGATATAAGATAAAGTCTGTACACTGAGAGTTGTCTGTTGTGATAACTAAGGATACATCATCTCGTTATGTTTCTTACTCCTTCTATTGCATTGCATAGTCAATCGAATTAAAATGGGACGTATTGTCAGAAATACGTTTGAATCGTCAGCAATTCTTAAAAGATGAGCGAGAGTGAGACGGAAGTATCGACTCGCGTCTTGATACGCTTAGATTGATACGATATTACGATAAGATTGTCGTCGCTACTATCAGTACTGTCAGTGTCAGCGGTAAATATACTAATAAAGGTTTGTATTGTGATTTGAAACGTTTTTAATACGAAATTAGCAGAATTACCTGTATCCTGTGTTATTGTCCTGTGATAAACTATGAGTAACTTATTATAATTGCTCGAATGCCTAAAAATATATTTCCTTGCTTTGCCTGGGAAACGATTGAACTTCCTAGTACGTGGTCTTGTGGTAAAATTTCTGGAATATTTTACTTGCAAATAAGAAAACGGGGGTGTTATTCTTTCTTTTAAACGGCAACCAGCAGGTAGGTGACATGATATTTCTATCATGATGATAAAAATAATTATTATCATTCTTATTTACTTGCATTATATATATTTGTTATCAAAAAGTTGCAAGGCTCTACTTCGTCAATAACTTGTCGAAATAATATATTTGTAGGATATTCATTATTCCTCAACACACGCCACTGACATGAACTGCGATACCACATCTGGTTCGACTTAGAAATAAGTGTACGATTCAAATCGAATTAAATGAAATTGTTTAGCCAGAATCAGTGTGGCATGACAACGGACAACTCTCAGTGTACAGAGAGTACGCCTGTGACCAAATGTGCCAAAATTTTGACATCCAGCTGTTCAAACGTCTCCATGTCAAATTTGCAATTTGAATGGGAACGATCACCGGTGATCGTTCTATTCCCACGAACTCGAGAATAGCCTCCCTTAGCTTGGAAGACCTTAATGTCATAAATGTAATTTATTATACTTTACTCTGGCAGTTTTCAATTTTCATTCAGATTACTATATGTCAAAAAATTACTTGTTTATTAACTTGCAATCAGCACATATATTGTTGTTTAAACTTTGCTCGAAGCATGGTCGAAGAAAAAGTTTTGAACACAACTCCAGTAGCAAGGCAAACGTACGCCCTCGCGGGCTGAAGAAAAGCACTGGACCAAAAATTTTCGGTTCTAATCCCACAAGAACACCACTGAGCGAAATAAAAAGAAACTTGTACACTAGCAAATGCCTGCTGATGTATATCAAATTAAAAAAAAAAAAAATTGAGAGTGGATAAATCATCTCTTGTCAAAAAAAAGTTGGTATCAAAGTAATTATTATTAAGAAAACATAAACTTCTTCTTTAAACTCTGAAATTGGATAAGCAGTCGACGTATGTTTGTGTTATGAAGTTTTTTGTGCTTGGAATTACCACAAAAGTTTCCCATATCAATCTCCTACGTTACAAATCGCGTAACTTCTCTTATTTTTTAATGTTACACAACTCACACATTTCGCGATCATATGAAAACTATAAAAGAGATTTGATGGATTTTTGGTGTATTGTAAAAATAAAGATCTGTTAGGTTTCTGTTGTTGGTTTTAGCGTGCCTCGTAATCCTTTTATCGGTAGGCTTTTATCTTTTATAAAAGATGAATAAGTGGAGCTTTCACTATATTGACGAAGCGTCACCTTTGATCAAACAGTTTGGAAAGCAGCGAACCGAATCAAGACTTAATAAACTGTTGACGGGTGAAAGGTCCCGGAAATCCAGCAGGCGCTGCCAAATTCAATATGAATGGTGTACCCTGCAGGCATTGGGGGGGGGGGAGTTAACTTTGAACAGATCCCTACGACATTTTTAATAAGTTCATTTGAATGTCAACGAATTGGGTCGTTTATTACTAGAGCGCCTTGTTGAAAGGTTTTTATAGGTCTCCGTGCTCTTTCATATTTTGTTATTCAATAATGTGTGTTATTTATATTATTTTGTGTAGTAAAAAAACCTATAATTTAGGATTTTGGAAGTACATTTTGAAAAAATTTATGTTTTATCAACTAAATGGTTATGATGTCTATCATATACTTATCAGTAACTGAATACAAACATAATGAATCATCTAAATTCGTAATTAACATTATCAGAAGTGGGATAAAGAAGATTTAGGCTTGACAATTATAATAATTGATCCTAATTATCCAATGTTATGTGCAATTTAGGGTAACTTTCTAATGTACCTACAATCCAATATTATTGTTATTGTTAATACGCAAAACAATAATCTCTGAACTGATTAAATCACTTATTATTCTTCTTCTATCTGAGTTTACTTCATTTGTCACTTTCTTCCGTATTAAGTAAAGACTTAGCACTAAACAAAAGTATCAGGTACACAATTACTCTCCTTTCTAGTATCACTCTAACTCGACTAAAATACTACTGTCCCGCTTTCTTCTTTTATAGTATTAGAGTACCAATGACTCAACTTCTACTTTTCGCTGACTAGCCTTCTCTTTTAATAACTTTCCTCTGTTCTCAACTTCTCTGACAGAACTACTGATTAAAACTGCCGAACGAATTCTTTCTACATCATTCTCTTTTTCTTTCAGAGCTGTCGCAAAAATTATCATATGAAAGGTTGTTACTCACACAATTCGAGAAATGGTTTACTTAAAACAGCGTTATGAAAGTTGCGCGCATTGTTACTCTGAATCTCGTTATAGTCCTCAGTACTCCCGCTTATTCTTGTCTGATTATTGTTTTCTCAAGCCCACTCTTGCTGTCTTCTCTCCTGCTTCCCCTTCACCTTCATAATTTCTCTAAGAAAGGTCGTGATGCTCTTCCATTCCTAGTTCCCTCTGAGAGCATAGTCTGAACGAGACTGCTGACACCAAGGTCTCTTCCGTTTGGTTTTCCAGCCAGTGTCTCTCCCTATCCTATCTGCGGCAGTGAAATACCGTATGCTTCGGTGTATCCTGCTCATCTCAGCACCAGCAGGCATCGGAGCGTGCCTTTTCTATTCTCAGTAGGTAGGACACAAAGACGCTACGACCAGGGAGGTACTGCGTCGTCTAATAATCGACCTTTGCTCTTTTGCTCAGAGCCCACGGTTCTCTCTCCGGGATTAGGCTCCTGGTCCAACCTCATTAGAAATCTGTTGCCATTTCGCCAGCCATCTGGCCTCCTTGAGGAGCTGTGTCCTGGTCCTCTTATGGAGGCTGTTTCTTTCATCATATTCTCTTTCTTTCTGACTCTTTGTTTGTTCTTCAATTGGCAAGACCCCCGCTATTACCTGCATGTGTATTCCGTATGATTAGTTATCGTTGCAATGATAATAGGGCTTGTCTGTGTCTGTTAATCTGGAGGACCGAGTACCGTACTGGTGGGGATACAACACCACCGAAGTGACTACGCAAGTGAGGATTTTTTCTTGTTGGTCCTCCAATCTTAGGCGTTAATTCGCCTATCGCCCTCCACATTTTTCTCGCTTTTAGCAGTGACCTCGCCGAAGATCAGCCTTTGGTCAAGAGTGACTCCAAGATATTTAAAGGACGACCTCTTCGGTTCGATACTGCTCCGGTGCACTAAGAAGTCCATGCTTCTTTTTTACTAGATATTTAAGGGATTTCTTCTGTTCGATCCTGATCCTGTCCAATAAGAAGGCTATGCTCCTTTTTTCCCAAGAGTTGGTCAAAACCATCGGTCTTCACCGCCGCGATCTCTAGGCCCACCTGCTTCAGTCAATCATACGCTATATCAATGCCTCGATTCCCCATTGCTGATATTTCCTGGTCTGTCTTGGCGGTCACTATCAGCACGATGTCGTCCGCATATGCCACGAGTTTCATTCCTCTTGGCATTTGCAGACGCAAGACGCAAGCCATTCTAGATAACATTCCATAGTCCTAGGTCCTAGGATCGACCCCTGTGGAACCCCCCCCCTCCGGACACTTCTGGCTATTTCAACCTTTTAGGATAACTCTGTTGAAGAGGTAGCTGCCAGTAATCCTTCTCAGGTAGCCCAAGAATTATATTTGGTCCAGGTCGCTTACGTCGAGCGCTATCAGCGAGCACACCATGGCTGCTTTTCCTTTCGAAACATCAGGTGTTCAGACTTCCTCCAGTAGGTACCCTTTATATAGCCGAGGCCATAGAGAGTCTCTTTCAAAAATCGTACTTGTTTGGACTAACGCCTTTCCTCTCAAGAAGGATTCTTTCCAAGAGCGTACCCAATGGGTCCTCAATGTCTCTTCCCCTTCCATGCCACGGTCACAGTGGCTCTCTTCCAGATTTATGGGAACACGCCGCTCTTCAATAGATCGTTGAAAACACAGAGGACGTAGTCGCAGCCAGCCCTTGACAATACCTCGACAGATTCCGGGGTGATACCGTCCGGACCTAGAGCCCTACCGGTTTTCCGCTTTCTCCGTGATTTCTGACGATGGGTTCTTTCACCGTTTGTTGAGGAAATAGTCTTTGTATAATGCGGGCTCTTATTCTCTCTTGTCCTACTTGTTTCCTGATGATTGGTAACCCTGGCCCCTGGCCCTTCCAAGTCGTCGCAGACTTTCCGCCAGCTTTTCCTCTTTGCAGTCCGTATTGCTTTGCGGAACTCGTTTTTAATCGTCATGTAATGCGCTTCTTCTGTTTCCAGGTTACATGCTCTTCTCTTCTTAATATTCTGGAGTCCTCTTCTAGCCCTATTGCATTTACACATCATCTCTTGAAGCGTCGCAGTATACCATCTTGTTTTGTCGGGCCTGACGTACTTCTTCGTGGTCGATATTCTGAGATCAGTGATATTATTCGGAGATTTAGGTACTTCTTGTGTTAGGAGTGCTACCAGGGACTTTCTTCCAGTTTTTTTATAGTCGACAGCGGAGATTCTTATTCGTTGCTTTGGGGGTTTTCCCTTGGCAAGAAGAACTCCTCAAGCCTGGATAGAGTTATTGCATACCGCTCAGTTTAATGAAACATATTCGGAATGGTTATGCTTCATTTGGCTCTTCGTCAGCGGGTTGATGTGTACGTAACTGGCGAGCTACGGCGTCCAGTTTGTCTGATTCTATTTCCATCTAATCAGTAATTATTAGTGAAATTATTTCACTGACTTTTCATGAGAGCCGCTTCCTTCGTTTATTGATTGCGCGTATATCGACATCTAGTTTTCGGCGTCTTTACGGTGAGCCATCTGGTATAACGTTGGAAGGCAAATTTGGTTATTTGGGCAGCAAGTTTTTAAGTTTCAAGATGTATTGCATTGATTTTCTCCTCAGATTACAAGATGTCAAGCAAAGAAATGCACGCTAAAAGCAAAGAAAACATGGTGTTATCTACTACTGAAAAAGATACAGATTCAGACACTTCTTTTGAAGGTATGGGCTTACTAATTACATTCGAAATCAAGATAGCTGCTATAAAGTAAAGCGGCAATTAATAGCAAGGCTCAAAAAGTAACAAAGGATTTATTTCCCTCAGCGGTAAAAAAAACCAAAGGTAAACAAACACCCAACGAAAGATATGAGATAATATGATAGATAGATAGATAGATAATTTATTAGCTACGTTTTGTGAGGAACAATTATTGTAGTACGTCAAGGCATATTAAAATAAACACATAATATGAAAAATTTAGATACAAGAATCAAAATACACAAACAAACGCCTATCAAAAATCATCACAAAGAGTCATGGCGGGCCTCACAAGCATGTAAAAACTCCTGCACCGTATAAAAAGATTGACAGAGCAGATATGACCTCACTGCAGTCTTAAATCTAACAGAACTCAGGTCGGTGAGGCTCCTTGGCAGAGAATTGTAAAGATGTAAGTCCAAAGTATTTCTGGACGACTTTGTCAAACGATAGCGAGGAACACGCAGAAGGTCACGATTTCTAGTCCTATAATCATGAAAATCACTATGAGTGTTCATCACATTTTTATTCCCGTGTATCTCAAGTAACTGATAATATATTATGTAAAGAGAAGGAAGAGACATGATTCTCAAATCTATGAAAAGAGGTCGTCGTCTACAATGAGCAGAATATGCCGAGCCCGTCAACACCCTGACAACCCTTCAGAACAACACCATAGCAAATAAGAGAGTGGAATAGCGAGAAATATACCGTAAGAAGTGCAGAAGGATTCAGATGTATTTTAAGTCTCCTGATAACGAAGGTCACATAAGATAACTTCCTCTCCAGTGAGGTCACATTAGGAAACCAGTTCAGAGACTCATCCAGAGTTATGCCTAGAGTAGACGCGGATTTCCCACCATGTAGGGACGTCCGACCAGAAAACACAAGTCTCTGAGTCTTATCTCTATTGAGCTTCAGCAGATTACTAGAGAACCATTCTTCAGCCCGGCGCTCAACGTCATCCAATGCCCTCACAAGCAATGACACATCAACCCCACCGCAAACCAATGATGTATCATCAGCATACAATCGCATTTATTCGGTCTCAAATGATAACATAAATCATTTATCCCTGGGGTACCCCACTTTTAACTATTTTCATGCTTGATCTAGATGCATCATTTAAAGAAACACACTGCTTTCTATGAGACAAATAGGAACCAATAAGCTGTAGTGGAATTCCCCTGACTCCATAACGATACAGTTTTTCAAGCAGCAAGTCATGGGACACACAGTCGAAGGCCTTACTAAGGTCACACAGAGTTAGACCCACGCATTCGCCCCTCTCCAAACCCTGAACTATATGATTCACCACCCCAGAAACTGCCTCAACAGTTGAATGTCCCGCTCTAAAACCATACTGACTGCTGCACAACAAGCTGTTCGCCTCAAAATAATGAGTCAACTTACCTTCGAGAACACACTCAAACAATCTGCCGAACAGCGGCGTTACCGATATTGGACGATAATCGCTTGGTGAGTTAATGTCACCCTTTTTGAAAATTGGAACCACTCTAGCTAACTTGAAATTATCCGGGAAAACGCCACTTTGTATGCATGAATTAAAAAGGCACGTCAACGGTTTGACAATTATGTCAGAAAATTCTTTTACCTGTAAGCTGCTGATGCCGAACAAGTCAGCGCTACCTGAACTCTTTAGCGCAACAATTGAATCCAGAACCTCAGACTCACAGACAGGCGAAAAAAAAGTAGTATTTGGAATCACATTGGAATTTTTGCCATCATGTCTTGCCGCGTTCGAGGATCAACAGTAAGGGACTGAGTAATTTCACTGGCGACCGAGATAAAAAATTCGTTAAATTCAGAAGCCGTAATGTTCGACTGAATTGATTGGGTCTTGCGATAATTTCGTTCGAAGTTCACGATTTTCCAAATATTGCGTGACTTATTGTCTGATCTATTCAAATAGATTTCCTAGCTCTTTTTCTTCTGCAAATAAATCCGGTTTTTGTAATCCTTGTGTAGAGAATTATACAACGATATTTGTGAAGGATCTCTCGAAGCATTCACAATAATTGTTTTCACGATAGAAAGCAAGTCACGATGTTTCTTCAACTCATCGTTGAACCAATTCACAGGAGTCTTCCTGTTTGCAGATTTTTTCAACGGAAAATTTACCTTAATACCATTCTGAAACGCGTCCAGCAAAAATTACGCCAGAAAATTAACATTAATAGACCCATAAAAAATACTCCAATCGAGAGATTCTAGATAACACCTCATATCATACAAACCCCTCACTGTCATTAGCCTACGATAACTACTATTTACTCCCAGATGGCAACCAATACAAATTCTAATTACCTGACCTGCATGGTCAGACACACGCGCATCGACAACTGATGACGAATACATACCGTCCTCCAGATTTGTCAGAATGTTATCCACGCACGCAGCTTCGAGAGGTTGCAGTGATTCTGGTGTACTCAGAAATCGTAACCTTTAGTCCAAAACTAGTAATCACAGAAAGGAAATCAGACAGATTGCGGAAGACCTCACCGAAATGTAGATTAAAATCTCCCACAACAACAATCCTAGCGTATTTATTCGCCACAGATTCCAACAATTGTTCAAACTGACTTACGAACATATCACAGTTTCCAGAAGTCGATCTGTAAGTACAAATGACCAGAGTATCAATACCACAGATTTCCAAAGCAGAGAGCTCAATATCACGCTCAATATTAAAAATACTTACGTCAACAACTCTAACATCTAAGTTGTCTCGCGCATACATACAGACCCCACCATACTCTTTCCGATGGCTCGTTCTACAATACACAAATTTAATTCGTCAATCTTACCGAGCAAACTCTGAACATTAGTATGAAAAACTCTCACATTGATGCCATCGCAGCCACCATCCCCGCTCTCACAAGTCTCTCTGGTTCTGTCCAGTTTTTTGTCTTCCAGCACGAAAAAACTTTCTAACAAGACAACCTGTAGGCCAAACCTCTGGATTCATTATCTTCTCCCAATTGATTTTGTGGACTCCTACCTTAAAGGATGAATACTCTTCAGGATGTTTGGAAGGCAGAGCCTCACACACAACCTCATTGAAATCAGATCGCAATTATCCAACTACATCCTCAAGTTTCGTATCTTTGTGCAGCCTGTATACATGCAAATATTCATATTGCGGCGCTGTCTTTAATTTAGATGACTTCTCATTCACAGCACTTCCCGACATTGGAATGGTACCCCTTCTGCCTCTCACGGCCACCACACCCACCTCGGCGTCTGGATGCGTCTCGGCTCTCACTCTCCTTCCAATCACTCTCGCAAATGACTCCTCACCCTGGGCACATTTAGATGGAAAACAAAAACAAAGAAAAAAAAGGAAATAAGCATACAACACTTAGAACAAGACACGATAAACAGCGAAAACAAAGAACAAGAAGAAAAAATGGTAAATCAATAAGAAGAAATACCGAGACAAAACAATGAAAAAAATGAACAAACAACAAGAAGAACAAGACGACATGAACAGCAAAAACAATAAAAAAAGAAAAGAAACAAAACAAGAAAATTAAAAGTAGTACAAAAAAGAAAATCGTAGTTCTGTTTTGTGTGTAACGAAGATTTCCACGCCAATATAAGATTGCATATAGCCGATACGCGCATGAAAGAGTCTTACTAAAAATGATAAAGATGCATTCAAGTGTCCAAGTTGTTACTAAATACAATTCTAGCGTGGAGGACAGTGTAGGTACAGCTGCAACAGATATAATTCGTATGGTATATTGTTGTATCTTCTAGGAAGTTTCCTTTATATTTATATCTATTTCATAGTGGCCGTTGTGTTTTTTATTATTATTGCTTTACCGACATGTGAAATGTTGCCTTGGGGATTGATAGAAAAATACGATGTTGTGTAGTGAGGCACATTACATAAAATAGGATCTGTCAGTAAAATGGGTTATTTGTGTGAGAATTATTTTATTACTATTGTAACCTACAAAACAACATACTACTCCTGTTGTATTTACTCATTTTCTTACAAGATTAACAGACTATGGAGCTCTACAAACATATTTCCCTTTTATTTAATTTTATTTAAAGGTATCCTCGTAATCTATCGCATAAAATTCTAATCTTATTCAGTTAAACACTATTTTCCCATCTTTATTACTTAATCAGTGAACGTGTGTTTTTGTCCTAATAAAAAGCAGAATAGCCAATTCCGACATGTACTTTATTAACATAATAAACAACTCTAATTCGCATTTGAAATTAACCCATAAAATGGTAAAGGTGCGTTTCCACGATGTTTACCGTGTATACTTCTTTTCCTCGTTGATCCGTTCTTATTGTAGTGTTCCTCAAATCGCCTCGTAATAACTTAATAGGAAACTTTAACGTATGAGTCATAAAGAAATACAATCAATGATAACACGCCTTTACAATACTCGTTTACGAGCTCGTTTTTTTTTTATTACCGACCTCTCCTGATTGCAGTCATCTGAAGGTAAATTTCGCACAAACACCTGCATGCTCCAATAAAGCTAGCACCTTAATCATGTCTTCCAGTATTACCTGCCCTTATTCTCCACATTAAAGTCAGGCAGTAAAAACAAATTTATAATGTCACCTCTTTTAGTGATTTCTTTACGAGTTAAGTCTGAGAGTTAATTTAATAACTTAACGCTTTAAAATTTAGGAACGAAAAAGAGAAATTTCGGCCCAAATTTTATACAAGAAATAAGAAATTAAACAGGCCTTTACACATAAATTAGTTCAAGTCGTTGTTTCGTTTTTTTATCACTAACAATAAATCACTGTTAGATACGTGTAGAGTAGGTTCCAATAAGGAAATTCTAGTCGTTGTGCGGCAACAGTGCAAAAGGTACTGATGGTATTCCGAGAAGTACATTATTGTCGTCTAAATGGAATGTAGAGGGATGTTGAATGGACCATACACTTCATACAACGATTTGTAGCCCAAAGCAGGAAAGTTCATGCATCTACGTTTGGTGAGATGTTGGGGGTCACCGTTGCCAAAGGATGTCCACAGAGTGGCGTGTCATCTTTCTTGCTGTGGAACATGGTAACGGACGACCCACTCGACGAGCTAAACGACAAAGGTTACTATAGGCATGTCCCATGACTATGCGGCCAGTATCTTAGTCATATTGGTCATGGGATGGGGAAGTATGCCAAAAAGATATCACAGCGATAATGCGAAATGCTCTGAATACTGTGGAGGAAATTTGCGTAAAGGTAGGACTGCATGCAGACCCAACAAAAACCGTGCTGTTATCCTTCACCAAACAAAAGGGATAGTAGAATTGAAACCCCTTTGCTTCTACAATCAGCTACTGTCATAGATAAAAGTAACAGGGCAAAAATAAGACTCATCCCAACATACGGCTGTTTGGCCTGGTGATCAAAACTCAAGCAGTCTCAAGCCGCTACGAAACTTCGAGGTATTCAGAGGCTGGCCACAACTTTACAAAGCTTTAGTAAAAAAATCCTAAGTACATGCAATTATGCAATTTATTATGGAGAATGTTAGAAAGAACGACCAAAGCAAGGAAATCTATATCCTCTCCGACAGTCAGGCTAGTCAAAAGGCTCTTGCGAGCTATAAAATAAAATCAAAATTGATTTGGGAATGCTGGCTAGGTCTCAATTATCTGGCTGAATAAGGTAACCCTTGTTTGGGCGCCGGGTCATCCAGGTATTTGGACCACAAAAATAAAATGGTACGTGGGTCTGCGGTTACGTGGGAAACCAACACAAAACATACTGGAACCACGCACCAGGAAACAACCATGGTAAGTTATTGTTGAGAGTCTCTAAACCTTGCTAATAAAATACTCCTAAGCAGAACATAGGTCTGGACAGTGGTAGGACTTCTCACAGGACACTACTGTCATTTGAGGTAACATCCGCATAAGATATGCGTCTACAGAGAAGAGCCACTATGTAGACTTTACAATGAGGAAAACGAGACAGTTTTTCATGTTGAGGGACTGTGTTGAGGGTCCAACACTCACACGAATTCGCCATTCAGTCATGGGGCAGACTAGTTCCAGGAACCTGCTAACAAACTGTTGAAACTTGTAAAAGGTTCAATAAGCCTATATGACTGTAGCATCAGGGATCACAAAACCGTTTTCCGTATTTAGCTAGAACAAACGAGCAAACAATCAAGCCCAGAAACGAGAAAGTTTTTCAGCAGCATTGTATCGGAAAGAAGTCGCAACGCTGGAAGTTCCACTTTATTGAACGGAGATAAAAAGTTTGTCTGTTGGCGAGAATTTTCTTGTACACCTTTAGGAAACCACCTTGTCTGCTAATACAAGGAAGGGTAATATGACTAAGAGCGGGAAACACGGGTGCTTTTTATGCATCCAATAATAACCTCGTAGTTTCAACGAGTTTCACATCGAACTTCTTGACTTTGAAGCTGTTCAGCCATGCTGGAAAGTCTAGCAATCGGAAATAGATAAAATCCGTATAAGATATTTTGTTCTAAGGGTGAAGAGTAAGATCTAAAAGTCATTTCGCATTATTTATACAGGATGCTGTTTCAGTATTTATTTTGACAGATGTGATCTAAGACAATATTCTGTTTATTGTGACTCTTAAGCATTTCGGACGGTAATTATGGGTATTGTTGCTGCCATCGAGAGCAATAAGTTTTAATGGCTAACAAAAATCTGCCAGGGATTCCAGCTTGGGGTGATAGAAAACAAGTTCAATTTAATGCTGGTAAAACCCAGGCAGTCATCTTCTTCAGAAAGGTCAACGTTTTGGAGCCAGATATGGTGATAGCGGGACACTCTCTTACTCGTTGCAGGTCTAATGAAGAGTGCTTCTCAAAAATTTGGAACACTCTTTCGCAAGAAGAAATTTAGAACATCGAAGAAAAGTAGCTGACCTGATTCTGTTTTACATGATATTTTTATGGCAAGTGTTGAAAAGACGTGGCTCGATTGATCACACCTAGAACAAGACGGGGCATAAATACAGGTCAAGCCGGAATATCTCATCCATATCTTATTATTCCTCGTGCCACCTTATTTCAGACTTCTTTCATCTATCGAACCACATCACTTTGGAGTAGCATTCCAAGGTCTGCATGCGTTTTCTGAGAAAAACAACCTGCAACGATTCAAAGCAAACGTGAATCGATATCTGCACTGATGCACCGTTTCCAGAACATCAAAGGGATTCCCCTGCAGTGCATATGCATTGAAAAACAATTCTTGTGGTGGAATCATGTTACTTCAGTCTTCCTCATGTTAGGGATAATTTTCAGGTAGTCAATATCTTACTTTTTCCGTCAATGGATCTTTCACGAACCGCATTTGCTAGGTTGCGTGTATCGCAGAGTTTTTTGACTTCTTTTCCGTGTAGATCAGAATTATGATGATTAAATATGTTCTATTCTTATACTCACCCAATCATTTCTTAGATGAGTCTGTTACATGACATAAGTATTACTAATTAGGCAGGTAGATTAGCCGAACTATACCTTGTTGAACGTTGATACAGAAGACTCTGCAGATTGTTTCGTAGCAGCATTTTAGGTGAACAACGACTACAATTATTAATTATTTTAAGACGACGTTGAAAAACGGCCACAATGTGAGCTAAACGATATCAGGCTGAGCACCTGATCCGCACAATTATACAGGGTGATTTTTTTAAGGCGTCCATTAGAAAAAGCTCAACCTCTAGTTGATATAAGAATAAATCGGAATAGAATCAACATTCTTGAATGTTTGCCAGCTGTGTTTATCAAGAGTTCTGGATGAAGTCCATCGAATATAGATGCCTTACACCTGTTTTTCCGCCTTATATCATATCCAGCTCTTATTTAGTAATTATCTGGAGTATTCCAGATAGGCTATATAGGTTTTTAGTTTTATCAGTTGTGTCTTCATTGTTGTGTTATGTTTTTTCAAAGCCGTTGCCCTGCAGTAGTTGACGATCCTGGCTGCCACTTGACTTGGTCACTTTTTGATGGATTTCTATCTGAGGGGCTTGAACTATCCAACTTAAGCAGAAGCCTCCACGTTTCTTTGCCCGATCTCTTCTGGTAGTAGTTACTTTTCATTTTTTACTGCGTTCAACGTCTAAGAAATTTTCGGGAAGCTCTTACATAAAAAAACATTTTTGGGAGAATAGGGAGTCTAAACCATACTATTGAGGATTTATGGTTCTTATCCATTCTGGTTTTAAAGCTTACCCAAAATCCACAAGAATCTTATCTCTTTGAGTAGTTTTCTTGTATTGATACCTCTAGTAGTAAAAATATTTTAAAGGACCAGACTTCTATTTATTGGAACAAGTTAATTTTTGCTTCTCGTCAACGTATTTCTTGCCTGGAGAGCACAAGGAACGTTAGCACCTTAACCTGAGTTTCCTTCACACTCTCCCCCTCTGGACGTCGCTGCGGTTTCCGGGAGTCGTCCAGCACTGATCAACTTGTCATTACCTCGCGGAATCGGCCCTTCTTCTTCTTCTTCTTCGCAGAGGTAAGCAATTTGCTCGCTTATTCGATAGCTGGATTGAAGCAGCATCGAGAGCATAGAAGCACGTGTCTGTTCTGAGAACACAGGGCTGAGTTTGATCAGCTTGGACCAAAACTGGAGGACTTATGAGATTTTCTTTCGAGATTTCTGCCGTTGAATCGCTAAGTAGATAGGGGGAAACGGGAATAGGAGCACACTCATTGGTATCGATTCGATCAACAGCTAATCCAATAGGAATTCCTCATCACTAAAAATATCATCGTTGTTTTCTAACGGGGACTAGTGACCAAACTTTTTTACACTGAATCCAGACGGAATGGTACATTGATTTGATCAAAGAATGGAAACTGTTTGATTGGCGTATTAGAAAAACACTATTTCCTTCTGACACTTCTAGGACAACTTCTGAATTCTTAAGGAAGTCAACTCCCAACAGAGTTCTATACATCCATCCAAACAAGCTTAGGAAGTGAGGACGATGACGATATCTCAGCTGAAGAAGATTGACATGTAAATTGTAAATCCTCCGACGATGATAGTGGTGACAGACGTCCCTCGTTTCTTCCTAACTTCCTGAAATTTCCTTTCTCGTGTCCAAGAATTCTGCAATAGAAGCAGTGTGGTCGTTGCCTTCGATCTTCACCGCCGTTTCTTCCTTGATGCGTCTTCACTGCGCCTGAAAAAGCTTCAGCATCCTTATCATCTACTTCTTCGAGTGATTGTTCAATATCACGTGTTATAACTAACATTTCTTGGAAGCTATTTACATTACCACGGGACAACCTTTTGCGTATACGTCTATGAAGAAGACCGTAAACAATATCAATTTGTGCCTCATCTGGAAGTACATAAGGCAGTTTGGCTGTGAGAGCACGTATGTGAGAAACGAATAGTTCGGTGGTCTCACCTACTCCTTTGCTTTCGCGAAAATATTCTTAGAAAGATGTGGAGGGAGAGTTTTCTGGAATGTTTCTCTAAGCAAAGTTTAAGTGGTTTTGCCAATCATCAATTATTATTGTTCGCTTTACTCGTTGCCATCATGTTGCGGCGAAGTAAAAGATGTTCGTATCTGAATCAGAAATATTGAAACTGATTGGCTGAAATGGTCACTGCACCTGTCATTATTTGGGGAACAGGAATTTTCTCCTAGATGTCACCATTTTCAGAACTTACAGCATATTCATCTGCAGCAGAATTATTGAGATTGAAAGGATTGGTAGAGCGAGTCTTCTTTGGCTTAGGCATTTTAGAAGTTCAGCCCAAATCGCAGTCAGAGTATCATTAGTGGAAATAATGTCAAAGATGATCGATCCTTGCGGCGTCGCTACAAACTAGAGAAGGTACTTCCTGGTCGAAGGTCTCGGAAGACAAATAGGGAGATAGTGCTTGAGATTGGACGCCAAACTGACTTTCAAAACGGGATTATATACAACGATCAAATTTTTTTCTTGGTTGTACCATTCTTCTCAACTACCTACCACAGAAAATCTTTAACAAAGATAACTCCAACATCAAGCTATAACTATAACGGCAAATATAACAGAAAGTGTTACGTTCTCAAGTTTTTTCTCGATAACTTCAGAAAATATTTGGACTGGTTTGGACATTTGATATTAAAATGTATTTTTTAATCTCTATCACGAGTATATTGTTATTGTATGGAAATATCTTATTTTGCAGGTACAACAGATACGCTTCAAGCTAGTTCATACCTCCCGGAATATGAGACTGCAGTTCAGAGAGCACTGGCGTGGCTAATGACCCAAAGAGAAGGTGACTGGGGATGGAGAAACGACACTCCCAAGGTCCTAACTGCACTTCAACTGGTATCTCCGCGGGATGAAGTCTCTCTTTTGCTTCCCTCCGCGTTGGAAATGCAGTTAAGCGCCAAGCAACTAGAAGTGGAAGCCGTCGTCTTATTGTGGAGGTTAGTTCACTATAACCTACCTTTCTATCAAATTCCTTACAAGTACATTTCTGTAGATATAATCCCTGAAGAGGTGGCTTAACAGCCTCTTCATTGATCATTTCTTTCTTAGATTACCACCAATAGATCTTACAAGAGACGCCTCCAACATGTCTTGTTACAGACACCACGAACATCCCCTAACTCCTCCACGTCTTTCTCAGTATGTGTTAGCCTTGAGCACCCTCTGTCGTGATCCTCGTCAGTTCCACGGTCACGATCTGGTGGCGGCGTTGCAGCACCACGAAGCGCTTCATGACTTGGATTTCGCGTATGCGACGTTGGCGGCTTGCAGTGCTCGAGCTCACGTTAGGAAGAAGCAGATTAGAAGATTGTTGGATATAGCTAACACTGCCGCCGATCATAATATAGGTTGGTTATTGGGTGCCATTTTAATTTTCAATGTAATTCAAGTTGAATATGTTTTCCAGATACAGTAGCTATGACAATTTTAGCTTTACGATGCATAGTTAAAGATCATAAACATAGAAACCTTCAACATTCCTTACGACGACCATCTATCAATTTAGCCCGTCAGCAACAACCTGATGGTGGTTTTGGGAACTTGTACAACACTGCTTTAACTGTTCAGGTATCAAAAGTTCATAGGGTGGTATATCTTTATTTATTAAGAAAACTAAATCTTTTATTGCAGGCATTACAAGACATGACAGATGCGGCCTCCCACTGGAACAAAACGTCTTCGAAACTTTACATTGAAGGCAAGCAAGATCCAGATGGAGCTTTCACCGATCCTGGCCTCACTGCTGATGCTTTACTGGCCCTCTCGCAGAGAGGACTGGGATCGGTTAGGAGTTTAGAATGTGGCAAAGATGATACCGACATCGATAACCACGGTACTATTTTGAGACGATTGGAATTGAGGTTTTATTTCAATTAAGAAATTTACTTTGCAGTTCTCCAAACTGGCCTAGCTCGCTCACCAACGCCTTTAGGCAACGACTCTGATCCTCGTAACGTGACTGTAACTTACACTCTCTGGGTGGGCACCAACGTCACTGAGAACTGCACCATATGGGTGACTGCACCACGAAATACCTCCTTCTTTCAGGTAATTTTTTTCCGTTACCTACATTAGGTTTTTCTATAGGAAATAGTGTGAGATCACAAAAACACTAGAAAAAATGAGTTAAAAAATCATACTGGTCAGTTTTTATATGTTGAGTGTTGAGTAGGACATATTTTTTAGGACATTAATTTATGATACAACGCTTATTATTCAATACTGTAATAGAATGTAATTTTTATCTAGGTGATGCGTTTGGCAGCAGAGTCGGATCCACGGTACACTTTTGAAGCTAGCGAGTGGCCCAATGGACATTATGTGCACACTCTAGCAGGACATAAAGAAGAGCCTATGGGCTACAATTACTGGTTACTTTACCGGTTACCAGAAGTGCCGGATACTGCCGCACCTCCCGCTAACCAACTTGTCGCACCGGTTGGTAAGTAAAAAGAGACTTGAAGAGAACAAAATAACACATATAAGCCTGATAATTCATACATGAAATAATAAGCATTGAATGAGTTCATATCATTAAATGATATGATTCCAGCTCATCAATGAATTCAGCTCCTCATGGGTCAGCATCATTAGCCATAAGTATATGTCCTTGAATGAAGTTTCCGAGTCGCTTGTTCCAGCAACCTGGTGCTTTCTTGAGTCCGTAAAGACTTCTCTTAAGCTGACACACCTTTCCGGTTCCCATCTTCATATTCCTGTGGTTCTTTCATAAAAATCGTCTCTTCAAGTTTCCCGTAGAGAAAAGCTCTCGATACATTGCGTCAGCTGAATCTTCTCACTTTTTGAGATGATCAGAATCGAACAAATCGTTCTCATCTTCGCCACTGGAGTGAAAGTTTGTAGTCAATACCATGACGCTGGCTAAACCTCGCTTTATACTCATCGATATTGCCATCATCAGGTTTTTTCTTCAGTAGAAAGACTCATTTGCATGAAATGACCTTTTTACCTGATGGGAGATACGTCAAAATCAAAGAATCCTCACTCTTTAAGGCACCTTCAAAAGTTTCAGGGTCCTCCATCACTTGATTGACGAACTCCTCCATAACCATAGCGTAATCTTCTAGATATTTGTGCTTTTTGAAGTCGATCGACCCTTTAAGACTCTTCTGGGTTGCTGTTTGGATTGAACCTCCGAATTTTCTTCAGCATTGATCCCGGAGTTGTCTTTTTTCTCTTTCTGATCTTGATTTAACTACAGATATCCATTATTGGTAGCTTGACATTGGGTTTACATTCGCTGATCATTTCTTGCAATTGGATGTCCGTTGTCAGTATTACTTTGTGGTCCTCTTAAATATAGATCTTGTAACGCTCATCTTCATCATATTCCACGAGGAATCCTTTTATTAATTTCTTTTCAATTTTCTTTCTCTTCTCAGCTGGTATGTGAATATAAAAGGAAGATCCAATGATGCGCTGTTCCTAAGTTTCTTTCCCATCCACAGCTCGTAAAGACTAACACCTTCTTTTAAGATTTTTTTTGTCCTGATTGCTTCCCATATTGCTTCCGGAAATTCAACTTCACAGCTGGAGTACTTGAAAGTCTTTTCCATCTCGATTATTGTGCGATTTTCCCGTTCACTGCCGCCATTTTATTCTGGTATAATATATGGCGCTGTCAATCTCTGCGAGATCTCGTTCATATTAGAATTTGTTTACCTTCCACGGTTATTACTAAGAAATTGCTTTACTTGTGCCCAAGTGTGTTTGTCTGAGTCAGAAACTGTTTTAATACGACCTTAATCTCGGACTTATGTTTCAACACAAAGCCATAGCAAAATTTTGTATAACCAAAACTTTGAAAACGCTCAAAAAATATTTCCTGCTGAAAGACTCAGAAAATGGACTCACGACGTCAAGAGCTAAAAATAGTTCCCCTGGTCCCGTTACCCCCACTCTAGGGCCAAAAATTTCTTTTGCTAACTTCGCGGTGATACCCAACTCTGTCTTGAGCATCTGAGCATCTCTCTTATACATCGACGTCTATTGTTTTACTTGGTGTCCTCATATTTCGTGAGCAGTGTGGACTTTTCTCCTTCAGCGATGTTAGCCCTGGTGAACTTTTTCAGTAATAATCGGTTCGATGGGTGCCTTGTATACAGGGTTTCACCCTGGTCACGACCACAGCTCACCGGCACTTGGTCACCGTCGAGTTAAATTTGCTGCTTTTATTTTTATCCTGAGCTGCTGAAACCAAAAACAAATTTCCAGACATCGTTCAGAGTAATTTTTATAGTTTTATTTTCAGTGAATGATAAAATTTGAATAGTCCTTTTCCGGTAGCTTTAAGAGCTTCTTCCCCGAACGCCATTATGACACAGGGGCTCACACAGGAAACTGCTATGGAACTTGACAAACAGGTCATGGACATGGATTTAAGGCTAGTGATGTTGATCTATGACTATGTACGAGAAAGAAATGGTAAAGGGTTACTTCTTGTTATTTATGAGGATGATGGCCTTGTTGCAGCGACAGAACTACCGGTGATTAATGAGCTAAAATCAGATTTCAAAATTGTCACGAAAAACGTAATAAATGCGAAGTCACGCCAGCCATCGTATTCCCATGGCACATGACTTGGCGAGTCGCAACTTGACCAGGCTTGCCAAGTTTCGCCTCTTGGTTAACTTGGTTGATACCATGTAAAAAAAAACTGTTTCTGTTTTTATCGTTTGATAAAAAAAAATTTATCAAAAAATTAAAAAATTTCAAATCTTTTCTCAGACTCAGACTAAACCCGAATAAAAAACTTTAAGTCGTCTAGGAGATAGAAACAGTGAGTTTAGGTGGAATGTTATAAAAAAATTGAAATTAAGGGACCGAGGATAGGGCCATGAAGAGTTCCCGAGAGCACGATGGTGATAGTTGAACGAAACCTCGAATTCTCGACAAATTGCCGTCTCCCCGGAGTAGAAAACATCAAAAGGCAGCGCTAACGTAAGTACATGTTCCGACAGTAGGAACACTCCAACTGCTCAACTATGTATACAGGCAGTAAAAGTTGGAATTCGAGCCTTTGGGAAACATAACAGCAGAATCTCCTAAGTAACTGAAAAAGTTGATAATTTATGCAGGATGGTGAGTTTTCTCTTTCAAGTTATTTGACATATCCGGCTCTAAGTGAGGGTAAGTGGAGGTCAATCACAAGATCAAGAATGTAATCCTTACGATTGAGTATGGATAGGTACTTATCGGATTACATTGAACCAAATCAAAGTTGCAATCGTTTGATGAAAGTATGCAGCTGCTCAATAGTATCTAATAACAGCGGAGTTGGATGTTTGTGGGACGTATAAATGCAACTAGAGGGGAGTAAGCGTTGTGTCTGCTGCCCAGCATCGACAAGCTGTTGGAGTATATAATTCTCACACGCCTCAAAGACATAATGCACGACGCAAACATCATCCCTCCGGAATAATTCGGCTTCCGCATTACAAAACGACTCAAGTTCCGTACGACTGCATTGGTAATCAATCCGAAACCTTGACGTGTTAGTCGAAGAGTGAGAATACTGCTTACATACGGTTAAAAATGTGGGACAGTGGTCCTTTTCAGTCCAATGCGCACTACCCCTGCTATAGGGGACTCATGCCAGCATCTTCCAGGCTGAAATAAATGCAATTAGGCTATGCGTTGGAGAGAATACTAGATGGAACTATCGAGGTAGGGAAAACTACATCCTCTCCGACAGTCAGGCTAGCCTGAAAACCCTTGCAGCTTATGAAATCAGATCAAAACTGGTCTGGGAATGCCTGCAAGACCTCATTGACTTAGCCAGGTGCAGCGTGGTGACACTAGCTTGGGTTCCGGGTCACCGTGGGACGCCCGGTAATAAGGCTGTAGATCAACTAGCCAAGAAAGGCGCTGGGATGAACTACACTGGGCCAGAACCAATGTTTGGCATCCCGAGGAACACTGTACGCGGGGCGGTGGCTCAGTGGGTAAGAACCCAACATAGAGCACACTGGAACCGTACAATAGGAAACAAAAATGGTAAGGTGATGATCAAGAAGCCCTCTCAAAACCTTGCCAGACAGATACTGCAACTAAACAGAATGCAGATCAGAACGGTAGTGGGTTTTCTCACAGGACACTGCCATCTAAGAGTACATTACATAAGCTGGGGATATACAGAGAAGAACCAGTTTGTAGACTCTGCAATTAAGAAGATGAGACAGCTTCTCATGTGATATTCGAGTGTCCAGCACTCGCACGAACGCGATATGCGGTCCTAGGACCACTCAGCCCCGGGACCCTGCTGGCGGAAAAGACCTTGGTTAGTGGACTGATGAACCTTGTCAAAGGAACGAAGCTCTTCTAATCAAGGAAAATATAAGTGTGGGAAATACAATAAACCCGCTGGCTTCAGTGTTTGGGACCACATAAACCACCATCTCTCATATTTAGTTAAAATACTAATACCAAACCCAAAGAACTCTTCGCGAAATTTTACACAAAGGGCTTAGCTTTCCATTTCACACGATGATGATGTTTCAGAAACTTAATGAGGGACATTGTGTACAGCTCCAAACTTATCACTTGATATGTTGCAGTCTCATAGTGTGATAGGAAGTTATTGAAGGGAGCTATGGGAGGGACACACAGCTATGCCATAAGAATTGTTGATCAACTTTGATTCTTTTTTCATATTGCTAATGCTTGATCCATTTTCAGGTGTTGATGACTTGCTGATTGAAGAAGGAGATCATTACCTGTTTTGGTACAAAAAGCTGTAAGTCGCAGTGTAAGATCTCACCCCTCAGGGCTATTTATACGCGAGGTTTAAGACCTATCTTTGATCATACGGACTTACGCGAATGATCAAACTAAATCAGCATGAATCAATCTAAATCTCATTTCAAAATAAAACGATCTGGAAATCGCATTAATTGGTCCGTGTGGTCGGATTAGTCGACGAGTCGCGTATTTTGGCTTTGAATACCGTATAGTATTAAGCACAAGTGAACGCGTTGGATTTTAATATTTATTACTTCGATGCTTTAGTGGCCTATTTTGTATTAAGAATTTTTTATGATAAATAATTATTTTGAAGTATTACATATAGAAATAGTGCTTTAGAATTCTGCTATTGGTTGAAATAATGGGAACTAAAATATAAATGTAAAATATTTCTTAGATAGGTATGTAAATAAAAAAGAAGATGAAGAATAAGGAGCAGATTCTGTTGTGCTATTTCTATTCCAGTTGTTCATTAAAATTCATATAAATATATGTTGTATATGGGTGTTTTAAAACGAATAGCCTATGATTTTCTATTGATAGGATAATAGCTCAAATTGAACAATATAACCAATATGTAAACAAGAAAAAGCACACAAATATAACTTAAAGATCATTTTACAAGATGTACGAGTTACAAAAGCAAGTAATGAAAGCCAGTGTTTAATTTATAGAACCAGAAGCGTATGTTCAACTTCAATGCGGTTTTAGTCAATCTAGTTTTCGAACAACTTTCAAGAACTATTTGGAAACGTGCAGGATACTATTTAAGAAAGTTCGCAGAATCTTACAATGGTGGAAATGATCCCATAGATTACCGTTATAACGTGGTGGTGAATAAATAAAAAAATGCTGGAAAGATAAAAGCCTTGGACTAATACAATGATAGCACGATCAGCCTTGTTGAATTTCAAAGAAGGCAATTTTCCACATTTTCCACACGACACTTTTTCTATAAATGTGCTCACATAGCGATACAGGAAAGGGACATAATCGTCTATGTGTTCTCATGCTTCATCGACTACCGAAAGGCGTTTAACTACTTATCCCAAAAGCTCACCGATGTAAATGACGGATGTCTGATAAACATCACTCATCTGCACCTACCGGAGTCAGACAGAAGAGACAGGGTGAAAGGTCCCACGGCCTAAGAAGTAGGGATAATGAAAGGTGTCAGACAGAGTTACATTCTGTCCCACAACTCTTCTTCAATAGAAGATACTCAGAAACAAAATTAAGGGTGGGATTAGGGAGCACCAAAGGGAGAATCAAGATCTTTCCTAACGGAATTACAGTCGATCTTCTTGAGATGTGTAATTGGTAACTGGTAATTGGTAAATGTGTAAGGTCTCCTGGCGCATAATGGCAGTGTGTGAGGTGCTCTTGCGAACTATCCTGATTTATCCCTTTGTCCGAGCATCTTTTCTTCTATAGACATCTCTTCATTGCCTAGGATCTTCCACATGTTCCTATCTTTGACAGTGATGACATGGAACTGCGACAAACGACGGCGACGACGAAGATACTGATTAGGAAGCAGACAAGATATAAGCTGAGCAGCCTGTCGCTGTCGCACGTATCAAACGGGTTCGTATTGAATTCAATTTCAACTGTTTTGTCGCTGTGATCTCCGTCACTTTTGCGGTCGCCAGTTGCTATCGCTTATTACGAAAAATACCTTTAACCCATCAACCCATCCCTGAACTCGTCACCAAAGACTGGAGTTGACATACCACAGAATAGATGTGGTGCTTTTTCAATACTTAAAATTACACCTACAATTGAGGAAGAGGATCGCGTTCAGCGTCTACCTTGCTGAACTCTTATACACAAACAATGCTTACGAGGAACGCTCAGATCCATCATTCTAGTTCCACAGCTTTCAAGTTGGCTCAGGGTGAGTGATCCCACTTAGGTTTTTCTTCTTCTTTATGGAGAGCAAAATGGAAGCGCTTCTATTCCAAATAAAATAAATATAGAAAAGAAAAAGTACCAACCCTCTTAGCATGATCGATACATCTTAATAATGGGCTTAGAAGTAAAGGACTTTTGATCGAGTTCTAGTTAAATGGGTCATATTACTTTCACTTGTTATCGATAGTTTCAGGAAGAGAAAAAATTCACGTATATGTCCAAGAGTGGAAAGACATGGATCAGACGCCGCTCATAGACCGAGTCACCTCGAGTCTCACGATGTGCTGTCAACGAACGATTGTCAATAACAACAGGGATTATCATGGTTGCGGGGCACCTATGATTATGACTCACGCACGAGTGGAGGGAAAGGGGAAAATGGAGAATTATATGTAAACAAATCCAGCTTGAGGAAGGTACCTAACCCAATTCTATATGAGAATTCTTAAGGACTTTAGTAAGAAAAGACCTTAGTAACGTGGAAAATGAGAAAATATGGTCCCTCATTGAAAAAGCAATAGTAACAACCCAACCCAAGCAGAAACGATTAGAAAAAATAAAAGGCAGATGAGACAAAAATGGATGACAGAGTAGATCCTGGCACTTATAGACACGAGAAGGAAACAGAAAAACAAAGATATCACTAAGTAGAAACAAATACAGAACTCAAATAAAAATAAATTACAACAGCAAAAGAATCCTGAACGGTTGAAAAGTGTACAGATTGAAGATCAAGAATGAAAATATGACAGTTTTAATCTACATAAACAGATTAAAGAGGTTGCAGGGATCACATCAAAAGGTGATTCAAATATGACGAGAGATTAACAAGGCACAATAATCACTGGCAAAAATACATATCGCAACTTTTCGGGGATGGCAGAACGGACCAGCCTGATATAAGTGTGTCAAAGATGTCACCAGAAATCGCCCAAATAGACGTTATTGAATGAGCTATAAAGATGGCAAAATCTGGTGGGGCAGTGGGATCGAACGAAGTGAACGGTGAGGTCCTAAAACTATTAGTAGAACATTCGATTCCACTCATTTTGGACTTATTTAACCGAATCTACACAACTGGTATTATTCCGTGACAGTGGCTCCTAGCCACTTTTGGATTTCGCAATGACGTGGGAACACGTGAAGCCATTTTTGCGTTAAATGCGCTAGCACAAAGATGTCTAGACGTAAACCAGGACGTCTACGCATGTTTTAAAGATTACAGCGAGGCATTTGACAATGGTAAACATGAAAAAAACATCGACTACCATGACATACAAATAATATGGAACCTCTATTGGGGATAAGCGGCAAGAGTGAAAACCGACAATCAGAGGCAAATAATTCGGAGGGGTGTCAGACAAGGATGTATCCTGTCACCGATGCTATTCAGCATTTATTCGGAATATATATTTCAGAAAGCATTGGAGAATGAGTTCGCTGAAATATTAAATAACGTCACAGCCATCAACAACATCAGGTATGCTGATGACACCGTTCTAATTGCAAGTACCCTTGACGACCTGCAGAGGCTGATGGACATAGTGACGCGAATTAGTGAAGATTATGCTATAGCATAAATACAAACAGAACAATAACGATGTTAAAAGAATCTAAATCAGAACAACATAATGAAACACCCACAGAAATCAAATCCTAGCAAGAATCGAGCAAGCTAGAGCAGTATTTATTAAAATTAAAAGGAAGAAATTGCTAACGGTCAAGGATTTATCGTTTGACCTAAGAAAAGGCATGGCTCGCTGTTACGGGTTTCCAGTTTTACTGTACGGGTTGGAGGGCTAGAGTCTGAATAAGGAAACCCCAAGAAAATTGGGAGCCTTTGGAATGTGAGCAAGTAGACGCTCACTGAAAATATTCTGGATGGATAGGTTTACAAACGAGAAAGTTTTGAATATAATGGAAAACAAAGAACTGGAAATTTTCTTTATAGTCAAAAAAAGAAAGCTTGAATTCCTGGGGCATATTCCAAATATGAATTTCTGCATGTAGGGAAAAATCAAGGCCCGTAGAACTGTCGACCGACGTAGGATTTCCTGGCTACGTAATCTGCAAGAATGATTTGGTCTTTCATCCGTTGAACTGTTTCGTACAGCCATATCGAAGATTAAAATAGAGACCATGAAGAAGAATCTTCATCTTCAGACCAAGAAGAAGCCTCATCTGATGCAGGTGTTTTCGAATACACCCAATTTTTGAATTTTAGTATGACCTCTGATATTAAAAATTATTTTTGTATCTCCTCTCCTCCTCAGAACCATCTATCAATATGTCTATCATAGGTGTTTCTTTTTAGATGCCTATACGTGTTCGTTTTAAAGCTTCTTTTACTTTTCTTATTCAAGCACGTACATTAATATAAAATCTATATTCTATGTATAAATATGTATATTTAAGAATAAATTAAAATATTGGCTAAATATTCATGACGGTACTAAATATACCTACTTATAAGAAAGATGTATGTCATTTCATGAGAAAATATTTTGTTTAAATGTTATTTAAGTATAATCTTGATTAGATGTGAATTTGGCATATTTAGCTTTATTATGATTTTCTATGATGAAGGGAACTAATAAGTATATAAATGTATAAAATATAAAATAAAAAAAATAGGTGACCATTCACTGATGGACACCTGGAAATATATAACCATGTTTTCAAACAATGGAGATATATTAGGTAATTTTGAATTATTATTATTATTTGCAAGAGGATTGAACATGAAATTGAACTATTAATGTTGCTAAGCCCATGCATAGTTGTTATAATAAGCGTCAATCCACGTTACCCAAATAAGGGACAAATGACAAAATAAAAACAACTCTAAACAGGAACTGTTTTAAAAGTATGTAAGAATGTATTTTGATTATAAAGTTTGAAGGAGGTCGTCAAGTTGCAATTTTTGATTCCTCCTAGGACCGCCTAAATGCTTTTATCAATACTACTGTATTTGAGGGACAATACTACATTCATTTTTATATGTAGCTAGTCATTTAATTTTAATTACTCAATTGTTAAAATCGCAAAATTGTTGAAAAGTCTCATTATTTTTGTTATATTCGGCTTAAAATTATAATAAAATACGTATGAGAAGTTTTGTTTCTTTCTATTATTCCTTCGTCTTGTCTGTGACATTACCACCTAATTAGGTAGGCGCTTAATTTTAATAAGGCTGCTATTATGTTTTTAAATGAGCATGTAACCCAGCAGGACCGGTAAAATAAACAGCTCGTAAACAGACCGGGGAAATCTACTTTTTTATTTTTTCAGTCGATGGAGTCGGACCTTCCCTGTCTTTTGACATGTGTCTTAGGTTGGGTCGGGGTGCGGGGGGGAGGGGGGCACGCTTTTAAAATTTACTGAAAATGAATTTTATCGGAAAAAACGGATATATCTGAGCCGGATTTGATCTGACAAAAAAATTATGGTATCGAAAATTGAAGAGCTTGACTAAACACGGAAGTTCGTTCCAACCTGAACCCTTTAGCTCAACTGGTTCGCGAAATATTGCGATATTAAGGGTGCAAAAATGAATAAAAATTTAACTGACTTTTGCTCGGCAGGTGGTGGAGTTGGGGCGTCAATTTTTTGCGAGAGGAAGGGTGCCACCGAGTACTTTGACGGGCCGGAGGGAGGGGGTGGTGGGCCAATTAGAAGGGGAGATATGGGGGTGAGAAGAAAAATACGGAAACGCTCGTAAAAAGTTTATTTATTGAACTACAGAGACCAGGCACCGCTCATTTTCTTCGTTTTTTATCTACTACCCGGTAGTCATGGCAAAAAAATTATGAAAAAAATTAAAAAAAAATATTTTCGCAAATGCGCGCTTGGCGCGCAATTTAAAAAAGTCATTTTTTTTCTCGCGTTTTTGGGAGTGAAGGAAGGGGGTGGGAAAAATTTTTTTTCACCACTGAACGGCATTTTTTAATCTTTAATTTGAGCCCCACTTGAACCCGATCCGACCATAAATAAGAGCACAACGAACCGGCAAAGTCTAGAAAAAGTTGGAAAACACTCTTTCATCCATTCTCGAAATAATTTTCTTACCTGAAGCAGCCATGTGGTGCACTCGCTTAACCATGAATAGATCGAGATGCAGTCTTTTGTGTAGCGCCTCTTTCTATTGTGTACCTGCCTATTGTTTTCGTGGACCCGGCGCGTCATCCCGGGAAAACAATAGAAGACTAGCAAGATAAGAGAGCGCGACTGAGAATGAAAAACAAGGCCAACGACGGTCCAAATGTAAGAAAAATCGACCCGCCAGCAGATGAAAAATCAGTAACTCGATGTGTTTTTTCATTCCCGATCGTTCAGCGATCAAAAGCAAGCAAGAATTTTCAAAATCGATCCATAATTGACCGAGGTACGAGCGAACAAGCATTCGAAAATAAATTCCGAGCGCGCGTTCCCGGCCGATCGTGACTGTGCCCGGAGTATAGACAAGCGGAGAGCGTAAGCTCCGCCCACGGCTGCTCGGGTATCTTTCTCGCCCGGTTTAAAGAGAGATCTTCATGTATAACTCGCGCGCGCGGGCAAGATACGCACGAAAAAAAACAAATAAATAAATAGATAAATAAAGCCCTTATTTATGGTTGGATCGGGTTCAAGTGGGGATCAAACTAAAGATAAAAAAAACTGCCGTTCAGTGGTGAAATTTTTTTCCCCACCCCCTTCCTTCACCCCGCGAGGAAAAAAAAACGCGAGAAAAAAAAGACTTTTTTTAAATTGCGCGCCAAGCGCGAATTTGCGACAGTGTGTGCACTGTGCAGAGCTGTGATATGACAGCAGAGTCGTAAAAAATAGTCTTGAATTATAACGAGACCGCTCTGGAAGAAGATTCTATTAGATGTTTTCTTGAAAGTTCTAGTCCACCATTTCGTTTGCTTACATTCTTTTTTTATGATGGTTATAAGGCAATGACATATTCGCGACAATTCCAGTCACATGTCATATGACACATTGACAGACAGTCGTTAGTTCTATGGATTACTGGAGTGGTCTCGTCGAACAACCTAACATTTCCAGAATCCACGGCCGGTGCGCCGGTGCGAGTTCTGTAACCTACTAGAATGTGCTTACTGATGCGTCGGGGGACTATATAATGCCAAGTAGGCACAAAAACCAGAGCACTGAATTAATAAGATTTCTTAACTATTAAACATCATTGCTAGCAAGCAATAATTCAAGTCAGCACAACTATTATTTGAATAATCATTTCAAAACTTATTGGGAAATACAAACTCGCTAGCATGATGTGTACATTGAAAAGAGTTTATCGACTTTGCTGACCTAATCAGCAGAGGTAATAAAAAGGAGAGTGCGACCCAGATTGGGGGACAGAGGGGCTCCTACTCTGGACAGAGGGGCTCCTACTCTGCGGGAGTGTGACTCCAACTCTTGGAGACAGCGGGTACTCCGTAAAGTCATAAGTAAAGTAGTGCCGTTATTGTGAAAGGGCTGGTTAAGGAGCGGACTCTCCGGGACAAAAGCTGATCGCAGTTTTACAAATGGTACCAATAATCATTAGGATGATGCGTATGTAAGTACATTCCTATTTTCATAAATTCAGTGCATGTATTTAATGTTCGTTCTTGACCACACGAAGGTCAAATCATAATATATATAAAAAGTCCTCAGCAATCGCTAGAGACTTTCAGGGTAGCCGAGGTACACTTAAGGCCTCCTCAAGGTAGCTCCCCTTAAGGGTTTTTATTTTATCTCTAATCTCTAATAATAGTACCAGAGGGCTCCCCTGGGAACTAGTGGCGACTGTAAAGGACTCGACTTTGATAGTAGGGACCGTAGTCCATTGTAAACATTTTAGTACCCCCCTAGTTGTAACGTATGTCTATCAATTATTATTATTAATTTTCTTTCAAAATTATTTTAACTGTTTTTTTTTCTTTTTTGCTCAATAAATTAGATATATATTTGTTTTTGTAAATCTTATGTTCTTACCCCCTTTTTAACCCTACGAAATAGGGCAACCCCCCCTGGGTTGCGACATAGGGCGAAAGCACCGTTTATTCGCGATGCGACAATAAGGACCGCCGTGCGACTGCGTGCAGTATTATAGTAGTATATTGGACGTGAAGCAGTGAAGACTGAAGTATAGACAGAGCAGTAGTCAAGTGAAGTGTGAAGTAGGAAGGATATAAATGTGTGAAGGAAGCCAGTAGTGACAGTATAGCGGATATAAAGAATAGACAAGTACAAGTAGTAGTGTAGTCAGCTGTGTGTGTTTATTATTAATTAGAGGTTATAATTTGGTCAATAAAGATTTGTAGACTTTGGTGGTGATTTATTATTGTGAGACCCGTAACAATATATTTATAAGAAATGGAAGTTAATAAAATCTATTTTTGGCTACAATTACTGCGGAGAATATGGTTTTAAGATAAGTAATAACAAAATATAAATAAAAATTTTTATCATTTTATCATTATACATATATATACTTAATTAATTTTTTTAATTAATTTTGATTGTTATTTTTGGGTTTTAGGTTCTCTGATGCATATTTTACAGGTCTCACACTTTATTAATACCAAGTTAAAAGTCTTACAAAATTCTTTATCCTCTAACACGGATGTAACTTATAACAATAACCTCCAAATCTAAATAATCAGCTGTTTCTCTTATTCACACACTCACCACTAAATGCTTTTCACATCACTTGTCATTTTCCTCTATGTCTTCCTTACTCTGTGATACTTCATCTTTCATTCACTTCCAAGATTATTACTAACTATAACTAAACGCTACCACTGGCTACAACTAACTGAACACTATAAGGTGTCATCGAACTGATGTAGGAGCTTTACTGACGTGTTTCTAGTCACCATGCATTTTCGAACATGCGCAGAATGCGGAATTATTATGGTATTTAGTTACACTCTTACACTGGCCTAGCAAATGTGTCATTCCTGTCATGTCACTAGAACCGCCTCGAAACCAGTTGCCGGGACAACCAAACTGCAGAAGGTAAACAAAAACAAATACAAATTATTAATCCAGAATTGTTCCCGAGTGATGCCTCGTTATAATATTAATGATTAAAAGAAGTCCTATATCAGAACTAAATGTCGTTGAATGAAAAATTTTTATTTTTAATTATTCATAAAGAGAATATTCAAAATTACTACGACTATAGTCCGATAAAGTTTAAAAAGTCATACGTATCGATTAAGAATACACATCCTTTTGATAGTTCGATTTATTTTGTTTCATATACGTGGTTTTTATAGTAACCGTCCAGTTTGTCTAAACACTCCATCCCGCATAAATAAGTATACGTCAACATTGGTTTTGAATGAGAATTAAATGCACAACACAGAGGATAGAATGTCATTACGTGAATAAATTTTATGTAGTTGTCAGTGGCTCTCAAACTGACGTAAGCGGTTCAATTCATTGTTTGAATGATTCCTTCAATAATTTACGATCGTTCTCAACTTTACATTTAACTGTTTGACTTTTTCTGGTGAAATTAAAAATAATAATTCGGACGGTTTAAACGACTTTTTAAACTAAATCGTACCATACGTCTTTTCCACACAGTTATTGGAGACACAACCGGCTATTGGAGATGAGTTGACTCGCTAACTTTGCTCCCTTCATTAAGCTTAGATCGAGGTGAGGACTCGATCAAACCTATCCACATAGGCTTAGGAGTTGACTTAGCTTATAATCCTATTCTTTTCTATGTAAACTGGAGTCCCGTCTAGACTGAATAAATTCTCTATAGGATAGACGTATGAATGATAACTCGTTCGTAATCTAAGGGGCTGACAGATATGCCCTTCTTTTTGGTTTACCTGAACCAGGTAACCAATAAGTAGATAATTATTCAGGTAATCTGACCATAAGGTCTGCGTACCTGAATCATAAACTTACTGCGTACTTTTATTACTATATCTCTTTATCCACTGAGGTAAGGGAGAGGTCTAGTCCTACCAGATCATCGCGCTTTTAAGTGTTGTGAGTTCGTTTCCGGTTAACTTCCGGACAGCTCAAACTCTCTGTTCGTCTTTTAGATCCGGCTGATAAACTCCGATTACCTCGACGAAAAACCGCGCCTATATCTCCTTTTAGTGTATTTTTTAACAAAAAATACACTATTGAGGACGACATCACTTTTCGAAAATCACCCAAACTCATCAAATGTCCACCGATCCTGACCCCCAGATCACGAAAAAGTGGTTTTCCAAAATTCACCTGCCCACGATATATATATATATATATATATATTTATATATATATATATATTTCTCCAAAATCGCGAAATTTCGATTTTAAAAACGCTCCTGTGGCTTTATCTTTTAAGATTAGTGAACGAAATTTTGGGTCCTTGTAAAATTTGGGAATGACGTTGGATTTTCGTTGAAAAACTTTCCAAAAGTCCCATCACTTCTACAGGGTGTCCCTTCAAAATTCCAGGTATCCGGTTTTTGTCATCTCATTTCAGGTCGCAGTTTTGAATCTAGGAGGCTGAAATTTTTGTGGGAGTAAGATATCTATAAAAACTGGTCTGGTATTGTACTTGAGCAAAATCTGTCGAGCCGTTTCAAAATGGCGGTCATTTTAATTTTTGAAAAATTTGCTAATATTTGAACCCCTGTATGAGCAAGATGGGAAAAAAACTTTGAAATCAAATTAACAGGATTTGAAGAAAATTATTGGAAATTTGAGTTAATGCAATAAAATTAGCATATTTTCCATTAATAAGCCAGTGTCGTGGGTAGGAAAAAGGGTGAAAATGTGTCAATTCTATAACCGTTTATGAGTCCATTTTTGAAGAAGTTGAACCGAAATTTTCCATTTTTTTTGCTTTAACATATAATTTGATATCTTAGCTTCAATTCTCCTCGATTAATGTAGCACTTTAAACGAAAAACAAAAAAGTTTTTCGCTTGTGCAAAATTAGCTTGCACTTATTAAATCGATGAAATGGTTCGCAATTTCTTTTTTATTTTTTTTCACATTCAATTATGAATGGTTCTGAAAATTAGAAGAGCAATCGCAACGACAATTAAATCACCTACATGCGGGTGAAAAAAGTATTCAAATTGATCTTTTAATAACTAAGATATGACTAGTTTAAAAAATAAAATGTGTAGGATGAAGTATTGGACGTACTACATATACCTACTCGATCATCGCTACAAATTTGAAAGGCCCCTTGACTGAGTTAGTTAGGCAAGGGTGTCCTTGCCTAAATAGTAAACTGTTGAAGCGGGTTCGAAACCACGAGAGGGCTATTCTTTTTTTTTTTTGGTAGGTAGGTGGTTTTCCGCTTTTCCCCCCCAAAAAATCGGATTATTTTTTCATTATATTCATTATAAAAAAAAAATAGGAAGAAAATATTTATTATTGAATCGCATAAAAATACACTATTTCTGCGATTGATGCGCAAGAAGGTTTTTTTTCTTGCCTGACCACTGCTTGTGATCACAGGTGTTGTTATAACGAGATCCCCGGGTTTCGTTACGTAGTCAATGGTGGATATGTAGCCTCTTCGCGGATTGACTGGTTTATCCTAGGTTCGCCTACGCCTTTCGGCAAACCTCGAATTATCTTTTAAACTTTTGTTAAACGTTGAAATAAACAGAATCTGTTTCGGGCTTCGCCTACCTGCTGGTCTATCTCTAGAAGCGACCAAGGTAATAAATTCATCCAACAAACGACGATTTGTACTGCACATACCTACGCACAATTTTTGACCAGGTCGTGGATGTCGTGTGCGCTGACAGCACACTTAGTACATACGACGAAAGCCTCCGAAATAAAATATTTGCATGCATTCGTTGTTTATAGAACAGAATTTATAAATATACAGGGTGCTTATTTTATCTGGAGACATTGAAATATATCAAAAACTAGGCATCGGATCAAAAAAAGTGGGTAATGAAAGTTGTTCATCTGTAAGGGTGACATCTAATGATACCAAACTCCACCAACCCATCTACATGTCCCTATCTTAACTTTTCATTTAGAACCCAATAGGGTAGTTTAAATTTTTATACAGGGTGATGAAAATTACCAGATTTTTAATCACCCTGTATAAAAATTTCATCCACACAATAGGATACATACGTGAAAAATGAGGATAGAGACATGTGAGCCGTTTTCCGACATCTTGAGCCGTTATCGGTGTGCACTGTTTTGAAATTAAAAAATTGCGATTTTCGTTTGTCTATAACTCAAAAATCACTCGTTACAAATTGGAATTATAAACAGCATTATTATTACATTTTTTCAGGCAATCTGAAAATGTAATAATATATAGGGATTTGATAGAAGAAAGTTGGTATTGAGCACTGTTAACACGACACACCCTGTATAAAAAGTTTTCATTGAAAAAAATGCGCAACCAAAAATACTAATCGACGTGTCCGAGCGTTTTTTCGCACCCATCTCCATTGATTTATTATCGAATTTATTCCATTTGGCTTTGCCACACTGTATATTTGAATGTCTTCAGATAAAATGAGCACCCTGTATAAGCAAAAATATTAAGTATATTAAAAAGCCGAAGTATACTCAAAAGTCACAACAAACCGTAGGTAGGTAGGTCTTAATGAGTATAAAGACAAATCAATAGCCTGTCGTATTGGAGTCGGGTTTTAACCCATCGTCCTGACAGTTGTCAAGTCTGGAGCGCCCGAGAACCCAAATAAAGAGTTTCAGACTCAGGCAGCAACACACATCCAACCAGACTACCAAAATCACACTGGAGTTTTGTCTGGCTGGGAGCCTGTTGTTTCTCTTGATAGATGTCGCTCTGTCTCGAGGTCACTGGTAACCGGCTGAATGAGATTCCATATAGGGTTTTCGATTCATGCAGCGATTCATATCCTTCCGGACTCTCCAATATAGTACGCTGACGAGGTCTAATGAGACCGAAACGGCCGTCCGTGCTTTTGGTAGTCTGGTTGGATGTGTGTTGCTGCCTGAGTCGAGAAACTCTTTATTTGGGTTTTCGGGCGCTCCAGACTTGACAACTGTCAGGACGATGGGTTAAAACCCGACTCCAATACGACAGGCTATTGATTTGCTTTATACTCATTAAGACCTACCTACCTACGGTTTGTTGTGAAAAATATTAAGGTCTTCAAGCTCAAGCCAATATCATGAAACGGTAGGTACCTTCCCAAGCTTTGATAAAGGCAAAGGAGATGCTCAAAGTGTTTTGGCATAATAGAGAAAGTTAAAACAGTTTTGATGGTTCCAATAGAGTAGGAACGAAACACGGTATACTATACACTTTTTGTTAGGAACCAGATACAAGAATGCAAAGAGAAATTCCTTAATTTCGAAGATGGGTCTCTCTCTCTATAAGGTATATAAGAACAAAAAAAACTAATAATACCTTCTGTGGAAAACAATCAAATACTTTGTGACGGTACAGAATGCAGCCCCTTATTTTAAAGTAAATAAAACACACACACACACAATTCCGTAGGAGTGGAGCATATTGAAGAAAGAAATGATCGTGACATAGACGGAAGTAATATAAATAAAACAGGGGATGGGATTTGTGATGACGAAAATTTCATCAAAAGGAAACTGGGCTGTTTACCCCGGGGTGATCACGCATAACCGACGTGAGCTCAGCGTGTAAGCGGGGACTTCCCGCAAGCACAGCCTGAGAGGATGGGAGTAGTAGCAGCAGGACCAGTAGACTAGCACGGCAGCTCTGACTCGGACCCTGTCAGGCATCGATATAGATCATTTTTGCGTTCTTTATTAATAAAGAATTAATTTCAATTTGTTCAACATTTCCTTGTAATAATACCAACTTATTTAATAAGTCTTTAATTTCCGTAATTACAAATTACATGTGGAGCGCAGTGGAAATATAGTGCCCAGTGCATAGGTACTTCTTACCTAACCACCTATAAGTATACTACAGAGCCGTGATCCCTTCATCGAGGACCAAGCGACGGAGATGAATGGATACCGCCTGACAGCCCTGGAGTGGCCGGGATCTCTTCTAGTCCTCGCCGTCACGAGAATAGCGGTAACTACTACAGAAGGATGACCCCGTGAGTCGTATTTAATTATACCCTTTGGTCGAAATTTGAGTTACTTTATTTTCTGTGGCAATTATTAGATGATTATTCAATAATGATTGTGGGGATAATGATTTATTATGACTAGCTCTTTTGAAAAAGACTCTTATTGAGTTATAAAAAAAAATCAACTCTCTCAGTTCCCATGGGTTACATGAGACCCTCAAATAAAACGAAACCCTTTTCAAATTGGAACAGCACCTACATCCCGGTTACCTTCCGACAATCTGAAGTGGATGGGCCCAGGTCAATTCACCCTGAATAGACGAGTGCATGATAAGGCCAAGCTTGCATGTGTGTGCGTTCCATTGTCCCATTCTTCATTCAATTTTCATGCACTTGACACCCGTCTTTCCTTTCATGTATCTCGAAGAAAAAGATACATAAATTCAGTGAATATTCATACAACTTGATTTGTGATAGATACTTAATTGTTACTCAAAACTGAATATATCGAGCTATGTGAAAAATCTCGTGTTTTATTGTAGTAGTAAAAGGTCCCCCAACCAAACCCATCGATCACGAACCAGAACCAGGTAAAGAACTCTACCACGTAAGTACACAAGGACGTAGGAGCGTTTCTTATCCTGACGGTAAGGTAGAAAACGTCTCAACTTTAACTTCTTTTATTTTTTATTTTACCTACCTGTTGATTCAGGAACTGTAACTGGAAGTTCCACGACGTCTGTAAAGTTTATTGACTCGAAATAGACTTTATGAAAGTTGTAAAGAGGGATGGAAGTTTCGTCACTCCCCTTATTAATTACGAATCAAGCTTTAGATCGGAGCCAAGAGTTATGTCGTTAATAAAAGAGTAATGGTAGATAGATAACAAGACAGATAGCAAACCAGATAAATACGTGGCAGGTCGATTGGCAGCCTGCTGGGATTATATTTTCTTTTTTTTTTTAATAAAAGAGGAAACATCGGTCTTAATGTAGGTAAAGTATGTAAAAAAAGTAGGTAAAACTATGTAGGTAAGTCGCTCCACTCTGGTAATTTGGCTTCGAGTATCAGCTTCATCAGACGAATTTCAGCTTAGACTATATTAATAAATATGGACCAAGACATAAACACTGAAAAAGTGTTCCGACATCCCTCTCTCTCCAAACAAGACTGTTCAAAACAATGAATGCCAGATCAATAATGAAACTGGCACTTACAATGAAAGAGCGCAACCTGTCCAGTGTCATTGGTGGGCAATAAACATCGATGGATCCCTTATATCCGTTTTACTTTGCTACATCTGGCAACATGAATGTTTACATCCTGTCAGACCGTTTGTTTACATTATACCATAATAAGAGTTCGTGTTTTTCAAACAGTTGTAAGTTCCTTGTTATTTATATTTTCAGCTCTAGCTTTCACTCGTTTTAAGCTTTAATAATTAATTTTTCAATTAAGTTAAAAAAAAGTGGCGAAAACGTGTTCTGTTTTTGAGAAAACTTCGAAAGAAGGTAAGTCTATCAGTTTCCTACGTAAGCAACGCAAAGCCGTCAATCAAAACAAAGCATACATGGTCATGGGCGTAGCGTAGTGTAAGTGTTTTATCTTTTAATTTCTGAAAACAATAATTATTGTTTGACGGTTTTTTTTTCATTTTCGAAAGCATACTGAATACCTACTGAATACTTTGAAAAATGCAACTTGAAAAAATTATTTCATTTAAATAAATAAAAAATACTGACTTTTTGAAAGTATATTACCTATTATTATTGTCAACCTCTAATTTAAGATAATCAGAATATGAAGAGAGGGAATAATATTCAAACAATATCATCAAAGAATATGAAATAGAAGACTTTGACCCGCGCGGTTGCACGAACGTTAAAAAAATTTCAGATTATTACGAATTTTAAGGTGCAAATTTTTAAAATGTGGTGAACTTTTTCCATGATCTTTCATTTTTTATCGGCAATTAATTCTTCTAAAATTGAGACGAATTCACTCCCAGCAATATCAGAACAAAACTTTAGTAATACAGGGCATTTTAAAATTAGTGATTAGGTATCTGACATATTTTCAATTAGGTTCGTTTAATTTATTTTTAGAATAAAATCAACTAAATATGTAAGAAATTGAAAAAATATTTTAGGTACCTACTGATGTATATTGCTTTCCGACTTTCCTATCGATTTTTTATTTGCTAAATTGTTATTACCTTTTTGTACCTTTTATATTTTGTATAGGTGGGTATAAGTATATATTTTCTTAATTTAATATCTATTAGTATTCTCATAATTTATGTTTTTTGTAACAAAAACTGCAAATAAAATAATAATATTATGAATATTATGATCATTATTATAATTTATGTAATTATTACATTTCCTATAACTGAACTCGAGCGCGCCACTGCCGTTGCGTTCTGTTTGTTTACGTTTTACGTCGTTCCCCTTACCCCGCCAGAAACAGCATATGAGTGCGAGAGAGAATATCAACAAACCAAAACTGACTTCAAGCTAAGATAGGGAAGGCGCGGTCCATATTTATTAATATAGTCTAAGAATTTCAGCCACATACAAATTTTTTTAATATACATAAATAAATAGTTTTATAGACGAGCACAACACCCAAGGCTGAGTGGGACCTGAACCCACGGGGTGATAGCGCCAAATTCTCTTCCAACCAGCCGAGTTATCGACAGCTCTAAATATTTTTTTTTAGTTTTATTTCTTTTTTTTTAATTTTCATTACTAATAAGTTTCTGAGCTGGTTTATTTACTGATATGATCACGTTTGATCTACGACCACAATTAGTTTTGGTTGTCACTTATGGTTTACCTTTCTTAAAAAGGAGAATCTTGCTGTAAGGATGTAAGTAAGTGGGATTGGCGGGGAAGGTCTTAAAGGCCTAGTCACTTGGGACGCAAAACCCATTGCCTCAATGGACCTTTACCTTTAATTTCCAAAGGAAATGTTTAGGAAAGAGTAAAATGTAAAAATGTGGTCGTGAAATAAAACGTAATTAGGGTCACGCGTGACTCTGAACAGGACAAAGTTGATGTCGTGTGTAAAATTACCCGTATCCTTTCAATATGGTTACTGTTAGAATTTATAGGTAACATAAAATACTTCAAATAATTAAAATTTAATTTGCCAATTTTTAATATAATAAATAGTTCAAGGGGTAAAATAGGAAATAACATTAACATGAACCAACAAAACGTAGGCAATTAATATTCGTATTCTCTAAATAATGGTTCTAAGTGCTGACGTTATCGTTAAATTGAAGAAGTATGACCAGATATGTTGTGACAGCTCCAGCGATCTGAAAAAATAATTCAGCTAGAATTTATAGAATGATCATTATTAATATCTAACATTGTGCCAGAAAAAAGCGTAATGGTCCTAGAGCTGGTGTCAAAACAGTACAAGAATTTTCGAGAGGCTGAAACTTTCAAATCGGCCAGAACACACTCAGTCAGCAGCCAATAGAAGCCTGGAATACTCGCGCGCGCTTCTTTGTCGTTAGATTACAATGTGTATCGGGGTTGTTTTTCTAAATGTCACCCCTTTGATTTAACAGAATTTATTCTGCTTAAAAGCACCACCCTGTATAATATCATAGCTAACATTTTCTAAGACATTCTGAATTATTATTATTTTCAAACATATTTTATTACCCATTGATTTTTTTTTAATTATTGATAGTGTGTTGGCGGTTGGTAATAAAGTTTTCTATAGAGTATCCTAATTTGAGATTTAAAATAATTATTTACCCCTGTAATGAGAGATCTGTTGATGCTGAACAAACCACAAGAAGTGAATTCGATTCTACAAAAATTGAGCTGCATCGCAAAAACTTCCAACTGTAAAATAAAAAATTTGCTGAATTAAAAAAAAAAAAAAGAAATCTCTGAAAATTTACCTGTTGTTTGTCTTCTTCTTTCTTACATTTTCTCAACGAATTGCAAACCAGAAACGTTGTCTTCTGATTCTGCGAAAGAAATTATATTATTAACATTTATTATTATTTAATAATAATTAGAGGAGAAATTTCAAACCTCTGTTAGACACGCATGGCATGGCTCTACAATAAGTAAGAGCCGAAAAACGTGAATGATTATCCAGGATAATTGCAAGCTTGAAAAAACGTGGTTATCATTCTGGCTCAAGCCTCTTAGGAAAAAGTACGGCGTAACTATTAAATGTAATAAGCAGCTAGTTACTATTAACTAAAAAATAAAATCTCTTTAATAATTAATTTAATGAATTTAGAGAAAACTTACCAACAAACTGAGACCATAGCAAGAATTAACACAGAGAACTGATTTTCCTATTAGTTCGTGGATGGTAGCCAACTTTTTGATTTCAGCTGCAGGGTTCAAAATTATATCTAAAAATAATTTAATTATAGACCTGACCGTGCATTAGAAATTATGGAGAACTAAGAACCCGTAACAATTTTAAATTTTGTCCTCTAAAAAATAACTTGAAACGTAAAAACTTAGAGAAATTATGAAGCAATAAGTTTTACAAAAGATATTTTTCTTCAGAAAAGTAATTTCTGGCGGTTTTGCCGTGGTGGATATCATCAGCGGTTACGTCGTGAGCATCTCAACGATGCATACTCCAAATCGTATCCTCCAAAAAAACACCAGGTTATCAAATCTTCCAGTGTTCCTCATCGACAAACAGTTGATCATGGATAAAGAAACGAGAGGACATCTAGACGTTGCGGACTACCCAAAATACACAAATCTGATGTGCCTCTTAGCGCCATTGCTAATGCCATTGGTTCATCGATATATTCTTCAGCTTGCTGACCAACCTGCTACACCCACATGTCGATCTACAGGATTGCACAAAAGATTTGACTAACTTTTTTGAAAAAAATGATATCATCATTCTTTGTCGGTTCTCTTCTTGAATATGATAATATGAATACATCCAGCGCTTCTTCGCTTCAATAATATGCTGACCTCTATGAAGAACTGGATAGAGTTGCTATATAAAAGCCCTCTGTGCTCCGTTGTTGTCACTTCGGCAGGGAATCCTTTGAAGGCGTAGATGAAATCAACAATTCGCGGTGTGGAAATTTAACAAAAAGAAAACAGAAAACTACCATTTCTTGCTGTTCTAGATAATAGAAATGCAAATTGCGTCTTGATACACAGAGTCTACCGAAAACCAACATATACAAATCGGTATTCACACAAAAACTCCAATCATCATCCAGGTCAATACCGGGCCCTAATAAAACCCCTAGTTGGATCACGCATTTAGCAGACCCAACACCTCCAAGAAGAGCCCTCCCGCCTAGACATGGTCTGCATCCAAATGACTGCATCTATTAAGAAGTCAGAAAAGCATTACGAACCAGGACACATCAACATTTATGTCCTATAATAGTACCCATAGAACAATCACCAAGAGTTTTGGAAGTTTCTCCCCTACCTGCCTTACCGATACAATTGATGGATTCCTGATTCCTGCAGTGCCACGACGTCAAAATCATTTTAAAACATACTAAACAAAAAATTGAAGCAAATTTTCTGCGTTATGTTTTTTCCATTCTATACAGGGTGTTATGTACTTGAATGTCAATATTTAAGGGGGTAATTTTCGGTCCATATACAGGTACTACGCATCAAGAGGCATTTTTTCATGTACCATATTTCGTTTTATTTCCACTAGTGATGATCGTGCAGAATTTTACCTGCATATTTTAATATTTTTTTATTGTCATTTTAACGACAATCTTGGGACCATGTAGAGAAACAGATGTTATATTTTTTAGGCGAAAACCGTGTGCATAGGACTGATAAAAAACAAGTAGGTAATCAAATTTGCTTGGAAATAAATGGGGATTCCAAAAATGATTTCTATATTTTGTAACGGAATTTTCTGTTAGGTCGTGGTGATTTCCCAGGGATGGATGTCTGCCCCTTTGTACCCGCGACAAGTCAATTAAAAATTACAAATCTTTATTTACAAGTATTCTATTTACACATATCTATATTTGTCTTGATAATACTGATAACCACTGTATCCTATGGGCCGGTTCTCGTCCTCCACAATCGATCCGATTGGCCGTAGATAGCCTCGTCGAGGCGTGTGTTAAGCCTATTGGCTGTGATGCGCCGCCGCCGTCAATCAATTCACGGCCGACTTTATACCAGTGATCTGCTCGCCGTCGCGCCATGCGTGTCGATCATCGCAGTCTCCGGAATACGCGCCGGGAAGATATCCGGGAGGGTATTCTCCGACGGCGGGGCTACCTGAAACAAAGTCCGTTCCCGATGCCTCAATATGACCTTGGGACGGCTGTTACTGAATCCGGCCTTCAATACAGGCCGGATAGGGACTGAAGGGATCAGCCGGTACTTTAGTGCAGCGCCGACTGATTCCCTATACTGAATCGGTTGCCGTCCAGAGCTCACTCCACTCTGGTCGGCCTGCCGATGCCCGGTTACAGCTAGGTTCGACTCATTTCATCGACCTACTGTAGCCGGCTATGTAAATGGGACAGGGTACACTCAATACATGCCCCCGGTGATCTCCGAGCTCAATTCACAGGGAGAGAGAGTTGTTCTCGAGTCAGTACCTCGGATCCTCTGGTCAGTCCTTCAGTTGGCTCTCTTTATATAGCCGGTGCTGGTGGAGATAACCTGCTAATCACTGTCGTAAAAACTGTATCACTCCTGATAAACTCCTCTAATAATGAAATAAATAATAATTACCAACGAAAGCCTTGGATTTCGTTACAATTTGAACAGAAATCAGTGGAGTACCATCAATGTCTGCTAAAATATGCCGGTAAAATTCTGCACGATCGTGCACCATCGTCACTAATGGAAATAAAATGAAACGTGGTACATGAAAAAATGCCCCTTGATGCGAAATTTCATTAAAATATCCAGCGCGGTATTACAGATATCACGAAAAAATGATTTATTTCAATAAAATTTTACCACCCCTGTATCTCAAAAAATTTTTAGACTTTTAGGACATACGTTCTTATGAAGTTTTCTTCTTAAAATGGACCCAGAAATTACCCCCTTAAATATTGACATTCAATTAGAAAACACCCTGTATACAGTGGGACGACCAAACGTATAGAGTCTGTACCTGCGTGACCGAACACAATAGGAACCGCGCCTTGGTCAAACGACAAGTCAGCTATGGAGGAGGAGCAAACTACGCTACAAGATGACCACGCTTTATGTTCCCAAAATACTGAATCTGAAGAATACTGAAGTATTTGAATCAGCAATCGATGACATAATCGAAGAGACCCACCGTTGCCAGAGCGCAAAAAACTCTAGTGAAGATGGTTACCGCCATGGGCGCATCAGTCCAGTCTATAAATAGGAGGGCTCTTCATTTGTTCGACCAATTGTCCGTGAACCAGAAGAAACGATTCACTTGCGCACACGTAGCCGCTGATAATGTCTCCTGGCCCTGGCAATTGTAGACACAAGGTTCCGTGTAAATAATATGCACGAACCAAGTCAAAACTCCCGTAATCAAGAAAGTGTCATTTCAGTAGAAACCTACACACATCTTTATATACTCTTACCATTAAACATTTGTTGCTTTCCATTAGACTTCTTGACTACATTCGTTAACTTCGTTTCTTGCACGAAATTGTTCAATAGGGATATTCCGAAGTCTTCCTGCGCTCCGTTAGAATGCAATCTTTGTAACCTTTCATTCAATATTTTATATCGTCTCCAAATGCATAGTAAGAGTTGAGCGTAAAACAATTCTTGAATTATGGCAATGATGTAGAGACCATAAAATGAACCATAATTTATAATGAAGTGGTTGTTTTCTGTTGATGATCTATTCCATATTGTAATATCAAAACTTATAATGTAAATATAAATTGTAATGATGATACATAGAAGACCGATGCCTTTTCTCATATCTTCTTTAATTTTAGGGAGAGATATGATTAAATCAATCTGAAAAATATCTTTTATAGACATACACATTTTATTTAGTAAACATCGTACAAAAATTTACGAAAATAAAAATTAAGAGTATATTGAGAAGTCAGCAGCCCTGAATGTCATTCTGGAGCTGCCACTGCTGCCCATTTGGATAAAAGGGGAGGCTGTGTCGGCCTACGTAAGAATGCGAGACTCGGGAACATGGAAAGGCGGAGGATACAAAGGACATATAGTTTGATAGATAGCCAAGGTTGCTGACAATGGAGATTCCAATCTCGAACCTTATGGCTACCTCAAAAAACAGGGAACAACATAAAAAATAGGAAATACACCCTGCAAATTTCTGAAAAGAAAAAGTGGAAAAAAAAAAGGTAGCCTTTGAACCGGGAGGACTAGTTTGTTTCACAGACGGCTCCAGGAACAAAAATGGCTACATAGGAGCAGGGCTCTACCTGGCTGGACGGAAACTGGAAAGATCCTTTCCCCTTTGGTCTACCACAACCGTCTTCCAGGCGGAGGTTTATGCTATCCTACAAGCAGCAAGATTGGAGCAAATAATAGAAGCCAAAGAAGGGACGGTATACATATGCACAGATAACCAGGCCGCCGCTAAAGCGCTGGGATCATACGGAACCAGCTCCCCACTGGTCCATGAGTGTGCCGAGGCGCTGAATAGCCTAGCGGACAGAAAATCGGTGCATATCGTATGGATTGTCGCACACTCAGGCGTACCTGGCAACGAGCTATCAGACCACTACGCGAAGCTCGGAACCAGGGAAACCTTTTGTGAACCAGAGCCTGTACTTGGTCTGACCAAAAATCTTCTTAAAGAAGTTATAAAACAATGGACTCGTAAGGGTCTAGAGAATCACTGGGAAATAGCATCAGGCTGCAGACAGGCCAGGCCGTTTCTGGCTGGTCCAATCGGCAACCGATGGACCAGCATGTACAAAAAGAACCGGAAAGAACTTAGACTACTAGTCGGGGAGCTTACCGGTCACAGCAGTCTGAACAGACATCTACATGCAAGTTATGGGGGTTCCTCGGGACCCGGTCTGCCCTAAATGCGAAATGTATGACGAGAACTCCTACCATTACATAGGCGTATGCGAAGTATACAGCAGCCTCAGGCTCAACATTTTTGTTGATCCTTCTAACGCACCCTTCCTTTTGGCTGTCCTAATTCAACGAAATCACCCCAGCAACACAGTCACAGGCTATGGCAGTCATGTTGTGGGATATAGACTCTAAAATTATTCTAGATTTAATAACTAGAATAAAATGTAGGTCGTTACGATATTCTTCCCAGACCATAAAAGTATTTATTGTAATCAACAGCAACATGGGATATAGCTCTCGCAGTTCATGCAGGCATCCTGATCTGACATGGAATAAACCCATTCCCCTTGAACTTTACGGCTAGTACGAAAATAAACTCCATCGATCATATCTTCTGCTATTAAAAGCCATTTGAATGTGTAAAAATTTACACCATTAACACCAGAATACATATACAGTATTATCCTAAATAAGTGCGGAAAACTTTAGAAGGGGATTCCTTGAGTCATTCAAAATTTTAAATTTTGATTTAAAGAAAATGAACTGACCTGACCAATGAAGTTTCAACATTGAAGATAAATAAATAAAATAAAACAAAATACCCTTGTGTCCTTTTTTTGTTTAGTTTACATTGAGTTGGGTAAATGTATTTTGACTTTTGAACTTTTGTGCTATTTTGGAAATTTGTTTGATACTGTAAATATAGACACTCGTTTTAATGATGCTTACCAAATTTGACAGCTGATAAAGTAAACTTCATCAAGGTTGTTTTTGGAACTTATTTTGAATTTATTACAATATCGCTCAAGCATAAATTAATTCGTTTCTTCTAAGAGAAAAAAACAAAGGAATAAGAAAAAATTGACCAAATTACTTATCAGCAATGAATTTTAAATTGTGTTTGTATATTGAGTATTACTTCAAGATATTTAAGAAATCCTTATTTTAATAATCAGTTTTGGACCATTAAAATGGTGATGAAGCTTTTTAAACAAATTTGAAAATTGCTATTGTGATGTCAATGGCCGCCTCCTTTTGGGTAGGTAAGTGGAGATCTTATTTTATTTGAAGATAAGCCACTGAGTAAGAGTAAGGGTAGGGAGAACCGCAGAAGGGGTAAGGGAAACGGCTTCAAAATTGGGGGCAAATAAAACTTTAAACAACCCCAAAATCTCCATCACTGGGGTATTAAAAAAATTCAGTAAGCATTAAAAAGCGGCTAATATCAATGGTAAGATGTCTACAAAAGGTGAGTTCTGTATCTAACTATGAAAAAATGTTTCTATCATACCCTGTATCTCAAAAATTATGCATTTGCAGACTCACGTCAATAATAACTCTGTAACGTACATTTTGTACGTACTGGCTAAATGCCAGCGACCCGGAGACAACCGCGGTGCGCGCGTCGCATAAGTGAGTGATGGTTGCTTTTAGTGCGGTGCAAACACGGCCGGCTGGAGGCCTCGAGTTTCGTCGACCTCGACTGTCGAGTTCCAATCCGGTACGCCGATACCTGAGATCTCACCTTTCCTTCTCTCCTGAAAATTCGCTTGAAGAAGGTTCACGCAAAACACCTGTCGCGAATAATTCACCTAATGGCGTCGTGAATTTATTGTTCAAATATTGGAAACATCACCCACGTTTTTGGCTTGGCGAGTGTCGTAAAATGGTTTCTTTAATTGTGCTGGAATTATACAGATCATATTTTCTTAATACAGTATGCTATTTTTAATTACAGCTTTTAAATCCGATCGAGTTTCGCTCCGCATGTAAAATTTCGTCGATCACATTTTGATCTCATTTTGTCTTGAGGACGGGACATAATTGTATGTACCCTTGGCAAGCAGACTCGACCGGACCGTTCATTAATACAAGAGTGTCTCTAATACCTATGAAATTGCAGTTTTTTCCCGGAATCAACTTTTTCCCGGAATCAACTTTTTCCCGGAATCAACTTTTTCCTGGAAGCAACTTTTTCTTACGGACGCAAGTTTTCCTGGAAGCAAGTTCTTCACTTCAAGCAAGAATGCAGCACATTGGTTGTGCCTGAGATCAAGTTTCTCACCAGCTAAGCTTGTTCCTCGTACCGGAGGGCACCTGATCCATTGGCACATACTTGTATTACTGCAGGAGCGGCCAAATTTACCACTGTAGCAGCCCACCTGCCGGCCGCCGAACCTGTGCCATCCATACCCCCGGCTGAAAACTTTCACCCTAGCACCGGAGACCCTACGAAGCTAAGTGCCTTTGCAGATCCATTTTTACCCGATCAGTTCATTCGGCTAAACTACACGCTCTTGTTTCTTTATTGTTGTTAACCGTGCTCAAGATTCTGTGATCATTACTGTGATTTTTTAAATAAAGAGTACCTGTTGTTCTGCTGACCCGCCTGTTATTGTTGACCCTCTTAGACTGACAGCTCAATCCACGACCCTTGTTGTCTTTTACTGTCTCATGCTCTCAACGACTATTTTTCCCCTCTAAGGGTAAAATAGTTCGTTTCAACTATTTTTCTTAGAATGGGCCAAGGAATCACCCCCTAATTTCCCGCACTTATTTAGGATAACCCTGTTTAAAAACAATAAAACCAATAATTTTACCATGATCCAAAACTGTTGAAACAAGCATTCAGAATCAATGTAGAGATAAGCACCCCGTTACAGATCTAAATGAAAAACACGAAAAAGTATCTGTAATGTTTTTACTCACACCTTGGTCCTAGTTAACCTACCTGATTAAAAAAATCAATTGCCTTGCAAAATTCCATAAAAGTGAACGGCACTAAGAATACCGAAGTTGAGACAGTCAGAGCTACAATGCTTATGTCACACACTGTGATATATCTTCCTTTATAGTCCTTCATGCGAATTGAATCATCTCCTTTCTTCATATCATTAATCATTCCAAATATGGTTAAGGAAACTATAAAACAAGAAAATAGAAAATATCTACAGTCACAGTCAAGTTGACAAATGCTTTAGGTACAATAATAACACCTACCTAATGAAACGGCTAAGACGTAACTGTAGAGGCAATATTTGAAAGACCAACGAATTAGCACTCGGTTTCCTTCTTGTTTATGCACAAACGGACACAATCCGACAATCCTACTAGCAAAAAGGATTGGAAAAATGACCCGAAACAGATCATTCATTACGTAGATCCCCGTGTTCCGATCCATCGTTTTCTACATTTCTTGTTGAAATAAACACTTTGCTATTGTAATGGGAATTAATATCTTTTAGTGCAGTAAACATACTTCTGTTCGTGTTTAACAGCTTTGACTTTATCAATAAGCTTATGGCAATAATTATATTTTTGTAAGGCGTTAGGTGTGATGTTAAATTATTGATGGTTTGATTTTTATCAAGCAGGTACCGCCGCTTGTGATTTTTCTATTTACAAGCTTGTCAAAAGCTGTTTGTGTCCAGATAAAGGTTAAAAATATTACGGATAAATATTTGATGAAGTCGGCGGAACTATAATCCCATAATGCAGAGGGTGTCTATACCAGATTAAATTGTTGTCGTGTTAACTGTGAAGTCACAAAATGCTGCATAGAAATCAATACGTGGGTAAATGTTCATTATGTTTGTAATGCTTGACTGTGTATGTACAGTACATGATTTGTTGTCTTTTAATAGAAAATATACACGTAACTTGGGGTAGGTACCTGCATAATTAATGTTAAGAAAAACTGTCGGTAAAAATTGGCATTTATAAATTACCACGTATTTATCCAATTAAGTAGTAACAAACTAAGGAGTCTACAACAGAGTAGTTGGCGTATCAAACATTATTTTTAGCGCATGACACATTTGTATCTCTCCTTTTCGATAATATAGTGTGTAACGGATATTTTAATTTGAATAATTCGTACGTGGATCGGTCCCCAAGTAACCCGTTACTAAGATATTTAAAAATAATTTTTTATTTACAAAATAATTATATACAATGAACCAATTAATATTATCAAGGGCGATGGCGGTTTTAGGCATATAGCTCCTTCCACTGGATGGGCAGGCCGTAATAATTCGAACTCTGTTGGTTTCCGGAACTGACTAGCCAAGCAGCGCTTGGCGATAAGGAGCGGGTCGCCGCCAGCCGCTGTTGTATCTTCAGTAACCCTCGACACCTCGCTGGTACGCGTCACCTGTTTTACTATACCAGAACACGCGATGATTCTTGCGGGCCTCGAATCTCGTCCGTCTGGAGAACGGGAGGTAGCAGGCCCCGTGGGCTCTCCATACAAGCCGCACAGACGAGACCTGCTATAATTAATCCATGTCAGAGTAAGACGTGAACCTGACAAACTGAAAATAAAGGAAAATTAATTACTGGTTCTCCGCTCAGAGCTCATTACACTCTGGGCGAGAGTTATGGGACAAGGATAGGCCGACTCAATGCATCGGCCTTTCTCCCTCGGTGCACTCAGTACATGCACATCGGTCTCCGGTCCTGTCCTGTCTCTCTGGAGGCTCACTACACCCACCAGAGAAATGAAACGCGTGCTGGTCAGTATCCAGCTCGCGTCTCGCCTGTTTACCCGGTCGGTGTACTCAGTACATCCACCGTGGGGTGCCAGCTCCTGCAGGCTCAGTATACCTGGCAGGAGTAGAATGCTTGATGGTCAATACCCAAACAAGCACTGTCCGTTCTTCGGAGGTCCTCTGCTTTTATAGCCGGTGGCGGAGTGATAAGACCGCTATCGCCACCGCAAAAATCCTGTCTTCCTGCTTCGAACTGATTAAAAATCAATAACTAATTAGAATAATTATAAACGAAAGCCTCGCATTTCGTTACAATAGCAAGCAGAATCAAGCTAGCTGCATCTCGGTCTCTGGCACCACTGCGCACTTCGCTTAATTGCAAACCAACAGATTCGTTCTTGGAGCGAGCGGTACCTTAGCATTCAGACGATTAAGTGATTGAGTCGCTTCTCTTGAACCGAACATCTGGTTCTTCAAGTGGTGGACCGGATCCCCTGTCGCCCGGTGCAATTTCACCCGGTGCAAAAACGCCCGGTGCATCGTCTAAAAGTCTCTGAGTTATTTGCTCAAGTTTCAGGGCTTGTCCGATGTCTCCGGATGAACATAAAAAATTATGATAGATTCCACGGGGAAGAAGTTTTCTGGAGGTAAAATACCTTCCGTGTCGGATTTCCAGACACACTTCGAGGGATCCTTCAACATGAGAAACTAAAAAAAAAAAGAAAAAAGAATTGGCACACCATCATCCAGTCACAGACATCACGGGGATGCACCCTAATATTTACTCCGTCCACCAACACTTTTAAAGCAATTCCTAAAGCTCACACATTTTAGCCCTTATTTACAATGGCATACCTTGAGCCTTTAACACCATGCAACGATCCACTTTGACCCGGTTATGAGCCACAAGTACGTTCCCGCTGCAAAAAGGGTTTATGCATATTATAAATGCGTAAGGAAGAACCCTTGCTACAACCGCGAGGAACGACTTGAATTACCTCAACATGATATAATATAGCTCAAAGTCTGGAATAAAAGAACAACCAGAAATAATTTTCGAACCAGTAGGACTAATCTGCCTTACAGACTGTATGGTTACATGGGTACGAGACTTCGCTTAGCAAAGCGGGAACCGGGGAGATCCTTCTCCTTGGGACCGACCACAACTGTCTCCCAAGAGATGATTTACGAGATTCTGCAGGCAGCTAGAATGGGAAAAAACTCTAGGCTCACACAGGATTAGCTCCCAGTTGATCCAAGAATGTGCCCAGGCGCTGAATAGGCTGATTGACAAGAAGTCGGTGCATACCATATGATTCTACTTGGGTAGTGGCGCTCAAGGTTTGATCGAAGGTCTTCTAAAAGAGGGTAATTAGGAATGGACCCAAAAAAGTCTAGAGAATTATTGGGAGGCTACAATAGGTTGCAGACAGGTCAGATGGTTCCTATCCGGTTCGGACAGAAATAGGCTGGCCCTGATTATCTCACTGAACCGGAAAGAGTTTAGACTGCTAGTCCGGGTGCTCATCGGTCATTACAGTCTAAACAGGCACTTACAATTTATGGGGGTGTGGGGGAATCCCAAATGTGGAACAGACGACGGGGACTCCAATCACTACACAGGCGTATGCGAGATATACAGTGGGCTCAGGCTCAACATGTTTGTGTCAGAGCCATTACAAGAAGAAGAAATGGGGCTCCTCTCATGTATAGACCTTTTATCTTTTATTAAGAAGTTAGGAAGGTATGAGGAGGAGTATCTCCGTTGTAATACAGGTGTCCTTATGGCCCACAATAGAAATTAGTTGAACATCATGTTACTAATACTTCGGATCACTTCCTCACAATCCGATAGATTCGCCCATCAAACCATCGAACCACATAATTATATTGACTTCTTCGTCTAATGAAACGTCGACACCGCAATCTGCTTCTGTGGGCCTCGAATGGTTTGGTTCTATGGATCTGTAAACTGGGATGTATATTCTTTGAAACATACCCTTAGAATGACGTTGGCTTCCGAACCTCTGATACAGGCTAATCTGCGATATCCATCGAAGACGTTATTTTCTCGGTATGAAGACTTACATCCTTCACTCACAGAAACGAGCTCGTTCAAAAAAAAACTTGGATCGCTAAAAACTGCATACGTGCAGTCGGAACCAAGAACACAACCTATCGCGCTTGCCTTAATCATCCCAGCATTCATCGATCAGGCCAAATATTGCTTTATCAGACGAAAATCGTACAAACTAGCTTCCTTTCAAAGGTAGCTCAGCTTTTTTGTTCCTAGCAAAGGCAGCAATAGTCAGAATTTGCGACAAGCTCCCTCTCACCTTTATCTTTTGCTGACGGCAGCATTTCCCTTCCATGAAACAACATTCAAATCAATGCCCCGAAAACACAGGCGTTTCTCGAAAGGCAAGCGTTATCTGAATCCGCTGTCACTCTGTCTCCTTCAAGACTACTCGAATTTTATTAACAAGAAACCTTCCTCGTCGTTGCCTTGAAATCGAGTTAAGTCTGGAACACATAGGTATACCAGTACTACACTGCGGTCGTGTGTCGGCCGTCATTCGGTGAATGATCGTAACAGCCGACCCTCGGCCTGACAGACGACCACATCACGGTGCGTTAATGTGTGTCCCAACATTTTGTAACACTTACTTTGACGCCTCCAGCAACCTTTGAAGTCCCCCCGCAATTAGTGTATTTTTTAACAAAAAATACACTATTGAGGACGACATCACTTTTCGAAAATCACCCAAACTCATCAAATGTCCATCGATCATGACCCCCAGATCACGAAAAAGTAGTTTTCCAAAATTCACCTGCCCACGATATATATATATATATATTTATATATATATATATATTATCTATGAGCCCTAGAACCCAAACAAACGTCTTCTTTTTACTATATGTACTTGGCTCGAATAACGCTCCACTTTGTTATTATATTTATATATATATATATTTATATATTTATATACAGGGTAAGTCATTGATATGGTAAAGCTCGATTGCACCTACACCATTAAAGATATCGAAATGAACCAAAAAGTGCTGTAAATGGGAGTGTAAAGTGCAGTTTGTAAAATTATTTTCAGATACACAGGATGGCCCAATATCGCTGTACGCCATACAACTTTGTTATTTTAAATAGGACACCCTCTATATTATTACATCTTCAGATTATTTGAGAAAAGTAAAAAAGAATGGTTTGTAAAGTTGAAGTTTGTAATGAGCGATTTATGAGTTATAAACAAATGAAAATCGCGATTTTCCATTTTCAAAGCTGCTTATATTGAAAACGGCTCGAGATATGGAAAAACGGTTTACATGTCCCTATCTTAACTTTTCAAGCGGTATCCTATTGGATGGATGAAATTTTTATACAGAGTGGTAAAAAATTTGATTATTTTCATCACCCGGTATAAAAATTTCAGCTACATGATAGGATACCAAATTAAAAATTAAGATAGGGACATGTAAACCGTTTTTCCATATCTCGAGCCGTTTTCAATATAAGCTGCTTTGAAAATGAAAAATCGCGATTTTCATTTGTTTATAACTCATAAATCGCTCATTACAAACTTCAACTTTACAAACCATTCTTTTTTACTTTTCTCAAACAATATGAAAATGTAATAATATAGAGGGTGTCCTATTTAAAATTACAAAGTTGTATGGCGTACAGCGATATTGGGCCATCCTGTGTATCTGAAAATAATTTTACAAACTGCACTTTACCCTCCCATTTACAGCACTTTTTGGTTCATTTCGATATCTTTAATGGTGTAGGTGCAATCGAGCTTTACCATATCAATGACTTACCCTGTATATATATACCGATATACGGTATGTAATGGAGCCCGGAGACGGATGGGCCGCTTCTGAGCCCTGCACTTGGAAGTAGTTTGGACGTGTATACTTCTATTCTATGGCTTTAAAAACATTGCAAACCTATAGAGGGGAAAGCAGAGGGGTAACTATTTCTCTACAGAATTGGCTGTAGAAACATTTTCAACGTTGTCAAGCCCACAAATTTATCTTTCAAACGTTAGAAAGCCCACATGTATATAACTATATACCGACGCGTTTCTGTAAAGCCCAACGGTGTTGTCACTCCTGCAGGTAATCTAACACTCATAAAATGTTTAAATTCAAGCTAAACGTAAATATTCTGCAAGGGAGGATGGCCCGCACCTGCAAGTTGGGCGTTTTATTTGTCTGCAAATCGAGCATCACGCGCAGTGGAATGTTGGAATGTGATTATAGTAATTGTGCCTCATGCTTTCTACATATTTTATGAATAATATTATCAAAAATTTACTCACACTGATTCCAGAGGAGTTTAAGTATATATTTTTTTCATTGTCACTAGCATTTTAAGATTATTACTTTTCCCATTATTATTATAGTAGCTCTTGAGAGTTATAAATTTGTCGCGTAGGGAAACCGCGGTCGTATTATAATCAAAAAATCTTGGTGAATAAAATATACATAAAGTGTGCCCAGGATAGGTGAAACGACTCTTATAAAAAATAAAAAAAAATTGCTTGAATTTTTATTTTCTGGGACTCAGCCCTGCTTGGTTAAAGACTAATTTCTAACATAATTTTAAGAAAATAATTTGCCAGGAAAAATTTTAAAAAACATATTCTGTGGAGTGCAGTGCCTTTTATGTATCAAATAGGACGTAAAGTTATTTAGAAAAGTTGTTTAGAATCAACATCCCTGTACCAAATTTCAAAACCATTGGCTAACTATGATTTTTCATTTTTTTAATGTCTATTAAACAAATTAAAGATTTTATTTAAAAATTACAAGTGGCCGATAATCTTGAAATTTGATGTGGTGTGTCCCAGAATAAGCGAATTTATTAGTTATTGATAAAAAAATTCTAGTTGAAAAAAAAAAAGAAAAACCACTAAGATCAGTACCTACAGGGTACACCAGTAATAATTTCTTGCAAACAACTACAGCGGCGGGTATTTTAAATAATGTCGTTCATTCCCATTAAAATGAAAAATTAAAAAACTCTGCCAAAATTAGTAAATTTTGAAAAAATTACGAATAACCACTAAGACCCGTACCAATACCTCTTCTGCATGAAATATCTGTAAATTTTATTGAAAAAAGCTGCTTAGAATTCAAAATCAGTCATGCTTGCCGAGTTTGATAACTATTATCGCCTTACTTTTTTAATTTTGTTAAGAAAAACCAGTAAAGAACTTTTTTGTGAAAAATTTTTCGTAAATAAAATTTGAAGGCCAAATTTGAGATTTGTTAGGCGATAATAAAAAACATCTAAAAATAATGCTCTGTGCTAAAGTCTAAAAGTCTTAAAAAAAGTAACCTTCAATGGCATACTATACAGTGCCATTCGAAAAGTACGCACCATATGGGAAATGTTTTTATTAGTAAGATTAAAAAAATAGTAATAATAGTTGCGCAGAAAGTTTGTGCATGCTCTTAAATTTATTTGACTCGTACTTATTAAAAGTTACGATGCGTAAGCATACAGGGTAGGATGAAAAATGTGATAACTTTAGAGTAAAGTACCCTAGTTTGTGAAGATATCAAAAAAATGTATGGGAAAGGAGGTTTAGAATTTAAATTTAAAGCCAGGGACCTGTTTCACAAAACATTATTAACTATTATTAATAGTAATAGAGCTCATAATATAAGGGATTTTCAACAGTTTTTCTCAAAATAATGGTAATAGTCTATTAAGTAATAGCTTAATTAACTATTATTTATAGTTTATTTCAATTATATTAGTGGGTGAGTGTTTTACAAAAATTGATATGCATAAAAATAGACTATGTATTATTAATAACTCATATTTTTGGAAACAGCAGGCCCCAGATATGAATCTATAGCTTTATTTGAATTTTCTATTTTTTTTTTATTTTTACTCTTGATTTTTATTGAATTTTGTCTGTCACGAGTTTTTTGAGATTTAAATAGAATTTTTTATGGAGATTTACTAAAGTTTATTTCAATTAAGTAACTGAAATTTGACTTATATTAAGTTAAATTTTTTAAATGGCAAATAACTAAAAAAAAAATCAAAAACTGAGCTAAAATTAAAAAATTAACAAATTCGTATCTATAACTTTAAGTTTTAATTTTAAACCACTTTTTCTCATACATTTTTTTGATATCTTCACAAGCAATGTTTCTTATAAAGTTTTTATATTTTACGAATATAATACCCCGTATCTACTCATCGTAACTTGAAATAAGTATGTGTCAAATAAATTTTAGAGAATGCACAAACATTCTGACAATTAATTTATTTTTAATCTTACAAGTAAAAAAAATCCATATGGTGGGTACTTTTAGCATGAAACTGAATTATTGTTTTAATTATTATTCTTAAAATTAGCACTCCGTTTGGGACCCTGATTGCAGAAAACCTCGACGCCAATATTAATAAAGCATTCGAATCGAGGTACTTATTTCCGTACTTTAGAAAAGGGATATGAAGAAATTTAATCAATAATTACAAAATTCTAACAAAAAAATGTATTGAAAATTTTTCAAAAAAGGTAAAAACAATCGTAGTAGAGTGCTCAGCGCCCTATAAGACGTCTAGAAATGACCTCTGTGGGGGTTTCGTTGTCAAAAGCTGAAATTTTCACAAAATGGAACTTAAGTGCTAATCGAGGTGCTAATATTTCAAAATCTTGAGGCCGTCAAAAATCGTCACGTGCAGAAGGGCACGATATAATAATTATATGTCCGGATAGTACAGGACAAGTAGAATATTTTACTTTGCACCTGATGGGACAAAAAACTTAAAACGACGATATCTCAATTTCGACCTTCTTAAAATTACCACAATTCAGTCTTTTCGTTCACATCTTAAAAGCTTAGAAACAAAAGCCTAAACGAATATTTTTCATTCTTAATAAAACGTTAGTATACGTCTTGTGATTACGGTGGTTTTTGATTCATATTTTTAAGATGAAAGGTTTCTTAATAACAAATGAAAATGTAAACAAATGCACATTTTTCTGCTGTCCCGGTCAGTCCACCGACTCCGCGTTTGCACTAGACGGAGGATGTTGCATCTCACTTTTCTCCATAGCTCCGTCGCACTCGACAGCAGTGAAGTATTATATTATACACAACACCAAACAAATTTGAGAACGTTAGTACCTAATTAGTAGAGAACGGATTATAATATGCAAAGAAAAAATGCAAAATAGGCGCCTTTATAGGCACATTTTTTGGGATAAAAAGGCTTAAACTTGAACCAAATAGGCAATAAAATAGACAAATTTTACTACCAAATTCTCACTACATAGAAAAAATGAGTAACACAAATTTACGTTTATCTGTGCCTTAAAAATTCCTGCCGATTTCAAAAAATTTACAGCAATTTTCCTAAGATTTTGTTTTACATCAAGCACGTTGTTTGATAAATAAAAAATGACAAATATTGCACTCACCATTTTCCTACAAGCTCTGAAAAATATTGTGTCGCCATCCAAGATTAATTAATTCAGAATATGGTTTAATCCACGAAGAAATGTTGCTTGATTTACTGATTTTTATACAAGTAGGTATATTAAAATTTCATAATATGGGCTCAGAAAAGGTGGATAAATTTAAATTTATTTGAATAGGCAAGAATAGTCATTTTTGTGAAAATAAGCACCAGATACTCAAATAGACAAAAAAGGCACAGATAGGCACTTTGCCAATAATCCGTTCTCTACTAATTAGTAATAATTTTTAATTGTAATTATTGTTCAATTTCAATTCAAATTCAATTAATAAATTGTAAGAAGAAACAAGTAATAGGTGGGTACATTATTTAGGTAGGTGCAATTTGTACTTTTTTTTACAGAACTGTTGTTTTTGTAAGTGGATTTTTGAACGATTTTTGAGCCATACATTTGCAAGTACCTACCTATGCAGCATAGTCTATTCTTTTTGCATGTGCATTCTTTACTACCTACCACAATCTACAATTAAATTTCTGTCACTTTCTCCTATGATTAAGCTTAATTAATATCCAAATAATGTACAGGGTGCTACAAAATGACCGATAAACTCTTGGAGACAGCAGAAAATGTGCATTTGTTTACATTTTCATTTGTTATTAATAAACCTTTCATCTTAAAAATATGAATAAAAAACCACCGTAGTCACAAGACGTATACTAACGTTTTATTAAGAATGAAAAATGTTAGTTTAGGCTTTTGTTTCTGAGCTTTTAAGATGTAAACGAAAAGACTGCCCGAAATAGTGGTAGGTAATTTTAAGAAGTTCGAAATCAAGATAATTGTCGTTTTAAGTTTTTTTTGTCCCATCAGGTGCAATGCTACGTAGTCGACACGTTTGAGAGCTTATTAAAAATACTTCGCGTACAAAAAATTAGTAAGAAAGTATGTTAAAATATTCTACCTGTACTATCCGGACATATGATTTTCTCGATTTTTTTTTTACAATAGTGCCCTTCTGTACGTGACGATTTTTGACGGCCTCCGGATTTTGAAATATTAGCACTTAGGTTCCATTTTGTAAAAATTTTAGCTTTTTCAACGAAACCCCCACAGAAGTCATATTAAGTATACTGGAGCACTCTACTATCAATGATTATGAAATTCAGCATTCTTACATACCTAATTTTGGATTCAGAGCAACTTTTTTTTTTAATACTTTACCCACACAGAAAACAAAAAAATGCTCTGTCAATTCATGCTTGTTTTATTCAACATGAAAATACCTACTTTAGAAAAATTTATTATCTAAACAAGCAGACCTGGGCCCAAATGGTGAAATTTTTTTTGTCATTTATAGGTTTACCTTTAAAATCACTTATCATGGGACAGACTGTATATACTTAAGTTTTGATAATAAACAACTTTTCTAAATAACTTTTCGTTGTATTTGTTTGCTACATAGAAGACGCTTCATACCACAGAATTATTTATTATTTTTTTTTAAACTTCTAAGGTATACCTATGCTTGATTTTTCAAAACTAAAATTATTATGTTAGATATTAATAATTTGTTTTTAACAAAGCAGGACTTAACAAAAAAAATCCAAATTGTGATTTTTTCTGTTATAAGCGTCGTCTCACCTACCATTGCGATATCATGTACCCAAAAGAAATAATTATGGTTGGCAATCGATTACGATGGCAGTTTGGAAACAGGTATAACCGCCGTTGCGTCCCACCGTCGGCGCTTCCCCGGTTCAATCAGCAGTGATCACTGTTAAGTTAAATTAAATTAAATTGGATTGAATCATTCGATTGTGATAAGATAGGGACGAAATAACTGAAAAACTTGTATCAACAAAACTCGGCGAGAGCACATCACGGCTCCTGGACGCTGCCCACCTTTATAATTATACTTCTTAATAAATTAATGTTTTGTTAATGTTCTTGTTGAATCAATTTATTTACTCTTTGTTTTTCTTGCACATATGAATTGATGTAATTACAATTCCTAATCGTGGGGGTATTAAGTTTAATTCTTGATCGATTCTTGAATTTTAATAAAATAATATATCTAAGCCTGCAAATAATACTGTGTAGATTTCAAGGACTCGTGACCTTTTCCTCAGCAATATTCTTGCAATCTTGAAGGTCACGCAATTTTCCAGCAATACAAATTTTACTTAGAACATTCTTTAAGAATAGTTTCTTTGTATGCCTACTTACTTCGACGGTTTTGCTATACAGGCTGATCCCGAAATGGCGGACACGGTATACAGGGTGTTGTAGAGGATGTTCAGAACGACTGTAAATTTAAAACAAAAATGGTTTCCTCGGCTTCGTTACCGAGATATAGGGTGTCCTTTTTTTAGAATTTAAATCAAAATGGCGGTCAAATTTAAACAATCTCTTAGCCTAAATCATGCAAAAAAAAAAATTATTTGGGTCTTATACAGAGGGTCGTAGTGCCTACAAATTAAAATTATTCTGGACTGTACAGGTGTCCCATATGAGAATGGCATAATCAAAGTTTTTTTTTTAATGGAATGCTTGTTTAAATTCAGAAGTTTGTGAGTTATAAACAAGTGAAAACTGTCATTTTCGGAGTTCAAGGCCCTGTACAACGAAAACAGCTCAATATAGAGAAAAACGGCTCACATGTCCCTATTTTAACTTTTTATGTACTATCCTATGGTATAGAAACATTTGTACTTTCTTTGTTTTTTTTTATTTAGCGACGGTTGGAGAAATCTCAGATTTTTTCAAATTTTTTATCACCCTGTAGGTATAATTTTTGGTAGCCCACGATATTATATGCGGGCTACCAGGACCGTACTCCTTAGAGCGATTTTTAGTGCCATTTTTTGGTCTAACCATTAATTTGCAAAGCAAATGAATACCTTTCCTGGTGTTACTATAGGTACGTCCTCCACCGCTATATAAGTGCTATAGTGAAACTGTAGGACACGCGGATGTAAATAATGACCCTGAATTTAAACACCAACTACTGTAAAAGCCAATCTTATTTTTTCTTCTCAGACAATCTAAAAATGCAATAACATAGGAGCATTCCATTAAAAAAAAACATAACTTTGAAATGCCACTCTCATATTATGGAACATTCTGTATAGTCCAAAATAATTTTAAGTTGTAGGCACTACGACTCTGTATAAGACCCAATTTTATTTTTACACAGACCGAGGCGTTCGTCGCGCCCCACCCTATATATTACAAAAAAAATGTCATAATAAAATTTTCTCCTCTTCTTATAATAACAATGTTTCTTAACTTTAGTAAAACGACATTTACAGTCATCGTTACCGGTTAAAGTAAATAATATGGTGTAACCTTTTTAAGAATAACCATTTAATTTTTATATTGTCTCACGGGTACATTTTTAAACATTTTTCTACTTCAAGTTGAAGGATTTTAATGTTAAGTTATTGAATATGATTTGTTAAGTTTAAGGTTTATATTTGGCGAATCAAAATAGTGTTATTAGTTTTTTATGTTACTATCATTATATTTTCAAAGATTCATTCATTTATTTTAGGTTTTTGAGTTTTATAATAATTTGATATTGGAATAAAAATATAATTTGCATGTCACTGCATGAGTTTCATATTTTCCCTTCAAAAAATAAGTTCTTTTTTTTAATCTACGTGTTTTTTAATATCTCTGCACATCGTAAAACCAATTGCCTGAAGTGTACTAATATCAGAAATATGTATTAATAAAATGTAGAGCAGATTATTGTGATTTTTTTAGGCACATAAATCAAACTACAATATTTACTCAATTTAGTTTCAATTTTATAAGTAGGTATAGGAAAAAAAATTTTAATGTGAGGTACATGATCTATTTTCCGAATTTTTAATGTTAAAAGAAATTACTTTCAAGGTACACCCTAAAAATTTGGTTTGTTTAAAAAATTACCTATACTATTTTGATGATGTATCCACCAATTTTTGTATAACCAAATAAAAGATTCAAAAATGCGATATTGAAGTTCACATTTGGATGGCCGCAACTGTAAATTATTATTTGCATACAACTATTTGTAAGAACAGCTGTTTTCACACAGGTAGGTATTTATAAAAATATATCTACTATGTGCGATCTAAAGCCCTACTCATGAAAATATATTTTATGTACGTTGTCGGGCCCAGCTGTGTTGCCATGCGTAGGGCCAGGTAACGATACGTTTGTTTGTAATGCTTCCAGTGTATAAAACTTATACAGGAAAGCGCCCTCTGCAGTGAGATTCCCGAAACTTTTTGTATAAGCGAATGCTGAAACAGTACGTTTTAAAGCCCCCCGAGAAATTTTATGAGGGGGGTATTGGAGGCAAGGGGAATCGAATGGTTGCTATATACACGGGCTTCGTTGTGAAGCCCGCTGCTGGGCTTCGAAGCGTCGCCTCGGGTTTCAGAACGTTTTAAAGATATCTTGTACGGGCCTGTATAGGACCGTTTATATGTCTATATATATATATTTCTCCAAAATCGCGAAATTTTGATTTTAAAAACGCTCCTGTGGCTTTATCTTTCAAGATTAGTGAACGAAATTTTGGGTCCTTGTAAAATTTGGGAATGACGTTGGATTTTCGTTGAAAAACTTTCCAAGAGTCCCATCACTTCTACAGGGTGTCCCTTCAAAATTCCAGGTATCCGGTTTTTGTCATCTCATTTCAGGTCGCAGTTTTGAATCTAGGAGGCTGAAATTTTTGTGGGAGTAAGATATCTATAAAAACTGGTCTGGTATTGTACTTGAGCAAAATCGGTCGAGCGGTTTCAAAATGGCGGTCATTTTAATTTTTGAAAAATTTGCTAATATTTGAACCCCTGTATGAGCAAGATGGAAAAAAACTTTGAAACCAAATCAACAGGGTTTGAAGAAAATTGTTTCAAATTTAATTTAATGTAACAAAATTTACATTACTTTTATTATTAAGCCAGTGGCGTGGATAGGAAAGTGGTAAAAATGGCTAAATTTCCCTAACAATTTATGAGCACATTTTTGAAGCAATTGAACTGAAATTTTTACAGTAGATAACTATACTAATAGCCTTTAACACTTAAAAATTTCAAGAAGTGAGTAAGAAAAATGGCCGAGATATTCGAATTTTTTTTACATGATGTTTATTTCTCTAAAATTTTAAGAACGCTCCAGTAGCTTAATTTTTCAAGATTAATGAACGAAATTTTTTACTTTTGTGAAACTTATTAGGGATGACGTTTGATTTTCACAAAAAAACATTTACCTAAAATTGCGCTACTTTTACAACGTGTCTCTCCAAATTTACAAAAAAAAAAAAGAAACGGGTATGAGGCACGGTTTCTGGTCGATGTTTTCAATCTAGGGGGCTGAAATTTTTTTGGTAGTAAGATGCAAGTAGTCGTATGGTACTGAATTTGAGTTAAATCAGAAGAGCCGTTCCAAAATGGTGGCCTTTTCAATTTTAGGAAAAATTGATAGATTTTAAACCCCTAAATAAGCCAGTTAGAAACAAAAACTTTTAAACGAAATTAACATTACTGGAAGAAAATTATTTGAAATTTGAGTTATAAAATATTAAGTTAAAATATTGCAATAAAATTTGCAATATTTTTATTATTAAGCCAGTGGCGTGGGTAGGAAAAGGGAAAAAAGGCTAAATTTCTATAACCGTTTATGAACATATTTTTTGAGGATATGAACTGAAATTTTGACTGAACTAATAACCCTTAACTATGAAAAATTTCAAGAAGCAAATAAAAAAATGGCGGAGATATTAGAATATTTTTACATTATTATGTTTATTCCTCTAAAATTTAAAATTTTCGGTTTTCAAAGCTCCCCTTTCACTTTTTCCGTTCTATAAAAGGTAGTCTAAAAAATAGTATTTTTTAAGTAAAGTTAGCCAGTGGCGGGCATAGGAAATGGGCCAAAATTGTTCAATTTTGCCAATGTTTTTTTTTTGTTTTGTTATATTTAAAAATTCATTCTATGGCACGGTTTAAAACGAAATGAAATGCAATGTCAGTGAATATCACCTGACTATGTAAAATTTCAGAAAGCCAATTTAGAAAGCGGTGAAAATATTCAGAATTGAATCGCATAAAAATACACTATTTCTGCGATTGATGCGCAAGAAGGTTTATTTTTTTGTGTTGTCGCGTTGTCGTTGTCGTCGGGTGTCGTACAAGTGAGAAAACGTTACCTCTTTATTTCATCCATTATTAATGTAGCGATTATTTTCGAATCTAATATATCCAACATTCATAGAACATTCTGTACAATATTTCACCATTCAGTTTTATTCGGTTGGACTCCTTTCGCCTGGCTCCCTTCCCGTTCCCGTTAATCGCCCATGCGCGAGAAAGCTGTTAAAAATATGACAGGCAATATTATTTTTCCAGTTTTTTGACGATATCTCGAGAACCGTATGAGATAAAATGTTCAGCTCTTATACACACTTGTGCTCACTGATCCGCTTATTTCCGCCGTAAAATAAAGGTTTTAAAAAAATTAAGTGGCGTATTTTGAGGGTTTCGACCCCTCTAATTTTACGTCACTGAAATAAATGCGATTTTAAGCAGCGTTTTTGAACCGCTCATGTTTTCTATACCAAAAAAGTACTCTTGGTTAACGGCTCTAAAATGAACCGTTTCCGAGAAAAATTGCATTTTATGACAGAAAACATCACTTTTTTAACGATTTTTCAACAGCATTTTGGAAAAATAAAAGTAGTGAAAACTTATTCCTATTGATACGGATGGATAAAAAGTGGGCTGGACAAAAAGGGAGAGCAACGGTAGCCATGATTCCGGCTTCCTGTATTAGCCGGGTCGCGCTAGTGAGTGGCGTGAGCGGCCACGCCCACAAGTGGGTGAGCTACAGCGGCAGCCTAATCCCCTCCCGCCTCCACATTGCTGCTCTCCTGATACCCCGACGGAAGGGTCTAGCTGAAAACCACGGTAAATGAATGGAAAACTCTGGTCATTTCCTGTGGAGAAGTTCCAGAAATGGATGTTTGTGTGTCTGGGAGCCGAACATCTAGGAAGGGAATATTCTCGAGATCTTTCTTTTGGATTTGTTCGGGAAATAGAAGCGAGCCGTCAGCAAATCCTCCAGAAGCTACTTCCAGAGGTAGGGATGTCATACCTCTGGTATGACATCCTTCAATACTTCATACTTCAAAGATAAATAGCCCGCAGGCAAGCGAACTGAGTCAGTTTTAGTCTAACAGTGTGCGAAGGAACAAGGGAAGGAACCAAGCGACTAGTGCCGATATGGAACAGTGCGGTATTCCTAAGTGACTAGTTAATAGTAGTAAAGTGTTTAGACCAAGTTAAGTTGTTGTGTATAAGAAGTAGTGATATTTGTAACATTGTAATCTGAAATTCTTGTGGACATTAAATAAATAAATTAAACAGTAAATTTGTGTTTCCCAATTATCCGTCGAGCCTACGGTTAGGAAATCCGTAACACTATAATTAACGTTTTCTCTCATAAAATGACATTTTTCTCGGAAACGATTCACTTTAGAGTCGTTAACCAAGAGTACCTTTTTTGTGTAGAACACATGGGCGGTTCAAAGGCGCTGCTTAAAATCGCATTTATTCCAGTGGCCTAGAAATGAGGGGGTCGAAACCTTGAAAATATCCTAAATCTACGCCACTGTTTTTTTTTTACTTTTATTTTACGGCGAAAATAAGGGAATCAGTGAGCGCATTGTGTGTATAAGAGGTGAACATTGTATCTCATACGGTTTCCGAGATATCGTCAAAAAAACTGGAAAAATAATAGTTCTTCGACACCCTGTATCTCAAAAACGGTGCATTTCCGGACACACGTTAATGGAAATTTTTTTGTTAATTTTAGTCTGAAGAATCAGCCTGTGAAGTTTGGCCAACCTTACAGTAAACACACGGTATTATTATTATAATACTGAAATGGATCGCACCTAGGTAGGATGATAAGTAATTATTTCCACCTCCCTCGTTAAATCAGCCCAAATCGAAAAAGCAAACAGTGCAAGCATTAGGTACGTAAATACCTAAAGGTCAAATTGTTAGGAAATTAAATACAGCTACGCGCCGTTACATCAATAGAAACGATTCCTGCCAGCACATTAAATATTCATAAACATAAAAGTTCTCGCTCTGGTAAAAAGCCAGCCTCTAAAACGACCGAGCTATGGTAGAAAAGCACCAGCACCGGATGTTGCCGCAGGGTATTGAAAGGACATTCCCGAACTGCGTGAACGAGATACCGACCGCCGACCGGGTGGAAAGATTTGTAAATCAAACAATAAGCCTTTGCAAGGACAATAGTAACTCGTTCGATATCATACCTACGATAATGAAAATTACACGAATTGATAGAGCGAATTAATAAATGGCAACAGCCAAAAAATTATCTCGATCCCTAGATGGCAAGTAGGGAAAACGCGAAATGAAAGTAAAGCCGGTGTAATTATAATAGCTAAACACAATGGAAAAGTGCAGAACGCGTCGGCCGATTTGAAGGAAAATTTAGGTAGTTCAGGTTTAGGACAATTCAGTAAGGTAGCCGCGAGGTCAAAGCGCTAAGTCTCGTAATTAGGAAAATATGATTAAGGAATAAATCACGGTATGAGGCAATGTCAATAAGGTGCATTGTTGCGTGGTGTTTAGAAAGCGGGCGACTGCTTCTATAAAAGCAGAGGTCCTACCGAAGTTCCAGGCAGATGAGATCAGCTTTCGACCAGGTCAAGTCTGACTTCCTAACCCTTCGGACGTAAACCCGGGAGACGGCTTTCTTTAGCGAACTCTCGGTCGCCCAATTCATCCCTTCGGACGTAAACCCGGGAGACGGCTTTCTTTAGCTTACTCTCGGTCGCCCAATTCATCCCTTCGGACGTAAACCCGGGAGACGGCTTTCTTTAGCGAACTCTCGGTCGCCCAATTCAAACCTTCGGACGTAAACCCGGGAGACGACTTCTTTTAGTGAACTCTCGGTCGCCCAATTCATCCCTTTGGACATAAACCCGGGAGACGGCTTGTCTTAGCGAACTCTCGGTCGCCCAATCCTTATCCAAACTTTATAATTCAGCCAGCGACGATGCTATAAGCGTGCTCCGATTAGAAATTCCGTTATCGGCCTTAGAAAAACTCCCATGGAAATCCAATAAGTTTGCATCTCTTCTCGAAACAACTCAATACTCGCAGTTGGCAAATTCTCCTCGAACCAATTCACTAGTAGATGGCAAAGCGCCTATCCCGAAAGAATTTCCTTCACAAATTAGAGAAAATCCGTTGAGAAAATAGTTAGGGAAGATCTTTCTTCGAAACAAAATCCACATCAATAAATAATTAAACAGATTCTCCAAATCCATGAGCGCAGATCCCATTTTAATTCGAGTAAAATAATCAGTTAGGTATTAGGCGGCACCACAGTAGGTACCTACGCAATTACGTCAATAAATAGAAATAAACCAAGTTAGGCAGGAAAGGAATACTTCAACAAATAATTACAAATTCACTTATAGGAAATCGAGATAGAGCTAGGAAGAAAATGGACCCAGGTCAGGAATAAAATAACCTGTGAATAATAATTAAAGCTGCACGTTATTAGAAATAAACCAAGTTAGGCAATAAATGTCCCTTTAAATTATACGATTAGAGAGTGAAAGTGAGAAATACTTCCCATTGTTATGGCGCTATATGACAGGAGCTCGCAACAGTAGGTTGAACCCTCGGACATAGCAGAGCAAGCTTAGGCAGCGTTGTCAGATGTAGCACCAGCCACTCATTTACATTATCATGATATACTGATTCCATTACCACACCCAATTAGGATTCATAATAGGTACTCGATTATCCCACGTTGGGGGAGGCATTCACCTCGATGTCCAGGTGAAGACCTCCGTTGTATCAGTACAAGAGCATGACTCTTTAAAGTGGAAATCGTGGAGCGCAACAGGGCAAAAAGCACCCTCAGAGCAGGACAGAGTAACGCAAACCAAAGCAAGGTTGTCAGGTGTAATAACCGTCCTCACATATCAGGAAATCCAATAACCGAAATAAAGTTAGGATCATGGATTGCAATTCACAAATAAAAATCCAAAGCAAATCAAAATTAATCTCGAGTATGGGAAAGCCAAGCAAGAAAGTCAAGAAACCAAAGTATCATTATAAGGTCGTTTTTCCGAAGCTCTTCTAACCAGATTTTATACACACCTGAATCTTATGTGACAAATGTTATTATTATGTTTCTCATCATACTATCTACGCTCTTTGGGGTGATAGTATGGGCCGACGTACTCGTGTTACTGACGGACCGGTGTGCTGGTGCCGATACAAAAAATTAAGTAATTTGTCTGTAAACAAGCCTAAACACGAATGATAAACCAAAGTCCAGCATTTTCAATCATTAACTAGATTAATGGTTAAAGAGTCGTGGTCTGTAGTATGGTCAGCTAATAATCACGTTAAGGAACAAAGATCTTCGAGAGAGAGAACGGAGCCAACATGCTCTGGGTAATGAATCAAGTGTGTAGAAAAATCCACAATAATGCAGTTGATTAAGGTTTCAATCTGAAAAGCACTCGAATGACGATTAAGGTAAATCACAAGGTAAAACAGTGACAAATGCCTAAGGGCAAGGTAACATAATTATGTGACATAAAGGTCGCCTGACAAGGCAGCATCGACGGGTGCAATAAAAGGTAGAACAAGACAAATAACAACAAGGTATACAAAGTGATAACTAAATACAGTATCACCCAGGTTATGAATTAAATAAACGGAGGTGAAATAATTCACACTCTTAGGTAAATCAACTGTGAAAATAAAGTCATTAAATAAAGGAGACTCAGAAGGAACGATTTTATAAAAGATACGAATCAACATTCAGGAGAATGGCAACCCAGTACTCGAATAACTCGATAGGCAAACAAGACAGACATTTCCGCCTTATCCCGGATCGTCTGTAAACAACATGGTTGTATTCTTTAATTAATTCAAGCAGTTGCTTGAAATGAAATCAAAGAAACTAGAAAAAGGAAATTAGGCAAGGAAAATCGTTGAATAGGTGAATCACACAGACATTTCCGCAATATACCGGATAGTCTGTAACCGAAACAAAAGCAAAACGAAATAATAAGACATTCCCGCATATACCGGGTGGTCTGTAAACGAAACAAAAGCAAAGAGAAATAATGAGAAAGCACAGGTGTGCAAAAGAGTGGAATCCGAAATGGATTAGAGTTTGAAACATGCATGAAAGGGATCTCTCTTCGCTTTTCATTTTTTTGTACTCTCTATGCAAAATCACAGCCCATCTCACCATTCACCATTTTACGCCCTTAGAAACGAATTCTCTCGCTCATCTCTCGCTTTTAGACATCAGACAGGAAGCCAACAGTTAACAACAAGTCTTAGTAAATTTCCCCGCTTTTCTGTGGGAAATCCCAATCAACCGAGATACAATGAGTCATAGTAGATTCTTTTGCGCATCCGTTTCGGCCATAGTAATCCTGGCATACCTCAATCAAAGAGCAGGGGTGACTACGGTAATTACGGTAAACACAACGTAGGAAAACACAGCGGTCCTATTTAGGGAAACCCAGAGGTAATTAGATAATCACACGGTGGCTTTTCGCAGAAGAGGAACGGACCAGGGGCCTTTCCGTTACAATATCTATTGATTTTTTTTTCAAATTCTTTTGTAAACTTTGTATAACACAAACTAATAACTTAGTGGATTTGGAGAAAACACAAAAAAAGTTGAATGAGATAATATTAAAAATACTCTCAAAGAACTTGGCGCTCCAATTTGATCTCCGAACATCCTGGGCCGAAAACTAAAAAAAAAATTATTATTATGGGGAGTCGGGTTTTTAAAACGACAATTTTTTATGTATAATATAATTCTTTATTTACACCAGATATTTACCTTGGTACAGTTTAAAGCTACCGCAACATATTTACATTAAAAGTAATTAATTACAAAATATAATAATAAATAATCATGGGTAGATATCTATTTTAATAAAATATAACATAAAACATCGTTGATAAAAACCACCAGCAAATTCTTATAGCGAAGAATCCTGCTAGTACTTTCACAGTCTGATGAAGCCAATATAACCTGAAAAAAATATCAAAATAATGAACAGCCAGCCATATAATATGCTCAAAATATACAGGGCGTATCATAATATACCGAGAAACTTTTAGGGGTACTAGGGAGCGTCAAAGGAAACATTTTGTTTCTTATAAACATTTGTCCAAAAAAGCTTCCTTTTCTAGATACTGGGTGTTAAAATTCAACAATTTTTTTTGCAGCTTTAATTTTTTTTTGATAAAGCAACCAAGAACACAACTTTTCTTGTACTTGATGGTTTTGCGAATTCTGATTAGTTTTCGAGAAAAAAAATAGAAGCCAATCGGGACATGTCGAAAAATTGATTTTAATTTTAATGATTTTATTTTATAAATTTTTAGAATGCTTTAAAGCGGCTTTTATTTATTTTTTCTCAAAAATGATGTAAAAGACGAAAAATTATCAAGAAAAAAATTAAAAAGGTATTTTTACCTGCGTAGTCTGAAAAAAAAATTCAAATTTAAAAAAAGTCAGAGGCTTACATTTTTCTTTGCAATGATATTGGTGAGGTTGGTATAACTGTATCTCGAAAAGAAAACGTTTTTGGACAAATGTTTATGAGAAAAAATATTTGTTTCAACGCCCTCTCGCTACTACCCCTAAAAGTTTGTCGATATATTTGTGATACACCCTGTGAATCAAATTACTCAGAAATAACGCAACGAATGACATTGTTGTCCAATTTTGTTGAAAAATTGGATTTTGCAAGAATTGAATTTTCAAATTTTCAAAAATTTGTCTAAACGACCCTAAGTCAAATTGTTAAATTTTCAAAATTAAAGAAATAGTATAATAATTTGTGACGTTATGCCAGAAAGATGCAACGTCACGACGCCGTTAGCGACATAAAAAGGTCAAATTATATCAGAGTTTGACGGCCTCCACTGTCTGTTGGGCCTTTACCGGTGAGTTGAGCTGGTATTATGTAGACACCCATCCTCTAACTCGGGAATTGACCTAGTTCTCCCTAGTCTCACTTTTTGTCTCTTTGTGAGTTGAGCGAAGAGCACAAAAAATAAAATAAAACGGCTATCACCATTGACAAGGAGTCTTGTCAATTTTGTTCCGTTCCTAGAACCTAGATCGAGATATTGACTCAATTAAACCTATCCACTAACTCAGGAGTTGACCTAGTTCTTATTATTAGTCGTTACGTTTTGTCTCTTTGTTAGTTGAGTGACGAACACAAAATTTAAAACGGCTATCACCATTGACAAGGAGCTGACTTGTCAATTTTGTCCGTTCCTAGAACATAGATCGAGGTGCTGACTCGATCAAACCTATAGGCTAAGGAGATAACTTAGCTTATAATTCTATTCTGTTCTATGTAAACTGGAGTCCCGTCTGCATTGAATGAATTATCCATAAAATGGATGTATGAATGATAGGTACCTCGTGTCTAATCTGAGAAGACGACCTAGATTATGGAATGAATTTTGAATTTGTGATTGGTTGTAAAAATGCAAATCTGTGAATATTCTCTATTGATCTAGTGATCTAAGGAGATGACTTATATTAATTGAAAAAATTGCAAATGACTGAATTCTTATTAAACGCTAGTTCATAAGTATTATTGTTCTCTCTCTTTTTAAGATGAGGCTAGGTGAATAAAATTTAAATAAATGAATTATGGATAATTGCGTAAATTTGTAAATATTTCCCCTCCCCATTTGCAACCAGAAGGGCTGACTCAGGTTGACTATGCTATAAATTAATCTTCTATTTCAGAAAGCCACATAATAGGCAACGTTTAGTTTTATTCATTTTTATCGCAAAATCCTGTAGTTACTGATATACCTAACAGTCTGCAGACCGGTCGTAACGAAGCGACGAATGCCGGTGTAACCGGCAGCTCGCTCTTCCCTGTACTTCGAGCCCCAGGAGCGGTCGATTCGACCACTCGAGGCGTGCGGTCGTAGTGGTAGTGATAGCACCTATTACTAGACTAACCATCAGACATCGCCCTTATCTGCCAGACAAGCATTTCTATCGCAAGTACTGGTTCGTCCTGGATCATTGCTTAAGTTGGTCCTTTTGTATTGCCTAATAAGTGAGCATTGCAGAAAGTAACGCATGAAAGACGGTCGCCGTCAATCTACCACATAATAAACGTTTTAAGATTTCACTACATAATGAAATACCAGCATTAAACGGCCCGAATCCGTCAACCTCGGCAATACAACCCACTAATCGCAACCCAAAAGCTTCAGGAACTGGTCGGAAAAATCAAGGTGTCTCTTATCATTTAGTTGTGAGGAAGATTTGTTGCAATGCGTTAGCAGAGCCTCCAATGGTCGTCAAGTTCTTAGACGACCTGCTACAAGATACTGTTTCATCACAAAATGTCAAATCGATAGGTTCAATTTCAGAAAGCACCTCCCGTTCATAAATAAGTTTGGTCTCTTGTACTTCATTCTTATTATCTCCGCTTAACCACCGTAATGAATTTGTTCTAGGTTCAAACGCACCACGTCTTTTGAACCCTCCCCAAAAATATATCTGTAAAACAGGCTCACGTCAGCTACTCTTCATCTGATAGGACCTGCTGGAAGCCCGGGGTCCCCCCAGCTAGGTCCCCGGTCAACTGCATGGCTCTTTTCTGAATGGAGTCAAGTAATCTCAGGGTATGTTTAGGAAGCTGGGCTCCAAACATGTGAGTAGTATTCCAAGGATGGGCGGATTTGAGCCTTGTATAAGAGGAGAAGCTGTTCAGGCGTCTAAAATTTCTTTGTGCGGAACAGTGTTCCAATCTTCCGCCATCACCATATCTAGCTGCAAACCGTTGACCTTTTATGAGAAGATGACAGGCTGGGTTTTCCTAGGTTTTCCTACTGATTTCTATCGTTTCAAGCTAAAATTGCTAGTAGATCTTTGTTAAGTATTGAAACTTCTTACTGTTTGCGAAAATATGAATTTATGCTAGTAGACTATAAGGAGGCATTTCTTATACCGTGGTCAATGGAGTTAATCGCTGAAATCTGTTTGTCTTTCATAGTATGCAACATCCTCGCATGGTGAGGACTTTTTTGCAATGGCTGGTAAATGTCAAAGTTATTTCCATTAGTAGAGTGTCAAAATATGTTTCCATGTCATGCGTATGCATGATTTCTCATATCCCTACTTGAACATGTACACGATATGATGGGTAGAAAGTTTATAATTACGTCACACATGCGCTGAACAAAATTGGAAGATCTGTGTTTACGTTGTAAGAATTACGTTTTGATGATCTACCACAACCACAAACGGTCATAGCTCCCTTAATAACAAGCATACGTCATAGTATAAATGAGGGTAAAAAAATTGATGACAAATCCTTTGAAAATTTTATGAAAATTGGACAACAGTTAATCATCTAAATCAATATAGGTACTTACTTCCTCCATTTGGCTCTGGCTTCCGGGAGAGTTTCCAGAGGATCCTGGAGAAGATACAGTCTGATTCCACGGATATAATGCTCGAAATACTCTTCCCAGTCTAATTCTCTCAAATCGCAGAAGAATATTTCCTTGTCTCTTTCGCTCATAGTAGCTAGAAGTTGGCGGATCCGTCCAGATTTGAACGTCCAGTTGCGAGTGGAGAAATAGGAAATAACGTTTGTGAATTTGTGAACCTTCTTATAGATCTTCAGCATTCTGAAAAGAGCAAAGTTATGAAATGTAGAAAGGTTTATGCGACGTCGGTGATCTTTTGTGGAAAAGGAGGAGGTGTACCGGAAAGTCTTGAAAAAAAAAGAAATATTGCAGCTACGGTAAATCTTACCTAGGTCCTTTTCCAATGCAAAGCATGGCTCCATCAACAATCAGCGCCGGTAGATAATGCAAAAGAATAACACAAAACCAATACCCCAACCAGGAAGCCCTCAAACATAGTGAGTAGTACCATATCGCCTTAACACTCGGTGCGTCGATACCATGTCTCTGAGTCTTATCCATGTAAGTCTCCCAAGTGATCGGTTTATCATTCGAAGACTCGTAATGATACACCGGAATTACGTTTCCATAACCTGAAACATCCGAAGTATTCTTGGAAGATTCCCATCTCTTATTTGTCCCTTTGACTTCATCTTGGTGAAGGTTCTCCTGCTTATAAGAGTTATTATTGTAACAGTCCCTGGTGATCATGTGGTCATCTTCAAGTTTTCTGTTTTTGAGGTGATTGGTACCGACTTCCCATCCAGCGGCTAGCAAGGCGTTGACCACCAAATCTACCGGAACGATGTTGGCGTTCACTTGGGAGTCGCAGCGGAGGACTCGGAGCAATCCGGTGCCTGCACCGGCGCAGACTCCTGTAGGACCATAGAGATTCGTGATCCAGGCTTTCAAGGGTTCACGGTATGAGGAAATCACTGAAATTTAATTATACTGTAATGATAATTTGGTTTATCATCCGAGTTAGCTACCAAGTACAGTATATACACGAAGGAATTATTGAAGAGATAAGTGGATAGTTACCTATTGATGGCCTGAATACTCCAATCGGTAAACCTTGAGCTTGTTTCTTTAATATGTCTTCAGCAACTGCTTTTGTAAAGGCGTATGTGTTGGGCCATTTTCCCAGAATTCTGAAATTAAATAAAATTTAAGGGTCGCACATATCACTTTACAGGGTTTTTGTTTTAATCGAGAACACTTTAATAGTTGATTCTCCTAGTCGTTCAATCTGAAAAACTATAATATTATATTACACGCTTCCATTATGAAAATACAGGGATAAACTTCACTTTTTAAGAGAGGTAAATTTTCTTGCCGCAACGCTGTAAGTTCTAAAGATATGACCATGTTACTACAAATAAAAGTGACAACACTGCACCCTTCTTTAGGAAGAAAAATACAGTGTAGGTCTATAATACCCAGAAAGATGTTAACATGTTGTAACGAAATCCGAGGCTTTCGTTGTTAATGATTATTTATTTCATTCTTAGAGGGATTTATCTCGATTGATACAGTTTTTACGACAGTGATTAGCAGGTTATCTCCTCCAGCACCGGCTATATAAAGAGCGCCAGCTGAAGAATCGGCAGAGCATTGTGAGGTATTGACTTACAAACAACTCTCTCTCCTGGGTGAACTGAGCCTGGAGATCAGCTGGGGCATGCAGTGAGTGCTCCAAGACAAGCAGGGTCGATGGATTGAGTCGACCACGCTATAAATCTGACATCAGAAACCGTGGCCAGGGTGCATTGAACTCTGGCAGACGGTCGGTCAGTATACACAGCCGGTCGGCGCCGTATTGAGGTGCTGATCACCCCCTAGTCCCTACCCGGTCTGTATTGAGGGCCGGATCCAGTAACAGCCGTCCCGAGGTCGTAGTGAGGCATCAATAGCCAAACTGTTAGAGTTTCGGTCAAACGATCTCTAAAGTGCAGCATGGCTTTGTTTGGTCAGTACTTGAATGGGTGACCAAACTTGATAGTGGTAAATAAAAAAGTTCCGTGACCGATCGTGCTCCGGGAGGTACGTTAAAAAGGGGGTCCCGGCTGCTTCACAGCAGTCGTTAAGTTACGTCAGAGGCCCTTGAGGCTACTTGAAAACTTCTGACACTTGGGCTTTACCACAGCCATAGGATATATATTTATTTTTTATTTAGTGAGGCATCGGGAGCGGCTTTTGTTTCAAGAGACGCGTATCTTGCATACGGTCGGGGACAGCGCAGATCGTGCGACGGCGGCGGAATTACTGACGATGAACGACAAGCAGCGAGGACACCAGCAGCAGTACCGGAAAGGCCAATGGTAAACGAGGCCGCCTTCGACGCGGTTATCTGTAGCCAATCCGGTCGCTATCCAGAACGAGGGCCACCCCCTTTCTCTCACTCAGAGGACGGAGCAACCCAAAGATCAGTTGTATGGATAATAGTACTAGATCGATTTATTGTAAATATACTTCTTTTGTAAATAAACCCGAACTATTTATTCGACTTGTCACGGGTACAAAGGGGCAAATATCCATTCCTGGGAACTCACCTCTACCCACAGAAAAATCCCGTTACAATGTAAAGTCAAATAAGTCAAATGGTTGTGGAATCATTGGGCCAAATTCATACTCTAGCGATCTATACTTATATAAAGAGGCACTAAGACAAAAAAAACGAATCTGGTGCAAGAATTTAACATAAGAGAGTTTGAATACGGGTAATCAGCAAATCGTTTCTGTAATAATCATTACCGCGGAACAAATTAATGATTCAATCAAATTAGAATAATTACTGATGACACAGTTATCGAGAATTTACAAAACAATCAAACAATAAGACGTTACAAATCGGTTCCAATATTAACGAGGTAAAACAAAAAATCTGTCGGGAACGATTCAGTCGTTGTAATAATTCGAATTCGACCTACATCTAGTCTCATTGTTTTATTTTAATTTTTTCTTGAAATAGAAACTTCAGTAAAATATGCGTTGACTAAAATACACGTGCCGATAAAATTAGTTTTATGAATTCTTCCTACTAGTTGCGTAACAGAGAAGGTGAACAAACTGATAACTATATGTACCTATGCAATGAAAACTGTTTATGACCTAGCAAAAAATATGCAGGTAATTAATCGCATAATATGCAGTTGTTAGTTGTTTGTTGGAAATAAATAATACACTGTAGATACTAGACCAAATAGTAGGTAAACTAATTTACAAAACTACTGATCGATACGTTCAAACCGTGAATTACACTATTATTGGCCTTCTCCAGTGCTGGGAAAGATACTTTAAAAAGTATCTAGGAAGATACTAGATACTTTCTAAAAAGTATCTTAAGATTATTATTAGATAAAGGTACTAAGAATCAAAAGTATCTTAGATACAAGATACTTCTAAAACTATCTAAGATACTGTAATGGTTCAAAGTGGGAGAGTTATATCCGCTTTCACATATCGTGTCCAGTCCACAGGGATTGATGCAATGATTTTTGGAATATAAATGCAAAATAAATGCAAAATTCAAAATAAAAATCGTGCTACTGTTAATCTTGAAGATTTTCCTTGCCCTAAAAATGAAGAAAAAAGTAGAAATTCTTAGCTGTGACCTTAATATTAGTTTGCAATGGCTGCTTTTTTTAGCTTCTTACCCACCCAGCACCCCTATTTCGCTCCTCGGTCCCGAAAAAATTGATGAAACTTAGGAGCCGCGGATGTAAATAATTACCCAAATATTCTCTGTCCTGATTAGCAACAATGTTGCATGCCTGTTAAGTGTACAAGGGGGAGATAAGGCCCGACAGGACTCCAGACTGGTGACGAGCCATTAACACCGACGGGGCGGTAAGGGAGGAAAGAATGCACGTTAACCACAGCTGGGAAGAAAAACAAAATCGAAGTCCCACGCCCGAGATGGGGTGGTCATGAAGCAGTAGACCAGGTGAATTAGGCATCGGACGGTGAGAGCTTTAACCAAGAAAAAGGTTTAACTGAGTAATTTTATTGTAACGGGATTTTTCTGTGGGTAGAGGTGAGTTCCCAGGAATGAATATTTGCCCCTTTGTACCCGTGACAAGTCGATTAAATAGTTAGGGTTTATTTACAAAAGAAATGTATTTACATAATTATGTAGTAGCTATATTATTATTATTTAAACAATCTGTCCTGATCAGTAGCTCGTTCGCAGTCGAGCCGTCTGTGCCGGTCTCAGACGTCTCAGGTACACGCACCGGGGAGTCACTCGGGGCACGTCCTTCGTCGGCAGCTATTCTCTGAAATAAAAGCCGCTCCCGATGCCTCACTACGACCTCGGGACGACTGTTACTGGATTTGGCCCTCAATACAGGCCGGGTAGGGACTAGGGGGTGGTCGGCACCTCAATACGGCGCCGACCGGCTGTGTATACTGACCGACCGTCTGCCAGAGTTCAATGCACCCTGGCCACGGTTTCTGATGTCAGATTTATAGCGTGGTCGACTCACTCCATCGACCCTGCTTGTCTGGGAGCACTCACTGCATGCTCCAGCTGATCTCCAGGCTCAGTTCACCTAGGAGAGAGAGTTGTTTGTAAGTCAATACCTCACAATGCTCTCCGAGTCTTCAGCTGGTGCTCTTTATATAGCCGGTGCTGGTGGAGATAACATGCTAATCACTGTCGTAAAAACTGTATCAATCCAGATAAACCCCTCTAAGAATGAAATAAATAATAATTAACAACGAAAGCCTCGGATTTCGTTACAGTATGAACCGCGGATAAATAGCAGCGAGTCGCGGAAGGAGGAAACTACGTTGTAGAATCTGTTCGCGAGCACGTCCACGCTGGTCGTCGCTCCGTTTTATTTTATTTTAATTTTCACGATTTTTTCGACTTAGAAGAATTTCTAAATAAGAACTAAGAAAAGACTACTTGTTAGACTTTTGGCACAAGCACGTCCGCGCCCAGTAGGTGCCTTCCCATTTATTTTATTTCAATTTTCCCTATTTTAAAAAATACAAATTATAAAAGTAAGAAAAGGCTAGGCATATTTTCGTTGTGGTTTGTTCAATTTTCGTTACACTTACTCTGTAATTACTAGTTATTCCTGGATGCCCCTCGCGGGATTACAAATAATTAGTAATTACATAGTTCCTTCCCTACGCTACTTATTTTTGGTCGATTTTAGTCGCTGGAAGCCCGCTTTTAGCAGTACCTTCTATAATCGAACTAAGTGTAGATTTTTCACTTAAATAAATAACAATAAGTCTGTCATTCTTAGCTTTGCATCATTTATTAAAATATTAAAATCCCCTTTGAGTTCTCGCCATTTGTTTCACGACTGTAAATCCATTATTCGTTTAAAAGTTAAAGCCCAACTCGCTCGTAGGTATTCGAGCATCTGCCCGGCACTCCAAGTTCAACCACCCCGAGTGCCAGATGTCAACTTCCACACGTTAGATAAATTCTTCTTCGACCCAGTTGCAAATTTCAGTATGTTCATTGGTGTATCAAATCACTCCCTGTTCGTCTTAGTCCATATATAAGCTGTTCAACCCACCTTGCTTCCGCTAGTCGATTTTTGCGTGTAGTGCGCTGGATCGATGGGTCCGGTTTTCCCACGACGACTTTTCTCTGGGGGCGGAAGCTCGAATCGCTGGTTTATTTGTGAGTTTGCCCATTCCTTCCAACCCAAAAATTCAACACCTTGATTCTCTCTTCGTTGTTGCTTGTAGCCCTTCTCCACAAACCCAAATGCCTCCGGAATCTTTTTTGCCACATGCCAGGCTGCAGAGCGCCTTGAGATTTTGGAAAGAAATACCCATCGAGCTCATCGGTCATCTGGTAGCACCCCTGAACCATGCGGCTGCTGTTGGGAGCGCTGAGATTGGCAGGAAGTCTATCAGTAACTAGTAACCTTTTCCCCGCACTACCCAATGCTTCTGAAATCCTTTTTGCCACATGCGAGTCTGCAGAGCGCCTTGAGATTGTGGAAAGGGACCCATGGAGTTATTAGGTCACCTGGTGACTTTCCCGAACCATTCGGCTGCCGCTGAGCGCACTGAGATTGGCGAGAGTTATCACTACCTGGTAGTTATTCCCCTAAACAGAAATCCGTCCTTCAAAAGAAGCTTGGACCGTCATAATTCCATTAAACATTTCTAAAAGACCCACAGTCGTCATCAAACCCACAAAATGCTCTTCAGCCCTACTAAGAATGGGTTCTACCAGAAATTTCCCAGTTATTTAAACTTCTTGCTTATAAACTTAAGCCGGAACCCAATCTGAGAGTCTTATTTATATTATAGTAATAATTCGTCCGTTGGTTGTGGTAAATTATGATAAGGTAATAAATTAGAATTCTCTGAATCAACTCGACTCTTTTCCGCAAGGTTTGACCCAATAGTGAATGATAGTTTTTGCTCAATGCACATTAGCATTTCGTTAGATTCAATCGGGCTTACCTACTCTATATGAACCAGTTAAAGCTTCCAAATGAGCTAACTTGCGTTCACTGGGGTAAGCGGGACAGGGGTTCTCTAAGCCAAGCCCGGTGTGCTGCTTAGAGTGGGTAATTTTAAAACGCAGGAAGAAATGCCAGCATCCGGGCAGTTGTGACGTTAGAACGCCCCTTCTATACTCCTCACACTTTGAACGTTCTTGAGTTACTCATCTCTTTAATTCACCTACACAGCGTTATCGATTCCCGACTTAGTCTAGACGATCAGAGGACAATTTTCTAGTTTAAAATTTCTTGAAAAGTTCGAACTTCGAACTAGGGTTCGAATCACCCTAGTGGTCGAGAGGCCTACTTTCTCGATTAATAAAGGGGGCGGAGCCCCGAACTCTTACAATACTTTCAAAAATCTATCTTAGATACTCAAAATATCTCAAAATATAAAGCTCCCCGATACGGCGGCACATATCCAATAGGTCATATTTGGGAGTGCTAATAAGGTACTTACGTCCCTGTAAAATTTCCACTCGATCGTGCAACTTTCAGATACTTCAGACACCTTCAGACATACCAGTTTCCAAGGGTCTGCCTCAATAATTCTGACATTCCAGAAAAAATAATGATACTTCACAGTAACGGATCCCGCTCATTTTCAGTAGACTTCATAGAGTTCGTGACCGACAAACAACAGACATTTTGAGTGTTGCTATAACTATTACTTCGACAATTTTGAATTTTATTCCCTAAAAAAGTTGATTTTGACGATTATTAATTGTAATAATGCAAACAAAACCCATCAAAATCCCACCCAGAACGCCAATTTGAAGTTAAGGCTCTGGGAGTCGCTTAGGTTGCGCAACTCGTTCTACGGGGACCCGAGAGGGCTCCCTTGTGGCTCCATAACTCAAATTGAAGGTAGAGTGTGGACAACATTCGTGCCAAGTTTCATCGCTGTTGCACTAGCATTCACACTATGAACCAAACAAGATGTTGTGGATGTTGGCAAGTTGTTGGCTTGCTGGTGGAGCCCCCACCTTTTTCAGAGCGCGAATCGTGTCAATAAGAGGAGGAATAGCTGGGGATGAAAAAATTAATTTCAATTATTGCAGAGAAGTGTGCAGTCGTTGCATGACTAGCGTTCTTGACAAAAACTTCATCAAAAAAGTTAAATCTCAAGGAATGGACGTATAAATTCGCTCTTCTTTATGAATAATCAGATCAAAGCCAACAAGGAGGCTAAACTCAGATCGACAAATTTTCTTCTAAGCATGACCATAGCAAAAGGTGGGCAGTTGAAAGAATTTCTATAGGAGTGAAGTGCATAACCGAAATCTCTGCTCGACGAAAATAGGAGAGAAAAGGGACAAAAGTTTTAAGTCAATTCCAGTGTGTGTTACGTCCACAAGAAACGGCGTACATAGGCTTCCTCCTACCTACATAGGTGGTGTTGGTGTTGGTGAAAGATAAAACTTAACAAGAAATTTGTTATGATTACATCTACGGTCTCTGTGATAGAGAGATAAGCAAAGAAATGAAAATGATTCTATAAAGGTTTATTTTGAATTTTAAAGTATCTTACTCACTTTGGCGTTATATGCTCGAGTAACTTGTCAGGCATCCCCTCGACCACAGAAATCAGCTTCTGGCTGTCAAAGGGCAGGGGGTAGAACCGCTCCTCGATAACTGCATGTGGACACTGCGAGTAAGCAGTAGATACGTGCATGAAACTCTTCAGTCCTTTCATCTGTCTGGCGAGCTTGATCATTTCCTGCACCCCACAAACATTTATGGCGGTGGCCAGTTTCAGACGCTCGTCGAATCGGACCGTCGCTGCTACGTGGAAAATCACAGACACCTAGAAGAGGAAAATTCTTCAAATAGGTAAACGTTTATTAAATTATTACAATAATAAATTACATAATCCAAGATATTTAAGAGTCTTCAGCTACTAGAACGTAAAAAAATAAAGTATAGTATATTTTTTGTCGATAGTTTTCCCTAGGGCAGCCATCAAGGTTTTTTTGCCTCCCTTGTCGCTATGGGAAACTAGGATTTCTTATGCAACATCTGTGAATCCCAATAAGGTACTAATTGAGGACTCGCAGTTAAAAAAAGATCCTTTTCCGTGCCTGCTTCAACTATTGAGTAGTTAATATGAAGTATTAATACAATAAAGTATTATATTGTAATTATTGAGGCTGATTGAGTCACCTGACCTGACCTAAGAGATCTATTCTGTTTCCTCTAATATGCTTCCCCTGGCATATAAAGAATAAAGCACCCTCTTCAAGTCCGCGTTTCCTTGAGAAACTTCAGGAATTTAAAAGGACCAAGGTCAGGTAGATTCCCTGCTTCCAGCTGGTGTCGACCCAGAGAGTTTCTTCTTTTGAGTTCTAACGCGTCGCAGTATAGCAGCAGGTGACGAGGTGTCTCGTCTCTTTGTCTGCAAAATCTGCAGATGCCGTTCTCTACTATGCCTAACTTTCTCAAGTGTTCCTTGAGCTTACAAAGTCTCGTGAGGAATTTCGTAAGTGTTCTGAGACATTTCTTAGACAAATCTCCAATGGATTTCTCTGATAGTTTTCCTCCTGCCTTGAATAATGGGTCTTCGAAGCAATAGAATGGATGTCGATGCTCCTTTTCTTGCCAATGAGTTCATTTATCTCAATTCCAGTATGACCTGGTATGATGAGATGATTTTTTTGCCAATTTCGTTGAGTTCTCTTAGGCACTCCCAAGTCTTTTTGGATCTGGTGGTCGCTGTCACTGGTACTCCCATTTGCAGAACGTACAACCTAAATTCAAACAATTAAAAAACAATAAATGCTTTCAACCGTTTTCCTAGGTGCCAACTCATCATCAAATTTAATCAACATGACAATAGAGCAGAACAGCTATTATGGTTTGATAGCTTTCTAACCAAACGAGTGCTGGAGAGGGTTGGAGGCTCACAGCTCACTTTTAGACAGACACCTAGTTTCTAGTGATATTCCTCACGGTTCTGTTCTGAGATGTTTTATTTTGTTCCTCGGTCTATTTTTACTGTATACTTCCCTATTTGTGGTTCAAACTCTACAAGAGGACTTGAATTCTAAGTGGTGTGATGAACGGCTACTTTCACTCGTCCTAAAAAAAATGCACATCAGTGCTTCACATTGGAAAGTTCAAACTTGAGAGAGCGAAGTTAACTTGACCATCACGAGTAATTTACCCTGATCTCAACATATTCTCTACGATGTGGCAGAGCCAGGATAGTCGCGGTATTTTTTGGCATAGTTACTTAGTTTTAAAAAGAAAATAAATTATAATTAAATTACATATTTTACTTAATCAGGAGTCAATGCAATTGCACAATTTCGAAATACTGCATATTTAATTTTTAAGCAATATTAAGCGTCGTGAACGAAAAGCAAAAACAATTTAATTAGGCCATGAAACAACCACCGCGGCAAATTTTTAATGACGCTAGCTGAATTTTTTAATGTAACGCTGACTGCGGAACGATTGGTAAACTGGAACAACTCGCATGGTTGTCATTTCCCTGTCAGAATGCACCTTGCTTTTGTTTACCTACGTCAAGTAACTGGACGACCGGTAAATAAAAGTCAAAGTGGCAACACTCCAGTGGAAATTACATTTCGAAACCCGAAAAAGAGTAACTGATTTGGAAAGGGGTTTAGAAACCAAAAAGTTAGTGGTGTTTCGGGGACCGAAGAGGACGGTCAGGACGTTCGCGCGAGAATTTAACGTAAACGCGAGTGAGTGAGTTTGTTCCTTTGACGGGGAGATACCCAGCAGAGCTGCAGTCAGAGCTACAGAAAGGGCAAATCCAAGGGCTATGTCTAAGTAGTAAGTCGATGAGACTAACACTAGAACTTTACTGTTTTTCCGTTCAAAAGATTTTTATTAAATTTTATTTTTTTTTATTTAAAGAAATTTTATTTTTGATTTTTTTTTAACGTCACCTGTGAAACTAAAATTAAATTAATCAGATCAGGTACCGCCACAGCACTATTCCCACAAATAAAATGGTAGTTGATTAGAGTCAGATTGTACGTAAGATAGTTTTTTTTTTCTTTCCTAAAGTTTGTTTTTTGTTTTTTTTCTAAAATTAATTTTTTCTGTTAAACTTTGCATATCAGTTTTAAATCGAACTTTAGTATAGTAGATAATGAAATAATTAAGTGATATCTCAGTATCACATCAAAAAATGATCAACATCCTAAAATCAACCGGGATCGATGCTCAAGATCTAAAGATCATTACTGAACTTTATTGGCACCAAACAGCAACAGTCAAAATCGAGGGATCCACATCGGAAGAGATAGTAATAAAAAGAGGCGTGCGACAAGGATGTGTACTATCCCCGCTACTTTTTAATCTCTACTCTGAAGCGATATTCATTGAAGCTCTTGAAAATTCAAATGCAGGCATAAAGATCAATGGAATCAATATAAATAACCTTCGATACGCAGATGATACCGTCGTGATAGCCAGCAGTATAACAGAACTTCAATCCCTTGTGAACCTTATTGTGGAGTATAGTGAGAACTCTGGGCTTTATATGAATACATCCAAGACCAAACTGATGATATTCTCAAAATCACCAAGACCCGTTACTCTAGTGATCAATGGAGAGAACATTACACAAGTGCCATCTATAAAATACCTGGGTGTACTCGTCAATCAGCAATGCGACTCAAAGACCGAAATTAGATCAAGAATTGCGCAAGCACGGAAAATCCTGAATAACATGAGGACACTTCTGGCAAACCGGGACCTCAGCCTAGACCTCCGGATCAGATTACTTCGCTGCTACATCTTCCCTGTCCTTCTATACGGATGTGAGAGCTGGACCATTGATACAACCACAGAAAAGAAAATCGATGCGTTCGAAATGTACGCCTACAGGCGAATGTTGCGAGTTTCTTGGACGGCACATAAGACAAACATAGAGGTTATGCAGCAAATGGGTAAACACAAAGAACTCCTCACGACAATCAAGGAGAGAAAGCTGCAGTACATAGGACATATCATGAGAGGCAGACGATATGAGATTCTCCGCCTGATAATAGAAGGAAAGATCGAAGGAAAACGATCAGTCGGTCGTAGACAAAACTCATGGCTGAGGGACTTACGTAGATGGTTCGGACAGACATCCATAGAAATTTTCAGAGCTGCGGTTTCCCGCACAACAATAGCCATTTGGATCGCCAACCTTCGTAGGGAGACGGCGTCCTAAGAAGAAGAATCTCAGTAGGGTATTTTTATTTTATTTTTATTTTAGTAAATAATTTTAATCATAACTTTGGTGTTCATATTTATCACCCTTGACCACCCTAACACTGAATTTCACATAAAGAGGGCTCTACTCTTAGCAGCCCCTGAATCTGCGTGCCTCACACCTCTCTGACCACTATCATTTGGCAAACCGCTCGGCCCACTTGATAGCGGTCCAATCCCTTGACAGCCAGAAAGAAGGTGAGTCTACAAAAACTGGTGTCAAGAGGGTAGGCACCGGCCTCAATGGTGTCAGGTGTGGGGTTCGAACCCACGCTCCCTTTCGAGAACCAGAGTTGAGCCTCAACGCCACCAACAAGTAAAAACTATCATTAACCCATTGGGCAGCACTTTTTGGTTGCTCTCCTGTGACTTCCTCGATATTCAAGCTACAAGTACATTTAATCAATATTGGAATTAGTTGGACCAGCAAAAGGGGAGTGTTGCAGTGAAGTGATCACCATCTGGAATCGATTCAACGATATATGACCAGAATGTTTCATAGCGGCCTCATGAAGAGCGACTTCAGACGAACATGGAAAACCGTCTTATTAAATAATTTCATACAGAAGAGAGCGTAGAGACCTGATTAATGTTGTCAATGCCCTCTGTGTCAACCAGCATCCCTCTCCCTACCAATCGAAGCGAACAGGTTAAGTTGAATTGAATCTTACTTGGACACACCTGGCTTCTCTCCAGAGAAAAATCTCCTACCTGCCGCTAACTATTCACCGCATCTTGAGCTCATGTCCATCTCTACGGCCCTCAAAATCCAAACACATAATCGAACTCTGCAGTGTCATCCTTGCCGACTCATATCAATATGATCACATATTCCGTTTTCCTAAGGGAAACGGGTTTCTACGACACGATCTAGGACATAAATACGCTGCTAATAATCCTCAGCGGTTGATGCAGCTTTCAATACCACAAAAAAATACCAAATGTCTGAACGGTGGTTTTTCCATTGATCTGCCATTATTCTTGTCAGGAATAGGTGACTATAAAAAATGTTGTATATATGTGACAAATCAGTTGATCGCTCTCCTGCAGCCGGGCAAGAATCTGGCGTTTCTTAAAAATACTCCACAAATCATTACTAAATCGAAAAAGACAATAAGAACAAAGCACTGTGGCAACATTATCATCATCGCTCAGGTATTTCCCAACGACAACCTCATGTTCACACAGGTACCCCGATGTTTTGCCTCATCAATATTCAAAGTTGGTGCAGTTAATTTCTTACTAAATCGCAAGGTAGTTGGTACAAACATGTCGCTGTTGTTCATTTGTATGCAAGCACTGGACGTACTAGACATTCCTTATCCAGATTATCCGGCATGAATTATTCTAGATGAAAGGCAGTGTCTTTTAATCCGAATAAAACTTTTAAAAAAGATTTAATTATAAGGACCTACTCCGACAAGAAATTTTCGTGCCTTGTAACATCTCTGGTTTTGCCTATTTTTTGGATGGTGTTGATGGAAAAATGTACTGGGTGACCGTTATAAAAATTCAAATTTGCCGTGACTTCTTTTAATTTTTGACCGATATTTCCTTGTCATTGTTTTCTTATTGGCCCCACTATGGATTTTCATTTTTTTTTCTGATTACAACAATGTGTCACATGTAAATTTTGTCTTTTTGTCTTAGTTTTTCCCATGATCCCTAATTTTCTTTATTTTTCAAAAAGTGCACAAATGCGAATGTGCATGCTACGTCACTTCAGAAGGATCTCAGCGGCGCGTTCTGGACAGACAACAACTAATCTCATTTCTTTTTTTGAAACTTCACGGAAATTACGGCGAGGATGGATGCCCAGTCCTGCTGGATGAGTCGTACTGAGTCAAGTACTCAGACGTTAAACCCGTCTTGGATTGTCAAATATTCGCAGGAGCAAAGAACGGTCGTACCCCATTATGTTAATTTCACATCTCACGAACGTCGTATTGAGACTTCGAGAAGTCGGTATTGTATTGCATTAATTGGAGCTGTATCTACACTACGACCTAGAAGATTTTTGTGTTTCCCCTTCTGATGACTACTTATACGATTATAGCACCCGATCCAGTTCCAGTTCTCAGAGGAGATGTTTGGATGGTTCTAAAGAAGCATCTTTTTCCGCTGGCTGGTGGAGAGCTACAGAGCGGATTCTTCTTTGTTGTATATTGCATGGTACTCGACCATTAGATGTATTGAAGTTTCGTCTCCTCTATAGGCAGAATCTATAGGTTTGGGCTTTTTGTAGACAAATCTTGCTAAAGTGTGCTTGGTCCAAGTCTACAATGACCCGTGAGAAAACCTGCATTCTCAAACCATTTTTTGCGCCCCAAACTAAGTCACGCCTCCATGAGGAGGCGATTAACTTTTATTCAGAGACTTGAAAGGAAGACCTTGCCGGCAAACTACGTATCGAAACATCTCCTAACCGCCACAGCTGCAACTCAGAGATCGCTGGCATTAATAATTTTCATTTTCTACAGCGTTGGGACGTCGATCCGTGCACACTACCCGACCCTCCAACTGTTTATCCAATTCTTTCCAACTCGACCCTACAACTTACTGAGTAGGTTTCTCATATGGAGGATTAGATCCCATCCAGTAAGATGAGGCCACGAAGTAAGAGAGTTAAGGTTTAGTTCGCTCGAGATTCGTTTTAAATTTGGTAAGCTTCATGGCGTACCAACAAATAGTAGTTTCGATCACAGATCAAGGGAAATTTCGACCCTTTTACTTTAACGGATTCACATCAATTTTGACATTAAAACACAAAATGATTCACAGTTTAATTCATCCCTTCTTACTAAAATTCTTACCGTCATTCGGCTTTATGTTGCATCTGACTCAACAAGGGCGAAGATAGCTAGTGGAGGGGATATGACGTCAGCAGATCATCTCCTTGTAAAGTAGGAGCGTGCTTTCAGACATCTAATCAGCGACGGAGAACCCAACTTACACCGAGGAGACCATGCGGCAGAGGGAAGCCAATCTAAATCGGTGAATGAGTGGTGCTGGTGATCCGAAGATAGGTTATCAGGATAACCTATTCTTTGTGAACGAGGGCCAACCGTAACAGAAAACAACAAATAACAACCGAACTGAGATGGAGAACAGACTCAACTGCGGAAACGCCCTCGGGGAAGCGATCCAGGGCAGTGAAGGTAAATCTAATCCAATAACGGAAACACAACTGCATGTCTGAGGCTAAGGAGGCGACTTCAGACCTGGAAAAATAACTCAAGATCCTGTAATCATCTAGGTAGTTTTTACTTGATAGGAAGAGAGGAGCGTCACTTACGTAACCGCTGATGATCTCTATTGCAGTAGTGAAAAAAAAGTTCAGAGCAAATCTCCAAGAACAACGTTAAAACAGCCTGCAGTCATTTACGATTACAGTTGAAGCCAGACGTGGAAGCCTACACAGTTCGCATTGTATTGTATTAATTGGAGCTGTATCTACTCTAAGGCCTCGAAGATCTTTTGTGTCTCCCCTTCTAGTGACTATTTCATTATAGCACCTCATCCAGTTCTAGTTCTCGAAGGAGATTTAGGAGTTTCAATGGTTCTAAAGTCTTCTTTGTTGTACTGCATGGAACACGACCAGGAGATGTATCGAGGTTTCATCCCCCTCCATGCAGAATCTACAAATTTGGACGTGTCTGTTAGCATTCTCAAACCGTTTTTGCCCAGTGAAGCGTGCATCAACGCTTCAAATCTTTTTTTGTTTGTATTTCCAAAGCAATAATTTGGCTTGTCTTAATCCTGGGAGGTCTTTCCAGTGGTCATCTTCTTGAGTTTCCTTTTCTTTCTTTATTTTGACTTTGAGAACATTTTCTCCTATTCCGCAAAAAAAAGTTTCGCCTCTATGAGTGACGTTCTTGCTCAGGTTCTGCACACCATGAAGGCTTGAGTGGCTCTGCTGTCATTTTCTTTCATATGCTTTTTCCACAGGAGCTTGTTGTCTAGTGTTACTCCTGTAACGGGATTTTCTGCTAGGTAGAGGTGATGTCCCAGGGATGGGTAATATCCCCTTTTTACCCGTGACAAGTCAATTAAAATCTACAATATTTATTTACACAATACTCTATTTACATAATGTCTATATTTGTCGAGCTCGTATCAATAACCACTGTATCCTGTGGGCCGGTCCTCGTTTCCCACCGACCGTCTGATTGGTGGTAGATACCCGCGTCGGGGCGCGCACCACCACTGTTGATTGGTCGACCGCCTGATCGGTTCACAGTCGAGTCCACTACGGCAGTCACTCGCTCGCCGTTGCACGGTGCGTACCGGCTGCTGCAGCCTCCGGAACTCGCGCCGAGACAGGGTCTGGGAGAAAAGTCCTCCGGCGACGAAACTACCTGAAACAGAATCCGCCCCCGGTATCTCAATGCAATGCCGGGGCGGCTGTTACTGAATCCGGCCCTCAATACAGGGCGGGTCGTGACTGAAGGGACTAGCCGGTACTTCAACGTAGCGCCGACGGATTCCCTATACTGAATCGGTTGCCGGCCAGAACTCATTCCATTCTGGTCGGTCCACCGACGTCCGGTTACAGTTAGGCTCGACTCATTTCATCGACCTACTGTAGCCGGCTAGGTAAACTGGACGGAGTGCACTCACTACATGCCTCCTGGAGACCTCCGAGCTCAATTCACAAGGAGGGAGATTGGTTCTCGAGTCAGTCCCTCGGATCCGTTCTGATGAGCTCTTCAGTTGGCTCTCTTTATATAGCCGGTGCTGGCGGAGATAACCTGCTAATCACTGTCGCAAAAACTGTATCACTCCTGATAAACCCCTCGAATAATTAAAATAAATAATAATTACCAACGAATGCCTTGAAATTCGTTACACTCCTAAATATTTAACCTCTGGCTTCCATGCAGTGTTTTCCTCACATACAATTAGCAAATTCTCTTCTATTTGAGGGCGTTGACTCAATCCCTTGATAGTGTGCAATCATATATTTGCTTAACAATTGAAGTATCAACAAATTATCATCAACCAAAATTAATGAATCAAAAAGTTTAAAAGACCCGCTGCAAGGAAGCTCACTATACTGCACTCTGAAATTCTTCCCTTAACGGATGATCTCCTTCATTAATGACCTCAAAGATGACGTTACACTGGACTCAAGAATATCATATCGTAGTAATGGTACGCCACTGGAATGAAACATCATTTATATATAATTAATATACAAAGTGTTATTGGATGTCTCGAGGTGTAATTAAATTAAGTAATTAACGAAACAAAATAATTCATGGATATCGGATGGTATACTTAATCGGTGATTGTGTTTGTTTTATCTGATCATAATTAAGGAGAGGTGCAGAATAAATATTATGCCGATCAAGGATAGTTTGTCACATTGTCCTGTTTTGTCTGTTAAGCTCTGACTCTTGTCATTACATCCTTGATGATGAACTTCATAAAATCAATTCTAAATAAATGTTACGATTTAAGAAAAATTATTGAGATGTAATGGGCGGTCGGTATCGAAGCGGCTAAGCGCATTCGCGACTAAGTCGTCGGAAGTGCCATCATATGGAATCGAATCCCAGTCATTCCATGGTTGTTTGTGCTCGTCTATAAAACTATCAACCAACCACTCCCTGGGCATTAACTCCGTACTTGCAGAATGAGGCCATGAGTTACGTCTAGAAACTCGTCAGGTGGCCATTGAAACGATCGAAAAATATTCCTGGTAAAGTTGAAGATGAACGTTGTGGTGATTCAAGGCACCTTTATGACGCCCATAAAGACGTCAAGAATAAACGACGTCAATAAACGCTATGAAATAGACATTTACAAATAATTGCAGAGCCGCAAAAAAATGATATTTTCTTTTCATTTAAATCGATTATATTTGGAGTAAAAACGCCGATTATGAAAAGCTATATAAACCGCAGTCTCCGTGACCATGTTATGCAGAACGCTTTCACGTCTGAGTCATTTTGGATCTGTGCAATACACATTACTTGGTATGCCTTGCCTTATGGTCAATGTACCTACTGAATTGATCATAATTGTCAGCAACCCTCTTATAACGCGAGAAATTTATCAAAAGTGCTATTTATGCCTCACTTGAAAAGTACATTAATCCTCGAGATTACAAAGACTTATAATCCTGGAGGCTGGAGGTGTATTGAATCCCAGGATTCCATCAAAGTTACTATACCTTGTGCCTATACCATAAAAATATCATAAACATAATATTTCCACTCACCTCTCTAATAAGCATCTCTCTGTCCCCCGAACTCAGCCCCAATCCACTGACTCCCACATCGCCCACTATTCCAACAACTCGATGCTCATACTTTGGCCTCTCACTCCGCAACTTCGCGAAGACCGGATCATCCAGCAACTCCTCCACTCGCTCCTGGCATCGTCGTCCCTTTCTGTGTCGCACCAGTACATAAACAGTGTGAACTTCGCAGCTTCGCAGTAGTTTCTCCAAAAGAGCTTTGCCCAAGAAACCTGTAGCTCCTGTTAAGAGCACCGACGAGAACTGGTAAAACGACTGTATTGGAGTGACCTCCGGGAAGGGGGCGGCTGGAATAAAGAAAACAGTTTTAGTTTCAGAAGTTTCTTCCGATTACGTTAGGCTTTATCTTAACGTTTCCTTTTTTTAAACATCACTATTAATTATGAATACCTAGGTATACAGGATGTTCCTAAATACCAGGTACACACGAAAGGAGGTAGTTCTTTGAGTTATTTCAAGACCAAAACTTCATATAAACGTACGTCCGTAACCTCTCCGTTACCGATCTACAGGGTGTTCTTCCATTGCTCCCATAAGTAGTTCTTGAGATATTTAGCTCTAATTTAGAATACAGATTATGTTTTTATTTATTTATTTATTTATCTACATCCACCCAACAGCACATGCCATACAAAGGGTGTGGATAACTGCTGAGTTACATAGAATTTCAGCTCTACAAATAAACATACAATATAAATTGTAGGGCTTACATCATTAGGCATAACAAAAATGGTTTTGAGAATCTACGGGGAGATTTTTTCTCAGGGAAATTGAAATTGAAAGAAATTCAGGAAAATTGCGGAAGGTATCCACTCTCATAACTCCGTAAAGTTTCACTGTTACGTCACTGCTCTGCGAACGTGCCAGTGTAACATCACCATTTCCCTTGGAGATCATCCAGGAGGTCGCCGATTTAATCTCTCCACCACGCTGGACCTTGTCTTTATGTGAGAGTCTTCTTATACGCTGGTCTGTACGTCCAAAAGGACTTCGTAGAAGTTTTGACCACGTTCCAGTTGATAACTGCTGTCATCATCAACTTCAAGAGAAGTATCACAAGCTCAGCAGGTACAATAATATAACACTCATTTTTTCGTAACAAGTATTTTAACAACAACCTAACATTGACCATGACAAGTATCTCGCTGTAGGTCATTGTCATTGATTTATTATTGTTAAATTAACAGCTTACACTATTTTAATAGGTAGCGTGGGCCATCTACAAAGGCAAGTTTGCTATGCAATATAAGTGAAACGTCCCAAAAATGTAGACACTGTAATTTTAAACGATTATATTAAACGGCGGAAACGTGATTGCATTACATGTTACGTCTAAATAATTTAGCTTTCTGCTTAGTACTTGACAGCCGTTCCATTTGCAGCGAATTTTATAACTATTTTGTTTACATGGAAATTTGTTACTGAAATTTCTGGCCATAAGAAGACCAGTTTTCCTAAATGGTATGTCTACTGGAGGCTCAGATATCCGATGATGATGAGGTAGAGAGAGAAACAAAGGCATAACATGTAAACTTCAGCATAGCTACAAAGTATCGTTGGTTTACTATCGCCTGCGAACTCAGACGTTTGAGAATATTCAGTAAGAAATTAAATTTCTAGTTCATAATTCCGCCAGAAATGCCTACCTCTACGCGGCCAATAATACACAAACGTACATTTGCTTACATACCTTTAAGTTATGTAAAGTTGTTAAGTTATAAGAACACCGTGCACCTAAATATAACAACATCGGAATATCAAATCTGAAATTATTTGTTTATTTGGTTCATATATTTGACAGTTATAACGGCACCAAAAGATGAATCTAACAAAATATGAGTAATATACAAGTGAAAACAAGTGGAGAAAATCATAACTTCTTACAATGAAAAAGCTCCAAACACCCGAAAACGGTTTACACGAGTATCACTTTCCCTACCAATTTATTTGGAGTAATTTAGACTGACGACTGAAGTCTGGTAATGATCTACAAGGCTACATCTTCTGTCGTGAACTGTTTGACCTTCAGTCCCCGGTTTCCGAATTATTATAATAATTATTGTTAACACGTTCGAGTAGCCCTTTTATCATTTTCGGCTTTTCAGATTCAATTTCATGTTCACAATCCTTGGCAGATTGAACCCTGCCAGGTTTTTTTTTCCTTTTTGCCACTTTTGTTTGTTTTTAATATTATGAGCACGATTAACAACCTTTGGGACAACCTTTTCTTTCTTTGTTTCCCCCTTTCTTAATTTTTATGATCTTCCCACTTTTACTCACAAGCCCCCGTTCTTCATTAAACTCCCATCCTGTCAAATATTCCAAATTAATTAGGTAATTCATTATTTTTTTTTTGTTAAAAAATACACTATTGAGGACGACATCACTTTCCAAAAATCACCCAAACTCATCAAATGTCCACCGATCATGACCCCCAGACTACGAATAAGTGGTTTTCCAAAATTCACCTGCCCACGATATGTATACAGGGTGGGCCACGGTATACGAAACGGAAGATTATGACCGTGTCTCTGGATTTTAGGATCTTTTTATTTTTGGAGTGGATAGAGACCCGGCAGAGGTACGTTTTAAAATTATTTTCATAATGTACAGGGTGTCCCAAAAGCATGAAACATATCAAAGTTATGTTTTTTTAAATGGAATGCTCCTATGTTATTGCATTTTTAGATTGTCTGAAAAGAGAAAATACGATTGGCTTTTACAGTTGGTGTTTAAATTCAGAAGTTTTTGAGTTATAAACAAGTGAAAATCGTCATTTTTCAAGTTCATGGCACTGTACAACGAAAACGGCTGAAGATAGAGAAAAACGGCTTACATGTCCCTATTTTAACTTTTCATGTACTATCCTACGATGTAGATGAAATGTTTATACAGGATGATAAAAAATTTGAAAAATTCTGAGATTTCTCCACGCGTCGCCAAATAAAAAAATCAAAGAAAGCACAAATGTTTCTATACCATAGGATAGTACATAAAAAGTTAAAATAGGGACATGTAAGCCGTTTTTCTCTATCTTCAGCCGTTTTTACAGAGACACGGCCATAAACTTCCGTGGCGTATACCGTGAATAACCCTGTATTTATATATTTATTTCTCCAAAATCACGATTTTTCGATTTCAAAAACGCTCCTGTAGCTTTATCTTTCAAGATTAGTGAACGAAATTTTGGATTCTTGTAAAACTTTGGAATGGCGGTAGATTTTAGTTGAAAAAATTTTCAAAAGTCACGTCACTTCTACAGGGTGTCCTTCCAAAGTTCCAAAAATCCGGTTCTTGAGGCACGGTTTCTGGTCGCAGTTTTCAATCTAGGTGACTGAAATTTTTGTGAGAGTAAGATGTCTACAAGGAGTGGTCTGGTATTGCAATTGAGCAAAATCGGCCGAGCCGTTTCAAAATGGCGGCCATTTGAATTTTTGGGAATTTTTGGAAAATAGGCTATTTTTTGAACCCCTGTATGGGCAGGATGGCAAAAAAACTTTGAAATCAAATTAACAGGATTTGAAGAAAACTATTGGAAATTTGAGTTAATGCAATAAAATTAGCATATTTTCCATTAATAAGCCAGTGTTGTGGGTAGGAAAAGGGTAAAAATGTCTAAATTTCTATAACCGTTTATGAGTCCATTTTTGAAGAAATTGAACCGAAATTTTCCATTTTTTTTTTCTTTAACATATAGTTTGAAGTTCATCTTCATTTCATGTTGCATATGTGGGCACTTTAAACGAAAAACAAAAAATTTCCTCGCTGGTAGAAAATTAGCTTACACTTATTTAAAATTATTAAATCGATGATATGGTTCGCAATTTATTTTTTATTTTTTTCACATTCAATTATGAATGGCTCTGAAAATTAGAAGAGCAATCGCAACGACAATTAAATCGCCTACATGCGAGTGAAAAAAGTTTTCAAATTGGTCTTTTAATAACGAAGATATGACCAGTTTAAAAAAAAATGTGTTTGTGATAATGTAAGTACCTGACGTAATACATTATACCCAATCAGCCCTACAATTCTAAATCGCACCGTGGCTTAGTTCGTTATGCTCTTGCCTAGCAAACTGATGGTGCGGAGTTCAAATCCACGAGAGGATCACTTTTTTTAGGTAGGTAGGTGGAGTTTTCCCAAAAAAAATCGGATTATTTTTTGTTAAGTATATTTGAGGGACGTCATAGTATCTATGCGAAACTAACTTGTAGGGCCGTGTAGCGTTAAAGAAAAATGTTAACACGAAAAAAAACATGAAAAATTAACACGAAAAATTTTAACTTTGACGGGGAATCAACTGAAACTCCGGGCCGAAGGCCTGGAGTATGGAGGGTCGAAGACCCGACTTTACGAAGACCATTTTTTACTCTTGTGAAACTTTGAAATGACGTTTGATTTTCGTTAATAAAATTTCCCAAAGTTGCGTTACTTCTACCAATCGCGTCCCTTCAAATTTCCAAAAAACCCGTCTATGAGGTACCGTTTCAGGTCGCAGTTTTCAATCTACGGGGTTAAATTTTTGTGGCAGTAAGATCCACAAGGAAGTAAGTAATCCACAAGGAGTGGTCTGGTACTGTAGTTAAGTAAAATCGGTCGAGCGGTTCCAAAATGGCGACTTTTTGAATTTCAGAAAAAATTGCTATTTTTTGAACCACTGTTTATATTTATAACCACGTTTAAGCAAAATAAAAAAAAAATAAAACTTTTTACCCGCATTATAGATTGGAAGAAATTTATTGTAAATTTGAGGCAATGCAATAAAATTTGTATTATTTCTATTAAAAAACCAGTGGCGGGGGTAGGAAAAAGGAAAAAATTACTAAATTTCCGTAAACGTTTATGAGCATAGTTTTCAAAGGAATTGAATTGAAATTTTCACAGTTTAAACAACTACGCTAATATCATGATATAACAATGAAAAATTTCAGAAGGCCAATTTGAAAAGCGGTGAAAATATTAATTATTGAATCTTCAGATATTTCAGAATTTGACTCCAAATTTTCTTACAGTGTGCTTATTATTCGTACGATTACTTGATTGATATTAGGAGATTAGGAGATATTAGGAGGTATTAGGAGACCCCAAAAATTTCTAATTAGATGGTGTTGCAGAATTTAGACCCCTCTATAACTTTAACACTTTTTCTACGTGAATTATAGCAAAGTTTTCACATTTCCACGCACCTAAGTAGCCGGGTATTCTATGTTATGTAGATAAGTAGGCATCTACCTACTATTATGTAATTTTTACTAATTTTCGAATAAATGGAACGCTTTTATTCTGTAAAACGTTCTCATTATTATAATTGCCTCGACTTTTTTATTAACAAAAAAATAAACCGTCCAATAATTCAGACATGATTTATTTAATATTATGCATTGTTGTTATAGTGTTGTAAGTAATACGTTTTGCATCAATTTTGCATAATATTGCATCGTTATGAAACATTTCACCACAAATAATTGATGTCAAAGCAGGAGCATGCATGAAGTAGTTCGGTACCAATACTTATTAAAATGCAGTGCGAATGTTAAATTATTTATTGCAAATAAATGCCTACGAAGACAATAAAATGAGTCAAGTTCAAGATTAATGTCGACATTTACTTCGCTTCTGCACTCACGTAGAATAGTATTATTATACAGAGTGTTATTATTTTGTAAATCTTACTTTAAGGCTTCATACCCGCGGTAACTTGTGCCAGCTCCTCAAAAATCTATAATGATAGGGAAGCGAAATTTCTCACCATTACAAGAAGCTAGAACTGTATAATAATGCCTATTTACAGTTTATATTTATTAATGGTATCTACTTAATACACGAAAAACATTTATGAATAATGGTCATCAATCGGTCTTATTAAAGGCTCAGAGGTCGCACGTATCAGATACAAGCTGAAGCTACAACGGTGACACTCTTTTCTAGCATGCTGGCCCTTACAACAGGGTATCATTCTAGGAAATGACTGTGTTTCGAAGTCTCAGAAACCTTGCGGCCACACAGGTATCAGAAGAGAACTGTACCACAACAATAGCACTGCTCTCTGGTATAATCTCATTTTCTTCTGATTATTCTCATCGTCTAACCAAACTTCTACAAAATGGTACTCATACTTACTGCTTTTTTTCATCGATGTTATAACTTACGGAAGTAATTTCACAGTTAGACGCCTTGATTGCAGCTTCTTTCTCTAATTAAGTCTACACTGGATATCGGCAAATGTGCTTTTATCGATAAATTCTACAGCTTTAAATGTGCGTAAACTGTTCTGCAATCCCCAATCGATAAGTGGGCTGGCCACTCAAAATCGACCCTTATCGAGATGAGGCCCATCCTCAAAACAGCTACCGATGCCCTTAAAGTTAGGCCGTTGCTCCGTCCTGTGTTGGAACCAAAATTCAATAATTAATATTGAAGTGTCTCCCAGTTACTCCCAGTTACTCCCAGTTACTTTATGTGGATGCAAAGGTTCATGATGCAATTCTCGGCAACTGGTGTTAGTCCAGTAGCGCATGTTTCGCCTTGTTGACGCGTCCATTTAGGAAGAAATTGGATTCATCGCTGAAGAAAAAACAACTGCTTCCTCTGGAACCTTTTCAATAAGCTCCTCACATACGTTCCCCCAAGAATTTAAGCAGCATTCAGAGAGTTCCTGCACAATCGTCGCTGACTTGTATAGTTGGCAACGAAGGTCATCGTGAAGAATTCGTCTCACTAAACGATCGGAATGTCCAAGGGCAGACGCATGTTTGCGCGCAGAACGCCGTGAGAATTGTTGATCAGGTGATCTGATCGGCTGAGGAACTCTTCGCCTTATCACAACTTAGTGACCCACATCACAATTGATCTCCGGTCCGGAACAAGTCCCAATGGTGGCTAGATTAAAGTCATATACTGACCGGAAAGCAAACAAACTATTAGAATTTTGCCTGTCCAATGTAACCACGCCCACCCCGTTAGGGCTTCTACTGACTGAATGGCGCGAATTTCAAAAAAGTACAAGTAGATTAGTTTTTTAAACTAATTTCACTTTGTCGCGCACGTCGTTTACGTCCTGTTTCCTCTTAGCAAGTTCATCCAGATAGTATTTATGTTGCTAGTGGATTTCTCTTGTCAACTTCTTCTCACGATCTTTCTACTGCTGAATTTCTGTTGTTCCTGGCTAGCTTTCGTTTGAACAAAAATTCGAAAATACCGGAACTAAGTCAAAAAAAAAACTCAAGTAACTACATTCCAACAACGGAGGTCCACATCCAAAAAAGACCGTGTCGTCTTGACAAAATCTATTATGTCCTTTATGGAAAAATGGTAAATAGGTCATTTTATTGAGACTAAAAAGCTGCTTCTGTTGGTATAACTACATGCAAAGTTCGGTGAGTCATTACCTGAAAAATCAGGAAGAAAATGATGAATGAGCGAGTAACGATCATATACAGCTGGTCTTTCGACTAAGAGTTTCTTTCTTTTCAAATAGCCAGAGTACCAAAAATCACTAGCTGTTATATCGCATGATTTTTGGTACTCTGGTGATCGGAGAAAAAGACAGAAACTTTTCAAATAGCCACAATATTTACTAGCTTTTACATCGCGATCATTAGCGGTCATTGCAAACCACAGTTATGACAAGAAACGCCAAAAAATTAGGCGGAAAAATCTGGAAAACAAACAAGTAGTCCCAATGAATCAACAGGTGTAGGAAGCTCCCGCGAGACAGACACACCCGAGCGTTTCGATACCAAGAGAAGTCAAAAACGAAAGTTCGTAGGTCTTGAGAAAAATTCATAAGCTATGTAACGAGACGACATAACGCATAACGTATTATAGAAAGCTTCTGAGCAAAAAATAAAAAAGTCCTGAATCATGAGTAGCAAAAAATAAATTTTAACGGAATAAAATAAAGAAAATTAGTTAAGATTGAGAAGAGGTGTATAAGTTTTTCCTTTCCTTGATCGATAATAAAATATTTAGCAAACGGGCTAGGTGTAAAACTGTAGCATTCATAGTAAAGAGAACTAAATTCCTGAAGTAGGTAATCCGAGCACTTTAGTCCTAGGAACGTTTCACGATCAAGAATTACCTACGTTAAATTCCTTGTCGATTTTTAAACAGTCGCATGAATCACGAATGAATTTAAGATTACTTATGTAACGACATTTTTAAAGATTATTACAATACACGGCGGGAAGTACAAAGAATACAAATTAAATTTATGCAACAGGCTTTCACCTGAATTACCAAGCCAGTTGTTGCTATTGAAATGTTGAAAGTGATAATCGAAACAATAAGTTCATGTCATCGACAGTAAAAAAATGTGGAATCTTAATTTTTATGAATTAAACCCACAAAAACTCGTTATTCTTATTAAGATTTAAAAGTAGGTCGCAAAATCAACTGTCTACATGATTTGTCTCGTACAGACTGTTTCATAGGTCAACTCAGAAAAAAATAAATAAGTATTGGTGCGCATTTTTCTGTTTTGTTTTTTTTTTCTTTTAAATTTTTTATTCTTTCATATCTACAGGAGAAAAGATGTCTGTATACATATTATAGGTACCGTTAAAATCAAACGGCGTTTTGTTCGTTTTTTTTCCCCGCAATACAATAACGAACCCTTTCGGAAGCAACGTTCGCGAAAAATCCGCCGCTGGCAGGCGAAACAAAAATCTGCTTTTTTTTCAAAATGTTTTTTTGGCATGAAGGGAAGCGGTTTTTATTTGAAAAGGTGCTCCTATCTTTCAACTTTAACTTCCGCTTTGTAAAACCCCGTTGCGATAATTTTTATGGGAGATATGGGTGTTCTACCTTCCGACTCTGTAACGAAAAAACGGAGAGGAGTAGGGGGTTCTTGAGGGGTTAAAAATAGAGCTGAAACATCATGCTATTTATTTAAAAAAATTATTCCATTCGGTCCATATTTCGCGCGTCCGCGTGAGTTATAAATAAAAAATAAAAACGTTCCTGAGCGGACCTCAAACGTCCGCTCAGGAGGTTCCTGAGCGAACGTTTGAGTCAACCGACATGGCTGACTCAAGTGAGCGGGAAGGGGGAAATTTTTTTTTCACGAACGTTGCTTCGGAAGTGGTTCGTTGTATTTGGGACAAAAATACGACCAAAACACCGTTTGACTTTTTGCGCTACGCCTTTTCGGAGTCGAGTTACCGGGGTTCTAATTAATGTTGAACTTTCGTTCTCCCTTTCCTCCAAATTGTCCCACCACCCACTTCTAACGGGCCCTTAAAAAATCTCAAAATACCCTTCCAAAAAAACAGCTCAATCCCCGACATGCACTACCGGTCAAGAACAAACCATTTGAAATTTTTTTTCGCACCTAAAATTTGTTATATTTCGCTAACAAGTTGCCCGATCGACTACTGCCTGGAACGAGCTTACGTGTTCTGCCAAGCTATTCCTTTTTTGGAAAAATAGTTTTTTCGGTAGGATTAAAACCGACGGAGCAATCCACGAAAATCCGATATCCCGTACTTTACAACGGCCCCTACCGCCCCCCCTCTCGCCCCAAGGATCGGTGGTAAGTGAGTGGTGAAATTGAGCTGGGATCTCACTTAGTCAATCGGGATAAACATTTTCTGATATAGGGGATTTTCACTTCGAAATACTTTCGAAATACCTTACTAAATAGCCTTTTATTTATATTTTTTTCTTGTATGATGGGTTCTTTCATTGTAAAATATCTCGGAAACAGTGTGTCCTACAAGAAAAACATATGATGACTTTTCTTCTCTAAACAAAACGAGATATTAACCAAAAATAACAAACTTTCATTAAAGTCAGTGGCGTAGAAATTATCAATAAAAAAGGTAAGACATACTCTGATCTCCGCCACTGGATTAATTTTTTTTGTTAGGAGTATCAAATCACGTACTTCAAAAAATAGTACAACAACTGTCCAAAATTTCGAGTTATTCTGATCAGCCAGTTTGTAGATATTCCAAAAATATTAAATTTTTCAATTTACTTTAACACCCTGTATCTCTAAAACTAAATCTTCAACGACCAATGTCTATAGAGGAGTTTTTTGGTCTATTTCTGCATTTCCTACACGTCCTTTAATTTTGTTTTACACACCTTTGAAAATCATATTAAGAAGGTCACTCTTCCCTATTGTGCATATATTGAATAAGCCAATTTCTGGCGTTTTTCCTGACCTGACCTCCAACAGCATATCAGCGGTAATATCGGGAATTTCTGCCCTTATGCTGCGCTTCAAATCTTGTAGCATCTCTAGACTGTTTTCATAAACGAGGGATTTCAAAAAACTTCACAAAAAATCGCAAGGGATCAAATCGGGAGAGCGGCGGGCTGGCCACTCAAAATCGCTCATTATCGAGATGAGGCGATCCGGAAAGTGTTACCGAAAAGTGCAACAAAACAGCTACCGATGTCCTTGAAGTATGAGCCTTTGCTTGGTCCTATTGGAACCAAATATCCCCTAAGTTCAGTTCATCAAGTCGTGGAAAAAAATTGCAACCTCATTGTCTTCAAGAAAACAAGGACCAACAATCCCAGCTGAGGAAATTGCACACCACACTATGATTTAAGGTGAATGCATAGGCATTTGATGCAATTCTCGGGGATTAATGTCAGCCCAGTAAGCGCATGTTCTCCTTGTTAACGCATCCGTGCAAGTGAAAACGGGTTTCATCACTGACAGGAGGCTGCTTTAAAGCGATTTCAGAAGTCACGATATCACAGAGCATCCTTTCAAGTTTACTATTAAATAGCCAATTTGTGAAACGGTTTTCGGGATTCTGCAGTTTTCGACGTGTGAAATAGCTTGTGGCTATAACAAACATAAATTGAGTTATAAGCTGGTTTTTATTAAACGAAAAACTATTCGATGTAATATAAATGTTCGATGGGCACTTGTGGCGGGTGTAGCGTCCAGACGGAGATACAGCGAGTGGGACCAAAACGCCAAACAGGACTGACACAGCTGGCGGCGGTGGAGATTGCAGTAGCCAGACAGGACAAACACAGCTGGCGGCGGTGGAGATTGCAGTAGCCAGACAGGACAAACACAGCTGGCGGCGGTGGAGGGTGCAGTAGCCAGACAGGACAAACACAGCTGACTACGGCGGGTGGATGGAACGCCAGACAGGGCAAACACAGCTGGCGGCGGTAGCGGCGGCGGCGGAGGGACTCCGGGCACGGACTTACACGGCCGGATAGGGAGCTTCACCAGTCAGGACAAACACAGCCTGGTAGAAGAGCTCAGGACGGAGGCGGTCGGGAGAAGGTTGCCTTTTCGGATCGGTCGCTTGTCGATCCGAACCGAACCGAACATCAAGAGCGAGACTGGGATTCGAACCCAGTCGGTGGCAGTTCAACGGCCTAGTATTCTTCACTCTAACCTAACCCGCAGAGCTACCTCCCGCTCAGTTCAACAAGTGTTCTTAATTAGACTTGACCATTGACGATAGTAAATTTTGGAAAATAGCAGGTTTGCCTTCTTGTTTAGATAATTTTATATTCGGAACTTTGTTTTTTGTTGAACCCCTGGACAATCAAATTGCCGAAATTATCTTCAATAATTTTATCATAATAATGCTCATCATTAAGTACTAAGAATTTAAAAGTAAGTACTTATTGTTTTAAACAACAATTTTATGGTTAGTTGAGTTTACTTATAACAAATAAAATCTCTTGAATACTCATGAAGTTAAAATAAAGTAGACGAAATGATGTTGCATCACTATCCATTGGTTACTATATTAATACCCGATCTGAAATTTTATTGCTATTTAGGTTCTAATATTTCAACTTGCCACTATAGCAGGTTTTTGCAGAACGAATTAGAAATATTTCGCACAGCATGTGAGGTAAAGACTGAGAAGACATGTACGGTACCGTTTCGTCATTGTCATGGACTCATCAGCATATCATATCAGTCAGACACACACTGCACATACCATACGAAAGTTGGAAATAATAATACTTATTTTAACGCGTGTGCGGTGTTAGCAGTAACTAGTTATTCAGTGGAAAAGATGTCTTGGAGCTTTTCATTTTGATGGAATTTAGTTGAGATTAGAGTATTTCTAAATATTTTATTTCATAATAAATTTCTTTTGGTTAATATGATTCGACCTGTATGATACTCGGGGTTCGCATCAAGCTATCTGGAGATGAGCGAGAGACGACGATGTCAGTGCAGTTACTTCAAACAGAGAGAGAAAAGACAAATCGCGCAGATGTCAGAGTATTGATCCGGTTGGGCAGCGAGAGCAAGGTTGCCAGGTTTCTTATTATTTCACAGCTTTTTGTGATTTCTAACCCGTATTCCTATCTGGTCAACTTTATTGTCTTTCAATGGTAGAGTAAATTCTGGCAATATAAGACTCTTGAACGAAAGGTCTATTTTTCGTGATCGTGTATGACCAAACGTCTTCCTCTTTCGTTTTTGGCTGTTGAAAAAGTAGCTTGCGAAATTTTCCATCGTATCTTATAGTGTGATATATGTGTGGTATTAATAATAATTGAAATGCAGGTATGCAAATGAAATTAAAATTAGAGAAGCGTTTCTAAATTCTAATTGTATTTTCTTCAGATGAAGTATTGAAAGATTGGTACCAACTGGTAATAATTAATACCGTCCAATACCGCTGGTTTGGTAATTTTAAAAGGCCCGTGTGACGCGTCGGTGAGTTTGAGTCAATATTTCTTGGAAAGTTAGTCTAATTGAATTTTCGATTTTCAGGGTCTTTCCTTTCGTCTTTTGTTTTTGCTTTTGCTTTTTTTGTCATCTTCGTCGAATGGAGCAAGTTTCCGTTCCCGTCCTGTTTGGTTTCCAGTAAATTAGTTTTCCACAATCTGTCAGCCATTTTGTTTGCTCAGCATCATCGAGGAACCTGTCGTGATTTTTTTCGGACATCAGGTGCAGACTAGTGACAAAGGGGGTGAGGAGATAAAGTATAAGCTGCTTCCCCAGACCGGTGTAAGTCAAAAGTTAATAAACTTTCATGATGAATTTTATGATAAATTACCTAATGAATAACCCCTAATATTTTAATTTGAAACAAACTATTAGACAGATAGACACGTTGGTCGCCACTTGAAACGAATTATTAACGTTGGCGTCAATTAAAACGAACTATTTTACCCTTAGGCCCGTATTCATCAATAAATATAACCCCTGGGGTTATATTTTGGAACATGTCATTGGTTCAAAATTCGTAGCGTTCGTAGGGATTGAGCATTAGACCAATCAGCTGTCAGAAAATTCAAAATTTAACCCCAGGATTATATTTTGAAGTTTGATGAATACGGACATTAGAGGGGAAAAATAGTCGTTGAGAGCATGAGACGGTAAAAGATAACAAAGGTCGTGGATTGAGCTGTCAGTCTAAGAGGGTCAACAATAACAGGCGGGTCAGCAGAACAACAGGTACTCTTTATTTACAAAAAAATCACAGATATTAATATTTGATGAAAAAATCACAGATGTTAATTATCACAGCATCTTGAGCACGGTTAACAAACAAGAGAAAAACAAGAGCGTGCAGTTTAGCCGAATGAACTGATCGGGTACTAATGGATCCACAAGGACACTTAGCTTCGTATGGCTCTCCGGTACGAGGATGACGGTTTTCAGATCAGATGCCCTTCGGAGCGAGGAACAAGCTTAGCTGGTTGGGGACTTGATCTTCAGACTTGGCTCCAGGAAAAACTTGCTTCGGTACGAAAAACTTGCTTCCAGGAAAAATGGAATCCGTAGGAAAAAGTTGAATCCGTAGGAAAAAGCAAGCCAAAAACGTAGGTGATGTTTCCAATATTTGAACAATTAATTCACGACGCCATTAGGTGGATTATTCGCGAAAGGTGTTTGGCGTGAATCTTCTTCAAGCGAATTCCAGAAGAGAAAGAGAGGTGAGATCACAGGTATCGGCGTACCGGATTGAAACTCGACAGTCGAGAACTCGACGAAACTCGAGGCCTCCAGCCGGCCGTGCTTGCACCGCACTAAAAGCCACCATCATCACTCACTTATGCGACGCGCGCACCGCGGTTGTCTCTGGGTCGCTGGCATTTAGCCAGTACGTACAAAATGTACGTTACAAAGTGTTAAAAAAGTGAACAATTCTTTTCGTTTTATCCCGTATTTAATGTGCAAATAATAATAATTGGTTATTACCGAATTAGTTTTTGATAAAGACTAACAACTATGATGTTTTAGTTGAAAGTTATTGAGGTTTTAGTTTTTTTAAGTACCGATTTAATTTCAGTATTAAAGTCTTGTGTAAATAAAATTCTAGAAAAGTACCTACAGGAAATAGTTATTACTGTAATGTAAATTAAGAATTTTAGAGACAATATTTTCTGATATGTGCATTTTATGTTTAAGTAAATTCAAATTGATTTAATTGCAAATAGTTCTCACTTACAAATTATTCTACTGGGAGATTTTGATGTATTAGATTGCATAAAATATTTCCAATAAAGTTGTTATTGGTAAATGTAGATTTTTTATTTAGTGTTTTGTAGAGCCTGAAATCAAAAATAATCACAACGTAGGGCAGGTCAAAATATTTAATTGTTCCTCTTTATAACCAGAAAGATGATCACAAGAAATTTGTATCATTTCAAGTGTTTACTTCACCTCTCTTACCCCCCCCCCCCCCTTCACCTTCTCCGTTCTTTTCGAGCTCAAGCGAATTTGAGAGGACTCGGACGGAACGCGAGAAGTTTTTCTGCACACCTTTTGCCCTTTTATTTCCAAAAGGAAAACTCGTTGAGTAGAAAGTTGCATTATGTTACTCTGGTAATGTACCAAATTTCAGATTGCTAATAGAAAATTTATTTATTTATTTTCAAAAATCTAGGTAGTAAGTCGTAAATTTTTTCGTCAGGTCGTCAGGTATATTAGAATTGGCGTACTTTTGCCTCATTTTTATAGATTCCGATCTCTTACCGTTCCCGAGATATGAATGCTGCATGAGCATTCTTAAATGAATCACCTGGTATAATTCCTTTTCAAGAAAACTTTTTAAAATTCCACGTAGGTACTTAGCAATAAAAAATTAATCTCATTTGATCTTCTTTCGCGAAATCTGCTGTTAATGTTTCTAAGTACCTATACGTGGACTTATCGCATTTATGAAAGATTTATTGCCTTGCCATCATGAAAATCGCAGCTTTGTATGTGAATTTACCATAAATTTGCATTCCTCTTCTGAGGCAATACTATTACTCATAAAGCAAAATATTATCTAAATCTGCTACCAGAGATCTGGAATATTTACCTACCGGCATACGGATTTTTTACAACTTCCTAGATAATTTATTTTTCCTTATGTAGGTAACTAAATCTAACATGTTCGCACAACAATAAGCGAATCAATGGTATTATGACATCACTGACATTTGTTTAACAGTGAAAGATCTTAATATGATTTTCAGCTACATTTAGTGACCTTGGTAATATCATTACGGTTAGGAAGTAATAATTATTATATTGCAGGGACATTATTTTTTTAAGTTCCCTACATTACATCATTATACGGGTACTTATTACAAAAGGAGATTCTTCAAGTATTTTTATACACAATCACCTTGCCCCAACTCATGTACAACGTATGCGGATTCATTCACGAAAATGATTTTCTTCAAGGTTGCAATAATTATTATCGCACGTACCGCTAGGATACCTAGATGCCCGTAAAAGACGTCGAGACGCCATGGAAAACCACCAGGCGATTTTCGGAATGCAAGTTCTCCTTCTAGGCCAAAAAATGCTGCCTTTTGCTTTCATTAGCTGTTAACTTGGAGATAATGTCGTATCTCTCGACGATTTCCAGGTCTTCAGTGTTTGGAAATGAAAACCATTTCGATTGAGCAGCTCTTGTTCTCATGAATGTAACAACATACTCTCATTGGATTAATTAGGTCACCTCGTCAACATTGTATTTGATGTTTGGTGGTTTCGCTACAGAATTTGACTAATATGAAATCTTTTGTCTGAACTACTTCATCGTCCAAAAGGGTTCTTGGAGCTTCATCAATAGATTCGGAGTCGCTGAGGCCTGTTGTTAACTCCCGTCGAAAAGCCAAAAATGTTAACGACGCGATTCGATCCTGAAAGGGGCTAATGACGAAGCGCCACGTAATGACAAGGATCAAAATTTATAGGATGATTGAAGGACCAGGCTATAATTGCCAATGATTGACAGGAACACAATTAATTAATAATTATCGAAATTACTGACCTTGTGTCTTGTGTCTTGTTCGACTAGAAGGGGCACTTGTTTTAATTTGCGAGATGTTGTAACTATTATTATTGTTCACTTTGCTCCACTATGTAGGTACCCACGATTGTTCCACTACTTATTATACCGCTTCCTTTTTTTTAATTAAAGAACTATAGGTATCCCGTTCCCGTATCACCAGCATCGACGAGTCTGGTACGAACGGCACTCTGTCGGGTTCTACTCTCTCTCGATGTTAAACCTCGACTCTTGTGTGGTCTCCGGTCAGGTGTCCTTTTCCTTCTTCCCGATGTGTAAAGGGAGAGGAAGGGGTAGGAAACGGTGGTGTCTTAGAGAATACGAAACAAATTATTCGCCAAGGACGAAACACCTGTTCAATCTACTAGTTCTTCATCTTCATTGAAGATCGCTGCTTCTTTTATCTAGGTCTAGAACTGCTTCTTCGTCACACTCACTGGATGATGAAGACGAAGACCAAAATACACTTTTATTGCATATTTCCACTTTGGACGCTCTCTTTGCGTTGCTTCTTTCACTAGCTGCAGCCTTCTTCATGTTTCTTTCTTTTGTTTCCTTTTATTTTTGTTCTAAGTAATAACGTCTCAGGCGTGTCTATATACACTTTAGATTTTCCTTGCAGTCTTCGTCTCCTTGGTTTAGAATGTTTAGATGATCGGCTCACTTTTGGTAGAGGTCTTATTTGTTCCGATGCCAGCTGGCTGTTTCTTTTTCCCATTTCATCATTTTCGTACTCGCCTTCATCTCTCGATGGTTGTTCTATTTCTTGGTCAAAATCTTCATTATCATCGCGACTGGTGCCGGCAACAGGCTCTATTACTTGGTCATTACTTCCGTTGTTACCTTGAATCGTAGTGGTAGCAGGTGTAGGTTTGTCGTAAACCTCTTTGGCACTGAAATCAGCATCAGAGAATGCTAGGCAATTCGATGGCCGAAAAGCACTTAGTTTATTGGATGGAGTGAACGCTGCTAGAAAGACATTTGAACATTTTTCCTCAATTTGAACAGTTTTTCCTGGGTGAGTCAGTAACTAATCGTTGAAGGAATTGACGCAGTATTGCTTGAATGGATCAAACACTGAAATGTCGCAAGGTTGCAGCCGATGTTAAGTGGATGTGGTGGAAAAGACAGCAACACAATGACATTTTCTCTGCAGTAGTTCACATCGTCTACAGAAACGTAAAGACTCCCATCTTTAAAGTTATTCTCTATTTCGGGGGTGGACATAAGTGATGGACCACCTTGTGCATGTTCCAGTCCGCAAAAGTTTTATCTGATCCCGAGTTTTGCATAAATAGTGATTAGTTAACAAGCGTGGACGAAAAATTAAAGAAACCTTCAAATTATCAGTAAACAAATCACCAAAAATTCGTCATTTAATGGGTCATTTAGGTACAAAGATAAGGTACTTACTCATATTATAATAATAATTATTATTATGACAATCACGCAAGTAAATTATCGTAATTACCGTTATAATTTCTGCACAATTTACGTAGCTATACTTATCACTATGAGGAACTGTTTTTCCATTAAATGCATAATGCAGTAATAATTTCAGTGAATTTGTAATTTTTGGCTTGTTTCCGGGTTAATTACCTGATAATGAAGCTCTAATTATTGATAATGCTATAAAATTGGGGCCCACAGACGATGCAATTTGTCGTACTACCGATCGTACAATCGGTGTCCCTGGAAAATCGTTACGACAGATCGTACAACGTTTTATCCACAGACGTGAAATGATCACAAGCGATCGGTTGTACAACTACTTTAGTATACAGGGTGATTGATTGAAACGCCACATTAGAAAAAGTTCGACTTCCAAATGATCCAGGAATCTGAAATTTGGCACTTAGGCAACATACCTAATAACGATTCAAAATGAAATATTACCAAGATGGCAGAACATTTAAAATTGGCGAAAGCAATGGCCATCTTTGTTTTTTTAAATGGGACACCCCATATATTATTGCATTTTCAGATTGTCTGAGAAAATGTAATAACAATGGTGCTTATTATTTTAAATTGAGTAGGCTATGAGTTATAAGCAAGTGAAAATCGTGATTTTCCAACTTTAAAGACATTTACCACGAAAACGGTTCAAGATATCAGAAAAAGGCTTACATGTCCTTATCTTAACTTGGTCATTAGACGTATACATCCGCGTCTCCTACAGTGTAGCCCTTTCTGCTCGCTTGATTTAAAATTTCGAATAAATATGCCAAAAGAAAAATGTGCGAGCAGAGGATGCTATTCCCTCTGGCTCCGTTCGTGTACTTTCAAATTTATTTGAACCCAAAGCGGAACAGAGGGTGTTAAAGATCTTAAAATGAAGTTACAAATTTTTAAGTGATCGTCTAGATAAATTTTGTCTCTAAAAAGTTTCCAAAAAGTTTCCAAAAACCTTGACCTACCCTACGTTGTGAATATTTAGAGTGTTTCTCATTTTAGAGAATATAAAATAATTACAATAGAAATCTGATAAGGTACCTTCCAATCCAAATTGTACTTCAAGTTGAAAAGTGAGTGAAACAGGAAGATTCAAAAGCAGGATAGAAAGTGACGCTGCATCCTTCCACAACTGCTTACGTCATCCTCCTCGATGTTCCAGCCAGATAAACCCAAATCGAAAAAAATTGAAAGGCTTCGCTTTACCCAAGGGACGCCACTCATCCAAACTGCTCACGTCAGCAAAACTCCTGCGCCAATGAGGATCCCATAACAGAAACTACAATCGGGACAATCCGAAACGAAAACGGAAAACAAAAGCCAAAACCAAAAAGGAAAAAGCCAAAAAATTGAATTAAAATAATTACAATCGGAAAATTTACTAAACGTCATTGTTATATTACCGAAACAGATACACCATTATACCTCCTCGAGCTTCTTTAATCTACTCCATAGTAATCAGCATCACAGATCTCACTCTACCTAATTAGAAACGACATAGAATATTAGCTTTGCTAAATAAATCTAAAACAACAACTTCATACCTGAGTTTTAAACAAGCCACTACACGAAACAATAAACTAAATAATTCACTTATTGAACCATGTTCACACAACGGTATTTCAGACAGAAAAGAACCACGAAAATCATCTCGTCCGGTTCTCGACCTGACAACTTAATCGATAAATGAGCGCATATTCAGTTATCTTCAACTGCTCTGACGTATAGCCCTTCTGACTGGCATATGACAGGCTGGAATCTGCCAGACTCATTATTCGACCTCGCTACAATGACTCGGAGTATAAAACCAGTGGAGTGTAGCATTCCAACCGGTCTATTTTCATGCGCCTTTTTTTATTCGAAAATTCATTCGAAACGGATGCGGAAAAGCGCACGCTACAACAGTTTCACTATGGCACCTATATAGGGGTATAGAACATACCTATAGTAACACCAGGAAGGTGTTCATTTGCTTTGCAAAAAATGAAATGGAAGGCACATAAACGGGAATAAAAACCGATTTTGAGAGTGCGATGAGAATACGGTCCTGTCAGAAGATTCCCATAAGTAGGTTATGGTGGACAATGTGAGTTTTGTAATAGACCCGTCATTTGAAAGTCAAACTTTTTCTAATGGGCGCGATAAAACAATGTATCGTGTTTTTTAACCATGGCACCAACCGTTCCAAAAAAGGTAACAGATGCTGTAATAGTCGCATTGTTTTTGGATGAGACCAATAATAAAGCGAAAAAGAAGAAAAAACTGTGGTGTAAAAAATGGTTGCTGCAAAGACGCATTTATTCGCATATGAATTTACTTAATGAGCTACGCACTACAGAACCAATAGATTTTAAGAATTACCTAGGAATGGACATTCCATAAGCAAAATTGCTCTCGATAAATCTCAATAAATTCGGTCCAAAAATGCTTATTTGTTTCCATTGTTTTATAATTAATGGTATAGTTTTTTTAGGACCAGCTCGGTATCTACGCAATGCTTCCGTACTCACTGATTAGTCGCTGAAATCGTATCAACAAATCGGCGAAAAGACATGCACACACCTTCAAACTTGTCGTATATCCAACTAGTTGTACGACAGATTTTTAAACATTATGCTAAACTTCCGAACGATTCGACCGCGTCGTAGGATTAGTTGTATTACAGCACCACACACTTTCCAATTATCGTTCAGACGGTTGAACCAACCAAGATCGTACAACTTGTAGGACAAATTGCATCGTCTGTGGGCCATTTAAGCCCATCTTTTTTAACTTGCAATATGCTATCTTGGATACTGTTTCACTTGAATTTCTGAAAACATTGCCTTTTTTGAAGCGCTGTATAAGCTAGATATACATAAGAGTTTCTTGACTTATCGTATGTTAAATAAAGGAATGAAAGTAGGTCGTATATGAGTATAAAGGACGTAAAGTGCAATTACTAGCCTGTTAAACGGGGTCGGAGTATGCCTCCATTGCCCTAACATTTGTCATGTTGGCAGTGCCCGAAACTCCCAAAATCAAGAAAGCTTCCATCCAAACAACAACAGAGCCTCCAGAGTACCAGACAAGCACAGACACGTGTTTCGCCCTATTGGGGCTCATCAGTGTACCGCATCTAGAGTATAACGACATCGGAAAAATAAAGCTGGTCAATAATTTCAATGAAAATGTGGTTTCAGTTTTTCCCAAACTTCAATAATATAAGAAAAAAAGTTTTTTCATCAGCGACCTCGTATCTCTTAACTTTTCCCAATATGCCAATGTTATCCCTTCCTTATCTTGGACACACTGCATTTTTATGTATAAAGCAGGTGTTTCGAAATATGAACTGGTACTTACCTCAAATAATTGGTTTGAAAATTGATTGGTGTCAAAAATGTTGATTGGTACACCAGTATCGCAGTGAAAAGTGGAAGTACAATCACTAAACTGTTTTATCAACATTCTCCAATTATGGTTATAATGACGATTATTCCTCTCGTCCAAGTTAATATTAGTCATTCTCCGCAAGTAGAAGACGCTACTTTCTCTGCGACTATATTTTAAAATCATCAAACAAGATATAAAAAAAAACTAATTAAATAATCTAATTGAAGGATGTTACACCAAACCTGCGATTGCGAGAGCGAGTAGGTACCGGTGTTGCGAGTTTGCGGTACACATTGTGATATAAAACATATATTGCAGTGTAAATACAGCACCCACATCAAGAACCCCTCAGTTACAACCGCCGCCCTTAAAAATTTTAATAGCATAATCTGTATAAAGTGAGCAGGAAGTGTATAGTCTCCTCCCCCCTGACCATAAACTTTTAACCGAATTAGCTAGAGCTTTGAAACAAAAAGTTAAATCAAATTGACGTAAACCTAATCTGCCAAATGTCAAAGATCACGTTGCAGTCGCTGTCAACTTCAATTTTTTAAATAGCATGGTGGGGTTATGTGAGACCTTATTTTAAAGGTATTTAAATTGTGCGCCAAAAAATTATGTCAGTTTAGAAAACAAAAAAAAAACAAAGAAAACAGTCTTTGTGTCAGTGAGAACGTTCATAGTGCCTTTCCCCTCAATTTTTGATCCGAATAAGATACCTAGAACTTTGGTAAGAAAACAACTAAATCAAATGACACGGATTTTACAACTTTTTGACATAAAACTGATCTGTCAAATGTCAAAGATGACGTTACAGTTACTGCGTTAACGTCAAAATTTTGAGGGGGAAGGAGGGGGCATAATTTTAATTTGAATACGACCCCCCCTCCATAACCCTTAAAATTTTGAAATTGACAGTGACTGCAACGTCATCTTTGACATTTGACAAATCAGTTTTACGTCAGAAAGTAGTAAAATTCATGACATTTGATTTTGTTTTTGTTTAAAAGTTCTATATGTCATTCAGTTAAAAATTTAAAGTCAGGATAAGGGAATTATTAAACGTCCTCACTCTGTATATTAGAGATATTCAAACCAATAATTTTATTTAATTCTCTATTCAAATATTTATAGACGTTTATATATTTTATATGGAATTTCCTATATTCGGAAAATGAAAACGTATAATGTATGTTAGACACTGAATATGTTTCTATGATATAATGCCCATAACATACTTACTTATAATAAATCATCGTGAAAGTGTCACTCGGAACCGTTATACATCAACTGTGAACATAACTTAACACTTTCACTTTCTTTCTCTTCAGTATGTATTATTATTATCATCCTCAATTATTATACAATCGTTTATAGGTGCTCATCTAAACCTACTTCGTCTGCATTTTGAAGGTATAACTTAATTACATTTATGAAAAATTCCGAGGTTATTGTTTTACTTCAACGAAATCAAACCATTTTTCAAACCATTGATAAATCATAATAAAAATTTATTAAAAATTGCAAAAATATTAATAAAACATAATGATGATATACTTACCGCTTCTGTAAAAAAATCGCATTTTATGGGAATTATTTTCCTTTTTCCTTTTTTCTTTATTTTTTTGTCATAAATTTGAGCTTTCCAAAATATTAAAATTGGGCGCACTATGGTGTATATTTCATTTCAAGAGAAATTGAAGTTTCTTCAACTTCAAAATTGCAAAAAACATTATGTTTCGAAAACCAAATATGTTTGGCGGGAAATCTGGGCAACATTAATTAAATATTCACAAAATGTCAGTTGTGATGAAAAAAATAAATTGATTTTATAGAGATATGGTAAAAAAATTTAAAATTTTGAAATTTGATCTTTTGGCTTATTTTCTCTTGAATTAAAATTCACCCAAGTCAAGTTAGCCACGCTTCGGCCAACCACACTTTCGACCAGGGAGAGGAACTTCGAATAATTTTGACCATTTTTTTCGTTATTTTACGGCTTAAAAATGCAAAATATTCGATTTATTTTTGGTTTGATAATATAGTTTGTAACGGTCCAAATTGTATTTTATCTACGAGTGATTCATAAAAATAAATGCACTTTTTTAGACGTTTATTAGTTCATAAAATGTATGATTATCTTGAAGAGTGAAATAAAGTAGTTCGGGTGAAATAAAGTGCCGTAGCGGTTCATTATTTAACGCTAAATCTGACACGTTAATGCACGCTCGCCGAGTGAAAGTTCTAGTGAACGCTAGCGGCTCGGCTCAGTTGGCTCGATCGGGGCGTTCGCACTGCAATACGAGACGCTGAACGCTGAATTACATAGTATCCCGATGCCAACCGCTCCAAATGCTTGTTGACATCAACCTATACTAGAGAAACGTCGCAGTTTATTAGCAGTGCGCCAGATCTATGTACCTACAATTAATATTTTGTGTTTTGCGTCATTTAGTTACCTAAAATGGATACCATTGTAGATGATTCAATGAATGAAATATCTTCTATCCCAGAAGAAATTATTTTTCAGTCAAATGTGGCTATATAATTGACATATTTTATGTTTACATTTAATCATAAATGAAATATCTTCCGCACTAGAAGAAATTATTATTCAATCAAATATGGCTGCACAAAATCTGTTAGGTACCTACCTCAAAAATCTAAAGAAGCAATATGTCACCTTTATGAACTGACGTGATGAAAAAAACCTTAATAGCTTCAAAGAAACACTTACATAAGATATGAATGCATTGGAAAGTTTTTATTTTAATTTTATAATAATAGTTTTTCGTTCTAATTTAAGTCACTCGTAGATAAAATTTTGTATGCAACATATGCATAAAGTGCCTTTTTTTCACTTCTGAGATTGCCGCATTCGCCTGCGGCTCATGCGGTCAAACTTCCCAGTCGTGAAAAAAGTACTACTTTATGCACTTGTTGCATAAATAGCTATATTACTTAATTCCGGGTTTTATTATTAAAATATTATATTTCTCATAAATTCAGTCAGTCATATCGACGGGATTCAACGTTCGTCGATAAGGTTTTTTTTTTATCAGCGCTCGAACGGTCGGAACTGCGAGGCGAGGCCGGCAGATTGGATAGAGGAGAATAAGTCGAGAAAAGAGGCGTTCGATTGCAATTTTTCAATAGTCCAGTTTTACGATAACTTCCGGATTGTGTGTGATTTAACCGGGATAATTGTTGGAAAATTATTGTGTTGAAGTCGTTTATTTGATGGTTGGATGTCATCGGCGACTAAAACATCACCGCTAGAAGTGGGATTCTTTTCGGCGTCTCTAAGAGACTACTATTTTCTAGTTACTGCCTATTACCATCATTATTCGACTGGGTGCCCCTAAACTGTCTTACTTAGGGTAAGTCTCCAAACTTATTATTGTCATCATATTATGATCATTCCTCCAATTTAATAATTCTTTTTTTTTACTTAGGGTTTGTTCGGAGGGCGAAAAAGTGCAGGAAGGAAATAGAAGTGCTGTAGGAAGCGATTGGGCTCCATTGGTCTAGGACTAGGGAACGTGAGCGTCCGTGTGACTTCCTGTGATAGAGCGAGCTTCGCCTACTGGTCGAAAGGGCTGGTCCGAGGTTCTTCTTCAAGTGGATGTTCCTGCTCCAGGATAGTGATGAGTACCTTCCCGAATTTACTATTTCGATAGTCTGCATAAGACCATTTTCACGTCCAGAGAGATATCGCGGAACAAACGCTATCTGAACTACCTAGTGATTATTTCTTTGCCGCCTTTCGGATTTTGTTGTTTTTTTTTTATTCTTATTGTATTATATTTTGGTGTCAAATTTAGTGTCAGAAAGCGGTCAAGGAAATTGTAGGAGCTGACCTTAGTCAGGGAATAAATAATAAAGACCGTCCTAATACAACTCTCTTGAATGAATTAATGAATAATCATCCGCATAGATATAATAGATGTACCTACTTTTGTTTTACGAATGTATTTTACCATTGTGCAGGTTGCGCGAAGTGCACTTAGCGAATCTATCGTACCAGTAAATAATTGCATTAAATAATTAAATAATTCAATAATTGCAATAAATAATAGATAAGTAAAAGTCGATAGATAATAAGTAAATGAAATGACCAACACATATATATAACTTTATATTGCTTGAGCTAGGACAGGTATTGTTTATTTTATGACTGCTTCCTGATTTCTTATCATTACTTAATTATCTCTTTTTTTTGTCATTATCACCTTATGTTATTTTTTTACCATTAAATGTAATTATACCGTTCTACTAGGAGTATTATTGGTGTTGTGTCTATGTCTGGTGTGGTTTTGTGTTGTGTAGTCTGTGTGTTGCTGACATCCGGCCCCATGATCCAGAGGGAGCTGGTTGGAGATCTTGATTTATTATAGGTTATGGTATTTCATTGTTTGACCAAAACCACGAACCAAAAACACTTATAGTAGTTGCCGTGTGATGTAAAACAATGTGGCGCCTCAATCGGGTTCATTTGTAAACTTTTGGGTTTGGTAAACCACCTACACCCTTCTCCACTAAGTTAGTGGGCCATCATACGGTAAACTCTGAGGTCTCTAGGAAGGTATAGGTGCGTCGGGTGTAACACATATGAGTAATTTGTAATTGGAAAGAAGGCGTTGCAAGTTATGGAATTTCGCCAAATAAAAATCATCGTAAGCTGGAAAAATCGTAATTATTGAAAGGCCACGGTCAGTCACGCTTTTGGCCACTACTTCATAAACTGAAAAAATCATTTTTGCTTAAAATTTGCTGAAAAAGGTCCGATATTTTATAATAATGGCTAGCAACACTTTCAGCTGGGACTTAATAAACTTGAAAAATCTTTTGTGATGAAAATTAACTGATGAGGTTTAAAGTCTGAAAGTTTATAACAATGGCCAGCCACGCTTTCAGCTGGCAGACTTAAAAAGCTGAAAAAATTTGTTTTGCTGAAAATTTACAAAAAAAAGGTCTGAGTTTTTTACTTTTTACTTAAGAAACTGAAATCTATTGAATTTTATGAAAACTTTTGCCCACGGAATAAATAAACTGCAAAAAAAATTCTTTAACCAAATTTTATAACCATGGCCAGTCACGCTTTCGGCTATGGACTTTTGAAACTAAAAAAATTATTTCAGCTGAATTTTTTTCAAGTTCTAAATTTTACAATAATGCCTGCCACACTTTCAGCTACTGACTTGAGAAATTGAAAAAAATCCCTTTTCGGTGAAATTTGGCTCAAAAAAGTGAGAATTTTATAATAATGGCAAGCCACGCTTTCAGCAAGCTAACGGACTAAAAAAACTGAAAAAAACATTTTTGCTGAAAATTAATTGAAAAAAGTCTGAAATTTCATAATAATGGTCACCACAATGTCGGCTATGGACTTAAGAAACTTAAAATATAATTTTTGCAGAAAATTTGCCGAAAAAGGTCGGGAATTTTATAATAATGGCCAGCAACACTTTCAGGTGCGGACTTAAGAAAGTGAACAAATCATTTCTGGGGAAAATTAACTCAAAAAAGTCCAAAATTTTATAATAATTGCCAAAAAAAACTGAAAAAAAATGACTGAAATTTTGCTAAAAAAAGGTCTGAACTTTTATAATAATATTATAATCAACAAAAACAAAGTAAATATTTTCAATTATCGTAAATAACGAAAAAAAAAATTTTTGCTGGAAACTGATCGAACTCCCTCTCCCTGGCCGAAAGCGTGACTGGCCGAAGCGTGGATAACTTGACTTGGGTTTAAAATTCACACATAGTGTGCTCAAATTTATTTTTTTTTAAGCACAAACTAATATAATAATAAAAAACATTGAAAAAAAAACTAAAAATTTTCCCATATGGTGTGAACTTTTTGGCGGATACTGTAAGTACGAGTTGTTACTCAAAAAATTGACCATTTTACTTAATCATACTTATGTTCTTCTCAAAATATTAAAGTTCTCTGAACGACACAACCACTAGCTCTAATGCTATAGTGGAAACAGAGACATCGAAGTTTCGCTGTTATTTCAGCTCATCACTCCTCTCCTGGTATGCTTTATGTTGATATGGCAAACTGATTTTCAGTTAACTAAGACAATTTGAAATATAAAATAAAGATTGCTTCAAAAATTAATAAATTTCAAAATATCTCTAGACTTTTTAGATGAGAATTCTAAAAAAAGCCGTTTTTACTCCGATGATAAGAATACTGACCTTGTATACAGGACGATGTATCTATGTAAAATAAAAGGTAAAAAAAATGCACAGCTATATGCAGTAATAGTTAATATAAATAATACGCATGTATACAGGGTTATTCACGGTATACGCCACGGAAGATTATGGCCGTGTCTCTGGATTTTAGGATCTTTTTATTTTTGGAGTGGATACAGACCCGGCAGAGGTACGTTTTAAAATTATATTCAAATGTACAGGGTGTCCCAAAAGCATGAAACATATCAAAGTTATGTTTTTTTAAATGGAATGCTCCTATGTTATTGCATATTTAGATTGCCTGGGAAGAAAAATTAAGATTGGCTTTTACAGTTGGTGTTTAAATTCAGAGGTTTGTGAGTTATAAACAAGTGAAAATCGTCATTTTTCAAGTTTAAGGCCCTGTACAAGGAAAACGGCTTAAGATAGAGAAAAACGGCTTACATGTCCCTATTTTAACTTTTCATGTACTATCCAATGATGTAGATGGAATGTTTATACAGGGTGATAAAAAATTTGAAAAATTCTGAGATTTCTTCACGCGTCGACAAATAAAAAAATCAAAGAAAGTATAAATGTTTCTATACCATAGGATAGTACATGAAAAGTTAAAATAGGGACATGTAAGCCGTTTTTCTCTATCTTGAACCGTTTTCGTTGTACAGGGCCTTGAACTTGAAAAATTACGATTTTCACTTGTTTATAACTCACAAACCTCTGAATTTAAACACCAACTGTAAAAACCAATCTTTATTTTTCTTCTCAGACAATCTAAAAATGCAATAACATAGGAGCATTCCATTTAAAAAAACATAACTTTGATATGTTTCATGCTTTTGGGACACCTGTACATTATAAATATAATTTTAAAACGTACGTCTGCCATGTCTCTATCCACTCCAAAAATAAAAAGATCCTAAAATCCAGAGACCGGCCATAATCTTCCGTGGCGTATACCGTGAATAACCCTGTATAAAAGTAGATATTAGAGACTTATTAAACTTATTATTTTTTAAATTTAGTTAGGTAATTTAGCTACTGATTACGGACTAACATACAATACGATTGATTTTTCCTTAAGATTAGCCAAGTTTCAAGTTCCTAAAATACAACCATTTATGTAGTTTTTTAGTCAATTAAAATAATTACTTTCGATACAATAATTGAGGGACCTATTAAATGATAATACACAAAATAATTTAAAAACTGTAAATAATAATAACGAAAACGGAAAAAATAATTAAAAAAAATTGATCCAGGTGACATTTTTTTTATTTATTTTTTTAATTAGGTAGGCTAAATTCCATTTAAATTTTTATTCTGAATATCTTTGTGCTTTTTTTAATTCATTCTGGGGCCTCTTGGGACGAATTGCCGCGCGTGTTTGGACTTTTAGGGTTCAAAATACATGCTATAAAATACAGAGTGTTTCAGAGATTAGGGCCAAATTTAAAGGGATAATTCCTGCTCTCGTGAAAAAATAAAATTAAGATAAAAATGTGTAAATTTAGATCGATTTTGACGAAACTTGGCTTGAACAATAAACAAACAAAGACCTCTGATTTTGCTATTTCAGGTTTCGTAAACATCATCCAGTAGCGAAAATATTCAGGGTTGGCGCCTCTTTTCCCTCACTATCTTTTATGCCACGGCCTTTTTTGCAGTTGCAAGATCGTTATTCAACATGACCATGTATTTTAGAACAAAAAAGTATTCTTCAATTTCTTTCGTACAATCGTACGGCACACTGTTTTATTGAAAAATTTTAAGTTTTCTCATTTATTTTTAGGCCATCAAACATTGCAAAGTGTTTGATTTCGATAGAAGTTATCCGACTAGAATATCTATTATACATAATGTTATTCCTAATGATTAGTGACATTGTAAGGAAACTTCAAATATCTCAAAATAATGATGATAGGGTAGCAAAATGATGCTTTTGCTGCCTAGGCAAAACGATTGATTTTTTTGGAACTATTTAATTTGCGAAGTGCTTAGAGGTGTAACAGAAAAGCTGTAGGTATAGTAATACAAATAAATAATTATTCTTCCTATCCCTGCATGTTGAAACGCTGTTTATTTTTTTAAATATTTAGTATTTAAAGCGAAATAAAAAATTTTAATGATGACAAAACAAAATAATAACAATAATAATACTTTGGCGTGTCACTTAATAACGATTTCATACTTTTTTGAGTTATTTATTATGTAATAAACGTTACTTTTTCCTAAAATATTCCCTCTTTTATTACATATCTCATATGACGTATGATGACTCTTTTTTCCCTCCAATTGTTATTGTTTGATAACAGGTCTTATTATTTTTTATAAACAAATAAATGAAATTAAATTAAACCAAACGAAAGTAACATCACTCACCGGTAATTTCCATATCCACCATTCTAACACTCTCACTTTCAAAAACGGAAGAACCGCCAGCGCCAGCACCAGCACCAACACAGGCTACAAGTCCAAGTCCAAGACCAGAACGCGACCTATACTGAGCGCAACTGAAATTGAATATCTCAGCACAAGAGCTAAGTACCTACCTACTTACGTAGCGTATGCACCTGGGTGGAAATGAAGACAAGACACCTTTAGAAGCTAATCGGAGTTTGTTCTGGTACCTATCACGAATGTTGTGCAATTGCGTCCAATTGCCGGGGAACCTCGACAGATATCGTCCGTAGTTTGTGGTTTGGTTTGCAATATGCAATAAGTGGAGGTGGCGGGTGCTGAGTTCATAGGGTTGATAACACAATGGGGTTGCGCAATTATTATTGGGAAAGTGTTAGGACAATTGATATTATTAGGGATATATGCGTGGTTTCGAAAAACATCCTAATGAGAATCATTTTTTTTTTTTTTAATACAGTTTGCAGTATGTATACTACCTACTCGGCACTCGTATAAGGTGTGAACCAAAAATTATAGTAACCTTTACGTATGAATGTGAAAATAAGGAATCAAGTATTATGGTCCCAAATTTTTCGGAAATATTTTAGATGGCTTACATTTACTTACTTAGTTACTCTGTTGCCCACGATTTTGTTCGCTTTGTGCTTTATTTTTATATACAGCGAGAACATCAGACAATATAATATGACGTAATCTAATTAACGTTTTTGCACCATTCAAAATGGAACATAGCGAAATCGGCGCATTTCCAATAAAGCCCGAAACAATGCGTTAACAATACTGTTTAATATTAAATTTAATCTAGTTTATACAGGGTGATTTTTAATTTGAGCTGAAAATGTGGTGAATAGAGAGTCTATACCTATAGTATTGCATGATTGACAGTTAGGAGGTATTTCTCTGGAGAGAAGAAAAGAGAGTGTAAGTCGGATGTGTCCAAGTCGGATTCTATTCAGCTTAACCTGTTTACTTCTATCGGTAGGGAGAGGGATGCTGGTTGACACAGAGGGCATGAGAGATTTGAGACAACATTCCAATTTTCTTGTCTGATTTAAAAAATTTTTTAAAAAAAAAGCTTAAATATTATTATCTACAAAAAAAAACCTACAGCTATACCGGAATTTTGCTATAGATAATTATGAAAATAATTTATGTCTAGCAATGCCTAGCTCTTTTGAACTAGTTACATATCCTGGTATTGTTTAAAATAGATTTGCCTTTCTTGATTATTCACATAACTGCCGGAACTTACTTCAAAATCAATTGTTATTTTTTTTTCATCGAAATCTTTCCAAAAGTGAAATTGGAAATCCGGTGATAGTGGTAATTTGAGCAAATTATACAGGGCAATCTTTGAGAGATGATACCACTTCTATAGGTTAAGCTGTCAGTCTGACAGTTTTCATTTTTTGCATTTCTGGTGTGTTTATAGGAAATAGCCAAGATTTTAATAGTTATTTATGTATCAAGGGAGTTATGAGGATGTTAATTACAGAGGGCAAAGTCCCGAGGGATTGTTAAGTTGCCCCAGGTTATTAACATCCAATAACTCACGTGATACATAAATAATTTTATTTCATACAAAATGAAATATAAAAACCAAATCTGTTGGTTTTTAAAATCAAACGATGGTTTTTAATAATTGAGTAAGCATGATTACCATGGATATATCAACTGAAAAGTTTATAGAAAATGACATATGAAATCCAAATATTCAACCAACAATAATGCAATAACAAAACCAACATCCAATGGTTACCAGAATTAAACAAATAGTAACAATAGAGGGAGTTAAGGATTCATAACAGCCCAGTATAACTCCCAAGGGAGTTAGGAATTTGTTTATAGTTACGGTACCCAAGCGTTTATCTAGTTATAATGTATTAGTGTGAAATAAAAATATTTTCAGCAAAACACCACTTCTGATGGTTATTTATTAATTAATTAATTTATTTATTTATTTAATGCAAAACAAACAAACTCACAATCTACTTACAAGTTTTGTAGAAATATATTAAATATTTTTAATTTTATATTTTGATAATATCAACGTATTGATACTATCAAAATGAGCAGGATTCCTGAATATAAATTCCAAGCCCCGTAGAGCTGCATACTTTAACACTCTTCAGATGATGACCAAAGTGCAATCGAGGTGATAAACTAACCCCAAGATCCCGAACCAATGACACAATTTCCAGCTCTTTTTTATCCATACTATAATTATTATTACATTGAATTGCATTACATCTTAAGGTGTAAGTTACCTGCATACACTTGCTGACGTTAAAATGCAGCTTATTTAATTTTGACCAGGAAATTAAACTATTCAGATCATTCTGAATTCCAACTCTATCTTCATGTCTATTCACCGAAGAATACAACTTCAAATCATCAGCATACAACAATAAAGAACAACGTTTTGTGTAAGTTGTTATATCATTAATGAACATAATTAACAAAAGCGGCCCAATAGGTTCGAGCACTGATGAGGCATGCCAGATGAAGCAGCCAGGTATCCTCTTCACAAGGTTTGCTTATAGCTAACAAACTGCCAATGTCCGTGCCCCATCGTCACTAATGGAAATAAAATGAAACGTGGTACATGAAAAAATGCCCCTTGATGCGTAATACCTGTATACGAAATTTCATTGAAATATCTAGATGAGCGGTATTACAGATATTACGAAAAACTGATTTATTTTAATAAAACTTTGCCACTCTGTATATCAAAAGTTAAGACTTTTCGGACATACGTTCTTATGAAGTTTTCTTCTTATGATGGACCCAAAAATCACCCCTTTAAATATTGACATTCATTTAGAAAACAGCCTGTATAACTAGATATTTATACATAATTAAAATTATTTTGTGGCTAAATGAGGTAGATCTCGAAGCCAAAAACTATCAGAGTGGAGCGCCTATGTCTTATCTACATTGGTAAGACCAATGTTCTCTCTTTAAAAAAATCTTCACTAGTTAATAATTCAAAATACGAGTAAGTTCGCATGAGCCACGAAGATGGGTAGGTACCTAATGAACGTAATTATTTTGTAACTTTTTGTGTACAGCAGCTGTAGGGGAACGATGTAAATCGGAAAATAATTATTAGTTTTGTTGATACGTTAATAGATAAGATTGGTACTTATACCTACGAACAATCTGACGGTTTTACATAGTAAGTACATACTTACTATGCAGTGGGAAATATTTCATAAAATTCCCTGTTAATACATATTTATACCTGCCTACTTGTCAAAAATACTTACCCACCCATAAAACGACTTGAATACTAATAAATAAATTTTGAATTCCATCGATGTAACACAGATTGCATATTTTATAAAAACCTTCTTGCGCATCAATCGCAGAAATAGTGTATTTTTATGCGATTCAATTCTGAATATTTTCACCGCTTTTTAAATTGGCTTTCTGAAATTTTCCATAGTCAGTTCATATTAGCGTAGTGGTTTACTGAGAAAATTTCATTTCATTTAGTTTGAAAACGTGTCTTAGAATGGATTTTTAAATTTAACAAAATAAAAAAAAATTGACAAATTTTAAAAATTTTTCCCTTTTCCTGTGTCCGCCACTGGCTAACTTTACTTGAAAAATACTATTCTTTACACTACCTTTAATAAATTCGCAAAAAGTGAAAGGGGAATTTTGAAAACCGAAAATTTGAAATTTTAGAGGAATAAACATCATGTAAAAATATTCAAATATCTCCGCCATTTTTCTTATTTCCTTCTTGAAATTTTTCAGAGTTAGGGGTTATTCGTGTAGTTGTCTACTGGAAGAACTTCAGCTAAATTCCTTCAAAAAAGGCTCATAAACGGTTATAGAAATTTAGCCATTTTTACCCTTTTCTATCCACGCCACTGGCTGATTAATGAAAAATATGCAAATTTTACTGCATTAACTCAAATTTAAAATAATTTTCTTCCAATCGTGTTAATTTGGTTTAAATTTGTTTTTCTAACTCGCTTATTATAGGTAGGTAGGTATAATAGGGGTTCAAAATCTGGCGATTTTTTCTAAAATTGAAAAGGCCGCCATTTGAAACGGCTCGATTTTACTCAAATACAGTACCAGACGACTCCTTGCGGCTATCTTATTCATAAAAAATTTCAGCCCCCTAGATTGAAAACTGCGACCAGAAACCGTGCCTCATAGACGGTTTTTGTTTTTAATTTGGAGGGACACCCTGTAGAAGTAACGCAGCTTTAGGGACTTTTTTTACGAAAATCAAATGTCATTTCAAAGTTTCACAAGGGTAAAAAATTTCGTTCACTAATCCTTAAATATGAAGCTACAGCAGCGGTTTTAAAATTTTAAAAAATAAACATCATAATGAAAATTTTTTGGGAAAACTCCCCACCTACCTACCAAAAAAAAAGAATTATATCTTCCCGTGGTTTCGAACCCACATCAACAGTTTATAAAACATGCGTGTAATGAACTGAACCACGGTGGGTCTCGAGTTTGTAGTGCTGATAGATAGGTATATGTAGTACGTCAGGTTATTTTACACCTAGCACATTTTATTTTTTAAACTGGTCGTATCTTTGTTATTAAAAAACCAATTTGAATACTTTTTTCACCTGCATGTAGGTGATTTAATTGTTGTTGCGTTTGCTCTTCTAATTTTCAGAACCATTCATAATTGAATGTGAAAAAAAATAAAAAAGAAATTGCGAACCATTTCATCGATTTAATAAGTGCAAGCTAATTTTGCACAAGCGAAAAACTTTTTTGTTTTTCGTTTAAAGTGCTACATTAATCGAGGCGAATTGAAGCTAAGACATCAAATTATATGTTAAAGCAAAAAAAATGGAAAATTTCTGTTCAACTTCTTCAAAAATGGACTCATAAACGGTTATAGAATTGACACATTTTCACCCTTTTTCCTACCCCCGACACTGGCTTATTAATGGAAAATATGCTAATTTTATTGCATTAACTCAAATTTCCAATAATTTTCTTCAAATCCTGTTGATTTGATTTCAAAGTTTTTTTGCCATCTTGCTCATACGGGGGCTCAAAAAATTGGAAATTTTCCGAAAATTAAAATGGCTGCCATTTTGAAACGGCTCGGCCGATTTTGCTCAAGTGCAATACCAGACCACTCCTTGTGGATATCTTACTCCCACAAAAATTTCAGCCTCCTAGATTCAAAACTGCGACCTGAAATGAGATGACAAAAACCGGATACCTGGAATTTTGAAGGGACATCCTGTAGAAGTGATGGGACTTTTGGACAGTTTTTCAACGAAAATCCAACGTCATTCCCAAATTTTACAAGGACCCAAAATTTCGTTCACTAATCTTAAAAGATAAAGCCACAGGAGCGTTTTTAAAATCGAAATTTCGCGATTTTGGAGAAATATATATATAAATATATATATAAATATATATATAAATATATATATATATATCGTGGGCAGGTGAATTTTGGAAAACCACTTTTTCGTGATCTGGGGGTCATGATCGGTGGACATTTGATGAGTTTGGGTGATTTTCGAAAAGTGATGTCGTCCTCAATAGTGTATTTTTTGTTAAAAAATACACTAATAAAAATGTGTACAAAATATTATTCTCAGTTTGTGTTTTGTACAAGTAGGTACCTAATATCTACATACATATTACACGTCAGAATATTATTACTCATTCAAATTTATCCAACATTCTTGTGGAGCTCTTGAGGTTTTCTAGTGGATAGGTAACAAAACAAGAGAACTCGCCTAACTGAACTTTCTAGCAATACGTCTTCAGTCTGGATAATGATTATTGTCCGTTATAAAATAGGTAGGTATACCTACATTTATTAAGAGTAACGGTACCTATACTCTCAATTAATTTCAGTTTGTCAAAAAGTAAGTTCTTAGGCAATTATTATCAAACATAATAATTGAAGATAGAAAGTACTTACTTAAGTACCTATACACAGATGAATAATAAAAGTAGGTTCGAGTACTGTTAGACATGCATATAAGTGTTAGGTAGGTACCTACTGTCGTGTTAATGGTCCGTTTAAGTATCATAATTTAGTTTTGATTATGTTTTATATTACTTTGTTTGATTTAAAAATGCTACCATAAACAAAAAAAAACACTCTTGCGCATCAATCGCATAAATACTGCATTTTTATGCGTTGATTCAATTGGGTCATTTCATAGTCATATTATATTGTTGCGTACAATGAAAATTTCAGTGTTTCAGTCTTGCATTATACCGGAGGGTTAAAAAATACCACTTTTTTCGAAAATTATAATGGCCACCACCGACCACCATACTGATATCTGACTCGTACAAAAATTTCACCCTCCTGGATTGAAAACTGCGACTTGAAATGGAGGAAATTAATGTACTTAATGAAGGTGGTTCATGAAATGGAGAATTTATAAGTAGGTGTGTAGTAAACATGTGTCTGGTTGGAATGAGCTTATAGCTTCCCAAAATTACTGGAATTGAGCGACTTTGTCTTATCTACATAGTTAAAACCGATGTTCCCTCCTTTGATAAAAAAGGAACTTTGAGGAAACTTTTTTAGAGAAAGGACCCCGCACGGATCATATATGGGAAGCATCCCTCGGTTAAAATTACTAAAATTCAAATATGTTATTCAACTGTTTATGGTGATCAAAAGTCTCCATGGGCGTAAAGTGAATATATACAGGATGTCCCAGCTTATTCGAAGTGGTCTCTGTAGGCCAAACGATGGACTTTTTCAAAAATCTTTTTCAAAAAAAGAGGAAAGCTCCTATGTTATTGCATTTTTAGATTGTCTGAGAAGAGAAAATAAGATTGGCTTTTACAGTTGGTGTTTAAATTCAGAAGTTTTTGAGTTATAAACAAGTGAAAATCGTCATTTTTCAAGTACAACGAAAACGGTTCAAGATAGAGAAAAACGGCTTATATACATGTCCCTATTTTAACTTTTTATGTACTATCCTATGGTATAGAAACATTTGTACTTTCTTTGATTTTTTTATTTGGCGACACGTGGAGAAATCTCAGAATTTTTCAAATTTTTTATCACCCTGTATAAACATTTCATCTACATCATAGGATATAGTACATGAAAAGTTAAAATAGGGACATGTTAGCCGTTTTTCTCTATCTTTAGCCATTTTCGTTGTACAGGGCCTTGAACTTTAGTAATTTTAACCGAGCAGGGATGATTCCCATATATTATGATCCCTGCGGGGTTCTGAGTCTGTCAGAAATTCAACAAGATTGCATAATTTCGTGCACTAATCTTGAAAGATAAAGCAATAAGGGAGTTTTGGGAATAGAAAATTTTAAATTTTAGAGAACTAAGTATCATACACGGTGCACCATAATATCCTTCTCTATATTGCTATCTCCCGAACGCTAAGAGATACAGGGTCGGTTAAATTAGAGAAAAGTTCGCAGTTTTGTGGCCACCTTAAATACGTCAAAACATGCAAGATACCTGTGACTGCTCCTGAAATATCCTGAAAAAAACTGAAAAATTGAGATTTCTTATTTTTGCCATATCTTTCTTATTATTGGAAACAAGCCGTTAATAGCTATCCATCATCTGACGTTTCAAAAATTTTCAAGGCCGAATAGATCCAAGAGTTTTCACAGTAAACTTTCGTTTTTCTTATGGCCGCCATATTGTTTTTTTATGTCGTTCGATATGAAAAAAATAGTGGAAACCAAAAATTAATAAACTTCAAAAAATAAATTTAAAATTTTTTTATTCTTCTTTTTTCAAAGAAAAACCTAAAAAAAAATCGTCGAAAAACGTCAACATTTGTAAAATACGCCGAAATAGTGCTTGCTTTATGGTTTTTTTAATTTATCTATTAAATTCGGTCTAAAAATTCTTTTTTGTAAAGAAAAAAGAAGAATAAAAAATTTTTAAATTTATTTTTTGAAGTTTAACAATTTTTAGTTTTTATGATTTTTTTATACCGAACAAAATAAAAAAAAATATGGTGACCATAAGAAAAACGAAAGTTGACTATCAAAACTCCGGGATCTAGTCGGCTTTGAAAATTTTTTAAACGTCAGATGGGTAGCTCTTGCCGACTTATGCAAGCCCACAAAAATTTTTATTAATCTCCAATAATAAAAAAGATATGGAAAAAATAAGAAATTTCCATTTTTCAGTTTTTTCAGGATATTTCAGGAACGGTCACAGATATTTTGTATGTCTTGACTGATTCGAGATGGCCACCAAATTGCGCTTCTTTGGACTTGTTTAACCGACCCTGTATCTGTTAGCGTTAGGAGATAGCAATATAGAGAAGTATAATATATTTGATGAATTGTATTGGGATTTAGGTTCTAATTTAAATTTGCCAATAAAGATTCTTTACAGAACAAATTAGAAAAACTTTCGTACAGCATGCGAGGAGAAGACTGAAGACATGGACGGTACCGTTTCGTCCTTATTATGGACTCATCAGCATATCATATCAGTCAGCTCTAAACCACACATGCTATACGAAATTTGGAAGTTCTATGTATTCTAACTGGTGTTTTCGTTTTGTAGTGGCTTTTAATTTCAAATGAGTGAGTAGGCAACCAGAGAAACGTGCGTGTCTTTTATATAGTATTATCCTCGCTATAACAGTAGAGTTGTCATGGATTTATGAACTTTACACTACTAATGCAGAGGTTTCTATTAATTCAAGAACTACACATTGATTCTCATAAGTATATACCTACCCACATTCATTTTCAAGCTAAATTTTATTTATATGATATAAAAATGTATGATATAAAAAAATATAATTATTTATATGATAATTTATATGATATGCTGATGAGTCCATAATAAGGACGAAACGGTACCGTCCATGTCTTCAGTCTTCTCCTCGCATGCTGTACGAAAGTTTTTCTAATTTGTTCTGTAAAGAATCTTTAGTGGCAAATTTAAATTAGAACCTAAATCCCAATAAAATTCATCAAATATATTATATAATCAAATAAGTGGTTCAATAAAAATAATTATAAATATAGAGAAGGATATATGGTGCACCCTGTATACCGGATGCGCAGAAAGTCTGGCAACGGTCCCATAAATCTTTCAGTTTCTAGTTAAAACAATATGCAAAAACAGGTCAAATTTCTAATTTAATCTACTTTCTATTGATGTAAAAAAAATGTATACAGGATGTTCCTTGACTCAGTAATGCAATATTGCCAATTTTTTTTTAAATAGGACAGCCTGTATATTTTTATATTTTCATATTTCCTGAAAAAATCCAATAATAATGGTTTTTACAGTTGCGGTTTAAATTAGTTAGTTTTTGAGTTATAAACAAATGAAAAAGGTAAGCTTTTATTTTGAAAGCAGTGCACATCGGAAACGACTCATGATATCTCAAAACGGCTTACAATGACATGTCCCTATCTCCACTTTTCTTCAAGTGTTATCTTACAGTGTACTTGAAATTTTCATACAAGGTGATAAAAATCATAAGAGCTTTCATCACCCTGTATAAAAAGTTCATCTACATCATAGTACATAAAAAGTTAAAATAGGCAGGTACATGTAAGCCGTTTTCCGATATTTAAAAAAATATCATAATGAAAAATTATGATATAGTCCAATAAAGTCTAAAAAGTCATACGTATCGATTAAGAATACACATCCTTTTGATAGTTCGATTTATTTTGTTTCATATACGTGGTTTTTATAGTAACCGTCCAGTTTGTCTAAACACTCCATCCCGCATAAATAAATGTACGTCAACATTGGTTTTGAATGAGAATTAAATGCACAACACAGAGGATAGAATGTCATTACGTGAATAAATTTTATGTAGTTGTCAGTGGCTCTCAAACTGACGTAAGCGCTTCAATTCATTGTTTGAATGATTCCTTCAATAATTTACGCTCGTTCACAACTTGACAATTAACTGTTTGACATTTTCTGGTGAAATTAAAAATATTAATTCGGACGGTTAGTGTGACGTCACATCTGACTTTTTAAAGTTAATCCTACTATACTGTTGCTATTTTACTATATCAATAATTTTATTTACATACATTAGCATATTATGCTATTTTTAAAGTAGCGAAACACGTATAACGTTTATATTTCCATCAATATACAGGGTGTACCAGCTCGATTTAGACAACGGTAAGGGCCGTGTAGGTCTCGTCAAGACGAAACGTTTTTTTATTTGAAGTTTTTGGATTTGGACCTTCGTTGCGGAAATATGGCCGACTTCCGGTTTTTAGTTTTTTGGCTCCAGTTTCGGCATTTTTAGGTTCTCGTCCAAACTGAAACTAGTTTTGGAAACTCCTTAGCTTCAGTTACAATTTTCATATTGAAGTCAAGGTTCTATCTCTGTTGGATTCAAAATGGCGACATGCCCAAGACTTCAAATTTTAAGTCTTTGAATCAATTCAAATTGAATCAATTTGAAAAATTAAGATTTTGAATCCAACAGAGATAGAACCTTGACTTCAATATGAAAGTTGTAACTGAAGCTAAGGAGTTTCCAAAACTAGTTTCAGTTTGGGCGAGAACCTAAAAATGCCGAAACTGGAGCCAAAAAACTAAAAACCGGAAGTCGGCCATATTTCCGCAACGAAGGTCCAAATCCAAAAACTTCAAATAAAAAAACCTTTCGTCTTGACGAGACCTACACGGCCCTTACCGTTGTCTAAATCGAGCTGGTACACCCTGTATAGTGTAGAATTTTTTTAAACATTAGTGTTTTATTAATCATCCATTAGTATACAAAGTAAGGGTTGAAACGAAGTCCATTGTTAAATCTACCCTTAAAAAAAAGAAAAGGTTGAAAATAAGGGAAAACATCAAAATTCGATACCACGGGAGATTTTTATTCATTTAATAAATGCTCAAATGATTGTCTACCACCAACTTCAACTAATACAAGAAAATAAATTCTGCTCGAAACGTTTCCCTTACATTTTGGAGGACCTGTGGCGTAATTTGGCGGCATTCTTCAACTATGCATCTACGTAACTCCTCCAGAGATCCTGGTTCCGTTGCGTAAATTTTACTTTTGGGATGACCCCACAAGAAAAAGTCCAGAGAACTTAAATCTGGTGAGCGGACAGGCCATTCCAGCGCACCTCTTCGTCCAATCCATTTTCCCGGGAAAGCTCTGTTGAAAAACTCCCTAACAGCCAGCCATAATGAGGTGGAGCGCTATCCTGTTGGAAAGTCAAATGATCTTCTAGGTAACGATCATCATTGTCAACGACATCAACAAGCACTGCGTGGACAAGATCTTGCAGCATTTCCAGGTAAGATTCCCTTCAACAAAATGGGACCAATTATGCGGTCTCCAAAAATACCGGCGCAGACATTTAGTTTTAGAGGATGTTGAGTAGGGACTTCGTGGAAAATCATAGGATTCACGTCCGACCAATATCGATTGTTGTGACGATTTACAGTAGAATTCAAGAAAAATGTACACTCGTCAGAAAAACAAAAGTTGAAAAGAAAGTTCGCATTAGCACCTATTCTTTCGGTCATAACTTCGCAAAACTCCTATCGTCGATCGAAATCATCCTCATTCATTCAGTTCATGCACTAAATGAATTTTGTACGGACGAAATTTATGCGGTTTAAGGATGCGTCGAATATTAGTTCTTGGAATGTTGGTTACAGTGGCCAACTTTCGCGTAGGTACTCATAGTTGGGTCTGCAGCAACTTATCCCAAAACTTCAATCACAGAAATCTCGTGCTTCTCACTTGGAGTTCACGTTTTTTTATTCGCCACTGAACCTAATTCTTTAATTTTTTTACCAGGCTAAACACGTATTTTCTGCTTGTATGTTTATCGAGATGCTCTTATGATTGAATAAATCTGAAGTACGATTGTCACGCTTACCATTTCCGAAAAACGAACCGGTAATGTCAGCTCTCTCCGCAATAGAGTAAACCATTTTTTGACAACTTCACAACCAATGTTTATGTGCACATACGACAATAATTCAAAGAGTAGCTTAAACTGAGATTAAAAATCTGTTAGGTGATCGAAAGTGGTAAGCTTCTCAAAAAACGTGAGAATTTGAGAACTTATTGTAAGAAATAATTTTTTAACCAATCACTGCATGGATTTAGTCATAGAACCCATGAAAACCGTGGTGATAACCATGGCAACCATAATGATAACCATATAGCAACTATGATAGTGACTGGTGAACTGCGACATTTTATTAATTACTCTCTGCGCACGATTCCGAAGAAAAATAATTAAATATTTATATGAAGTACCTTTTTATCGGTTCGCCGCCTGTAGAATTTACGCAAAACCCAAAAAGTGTGATATCGTAGTAAAGAGAATTCAAGTAGCTTTCAAACAATAATGTATCACTCGATATCTGGTCCCTATGATGATAAACGAAGGAAGGGGTAGCCACCCCTTCCTCGGATGAACTTGGATGGTTAAATTTGTTGCCCAAAGATGTTCCCTCAAGAACAAAATCGACCTGTTTCGACGTTTTTCGCATACATCTTCACTTTCCAAATTATTAGGCTTGTTAGGTACAAGGTAGGTAAAGGTATGCTATAACCGATGTGCTCTAGTTCGAAGACAGAAGAAGAAAGGAACGCGTTCAAGGTACAGCAAGAAAAAGTAAATGATAAAAGAGAGATAAACTATCAGATATAAAATTGAAAATAAATGTTGCACATATGCAATAACTGGCTGTATCATTCAGTTCATCGATATTACGGGTTGCCTATAATAATGAACCTCATAATCTGATTTTAATAATTAAAGAAAGATATTAATAATATACAAGGTATAATAATGATAGGATGGACAAATGAAGTCGTTACAGTATTTATCATGGAAGATTCACGTTAGTTGCCAGAATGCATTTTTCTGCCTCCCAGGCCAAAAGGAATTAAATTGACATTTTTTATATACTATTTCACCTACTCAGCCTATAAAATCGAGTTTTTTTTTATACAAAAAGGTTTATTTTGATGTGAAACGCATAATATGCTTATAGGTATAGGTGCACCATTCGGCCGCGTGACGCATGCGCGCTACTTGCTACTTGCAAACTACTAATAAACTACTGTAACCAAACCAAATTCCCTCGATTACAGAGCTATCTATGATTAGTCGCAGAAAATGTTTCAAATGATCAATGACTATGAATTCCAAATAAAAAAAAGGTTATTATTTAAAATTTCAAGGTTACTCCCGAAAGGGGTGAGGGGTGCGGGGCGGTTTTGTGTTAAAATACCATGTCCCCCACTAAACAAAATCGCTTTAATAAAAAACATTTTTCCGCAGAGTGCTTACTTTTAGAGATATTTGCTCTGAGATAGTTGCTGACTGCCTAACCCTTCCTCCCTCCAGACCAGACCAGACCAAATCAAATTGAGCAGACTCCAATAACTTTGGTCACACCAGACTCTTCCCTGATTTCCAAACAATAACCTCCCCCTAACTGCCCCTCTTGGGGCACTAGACTGACTATCCCCCACATTCTTTTCGAATGCCAAGCTCTCCAACCACTCCGTTCTAAGCACAATATATCTAGTTACCACCAATGTCATTATATAGCCCGTGTTTCTTCGCTCCTCTACGTTGAGAGGAGAGTTTTTATGACCTAATTTAACCCACCGTTCCGGCTGCTAATAACCCCTTGCGGTTGATACTTGATACAGCCTAATCAGCCTAAGAAAAAAAAAGAATCACTTAAGTATGTTTATTATTATTGTACACGCATGTCTTTCTATATTCTATGTAAAGCAATACTTTTGTATTTTTAAAATACACGTTTCAGTCCAATTTAGTGTGTCCTAAAATTAAAAAAAAACACTTGATTCTGCTTTTTTTCAGTCCTCTTTGAAAATGGTGTGTATGTTTAACATTCACATTTGCTTTGCCAATTAAAACCAGTTTTCTACAAGATTTATTATTCAAAACTTACTTGTTGCACGGGCTTGGTAAAAGTCCAAAATTATTAAACACAATTATTTATTGAAACACAATTAATTATGTTTTTTATGTAAGGGACGATTCCTGAAGCCGTCTCTACGGCGCCAAGATAAGCTCTGACCACGATAAGGTAAAATAAATCTGTCACAAAATATTGAAATTAGCATGTTAGGAGATGCTTTCAAGCTCTCGAAAGACCTACAATCTTACACACAACAACCTGTCGAGTGATATACTCCAGACTGTCCTCAAAAGGGACGTGAGAACACACCGGGGCTGGATTTTATTTTATCAGTCAGTTGTCCCGACAGCGAGCGTGAGATCGGACATACCGTATGTGCCGTTGTTAATATCGAATTTGTTTTTAATATTGTGACACTCTGTGTTGATTTGTGTGTGTGATTGACCAAAGGATTAATTACCTTACCATTAATTCAAGGTGAGTTCTCTGACTGAGTACATTATCAATTATTATTATTACGAAGAAATTATGATAAGAGGCATTGCTAGAATTTAACACTAATTAATAATAAAACCAGAATGGCTATTTCGCATGACCCAACTTTCTTTGATATTAGATCGAAGCTATTTGATACAATGTGCAGTAGAGCATACAATTATTATTCCTATAAATAGTTTTCCTTCTATTAATTTTCCTGGGAACATATGGGGTAGGTGTATCTCCCATAGACCTCTCCCTTGAAATGAATGGTATAATGTCTCGGCCGCATTTTTCTACATCCAAGGGGAGAGATTACTGGAAAGGAGCGTTCTGCCGGTCAGACGTCTTCACTGGAAAACTGTGGTGGTTTTCTTCCAGTTAGTCTAGCCTCGGAGACGGATAGTTTGGGTAGGCTATAAATTGTGTGCCTTTATTATTTTCAGGGCTATCTTGCCTATGGCAGACCCCTGTATCTTTTTCAGGGCTATCCCGCCTATGGCGGCCCCCTGTATCTTCGACTTATTATTTTATTTACCCAACTATAGCGGTCTCATTTTATTATTGAATTATTATTTGAAGAACCAGAGATATTGAGCTCAGACGTCAAGCGTGGTGGTTTATTATTATATTTGATTGAAGTGCCGTGGGGTCACGGAAGACTACATGCCGGTCAGGAGCTTTCTGGGGACACAGACGATCCCCCCGTGATACCCTGTGCTTTGGGCTCTGGTTTGATAGTGGTCAACTTATAAGTGTACGTCTAATAATTAATTATTATCGAGCACTATGGCAAGGAGTAAAAGTGGCAATTCGACAAGCGGCTGCCAACCTCCATGCAGCTGCCGCCATCATCAGGACTAGGCTGCCGCCATCATCAGAACCTGGCTGCCAACATCAGGAGCGATTGCTGCTGCAGGCAGGAACTGCTTGCTACCACCGAGCGGCATTGTGCCGCTGCTCGACAAGGACGACACTTCCAGCTACCTATTCACTGGCCGCTGTCAACCACAGTCCATATGAAGAAGTGCTCGTGCATAAAATAATTACACGACATAAGCACCACAAGAGGCGGGTCGGGCATGGAGGCATACTGCCGGTCGGTATGTTTTCGGGTGCAGCACGTAGCCCCTCCATGCCTACCTATTTATATATTTATATTTTATTATTTTATTTCATTTTGAGCCTCACCCCAAAGCGTTACCCCGCGTCGAGCTCTTTAGGTGCCCTGCCCTGTACGATTTTTATATTTTGTGACGAACTCCGGCTTCTGGGAAACTTCACGGTTACGGTCACGTCGGTGTTACCACGGGTTGCTCGGGCGCCAGCTTTTTTTCTGGAGGTGTGCTCCCCCGGGGAATTCTTCTCGCTAATTCCAGATTACAGTATGGTATAGAAAACTGGGGAGGAGCATACAAAAATGAAATCCTACCCCTGATGATAAGTCAAAAACATATAATCAGAATAATATGCAAAAAGAGAAAACTTGACAGTGCATTTCCCTTGTTCAAAACATTGAATATTTTACCTTTAAGACATTTATACTTCTACAAGATATTAACTAAATTCTATCGTACAAATAAAGACATAAGAAAAAATATATACGTTGAAAAGTTAAGAAATGCCATGAAGTTCGAGACTACGAAACCACAGAAGGAGATTTTTAGGCGATTTTACACATATATAAGTTCCAAAATATACACGGCACTACCTAAAGATATAAAAGAAAGTACATTTGAAACTTTCAAAAAATTATTAAAAAGGTGGCTATTCGAATGCGAGAATATTGAAGTTTTTTTTCAGCAGTACTAAATAAATTATATAAGCGATATAAAAACACACTTTAGAAGTGATATTATCCCTTAAGAGTGGGAAATTATGTTCAATTTTCTCTGAGACTAAATAATAGCTTTAAAAAATTGTAGATGTCTCCACACAAGCTAGCTTTTGGAGACATTTCTCTTTCCATCCAATGTGAAAATAAAGAAAAGGAAAACTTTAAAACATAGAAATTTAAACAACAAAAGAAAAGTAGTACTAACTTATTTAATGTAATTAAAATTCATAATGTATTTTGTAATCCAAAAATTGTACTCTCATTGTGAAAAGTTTTTATTTTTATTTACTTTGTAATAACATATGGAAATAAATATTATTATTATTATTATTATTATTATTAATTTGTATTCCCAATTATCTGAGGTCACATAAAACGATACGTTGCCGTATCTTGGTCCCTAGGATAGCTCAGTGAAGAAGAGAGGAAAGCCAGGGGTCGTTTGAGGTTATCGCCGTTGCAATGGTGTTCGGGAGGGCGGTCTTTAGGCGCCTCCTCGAAGGAATGCCGGGCTTCCCCTTATACGAGCGTAGCTGTAAGCGAGTATGATATTGCTCGGCGGTGTCGGTGCTGGTGCTGTTATGCGGCTGGCTATTATAATTTCTGGGAGAGGGTTTTCTTACCTTTTCCTTCACTCTCGGTTAATTTATGACGGTGTCGTCGGTCAATTGAAGGGAAAATTTCGGTAAAACAGAAAGGCCCAAATTTTCATGAATTATCGTTTATTAACATGAAATAAATTTCTAACAGAGTTTTGCCAACAAAATTAAATGTACATAAACGACTTTACGGGGACCAAAAATTTATTGCCACAATCGTTACGGTTTCTCGGAAAAATGAATGTCTAAGTACAAATCTATGAAAACACACATGTACGTGACGTCTGCGCAAAGCAAAATTACTATACTGGTAGTTATGACCTACGGGAAAAATTCTAAGTTTAAATTTATGAAACAGATGACGTACGTAACGTGTGCGAAGGCCAAAACTATTTTTCTAGTTATTACAACCTGCGGAAAAAATTCTAAGTTTAAATTTATGAAACAAAAGATGTACGTAACGTGTACGGAAAGCAAAATTATTTTTCTAGTCGATACAACCTACAAAAAAAAATTATTCTACGGTTATAAAAATATATGTACAAGAAGCAAAACAAAATCCCTACTTACGAAACTGAAAGTACTTTATCGGAGCAAAAAAAAATACAAACTCTAAATACCTAACTAGTCACATACCTACGCAAAATTATGTACAAAAAATAATATTTAAGACCGGCAATTGCTACCGTGAGGCGGCGTTATGTTCTGCCAGAACAGGACAACTAGCGTACTTCAAGTTAATTTCGACCGGGCCGTGAGAGATCGGGGAAAAGTCGGTGAGGGTCGGCTATCTGATCTTAAATGTTCGCACGTAGAGGCAGGGCGCTGGGAGAGGAAGAGAGTTACAGGGAAAGTGAGGGTTCAACTATAAAACCATAAAACCACCTTCTCAGGCTACCCAACCACGAGGGGGGTCACGCACGTCTCCTGCTCGACAGCGGGAAATATTAGTGACCGGTCCCTATATGGCCTTCGGAGAAGAATGGGGGGAAAAGGCTTGATTTTAATGACTGGTATAAGAAGGAACGAAGACGGGGGCAAAGCGGCGTAATCAAAATTATGCAAGTTGAATTCAAACACCTACCTTATAATGGTTGATTATGAGCGGCGCAGGGTACTACCGCGGCGTTCTATCCGTTGACTGGATCAACTATCGTCAAAAAAAAACTTGGCCGGCAAAACTACAACTCTTTAGTTCTACCCGAAAGGGTTCTACGATTACTCGGGCGAAGTTATAATTACTCTGACACTCTATCGTCGGTGCGGAGAATACGGCGGCGGTGGCGGCGGTCTGGAGACGGTACCAACAGCTTACGCACTTCAACAACGACGGCAAATCAAAGAGAGATGTACTTCTTAAAGCCACGGGAGATCAAAGAGAGCTGCACCGCGTAAAACGACGGAAAATCAAAGAGGACGCTCAAAATAAATGCATCAATATTTATACCCTATCCTATCGGTTCGTATTCGCTATCGAAACGCAAAAACAGGCTTGCCATTTTTTCCACTCCGTTCGTTTGATTATTCTGGAAAGACTTCATGAGGACGATCGCTAATTGTGTTAATTTAGTTGCAATAAATTTCGACTCCGTGCATAAAAAATCTCAAAACTTTCATGAAAATAAAATGCATCGCCGGTTCGCGAATTTATAGTAATGAATAAATTTATAATAATCATTTCTCGGTTCTTCTCAAAATTTATATTTTCATGATTGGTACCTACTAAGAAACTGAAGACGGAAAATAAACTATTTTATGAAATTTGAGTTGACTATTAGGATTTTAATAATTATTACTCTTTTATTCTTATTGAATTTAAACTTTCCTGCCTATGAATTACTGTAAAACGGAAGGCGAAAATACGCGACTTCGTTACAATTTATATTATTGGATATTTGACATTCTACGTACAGGGTCGCGCCGAACCTGTTGTCCAGTCTTTCTGCACAGCAGCCTATTCTTTTCCTTAAGTAGTAGCTAACTGAATGAATACTTAGATTGCATCATGTTGAAGTAAATGCATCATAACTGGGTAGTGTACTCATAAGTGTATTTTTATTCTAGAAGACAGAATAATTACAAAAACTCCACACGACACCTCCAGGTCAGTTGCTTCACAAGTCGTAAAGACGAGCTTCACGTACTTCATGAATTAAACCAGCAAAAGGTATGATAAACTCACATAAGCTCACATATTGTAGTAGATCTATAGCAAAGTGGTATCTACGATTTATCCTGACAAATTAGCCACATCGGCAGATCGATCAATTGATCTGGAAAGCCTTAATTACCTGACAATGCAGGACTGTTGACTGACTGAGTAATGAGACGAAAAATTAGCAATAATTATTATGCTGGAATATAATCATGTCTTCACCACTGATATTTTATATTTATATGAATTTGTCACAGTCTCTGCTTACGAAATAATTTTATGGCTTATTTATTTACTTATTTATTTATGTTCCATCCGACACCCTACATTTATTTGCTGTACCTAATTGAGAACTTGTTATGAATCAAAAAAAGTAGAAGTAATTAAAGCAAATTAAGATTGTTAGGTAGTCGAACGTAAAAAATTATATTATTATGTGTATTAAAATATATATAAGATTTTATCTAGGGATGACCCATTGAATTTTACATTCTGCATCTATATATAAATACATAATAAAGGTCATAATATGAAGCCCTTGGATTGTTGTTTCAATTTTTACTTAATAGCGGAAAATATAGTTTTTCTTGTATAACTTGTAAATTTTAATTGCTAATCGCGTAATTATTGTAGCCAATAATTGTATATAACTACTGTATTTTAATATTATTAAAACAGAAATTTATGCAGCCATTTACATGTGATCAAGGTTACAAATAGTAAGAACTGGCCCATTTTAAATACAAGTTTTTACAATGTAACAACAGTGTTTGTGTAGTTATGATACAATAATATAAGCTCGATCAAATCCTTCTTAGTTTTCCAGAACAGTAGAAATTTTATTCAGAATTGTACAACCAACGATCCTGTGTCCAGAACTGTTTGTTAGCAAAAAAAAAAGTGAAGTGATATAAATAACATCATCATGAATGAACTAACTACCACTGCAGCCTCAAATAACAATAACAATATGGAGAAAAGGTATGAATAAAAAATCTATAGAGACCTTGTTTGAGATGTTCCTCTTTATTATAGTGGAAACTGTAAAAGGTATTACAAAAAAAAAACAACTAAAGAAAAAAATGAATGAAAGAAAAAAAATATCTAATAAATTGAGTAGGTAGGTATTGTTATGGTATTCCCTTTTCCCCAATTTCTTAATTTATTATTATTAATTTTATTTTTTTTAATTTATACCATAAACAAAAATTTTAAATTATTTTATGAGGATTCTCTTTCCCAGTTGATGGGTTCAGTTGAAAAAAATTTTGCTTTCAATTTAACCTGAATCTAAATTTGAAATTTTATAGAATAAATCGTCTAATTTATGACTTATAACTTGACAAAATGTTTATTTCAAAAAAATTTACAAAGCCTACCTCGAGCTCTCTGATATCTTAAAATTTGTTAAACTATACTCTAAAAATTTAAACTAATTAGGTACACTGTCAAAATCTTACAATATCCTTTTCTTTCCTCAAAAACCTTTCTCTAGTCCCTCTGCTTCTCTTCTTCTTTGCTATCATAACACTTCTACCAAATTCTATTCCTAGTCCTCCCGACACCGTCTCTTGTTAATCCTTGACCTTTCAAAAATAAAACTTCTCTCTCGTCCTCGTAGTCTCTTTGTCTTTTTCTTACTACTTCTCTTCCATTTGCAAATAATGATTTGCTTTCCGTTACTTATATTCTTACTGATTTCACATTTTCTCTTCCATTTCCTTTTGACAAACTCTCTTCTTTAATAATTTATTCCTCTCTTATCCTTTTTCTCTTTGCTATCACTTTTTTTTTATTGCTTCCAAATAATTATTTTTCACTCTTTTTTACCTTTTTCTGACTGACGTTTTAAATTCCAATCTAATTAATTAATTCTCCTCGTTGCTATCAACATCCTTTCCCTTCATTTTTTTCTTTTCATGCACTGATTTTTTTAAACAATCAAAATAATTTATTTTTTTACGTTTCTCATTATTAATTATTAATAAAATATTTAAATCTAATAATCCACACTTGAAATATCTATTATGCTTTAGCTGAACCCAATTTTTCATAACAATATTCTTATTTTGATTTATTTTTTGGATTTTAGGTTCTGAATCAAAATTGTAAAATAAAAATTAAACGTTTCGAAAAAAAAAAAATTATTTCAAGCTTTCAAAAAGTTTACACGAAATGAAAGAATTTAGCCATCAAAACTTGACCAATTTGCATTTGTTTCAGTCAAAAAAAGAAACCAGTTTTCCCGGAAAAAGAATTCAAAACAAGAAACTCCATAATCACCGACCTCATGGTAAACGACAGACATTTCAGACTTGTCTACAGTATTTTCATAGTTGCACTGTTAATGGTATTCACGCGAACGGTGGTTCAAGAATACTTAATTTACGGAAGGTATTTCGCTAATTTTAGAAACATCTAAATTAAAATTATGACAATCTTAATAATATGATTAATGTCTTTCGTTATTCCAGAGTTAATTTAGGCCTAAGGACTTTCACGACAGCTTTCCAACATTGGGATTCCTTGTTTCTGTCATGGGGAATTATAAACGTCATAGCCTGGTTCATGTATCTATTGTTCAACATTTGGGCCTCGATTAGAATACATATTTCTCCAAAATGTTGGTAAAAAATTTATTTTCTTATAAATCATGTTCGGTTCGATAAACCTGCACCGATGCAATCAATGATTTACTATTAATTTAGGTTTTTGGACAACCAACAAATTACTTATATTCAAAATTTCCTACTTTGAGTGTCCTTAAAGTCCAGTGGAATTAGATAGATGAAAAATGCAACGTTCCTTCTGGAAAATTCGCCATTTTGTTTTAGGAGATGAATTTGTCTTTTGTATTTTACGACGTTAATTGACTTTTTATCGAAAAGAGTGTTACAACTTACGTAACGGAGAAAAAATTCTCTTAAAATTTGTATCCATGGAATTTGTTCATATTTGCAATAGTTACTTAATTACAGGTACCTAATTAAGAACTGAGGAGAAAGGGGATGAAAAATCTTTATTTTTGGAATAACTTTTTTTTTTCTATCGCGATCGGAAAATCGTCTCAACAAAAGTTGTAGCGCTTGAAATTATGAATACTTTCATAATAATAGCTGATCGATCGGACTAGGGATTGTTACGCAGAAGCCGGTCAAAGTCATTAAGTGGCGCGATTCTGCTTAAAAAGTTAATTGACAAAACTCGATTCGCATAGCTTTCTTTCAATCTAAAAAAAAAAAACAAATGGATCATAATTTTGTTTAACCAATTTCGCGAAATTTATACCATATACAGGGATCCATTTCAATTCCCCCAGTTGATTATTCCTGAAAACATGTGTTAAAAAAAAAAATCAGCCTAACGATGTTTGGTTTGGAGGGGGACTTGGATACAACAATCAACCCCCTCTCAAATATGTTTTCTTTGTCGAATATTATAATTTTTTTCAATTATTATGTTATCCCCTAATCAAAACACATATAACTATCCAAAGACAAGTAATAAATTTTGAAATAAGGTTAGTTGGGGTATCTGGGCCATTCTCTTAATAAACCTTGTAAGGTTAATTTAATTCCAAGTGATTGGCGGCATTAAAGGAAAATGACGTCTACCTTCAAAAGCCTGCCTCTGAGTATTGTAGTTCTTTTGTAGCAATTCTGAAAATTTTGTAGTGCAAGATTTCCATTGCAGCGTTGTGCCATCTTGATTTAACGAAATATCTAAAGGTTCACTGTAAATATTATCAAGATATAACAATTCATTTAGGGTGAATAAGAAGAAGCATAATAAAACATTGAAACATTACTGTCAACATGTAATGTTCTTCTTTAAGATAACAGGCTTGAGGGGAAGGGCAGTCACTCCCAAAAGGTTTTAAAATTAAGATAATTAGACCATGTGCTTGGAGAAACTGGGTCAGGGTATCTGGGTCTACCTCGGACTCAGTTACACCAGTCTGAATGCAGTTACCCCGAACGTATTTTTTTATGAATTTATTTTATTAAAGTTATTTTATTACATCAAACGATTAGAAGAGGGCGAACGTTGTATAAGTTTACGCGCGAAGAATCTGAAGAAACGTATGTTGCCAAAAAAAAGTAGTGAAAAAAGGTGTGAAACTACCTTGAGAGCAGCTTTTCTAGATTCGAAGATGTGAACCTTCACTAATTATTTAATTGCAGCGTTTTAATTTAATTATTTAAGTTACTTCCGAACATTCATTAACTATAAAAATGTTCACATTTTAACAGATTATACATAATGACGTCAATCTACATAATATTATATCAGTATAAAAGCATAACAACTATATAACAATAATAATAATAATAATAATTAATACGAAAATATTGGTATTCCAGCTCCATCAGAAAAATCCCTAATTGAGCGTCATCGTTTACGACTTCTTCTAATGCACATACTGCTCGCTCTAATTGTAGCACATCCAATTTTTACTCTGAGCCAATTCATAATAATGCTATAAGGAATATGCCATTTTTCAACTAGTTGTTCTGCAATTCTTCTGAATAAAGTCTGAAATTCATTTCCAAGAAAACCATCAACCGAAGTAACTAGTGGGGTAAATGAAGCATGTCGTCTTTGGCTTGCCAATGTATATTGTTTCTTTTTTTCGGATTCGGCTCGATTTATAATGCACTCGGGAGAGAGAGGACTGTAAGATGGGGCATCAGTGTCTACAACACGAATATCAAACAACGCCTCAACTTGCGGCTCCCAGACTCCTCGGCATCCCAAATCAGCTTTTAGTGCAGGTTCATCATTTTTTTTTTCCATTATCTTCAATCATAGGTTCTCGTATACAATTTCCCCATGCAATTTCCATCAAGTCACCTAAAGCATCTCTAATCTCATTATGTCTTCTAATTATTAAACCGCCCAAGCGGCAGTTTAAAGCATGGTCAATTGAAAAAATTTTACCGCATCCATCACATGTGGTTGGCATATTGATTGGGACTCTACCATAACGAATAGCAAGACCATCTCTGAACTCACAAGGGGATAAGTCGCAATTTGATCTTTTGATACGTGGACAAGACAACCAAACACCAGTTTTCATTTTCTTGTCTGTTGCTCTCAGGATTGTTCGTTGACGACTAGGTGAAATTTTTTTTACTGCGTTAGATATAATCATTTCATTGCTTATCTTCTTCGTTTCTTGTCCTATCTTTAGAGCGCTCCTTAGAGTGGCATCATGGGTATTCTTATCGAAAGGATTCAAGACATTGAAGAACATTGATTCAAGAAGTGTTTTAGTTCCAGCTACTGACGTTTCGTAAGTGATTGTAGCATTTAACACTGGATCAGACATACCAATTCCTCCTTGTCTTATAGGCAAGTGTAATATTTTACATTCATCCTCATTGACTCCACCTCCAAGGATTTATGAGAAAAGAAGTGTTCGGATTGCATTTCGTAAAGGATGAAACAAAAATTCTCTTTGTAAAAATGTCCATTCTGCCTGTAATGATTTAGTCGCAATCGTATGGGCAGCTTGTGGAAATATGTCAGCAACTTCAGCAAGGTTTTTAAGGTTTGAATTTTTGAGTCTTTGAAATGCTCTTTTGCTATTTGAAAATCATCAGGATGAACGATGAGAAATGTCTTCTGAGGTTTGGGAAAATATCCATATGATGGACCATTTAGTTGTAAGGATTCCCACCAAAGCTTAACGTCATTTAGATGCCCTTGGCAGGAAGAATCATCAGCATACCATACTTGAGTCGCTTCTGAACATTCTTTTAAGATTCTGATTAAAGGTAAGGTTGCAAGGCCATAGAGTAGCATCGAAAGTGGATCTCCCTGTGTAACACCTTCTTTACTACATAATCGTTTTTTGCTTCCCGAAATGACTAGTTCTGCTTCATCTCTATATGTGTTAAAAATAAACATTGCGGATCTAGGCCATAGAATCCTTGCTTGCCAAAGAGCAAGGACGCGATTTATGCTGTTAAATGCATTATCGGCGTCTACGAGAAGCAGCCCCCATCCAGATCCAGAATGACAGTTCTCTTTAAAAAGTTTTTCGGTGAAGTGAATGGCACCTTCAATTCCAGCCTTTAATCCACCACAAATTTGGTCAACTCCACATGTTTCAGTTACATCTTCACCTGTTGCGAGTATCAACCATTTAGCAATGATACGACGTAAGCATTCTCCAATTCCAATTGGCCTGATTCCGGGACATTTATCGATAACAATTAGTCGGTTCGCCATAAGGGCGCGAATATCAGTCCATAACACATTGCTTTCATTAAGTCTCATGGCAAAGAAGCTACAGAGCATCTTAGTGTCGCGCTTGTCTTTCCATGTCTAAGTAGGAAATAATTCCACTGCAAAGAATTGCTACCTTCTGGTCCTCCACTACCGTGAAGTTTTCTCGCGATTATTTCAACGTGCTCACAGATAATTTCCGTTCGTTGCAGTGGTGGAAGCTGATCAATATCATTTCGTAATTTCATCAGGTTTCTATCAGGAATTATAGAAGGGGGATGTTTTTCTTGCAGGGCATCAAAAACAGTGAGACCAGTTTCATCAATTATATCATTACAATTTAGTAATTTTCCAGATTCTTTTTTATTTAAAAATCTTGATGCATCTCTAATTTTTCCTTGCTGTACAAGTCGATTAAAAGTAATCTTATCATGTTTCAACATGTCTTCAATATTTTTTGTTCTTTTCGTGTTTAATCTTTTGTCACATCGAATAGCTTCAGTAACTAAATCATCGAATTTTTCATCTTTCCAATTAGAGAGTCGTCGTTCAATTAAAATTCGGATATCTTTACCACGTTTTACCATTTTTTCTCGTTGTAGAATTAGAGCAATAAAGCAGATCAAACGTTCAGATATCTCTTTTCCATCAGTTAAGAATTGAATTTCATTAGCTAACATTTGAACAAACTCATCCCCAATTCTTCCACTTGGTAAGTTATATTGTTTTCGATGAAGCTCTACTATTTTTTCCCATCGTGACCTCCAATCTGACCAGTTTTTTTTTTTTTTTTTTTTTGACTCAAGTCAGAAACATAGTTATCGACTTTATATGCTATATCAAGAAGTTGTTGTGCATTTTTTGATTGGTCAATTTCTGTTTCTGTTATATCATTTGAATAATTTGTCTTATCATGATGTTTCCTAGAACAATGTATATTCTCAAACCTTTTTCACTTTTGAAGTCAAGTTCACAATCTTGACAAGCAAATCTTTGATGATGATTTTCTGTGCTTTTAATGAAAGATTTTAAGTTTATTTGATGATGAGTAGCAGGACTTAGTAATTCAAAGTGACCATTATCAAATTCACCTGATAGGAGTAAGTGGATTGTTTCCTAGTGATGTGGAGATCTGCTAAGGATTATAGGCTTGGTGTCAAAAGTCAATATTTTCTTTGTATTAGGTGTTTGAACATGGTATATTTCTATGTTAACAGATAGGATTTCAGTAAGAGCAAGACATTCAATGCTGGTGGAAAATTCTCCATTTCGGGATATCTTTTGGTGTCAGCAAAAAGTTTTCAAATATTGGCCAGTTTTTATAAAGATAATTAACAGCAAGCTTACGGAGAACAAGGTGATCCTCTTGATGGCCATGAAGATGTAGACTAACAGCTCTAAACATACAATTTCCATCGGCTTATATCTTGTGCTTCACAAAGACATTAATTCCATTTGACAGTGACATAATTTTTAGTAAAAATAATTTATAAATTATTGGATATTTGGATGATTTGCATCTTAATGAAAGAGGAAACGTGGTTTTTCAGTAAGATAGTGCTCCACAACACAATACACGAATTGTTGCCGAATGCTTACTAATTACTTTAGAGGATAAGTGAACATATAAGAGAAACTATAACTTTTTCTATAACTATTAACCATTGTCGTTAGAACCTCTTTTTTCAAGACATGGAAGGGGGTTTGTTGCGTTACTAAATGCTGTGTCCTGTGTTATAATAATTGAACATATAAATAAAAAATATTTTAGATATTACCTAATATAATCTCTTACGTTGTTAACCATGGACCCAAACACCCTTACTTACCCTAAAATCCACTAAATTATAAACTAAAAGAAAAAGCAATTAATAGTTAAATTGTCTGTTCACTAATAATTTATTATTTCAATTCCAGCCATAGCTCAAAAATCGATGGACATATTTTGGATTTTCTCTATAATCATGTATATTATTGTTACAATTTACCTAGCTTCACGAATGTCTTATAAATATGACATGACCTGCGTGGAATCCTCATTTTTGATCTTGGACTCGGTAAAAATTTAGAATCTACTTTTAATTCCAACTAACAAAATTTCTTTTTGATTTCAGGCAAGAATTATGATGAAAGTTTACGCTTTTATCCGTTACAACACTGAAAAAGTACGAGCTCATAAAGTCCACAGCGAACAAACTTTAACCCTGCCAACATTCTCTTATTTCGTATTTTTTATGTTCGTACCAACTTTGATATACCGAGATCAATATCCCAGGTAACTGAGAGACTACCAAATATTCATGACCCTTGACCAATGATCATTTTATGATGATGTTGTCAGTATCAATATAAATCCTTATTTTCATTTCAGAACTGAAAAAACAAACTGGAAAAGAGTTGGTATAATTCTGGTGGAAATAATGCTGATGTTATTATGTCAATGCTGGACGACAGACGTGTTCGTCCTGCATCCATTCCATGAATTTGGTTTAAGGAAATACAGCAAGACAGAGGTGTGGTTAACAATCGCTGACAGTACCCTTCTTGGAATGTTTATGCTGCTCACAACTTTCTACATGGCTTTCCATTTAATTCAAAATCTCTTTTCTGAACTTTTAAGATTTGGAGATAGAGAATTTTACAAAGAATGGTGGTTCAGCGCATCCTATTACGAATTTTACAGAAAATGGAATCCGATGGTCTCGGACTGGCTTTACTTCCACATATATGTCGACACAGTGCGATACTTGGCCCCGAATAACAAAGTTCTCGGGAAGTTTCTGTCTTTTTTGGTGTCAGCTCTGGTGCACGAATGGTGCCTGGTGATTGCTTTGAGATTCTTTATGCCGATCGCTTTTAGTTTCTTTATTTTCTTCGGGGCTACTCTGGCCTTTGTCAGTTCCAAGTATTCACCTCTTATGAACGGCATATTTCTTTATTCCATATTTCTAGGCAACGGAATGATAATTAGTATTTACAGCATGGAATATTTCGCGAGAGAAAATACCCCGCCAAATGAAAATGCTACCGGAATTGAATACTATAAACCAAGATTTGTAACATGTGACTGTTATGTTTAATTCTTTTATTTTTATTGAATTGTTGCTCATACAGTATCTATTTCTGTGATTGTACAAATTAATGCGAATTAAAAATAAATTTAAGGGGACAATTTATTTGACATAATAAGTAAATAACAAATCCCAATTCCAGTTTCAAGATTTTGTTTGATTAAATTGAACTATAAATTGAATTTTGTTTGCTTACAAACATTTACTTATGAAGAAGTAAAGTTTTCGATAAACTATCTGTTAAAACTGCATGACTTATTGGTGTCTTTATTCTGAACCTCCACCTCACAATAGACTTGATTGTCATTTTTTAGATTAAATGTTTGAAGACAAATAAACACTATCCTATGTTGAAGGACGATATGAAAAGAAGAGTAACACCATTTTTCAATTCCTTTAACCCACATCAAAGGTTCACTGAATATTGAAGATCAGAAAAACCTCCAGTTCCAGTTCTCGGAGGAGATTTCAATTTTCAATGGTTCTAAAGATGATGGAGTATTTTTCGCTGATTGGTAGAGACCTAAGTAGACAGCGGAGTTTTATTTGTTGTACTGCATGGCACTCTACCAGATATATTGAGCTTTTCTCCCCCTCCTTGCAGAATCTACAGATTCGGTCACTTTGTAGACCAATTTTGCTAAAGTGCGTGCTCTTTTTTTATTGTTTGCAACACCCGTGTTAGGATTCTCAAACCGTTTTTGTTGAGTTTAAGACAATACATACTTCAAATATTTTTCTGTTGTATTTCAACAACAAGTCTTTATCTTGGAAGGTCTTTCTAGAGGTTTTCTCTTCAGATTGCTTCTTCCTGTTTTATGTTGTCTTTGAAAGTATTTTCTCCTAGCCCGCAAAAAGATCTACCCCTATGAGCGCCGTTGCTGCTTCTCCGTTGCCTTTTACCTGTCCTGGCACACCCAAAAGACTTCGTTCACTTTTTCTAATTTATTTAGCTTCATTAGGCATTGCTACACCATTTCAGAACACTAGGTGTGCTTGGGTTATAGACCCAGGTCTTTCCCGCAAGGTTCCTGCACACTATGAGTTGTTTTTAACTTTTCGTAAAGTCGCGCTACTTCTACAGAGTGACCCTTCAAAATTCGATTAAAAAACTTCTTGTGGCACAATTTCTGGTCGCAGTTGTCAATTCAGTGGACTGAATTTTTGTGGGAGTAAGATATTAATAAAAAGTGGTCTGAAATTGTATTTGAGCAAAATCGGTAGAAGCCGTTTGAAAATGGCGGCCATTTGAATTTTCCGTAAAAATTACTATTTTTTAACCCCCCATTTTTTAAGGGACATTTTTCGTTATTGAAATTTTTAGAGTAGACACTTATACTAATAACATTCTTCACCTTAAGTAAGAAAAATGGCGGAGATATTCGAGAATTTTTACATGATGTTTATTTCTCTAAAATTTCAAATTTTCAATTTTCAAAACGCCCCTGTACTTTTTCTTTCAATATTGATGTACGAAATTTTGCAATTTAGAACTTAAGTAAGACTTTGAAGTTTAAATAAGTCCCTTTAAAATTCGAAAAACCCCGTTCTGGTCCCCCATGTCAGGTCGCAGTTTTCATGATAGTGACTGAAATTTTTGTGGGAGTAAGATATATGCATAAGTAGTGGTCTGGTATTTCATTTGAGCGGGATGGGTCAACTTGTTCCAAAATGATGGCCATTTGAATTTTAAAAAAATTATATTTTTTTAATTGTTTTTGTACTTAGGTACCTACCTACATGAAAAACTAAGCAAAACTTATAAAATATGAATTGAATGAATAAATTGAATAAATTGAGAATAAATTGATGAAAGTGATATAATCAAAAAAAGTATCCAAAACTATGCTCTTGTTGCAAAAAATTAGAATTTTGATTATTAGTTTACTAGTACGTAAATAGATATTATGTTGTAGTGTGTTAACGACGACGTATGATCCTGTCGAAGGGCTAAATTAAGCGGCTCGAAGCCAAGATGGTAACGACGAAGCGCCACGTGATGACAGAGATTCAGATTACTGACCTGGTACTTGTGTTTTATCCGACGAGAAGGGGCACTTGTTTGAATTGCGAGATGTTAATAATTATTATTATTACTTTCCACTTCACTATGTAGGTACGAGTGTTCCACTAATTACTATACCGCTTCTTTTCGATTAAAAGAACTAGGTATCACCAGCATCAACGAATCTGGCACGAAAGGCACTCTTTCGATCGAGCTCTACTCCGTCTCAATGTTACAACTCGACTCTACTCTATGTGTGGTCTCTCCGGTCAGGTGTCCTCTTCCTTCTTCTTCCCGATGTGTAAAAGGATATTAGGAAGGGGTAGGAAACGGTCGTGTCTTCCAGTATCCGAATCAAATTATTCGACAAGGACGAAACATAGTGATTATGTAATATAGAAAGAAACTGTCAAAAGAGTGGGTTTTTATTGCATGAATCCTTCAAATGATCATTAAGCATAAAAAAATCGTCGAGTGCTATTAAATTAGAGGGTGGAAATTAGATATAGGGGTGAAATTGAACCCCTTTAAATTATTTAATAAAACCAAACAAAATTCAGGTATCATTAATAAATAATTTCTGTAGATAATGCGATTTAATATCGAAATAATTTATTCAAAAAATTTACAAAAAAATTCTTGTGTCAACAATATTTAAAAAAGTAACTTGAAAAAAGCCAAAAAATCTATTTTTTATTTTTCATTTTTTGCTCTTTTCAAAGGCATTCTTTTTCATAGGCATTGCTCCGCAAAAAAAACAAGTAGATTAAATTGTCTTCAAAGTGGAAAGTGGTGGGTTAAAAATTATTTTTGGATAAAAACTGACTGAGATGAAGTGTCTAAACTTTCAATTTGAATTTAATTCAATTTAATTTCATTCAATTTAATTCAAACGCTCACAGCGGGTATTATATAAAGGCTCATTAAGTTAACGGGCAGATTTCTGTGGCCATTTCTGAAGATATTATCGAGTTCTAAGTGGAATTTTTTAAAATTTATCCATTCTTAATTGACATGAATGTAATTACAAAAATGTCAATAAAAGTGATTTGACGTCGATATTAGCTTCAAAAACGAGCACTGAAATCTGCCCGTTAGCCTAATGAGCCTTTATAATATTGGCTGATAGACTTTTTTATTTTCATATCATTCTTCTAGATATCGTTTTAGTACTCATTTCTTACAACAATAGTATATTATTTTATACGGAGGGAAAGTGACACTTTTCATGGCGCGCTCGTGTTTATCAGCCGAACGAAGTGAGGCTGATAATAGAGAGCAAGCCATGAAAAGTCACTTTTCCTCCAAATAAAATATACTATTTTTTCTTTAAACGTGGGCAAATTTAAGCAAGAACATCATTTTTAATTGAAGGAAAGCGAATTTTCAAAAGGTTTGGACTGGTATAAGTAGGTGAGTATGGAGTATGGGCTGCTTCTATAGAAACGCGGCGCTGTCAAATTGACACTGTCATCAACGTCAGTGAACATCGAGAAATTATTATTGAAATTATTAAAGAAAAATAATAAAATAATAATTTTATGTAACTAAACTACTAATCATCGCAAAATCAAAATTAAAAACGTTATAAAAGTTTGTAAGTAAGTTATAAAATGAATGATAACATCTACCTACCTCTTGCTAGACCCTGCTTGGTCAATTTTTTCATTTTCTGTTAATGATGATGCGAGTCAGTCAGAAGTTGAATGTTAAATATGTAGGTTATAACTGTGCACTAATACCTACCTAATAATAAAAATATAAGATGTTGGATTCCTTTATGTACCTAGGTACCTATATGGTTATAATTATTATCCTTGTGTTCAATATTCAAATTTCAATACGGAATAATAATTATTTTTGTTTACTTCGCAATAACCCAACTTTTTTTCTGACGTTTGAGCCGACTGAGCCGAGCACGAGCTCGACTCGACTGGAGTCGACTGTCGACCGTCCGGCTTCGGGTATAATTATGACGTTTCACAGAATTACTTCGTTTCGGTGTAGATTTTCCAAAGATTATGTTTGATTAATACCAAATTCCTTTTAACCTTATTAGATAATAATAAACTAGAGAGTTTTCATATCTTAGGTTGAATTTTATTGATGAATATACGGGCCTACATTAATAAAATTTCAATAGTTGATTCTTAATACAGGTAGCTATGTGTTTGTATGTTGATGTTGCTATGGCATCACTTTAGCTCCGGCGGAGGTAAAGTGTTGCTTGGCAACACTTTAGCTCCGGCGGAGGAAAAGTGAAACTTTGAGACCGGCTACTGAGTCGAGTAATGTCTGATTTACTGACGTTTGAAGAAAAAATTTATTTTTATTCAATTGTTAAGAATTATCTTAATAAATCTTACTTTGTTATGATAACTACTAGAGTGCTTGTTTACGTTACCTCTACCAACGATGATTATTGTTTGTTATTATTTACAATTTGCTGTAAATCTTTTTATAAATACATCTTGTCATGAACCAGAAACTTGTTTATCAATAAAATCGTCTTATAATTGATATTACCTGAAAACTTTACATAAGATGGTCCTTCGCGTTCGATGCAAAGCAAAACTTACAAATAACTTGTAATTAGGTGCATAATTACAACTATTAGGTATACTATTATACTTGCACTGTTCACATTCTGGTGACATCAACTTACTGTACCTAACTTGACGCCTATTTAAAAAACCTTTCTAATTCCTTTACCTTCTATATCCTTGATGATAATCCCTTACTTCTTTGTGCACCTGATTAACTTAACTTGTAACTTTGTATTGTGTATGACGTTCTATAAATTATGCTCAAGCAATATTAATGTTATGAATACTGGTCAACTTGCCAAAATTGCGTACTCATTTGCTTGCACTTGCTCACTTTCCCAATAGATTACCTTTACTTGTATAGTACGAGAGCCCACCAGCAAAATTTTTATCTCTAGCAATACGACCGAAACCGCATCAAATTGATAGATTCGGTTATCCTGAACCTGAACCTGAAAATCGCAATATCAGAAATTTTAGCAAACTGTATCATAGCAATCCGTCTGATTTTCAGAATATAGTTCAATGGTAGCTCTAAGTGGGCGTTCACAACGGCGCACCGCACATAGCACTGCACTTAGTATCGCACATAGCTCTGACCGCTCTAGGCTAATTAATACATACACTAAAATGCGGGTGTTCATAACCGCGCACAGCACATAGCATCGTGCATTGCATGTCCTAGCATGCAGGCGATGGTACAAGGCTAGGTTAAATGAGCTTAGTATTATTTAGCATTGCCTTCACCTGCACGCGTCGAAAAGAATAATAATGAATAAAGAAAATTTAATTAGTTTAATTTTTGCAAGAGAAGCAATTTGGAATAAACGCAACAAAGGGCATCATAACAGCTTTCTATTAGACAAATTATGTAAAGAAATTAGACAGGAATGTGGAATAACGAGTAAGAAAATCGAGAAACTTTACTTTTAATTTCTAGCAATTTAGCAGATATTTGACATTAACATGGATGTTGGCATAAATATCTTCTAAATACGTCTCTAATGAATTTAGCTTCACTATTTAGTCTTCCCCTTTGCACAGGATTTGGTGGTCGATGTTCGCAGTGTAGATGATTTTCTTGTAAATTATGTTCCACACCTTCTTCAATTATTATGTTTGAATTTTATTATTGTGTCTGTAGAACACAAATAGCTTTAACAATTATGTCTGCAAGCTCCACATTTGTTGATATAGATTTGTCTAAAATTTCCCATTTTGCTCTTATTATCCCAAATGCATGTTCAACAGTTCTTCTTGCTCGTGACAGACGGATATTAAAATATTCACAAGTAGGAGTCAAATTTTGTTTGCTGTAGGGTTTTAATAAATTTCTCATCAATGTCAGTCATCAAATGATGATATTCTCCAAATTCAAGTCTCTTCCTATTTAAAGGATGAACAGACTCCTTTATTGTACTTGTCCTTTTTTGTAACAATCTAATAAGAGGAGTATCTAACAACAAAAGCTCTTCATCTGAAGAAGATTCAGATATATTCGACATTATTGCAATTCTCTACACTTGCTTTATTACAGCTGAACTACATAAATTATAAGTTATAGGATGGTCGAGGGTGCGTGCGGTGCTCCAACGTGAACACACATGACCTAGCACTGACGCCATGCTAAGTGCGATACTATGTGCAATGCTAAGTGCAGTGCAATGTGCGGTGCGCCGTTGTGAACGCCCACTAAGATATCGAAATTACGTTTTTCAGACGCCAGTAGCGTAGCGTGTACCCAGGCGACTTCTTAAAAAAAATTTAAATCGGACAAAAAAAGTATCATAGCAAAACGTCTGAAAATCTTATTCACGAGTGGATTTGGGTCAGTTTATGCAAAAAAATCATTTTCCAGAAGAAAATGTAAGGACATTAAATTTTGAGACCATTTTGAAAACGTTAAAAAATTGTTCCGATCGGTAACATAGCCTTCGTCTGAAAATTGTTGGACGTGATAACATAAGTTGTCCAGATGTAGAAAAAATTTATATTAGACAAATTCAGTGTGGCACCTTACTAATCAGACAATTTTTCGATACTCAGACATCATTCAAAAATCGTATTGAGGCGATTGAAGTTTATGTTACAAGCCACTGAATAAGTTGCGACCCTCAAATTATCTGATGGTGATTAATGAAGAGCTTAGCCGAAACCATCGAAGTTGAAGGGCTTAAATAAATTGAACAAAAGGAAACTGGGATAAAGTTTAAAAAAAACTGTTTATTGGAAGATACAAGATGCGAGATATGTGTGTTGATATTGATATTGGTATTGATATTGATATTGAGGGTATCAGATGCGCTGCGACCTATTACAGATCTATTGTGCCCCCTCTTCTCTGCTTCTTTGGAGTATATTCCCTTCATTGAAGCAGCCTCTCCAACTCCGCTTCCCTTAGGAATTTCAGGATTTGAAGGGGATCAAGGCCGGGCAAAGCCCCCCCGTTGAGCTGGTGTTGGCCCAGAACATCGTTTCTTTCACGTTATACCTAGTGCTTCGCAGTTCATCAATAGGTGACGAGGAGTCTCGTTTTCTTCCCTGCAGAGTCTGCAAACGCCATCTTTTTCTATACCAAGTTTCCTCAGGTGTTCATGGAGCTTGCAATGACCTGTTAGGAATCCTGTTAGCATTCTGAGACTTCCTTTGTTGAGGGTCAGGAGTTTCCTTGACCTTTCTCGGTTAAAGTTCCCGAGGAGCTCCTTGGATTGTCTCAATCCTGAGAGGTTATTCCAATGGATTTCTCTCAGTTTTTCTTCTTCCTTCCGAAGTTCTGCATTGAAAAACGTGTCTTCAAGGCTACAGAATGGTTCTGGTCCTATAAAGGGTGTCGATGCTCCTTTTCTTGCCAATGAGTGGGCACGTTCGTTTCCCTCACTCCCAGTGTGTCCTGGTATCCATTTGAGGTGAATTTTGTTCTCTCTGCCTAGTTTATTGAGTTTTTGAAGGCAGTTCCATGCCATTTTTGAGCTGATGATAGGAGAGCTCAGCGTCTTTATGGCTGCTTGACTGTCTGTCAGTATTGCTATTTCCCTATTTTTATAGTTTCTATCGAGGTTTATTTGGGCGCATACTTCTATTGCGTACAGTTCGGCTTGAAGTATGCTTGAGGATGTTCCCATCGTCTCGAAGTAGTTGGTGCCTGGCCCATATACTCCTGCCCCAGTTCCCTCGGTGGCCTTTGAGCCGTCTATGTACCATCTTATTGTACCTTCTTTGAAAGTGTGACTGGATGTGTTGCTCCATTCTTATTTCGTAGACAGTTCCATGATGAAGTTTCTCTTGAAGCTGAATTTCTTGACAGTTTTGTCTTTTGGCATTATCAGGAGGTTTTTACAGATGTTCAGGGGTTGATTTCCCTCGGTCCGTAGTCCCCCCCCTGATCCCCATTCTTGACATTCTGAGTTGAGCCTCTGCGGCACTTCTCTCAATCACTAAGTGAGGGGGTGTGAGATCTAGAATTACTTCCAACGCTGCTGTTGGGCATGTTCTCATTGCTCCTGTGATGCAGAGGCATGCAAGTCTCTGGATCTTTTCGAGTATTTTCCTCGCTGTTATTAGCTTGGTCCTCTTGTACCAGACGACCGCTCCGTATGTGATGATGGGTCTCACTAGCATGGTGTACATCCAGCGTAGAATGGATGGGTTGCAACCCCATGCATTCCCCGCCATTCTCCTGCACACCATGAGTACGGATGTGGCCTTACTTACTGTTGCACTCAAGTGCTTGTTCCACATTAGCTTCTTATCCAGTGTTATTCCCAGATATTTTACTTCTTCCTTCCATTCTAACTCGACTCCATTTAAGTCGATGGTTTTGAGGTTTGGAAGCTTGTTTTTTCTTGTGAATGGTATCAGTGTAGTTTTTATAGGATTGATGTTGAGTCCTATTTCCTGGCACCATTTCAAGGTTATCTTTAACCCCCTCTGTATTATGTCGCAGAGTGTTCCTTCAAATTTTCCTCTGGCCATGATGACGATGTCATCGGCATACCCGATGCAGGTATTGAATCCAATGGGATGTTGTGCTGTTTATGCCTTTTTTAGTTAGGGCTTTCTTGATAGCATCGCAAGAGGTGTTGTCGAATGCTCCTTCTATGTCCAGAAAGGCGCAAATGGCCGTTTCCTCTTCCAGAGTGTCCTGAATCTTTTCTGTCAGCTCATACAGGGCGGTCTCTGTCGATCTGCCCGCTCTGTATGCATGCTGGCTTGGGTGTAGTGGTCCCCTGTTCACTGTTTCCGTTCTGATATGATTATCAATGATTTTCTCAATCGTCTTTAGTAAGAAGGAGGTAAGACAGATGGGTCTAAATGACTTCGGGAGAGAGGTGTTCTTTCTTCCTGCCTTAGGAATAAATATGACTTGCGCCTTCCTCCAGGCTTGTGGTATATGTATATCCCATAGCCAGGCTGCTTCTGAATATTCTTACCAGGTGTGGCATGAGATCCTCCAGTCCTCTTTGCAGAAGAGCCGGGAATATGCCATCCACCCCGGGTGATTTGAAAGGTTGAAAGGTGCCAATTGCCCATTTCAGTCTTTCGGAGGTGCAGATGGTTTTCGCGACCTCCCAATCTTCTTTCGTGGGTTTACCAGATTCGAACGAATCCTCGTTCCCTACTTTCAGTGCACTGCCTGGAAAGTGAGTTTCTAGCAGAAGTAGAGCTCTTTGCTCTTCATTTTCTGTGTAGTTCCCATCAGGTTTTCTGAGCGACATTGTTCCCTGGGCAATGCCTTTCGCTAAAGCTTTGTGAAGTCTGGATGCTTCAGGTGTTGAGGTGATATCCCTGCAAAAGTCCCTGAAGCTCTTCCTTTTAGCTTTCCTGATTTCCTTATTGTAGGTTGTCAGTTCCGCGGTGTAGCCCTGCCAGGCTCCATCGCGCTTGGCTTTATTGAAAAGCCTTCGAACTTCTGCCCGGAGCTTGGATAGGTGTTCGTTCCACCACGGAGTTTTCCTACAATTTCTTTTCTCTCCAATGGGGCAGCTGGATTCGTATGAATATTTCAGCGCTCCGTTGAGAGATTCTAATGTTGCTTCTAATTCTAGATGGTTTTTGACTCTAGAATTTGTTTGTTTTATATTTTCTCTTAGGCTGGTGTGAAATGTGTCCCAGTCGGTGTTTCTTGGATTTCTAATGAGGGTGTTCTCTTGCCAGAGTCCCCTCATGTTGAATTCTATTATTCTGTGATCAGAGAGTGAGGGTTCGTTAGATACCCTCCAGTCTCTGATCAGTTGACATATGCTCGGACTACCGATCGTTATGTCTGTTACGTCTTGACTCCTTTTAGTTACAAAAGTGGGTGTGTTCCCCACATTCAGTACCTACATCTAAATTGGATTCAAGTAAAAATTCAAGCAGTCGCTCACCTCTTTTGTTGGTATACTTGCTGCCCCAGCTGATGTTGTGTGCGTTGGCATCACTGCCGAGTAGGAGCGGTAGCCCATGCCCGTTGCAGTACTCGACTAGTTTCTGGACTTCCATAGGAGGTGCTGATGTTTTCTCATGGAAGTACCCTGATGCTACTATGAAGCTACGGTGTGTGCCTCCGGTGATGTTGACCCGGATTGGCACAAGGTCCCGTGTCATGAATTCTGAAAGACATACATATTTAATGTTGTTTCTTATCAGGATGCATGCCCTTGGGGTATCACTTCTGATATCCCAAATTGTCTTGCAATCCTTTCGTGGTAGGCCCCTTACCTGCCCCTTGTATGTCCAAGGTTCTTGTACAAGCACAACGCCCAGGCATGACCTGTCGAACGCCCGAGCTATGACGGCTGATACCCCCCTAGCATGATGGGCGTTGAACTGGGCAATGCTGGTGACATTTGCTGTGCTTATACTGGTCATTGATCTTCTTGCGTTGGGGAGCTTGCCCATTGTATGAGCATAGGCTCTTCATAGGTTCCCGATGAATCCTCGGTGACATTACCTTGATCGGTGACGATGGTTGGATCTGAGGGAGGGGTTGCCTCCTTATTCGTCACATCAATGGCTTCCTTTTCTTTCTTCTGTAGGCCGTGGACGGGGATTTTCCCGAACCTATTTATAGAAGATAGCGTGTCCATTTTTCTTGATTGCTTCCCGGGAGTCATTTTCGATGCCAATGTTCATTACTTTCCCGGTGCCCTCTTCTTTGCTGCTGAGGATTTTCCACAAGTGGGTGCGAAGCTCCATATTTTGTGCCTCGACTAAGCTCAGCAGCTTCTTAGGATCTTGTCCTTGGCTTCTTGGAAAGAAGACAGTGATGTTGTGTGCTCTTGTTTTAAACTTATTTAAACAAAATCAAACATTTTAATGCTTTAACGTAATTTTGTATTATTTTTCTCGCTATCGGGAGTGGTTTTCACCCCTATAAAAATATACAGGGTGTTAGTTAAGTACGGGGCCAAACTCCAAGGGGTGCTTCCTTGAGTGATTCTAAGAAGAAAAGTTCAAATAAACATGGGTCCGAAAATGCATATTTTTCAAGATACAGGGTGTCAAACTTAAAAAAAAATTCGAATGTTCGTGAATATCTCTAAACTCTTTCAATCAATTTTGTTGAAATTTGGCAGTTCTGTTTGTAGTAACAAGAGGGTAATTTAGCCCCAATTATATTAAAATTATTAATTCCAGTGGCGTCCCGGAAAACAGTCTAACTAATATTTTTGATTAAAAAATTGGGCGCCACTGACTTCTGTTTTAATTTTGTATTTTTTTCGAATTAAGCAACTAGAAATACAACTATTTTATCTCTTGAGTTTTTTTCATATCTTGCTTTGTTTTGGAGAAAAAAAAAATAAAAGTTTGACACCCTGTATCTTGAAAAATATGCATTTTCGGACCCATGTTTATTTGAACTTTTCTTCTTAAAATCACTCAAGGAAGCACCCCTTGGAGTTTGGCCCCGTACTTAACTAACACCCTGATAGTTACTGGCGTTTTAGTGTATTTTTAACAAAAAAATACACTATTGAGGACGACATCACTTTTCGAAAATCACCCAAACTCATCAAATGTCCACCGATCATGACCCCCAGATCACGAAAAAGTGGTTTTCCAAAATTCACCTGCCCACGATATATATATATATATATATATATTTATATATATATTTATATATATATTTATTTATTTCTCCAAAATCACGATTTTTCGATTTTAAAAACGCTCCTGTAGCTTTATCTTTCAAGATTAGTGAACGAAATTTTGGATTCTTGTAAAGCTTGGGAATGATATAATATAATTTATATCATTATATCATATAATTTGATGTCTTAGCTTCAATTCGCCTCGATTAATGTAGCACTTTAAACGAAAGATAAAAAAGTTTTTCGCTTGTGCAAAATTAGCTTACACTTATATAAAATTATTAAATCGATGAAATGGTTCGCAATTTCTTTTTTATTTTTTTTCACATTCAATTATGAATGGTTCTGAAAATTAGAAGAGCAATCGCAACGACAATTAAATCACCTACATGCAGGTGAAAAAAGTATTCAAATTGGTTTTTTAATAACTAAGATATGACCAGTTTAAAAAATAAAATGAGTAGATGTAGGTACCTGACGTACTACATATATCTACCCCATCATCACTACAAATTCGAAACGCACCGTGTGGCTCAGTTTGTTACATCCTTGACTTGCTAACTGTTGGAGCGGGTTCGCATCCACGAGAGGATCATTCTTTTTTTTTTTGTAGGTAGGTGGAGTTTTCCCAAAAAAAAATCGGATTATTTTTCATTATATTCATTATAAAAAAAAAATAGGAAGAAAATATTTATTATTGAATCGCATAAAAATACACTATTTCTGCGATTGATGCGCAAGAAGGTTTTTTACACTTAATTACGTCGAGTTACCTTTACTAAACACGTTCATATATAATTTTAATTAATTAAATGGTTTTATTTATTGTAATATATTTTTTCGCTAATAGGGGTAGTTTTCACCCTTAAAAATAATAGGCAACCAGCGGTGCTGGGGAGACTTTTAAGTTTAGGTCGAACACAACCTAAATCCAAATGTTCATGCAAATCGGAGGTGTTCTGAAGTTTTTCCAGGTTTTTGACCGCTCTGTGTACTAGAGTTAAGACTAAAAATGTTAGTTCCAAATTAATTAAAAAAATATATAATTCCCAAGTAATCCTACACCAAAATTGAGAAAAATGTCTTCAATGGCTTAGGAAATATTCAATAAAACTTTTTTCCCAGTATTTATTCAGGGTTATTCACGGTATACGCCACGGAAGATTATGACCGTGTCTCTGGATTTTAGGATCTTTTTATTTTTGGAGTGGATAGAGACCCAGCAGAGGTGCGTTTTAAAATTATATTCATAATGTACAGGGTGTCCCAAAAGCATGAAACATAGGTATCAAAGTTATGTTTTTTTAAATGGAATGCTCTTATGTTATTGCATTTTTAGATTGTCTGAGAAGAGAAAATAAGATTGGCTTTCGCAGTTGGTGTTTAAATTCAGAAGTTTTTGAGTTATAAACAAGTGAAAATCGTCATTTTTCAAGTTCAAGTACAACGAAAACGGTTCAAAATCCAAATTTTTTATCACCCTGTATAAACATTTCATCTACATCATTGGATAGTACATAAAAAGTTAAAATAGGGACATGTAAGCCGTTTTTCTCTATCTTAGGCCGTTTTCCTTGTACAGGGCCTTGAACTTGAATGCAATAACATAGAAGCATTCCATTTAAAAAAACATAACTTTGATATGTTTCATGCTTTTGGGACACCTGTACATTATGAATATAATTTTAAAACGTACCTCTGTCGGGTCTTTATCCACTCCAAAAATAAAAAAATTAAAAAATCCAAAAATCCAGAGACACGGCCATAAACTTCCGTGGCGTATACCGTGAATAACCCTGTATAAAATAAAGCGTTTAGAAAAAAAATACAATTATTTTTACGTGTTCCACTGTTTGCCGAAGTTATGACCATACAAAGAGGGACATCCTGTATATTGTAGACATGTTTTTCTATATCTATGTAAGGCGATACTTTTGTATTTTTGAAATAAACGTTCCAGTCCATTTTAGTTTGTAAAATAAAATTTAAAAAAAACTACTCAATTCTGTTAAGTTTTTTCTAGTCCTTTAAAAAAAAAATGTTTTTTATTAACACCAACTTGCTTTGCCAATTAAAACCAGTTTTTTACAAGATTTATGGAAAGCTTTTTATAGTTGGGCTTGGTAAAGGTTTCAAATTATTGAACACGATTAATGATTGAGACCTTTTGTTTTTTTAATGAAACTAATTAGGTATGTATGTAATGTAGTCAAACTAAAAAAAAAACTATAACCATTGTGTTTTAAAATTTATCGAGATTTTATACATACATATTGATCCATTGAATTTTACATTCTGTATATAAATGCATGAAGGTCATACGAAGCCCTTGGATCATATTCTGTACGAATGCGAAGCTCTGGACCTCAGTGAGTCCAAAAATTGGTCCGGAAAATATGACACTCGTCCGGTGATGGGGCTGTAAGAACTAATACTTGCAGGGGACTAGACTGACAGAATGGGTGACATGAAGCAAAGGGGGTAAATAAGCATAATAAGTGTTAGGAGAATATGCACAGTCGTGCAACTATGTATTCATCCACCCTCCATGTCTAGGGAACCATTGTGACAGTACCTTGTGTAGTATAACGGAGAGTAGTTCATTCTACTACTACCCTGTAAGTAATCATGTGTTCATGTGAATGTGTTATAGTGAATTAATAATAAAGGTTGTTCTTATTAAATTAATGTGTTATAAATAACGAGACACCTACCCGGGACCAGATCAAATAATAATTAACTACAACAATAAGCATGAGGCTGAGGTGCTTCCGGCGATCTTGAACTAGACGGCTCTCAAAGGGAAAAAAGTCCTTTGATTGTTGTTTCTATTTTTTACTATATAGCAACAACTGTATTTTAATATTATTAAAACAGAAATTTATTCAACCATTTACATGTGATCAAGGTTACAAAGAGGCTCATTTGGCTCACTTTAAATACAAGTTCCTACAATGTAACAACTAACCAGTGTCTGTGTAGGTATGATACAAGAATAATGTAAACTCACGCAAATCCTCCATAGTTTTCCAACACAGTAGAAATTTTATTCAGAAGAATAGTACAGCCAACGATTCTGTGTCCAGAACTGTTTGTTAGCCAAAAAAAAAAAAAGTGAAGTGATATAAATAGCATCATGAATGAATTAACTACCACTACAGCCCCGAATAATAATATGGAGAAAAGGTATGAATAAAAAATGTAAAGAGCGCTTTATTGGAGATGTTCCTGTTCCTTACAGGGGAAACCATAATATAGGTGTTAAAAAACGATATAAAAAAATAGTTGTTCATAATACGAGTATTATGAAGTAGGTACAGCCATTTGTTAACACAAAGTTTCTAACCTGGATAATAATCATCTTCATGAAAAAACTACCCAATTTTTAAGTGCCGTTAATAGTTCAGTGCTTTGAACATTACAGTACGGTTTTCATTGCAAGCAAGCCTTTGTTTACGTATTTTCTAGTGCGCGAAATTGAACTTTCGCGCTATAAAATGAGAGCTTTTTTGTAGAGACAAAAACTCATTCGAAAGCGCCTTAATTTCGCGTTCGAAACGCATTCGACATTTTTCAAACAGCTTATTTCAAAGAAATGAAAAAATCGATATAAAAATATTAGAAATTACGCAAGGAAATTTTTTATTTAGTGCAAAATTGATTGCTCCTTTGTTGCTAGGGAAACAAATAGAAGATTTCTATACAAAACGGGAAATAGTTGTCGCTCTAGGTCGCGAAATACTTTCTCGCTCGCTACTGAGAGTAGATAACAATATGTAATGTGTAATTTTTCTTTCGGATATTTACGAAAAAAATTCGACATTATTTGACGGCTGTTTAAAAATAATAATTGAGCTTATTAGTAAACTTTGGAAGTTTGTTTTTAATTTGTTTCTCGGTTAATTTATTTCCAATAAGAATCTAACAGGTAGGTACTGAGCCTGTTGATTTTATTAATATTTAATAACCACCAAGTTTATTGTCTCGATTGTATACAGGGTGTTTCACCAGCAGACCGACATAACTTAAGGGTAGGTGTAGTTTTTCAAGGCGATTCAAGATCTGGTTTGGAAAGTTTTCTAAGGTCCTTCGTTTCGATGTTTCAGGGCGATTCATGCATTTTGCCGAAATTTTTTATGAGCGAATTGATGGAATTTAATGAAATTTGATAGATATGCTCTACCAATGACACTTAATACCTCTCATCTTTCGCCGATTCGAAAACTGCAGGGCCGTACTTAATTTTTCAGGTCTCTATAACGGTTGTGTCAAAACGGTCATCCTTGATGCTTTTTCTTCAAAGTTTAGTATCATTTTCTAAAACTACGAGTAGATATGGAAAATGCTACAATTGCGGTAAAAAAAATTACTTGGAACCATTAAACTGAATCGAGAAAAAAAGATTTTTTTTTTAGTTTTTTCCAGGATTTCGATTCAAGGTTGTTAATAATTTTCGAAAAACCAAAGGTGATTTTTCTAAACTTGCCAATTTTGTAGTTATTTCGAATAAATTTGCTTGATCTACAGATTTAGCCAAGATTGGGGACCGTTCTAGATTCTTTAAAGCTAAAAATAAGTTTTCACAAGAAAAAAAAAACTCAAGCTTTAATTAAAAAAAAAAACAACTGAAACAAAAAAAGAAACAAAAAAACAAGGAAAACCGGAAATAAAATTATCAACACAAATGTTGGGAAGAAAAACTACAATTCAGTAGGAGATAATGTTCAAACAGGCCACCATCAAACTCGACACATTTTCTTGACCTTTTCATTAAATCGTTGGTTACCCTGCGCATCACTTCAGGGTTTTCTCTTATTTGATTAGCTGCCACGCGATATTTCTGTGCGTCAGCTCCTCAACTGTGTCGACTTCATCTTCATAGCACAATGGCTTTCATGTACCCCAACAAGAAATAATCTAGTGGCGTGAGGTCATTCGACCTGAGGGTGGGGGGGGGGCAAGCATACGGACCTCCACGACCTATCCACCGGTTGGAATACATTGAGTCAAAATGGTTTCGGACAGCTAAGGTAAAATGAGCTGGTGCCCCATCGTGTTGGAACATAAATCCTCTCTGGTTTACGTTCTTGGTTTCCAATCCAACAGACCAGGCAAATCGTTTTCTAAGAAATTGAGGCAGATTTGTGAGAGTCATCAATTAGACTACATCACACATTCAAAGAAAGTTTACGCTGCGGATGAGTTTTTCTCGTTGCATGGGGGTTCTCTTCTGACCAAATATGTGCATTGCTAGTATTAAACAGCCCATACCTCGTAAACTGAGCTTTATCGATGAAAATAATTTTAGGAATATTGCGTCTAGGTCCTAGAATCCACTGACAAAATGCCCGTTCAGCAATCTCGTCACCTACTTCGAGCCTCTGTACTTTCTGTACATGATAGGGATGGAGACGTTCCCATTTCAATACACTCCATATTTGAGATTGGGGGACTCCCACAGCGGCGCTTATTCGCCTCGTCTTGTTTGAGGATGAATAATAATTGTAGTTTTTCTTCCCAACATTTCTGTGTTGTTATTTTTCTTTCTGTTTCGCTTATTTGTTTATGTGTTCAGCTTCTGAATAAATCAATAATTTTCTTTTGAACACGAGAAGAAAATTTTTAAAACAACAGCCAAATTACATCTGCACGTTTTCAGAGATGATCAGCGTTTTTTCTTTTACGTACCAATGGTTCGTAACCATTGTCACAAAAATTCTAACAACTGTCAGCTCGTCTCAGTCAAGTAGTGATTGTTAGAATTTTTGTAACGATGGTTACGAATTATCCATAAATTATTCAAAAATGGGACAAGTTGATTTTTCAGTTTTTTTCCTTAAACCTATTTCCAGAATTAATTTATATTTGAGTAATTTTTTTGCAATATTTTGTTTTTAACGTTTGTCCTTAGCTAATTTTTGTTCCCTTATTTTCTTGTCTATATGAGGCCTTAATTTCCAAAATTGGTTGGCGAGGAAAAAAGTTACGCTTTTCAAGAGAAATTGCGACTCAGGTAAGTGAGAAGATTTGGCGAGAATATCTTCCCAAGGGAGTAAACCCTTGGTAAAAATTTGGCGCCCGAGGAATCCGTCCGATCTCCAGGCGATTCCGGACCAGCGAAACGCCACGGACGACTCTCAGGCGGAGTCGTAGTTACAACGCAATCGATTGCCGATGTCAAAAATAGGAAGTTCTATTTAAAACAACAAAGTTGACATTGAATGACCTTGAACCTTGTACCCAAGGTCAAAAGTATTCGTGCCATCGAATGTCCCCCTCCAAGTTGTACAACTTTTGTATGGTACCAAACAATTTTTGATTCAAGGTCACTGACAAAAGTTATCCGGGGTGGGACATTAAAATGGGACAGCCTATATAACAGAGCGCTAAGCTGCTTGTTGCAATTTTAACCAAGTGATCCATAATCACCCCTTGCCCCTTTTGGAGCAAAACAGGGGACATGTTGTCCACACCTGGTAACTTGTATGATGGGAAGGTATCGATTGCCCAACGCAACATTGCTGTAGTAGAGAAGACATGTGTAGCTGTTTTATAGTCAATATTTCCTGACCTACTTATATGATTTCTTCTCATTTTTCACTAGAACTTGTCATGCTCCCCAGAAAGAGTTTTTCGAGTGTAGCACCCTCCGTGAAGCTAACCATTGGGCTTATTTAACACAATTATTTTATTCTCCACCCTGACCCTGGCCATGGCTCTATGCAGTCTGGCCGCAACAGGGGTGGATGTAATGTCTTTGCAGAATTTTCTGAAACTGTTTATTTATCTTTCCTAATATCTTTATTATAGGTGGTCAATACCTTTTGCCCATACAGCACAAAACATTATGAGAATATTCTATTTAGGTACAAATATACCAAATTAAGAATATTCTACCAGAATATTCTTAGAATATTCATAGCATATTAACAAACGAATGAGAATATTCTATTTAAGTGACAAATATACCAACTTAAGAATATTCTTTAAAAATATTCTTAGAACATTCACAGAATGTGCTCATGTTAGGAATAGTTCCTTTGTTCTTTGTTGAGGTTGGCAACATGTGACAATTAGGTTGTCCAGAACACGTGACCTTTCAACTGTCAAAATGGCAGCCTGTAGAAACACAAACGCAAATCATCAAACCAGAACAGTCAGCACGCGGCAATTAAAGAAGTTTTATTTTATTTATAACATTTCGAAATAATCAATTCGAACATCGAGCTATATCTTAAGTTTACTGTTATTAAGTGTGTGTGCTTTGTCAGTTACAATAACAGTGATGTTACTAAGAAAAGTATGATTACCTGTTATCTTTAGAAAGTGGTGCTTCCGACATTATGGTTCGCTATAAAGAAAAAATTAGGATCTTGAACGGCGTTGATCCATTTTTCTTAACTCCAGAGGATCCTGGGCCACCTGTTTCTGCACCAGACATCGTGTCGTATTTAGTGTTGAGCCACACAGTTTTTATACAAAAGAAAACGAAGGCTTATAAAAGTTTAAGCGGCTACAAGTGCAGTCTTTTGCATTTAATGGGATTGAAGCAAATTGCTAATCATGTGTGATCTTCATTGGAAAGGTAAAATGAAAATACTATCCTATGACCCATAGCAATAAAATATCTTGATCATTAACTTGTTTTTATTAATGTATTGTTTTTTGTTTAGGGTAAAGCATTCTCAACGAATGAACAAACCGCCTTGCTTGCTTGAATTATCTGTGAAGAAGACGGTGCCATAAATTGTGGCCATTGCACCTGCATGGCTGGGCTCTCTGAAGTTTGTAGTCATGTTGCTGCTTTGCTGTTCACAGTGGAGCATAATCACAGAACAAAAACCATCTCATCGTGTACAGATGCTGTGACAGCATGGAACGTTCCAAAAATATCAGAAGTTCCAATTGTTCGACTTTTAGTGAAATGGAATTAAATAAAAAATCCAATGTAGAAAAGCCGTCTTATTCTGTTGACGAAATTCCTGCCATTGAAGGTCAATCACCATTATCACTCCTACCATAATCCCTTACATTATCAACTAATTTTATAATGTACTATTATAAATTTTATAGGTATATCTTTTATACTTGTGTTTTTAAACCTTTATTATAATCTTGATAAATATTTTTAAGAATTATTTTGAGTTTATGAAACTTCATAATAGCTTCAGCATGGGGATAACATATCAATTGTAGAAAAAATCAACAACTTCAGAAACATACATTTTATATTTTATTATAATGAACATAATATACTTTATTGTAACATAAGCTGGTGCTCATTACAAAGTTGTCAATAAAATTACAGTTTTATAAAAACACAATTATTATTTTATATTAATTTATTGGAGACTGAAATTTTTACAGTAGGTAACTTTAATAATACTATAGTACTAATATGATCGTGTCACTAAAAAATTCAGAAAGCCAATTTAAAAAACGGTGAAAGTATTCAAAACTGAATGAACGCATAAGAATACTGTATTTATGAGATTGATGTGCGAAAGGTTTTTAACACAACTTCAAGTCATAATTAAATTAAGTTGGAATAAAATAACAGATAAATATTTAACAATTAAAAAAAAAACTTTCGTAAAAAGAAAAGGGCACCAACCCTGAATATCTAGGCCACTAGAAGACAGTAGGTAACATTTGTGTTATGTCATCTCCTGTACAGAACAGAGATGGTTTGAATCTGTTTTATCACTTTCTGCCAGCAGCATCATCTTGCAGATTGGCGACAGCACTACTGGAGGACTCTCCATGATTTGTCACCTAGGTAGGACATAAAAACTCTCAAGTTAACGAAATTAATAAATAAATAAACTCAAAAAATATCACAAATTAAGTACCTCCGAAATACTCTCATTTTGAACTTTTTCTTCTTTTCTCAACTCTGTATTGTATTCTTTCTGAGCAGATCATCTTTAGCCCTTTTTAAAGCAACATCTGAGTTATTATATCCCATGGCCAAAGAAGGAAACCTCTGTCAGGATCGTTTTCAATTTTCATCAACTAATGCTGATGGTTTTCCTAAAATTTAAATATCGAAATCAAGAATTTGAAGTGAACAGAAGTATTTTTTTATCATCGTTATAACATTGCATTTGGACCCCCCTTTTGCAATAGGGAACCAACCAACAGAAATACAACTGAGTTAAATGAGAAATTACTGATGTAGTAAAAATGTAGTACCTACATGCCTTCTAAATTTTTCAGTTGGTGCATGTGATCAATAGATGGTGTAAGCAGAGCTCCAACACTTGGCTCCTCCATTGCAAAACGTTTAGAACCCTAGTTGAGCTAGAAATACAAATTATCTAATTTTTTCGCAGAATGTCAGTTGGTTCCCTATTGCATAACGGGGTCCATTTACATCTACAGGAAAAAATATCCGATTAGGTAGGTAGATAGGTAGGTACATATTATTACATAAATGCGTATCAGTATCAGCTTACCAGACAAAAAATGTTTGCTGCAAACCCTGGCATATTAGGTTGTTTCTGATAAATCAGATCTTCTAATTGCTTGAAGCCATTTCACACGTCTTTTTTAGAAAGTTCATTGAGATCTTTGCGATGCTCAAAATCGCGATCTCCACGGATTCCACACTTTATTACAACACAACAGCAGGCGGTAGGCATTTTTAACCCAAAACCAATTTAATAGGGAATAAGAGATTGTATATGACCTTTTAAAAGGCTTCAACTTTTAAGTATATAAAAAAGAAATAAACAAATAATGTTATCTTAATAATCCACACCACTTTCAATAAGAGCTGTTCAGTTCTACAGGCGGCCATATTGAATCCATTTTGACAGCATCTTGGACAACCTAATAAGGGACATGGGCAATGCAAACCAAACTGCTGCCAGACGACGAACAGCATTGTGACAATAATACTATAATAATTTAGTTTTTTGTGTGTGTATGTATTGTGTTTTTGTAATCTGATTGTGTTCATTCTGATCCGTCAAACAGAAACAATATGAGAATTATTGGTAAGTATCTATACATGCATCTAAATTTTAGTAAGGTTAATAAATCATCAATAGTTGTTGTTGACATTGTACATCGCATTACCAGAATCCCGGTTGAGATTCTCATCAAAAACTTTATTCTTTACAGGCGCGGCAGTAGCAAAAATACAAAAGAGCCAAACCATAGCGCAGATGTAGTAGTTGACTTACCTATATAAAATTTACGTGGTCAAGACCAAAAGTTAGAAGGGGTGTAAAACGAGCATGATGGATGAATACTTAATATGTTTATGTTATACCTATGTTGATGTTACTTTAAAATAAAATTAATACATTGTGAACTTGTTTTTTAAGCTAAATCTGTAATTAATTTAACCTAATATCCAAATGCATTTTTACAGATTTTAGAATATACCCAGAATATACAATTGAACATTATTTTTATGTTCTCAAAATATTCTATGAACATTCTTTTTATGTGCTCAAAATATTCTATGAACATTCTTTGTTATGTTCTGAGAACGTTCTAAGGATATCTAAAACAGTCTACTTTGCATGTTCATAGAACGTTCCTAGAATATTCCAATCATCATTTGAGTACATTCTTAGAACATTCAAATATTCTTGGAGAATATTCTATGAATGTGAATAGAACATTCTTGTGCTGTATGGGTGGTAGCTCTGTCAATCTCCTTTGTGCTTTGTTCTGTTAAAGAGCCTTCGCACTTCGGATCTTAGCTTTGACATATTATGTTTGCTCCTCCAAGACCTATGTCTTGTGTTTGCTCCAATGAGCAATTTGCCTTATAAGCGTCTTTGATTGCTTCATTCATCTTTCCCAGGGCCTTTCCCAATTCCAGGTGGTTATTAGTAGCAGCTATAAAGTCGATGTGTACTACGGTGCCTTGCAAATTGGTTAGATTGATACGCATTCCAATTTGTATATCTTTGATTTTTTTGTTCGTTGAAAAAATTTCCAAAAGTTGCGTTACTTCTACAGGTGTCCTTTCAAAATTGTAGAAATCCGGGTTTTGTCGTCTCATTTCAGGTCGCAGCTTTCAATCTAGGAGGCTGAAATTTTTGTGAGAGTAAGATATTCACAAGGAGTGGTCTGGTATTGCACTTGAGCAAAATCGGCCGTGCCGTTCAAAAATGGCGGCCATTGAATTTTAGGAAAATTGGCTATTTTTTGAAGCCCTGTATGAGCAAGATGGAAGAAAAACTTTGAAACACAATCAACGGGATTGAAAGAAAATTACTTGAAATTTGATGTAATGTAATAAAATTTACTATTTTTTTATTAATAAGCCAGTGCCGTGGGTAGGAAAATGGTAACAATTGCTAAATTTCTCTAACAATTTATGAGCACATTTTTGAAAGAATTGAACTGAAATTTTTACAATAGACAACTACACTAATATCCTTTAACCCTAAAAAATTTCAAGAAGCAAATAAAAAAATGGTGGAGATATTCGAATTTTTTACATGATGTTTAATTTCTCGAAAATTTAAAAAAACGCTCCTGTAGCGTCATTCATCTTTCAAGATTAGTGAACGAATTTTTCTACTCTTGTGAAACTTAGGAATGACGTTTTTTTTCGTAAAAAAAACTTAAAGTTGTATTACTCCTACCAGGGTGTCCCTTCAAATTTCAAAAAAAAAAAACGTCAATGAGGCACGGTTTCTGGTTGCAGTTTTCAATCTAGGGGGCTGAATTTTTTATGAGTAAGATAGCCGCAAGAAGTCGTCTGGTACTGTATTTGAGAAAAATCGGTAGAGTCGTTCCAAAATATCGGCCTTTTCAATTTTAGAAAAAATGGCTGGATTTGGAACCCCTACAGAAGCAAGTTAGAAACAAAAACTTTAACAAGATTGAAAGAAAATTATGTGAAATTTGAGTTAGTGAAATAAAATTTTGCATTATTTATATTAATAAGCCAGTGGCCTGGGTAGGAAAAGGGTAAAAATGGCTCAATTTCTACAACCGTTTATGAGCACATTTTTGAAGGAATTGAACTGAAATTTCTCTGGTAGACAGCTATACTAATAACCCTTAACTCTGGAAAATTTCAAGAAGCAAATAAGAAAAATGACGGAGATATTCGAATATTTTCACGTGATGTTTATTCCTCTAAAATTTCAAATTTTCGGTTTTCAAAACCCCCCTATAATTTTTTTCGGATTTATTAAAAGTTGTGTAAGAAATAATATTTTTTAAGTAAAGTTTGCCAGTGACGGGCATAAGGATAAACACAAAATTGTTGAATTTTGCCACTAAGGCACGTTTTCAAACGAAATGAAATGAAATTTCTCAGTAAACCACTACGCTAATATGACCTCACTGGAAAATTACAGAAAGCCAATTTAAAATGCGTTGAAAATATTCATAATTGAATCGCATAAAAATGCACTATTTATGTATGATTAATAATGCGGAAGAAGGTTTTTCTTTTTTAATAACAACTCAAAGCCACCTTGGAAGCAAGCAGTTTAAAATAAGGTCTAGAAACAAGTTGTATTTTTTTTTAATTTGTAGTGGTCAGTCTTGTTTTCCATATGAGTTATAAGTGATAAAGAGAAATTCATTCACCCATGTGCTCAAGGTTACAAAAGATTAGGTACCTACTACTGGTTCTTCCCATTTTAAACACTCACCTATAAGTTTGCCGCTTGTAGAAGCGGTGTTTGTGTATGAATGATACAATAACAATATATAAACTCACGTAAATCCTCCTTAGTTTTCCAACATAATAGAAATTTTATTCAGAATTGTACAACCAACGATCTTGTGTCCAGAACTGTTTCTTAGCAAAAAAAAAGTGAAGTGATAAATAATATCATGAATGAACTAACTACCAGCACTACAACTCCGAATATTAATATGGAGAAAAGGTATGAATAAAAAATGTACAGAGCCCTTATTTAAGATGTCCCTATCCATTAGCATTAGAGGAAACTATAAAATATAAATATAAAGGTGCACAGAAACTCGCGCCCACGGAGCATGCTATGGTACACTTTTTATAGTGGTAAATTTTCTTACCGCGGTGCTGGAAGTTCTTTTTTTCTAAAGACGTAACCATGTTTGTAAAAATAAAAGTGATGCCCTAGTATTGAACATATTATGAATAAATTCGGGTTAGATATAATTTTCAATATTTTCAATTTCTATACAGGGTGAGTCCCCTAAGATGGAAAGCTCGATGACACCTTACACCATTAAAAATATCAAAATGAATCAAAAAGTGCTGTAAATAGGAGGGTAAAGTGCAGTTTGTAAAATTATTTTCAGATACACAGGGTGGCCCAATATTGCTGTACGCCATATTATAACTTTGTTATTTTAAATAGGACACCCTCTATATTATTACATTTGCATATTGTTTGAGAAAAGTCAAAAAGAATGGTCTGAAAAGTTGAAGTTTTCAAAATTGCTCACTTTTTATATAATTTTCAAAGAAATTGAACTGAAATTTTCACAGTAAACCACTACGCTAATAACTTTTGACCACAAGAAATTTTAGGAAGCGCATTATTTATGAAATTGCGAAAATATTAAAAATTAAGACCAAAAAATCATAAAAATTTCATTTATTTAGGGATTTATTTAGACAACAAAACAATAAATCAGGCCATGGTGGAACGTTTTTCAGAAAGTTTTTATATTATTGTTGACAACATTAAATTTAAATTTTGTAAGCACTTGGTTTTCTGCTTTGTAGCATGTAACAAATTTTAGAGTTTTCTTTATGTTAAATTTATTATTATTTTATTTAAAAAAATTAAATTATTTCAGTTCAATTAAATTTCTATTTTTTTTTTGTTTTTAAAACATTTAAAAAAATGTTTCGAATTTTTTCGAGTAATGACGTAATCGATACCTTTTCTGAAGTTTTTTATTGACAACTCCAATTTTGATAGCTCTAGAACAACTTATATTCGTAATTCAATTTGTCAATACAAGTTATGAACACTAAAACTTGGAAAACAAAAGGTTTAAATCTAGAAAATTAAAATAATTTATTATTGTAATCTTTAGGCACTTTCTTGGTATTTCTCGAGGTATTTATTTCAGTTTTTATTTCACTGAACAATATTAAAGTGATTTAGAATTTGATGTTATGAAAAAACTGTCGATGGTTAGGTATGTTCATTTCTTTCTTTTCTCTTCGAACTTCCGCATATGGTTTTTGAAAATGTTTAACTATGGAAAGCAATACTTATACAAGCAATAGGTACCTACTACAAATAATTCTGATCTGCAAATATAATGAAAAGTTATTACGAATGATTGAATGAAAGAAAAAAAAAAGCTTAAGTTGCTGTTTAAAAAAGGTATCAATGACGCCATTACTCGAAAACAAAAAAATCGCAAAAAATTGTCATTTAAAACAGTTAAAACCAATTAAAAACAAATTGGCCTATCTGAGGATTTTTGTGTAAAAAAAATGCTTTTTTTGAGATTATATCGAATCAATTAAAGTGTCCCCAAATGGAGTCCCCAAAAACGTTACAGCGATTTACTTTTTTGGCTCTAGTTTCTTAATTGACTTGTACAAAATGTTCCCTTTTTCAGAGCTCACTATGGGCGTAAACACTAAGAAATACAGGGTCGAAAATATAATTAGAGGCAAAAAAAATATATGCTAAAAAATAATTAGAGAAACTGTGTCATGTTTTGGGACCATCTCGAATCCGTCAAGACATATAAGATGATCTGTGACCGTTCCTGAAATATCCTGAAAAACTGAAAAATCAAGATTTCTTATTTTTGCCATATCTTTTTTATTATTGGAGATTAATAAAAAAAATGTAGGCTACAAAAAAATAAATAATTCTTACATAAGTCGTTAAGAGCTATCCATCTAACATTTCAAAAAATTTGAAAGCCGACTAAAAATTATTTTTCTTCTTAAAAAAAAAAAGATGTTTGACAAAAACTTGAATATTTTGCATTTGTTTCAGTCGAAAAAAGCAACCAGTCTTCCCAGAAAAAGAATTCAAAACAAGAAACTCCATCATCACCGACCTTATAGTAAACGACAGACATTTCAGACTTGTTTACAGTATCTTCATAGTTGCACTGTTAATGCTATTCACGCGAACAGTCGCTCAAGAATATTTAATTTACGAAAGGTATTACACAATAATTTTATTTTCCACAGAACCCCTAAAATAAAATTATGACAATATTTCACTACTTATGATTAATGTTTATAATTATTTCAGAGTTAATTTAGGCCTACGGACTTTCACGACAGCTTTCCAACATTGGGATTCCTTGTTTCTGTCGTGGGGAATTATAAACGCCCTAGCCTGGTTCATGTACCTGTGCTTCAACATTTGGGCCACGATCAGAGTAAACATTATTCCGAGCATTTTTCCAAAATGTTGGTAATATTTTATTTTCTTATAAATCTTTTTTGAATCCATAAAACTGCATGCATGAAATATTATAATTTAGCAATCTATATAGTTTTAACAGACAAACAAATAATTACGCTTAAAATGTATGTAGTAGGTAACTCGGGTGTCCTTACAGGATAATGAAAAATTTATTTTTCTCTACAGATATTTTTGTTAGAATCAAAAATGGTTTTGAGGTGTCGTAAGTATACAAATGGTTTGTCGTTTGTCAAGTACTGTCCGTTGTGATAACTAATAAGGATACATCATCTCGTTATATTTCTTACTCCTCTATTGCATTGCATAGCCAATCGAGTTAAATTGGGACGTATGGTCAGAAAAACGTTTAAATCGTCAGCAATTCTAAAAAGATGAGCGCGAGTGAGACGGAAGTACGACTCGCGTCGTGATACGCTTAGTTAGTCCAGAAATTATGCGATACGATAAGATTGTCGTCCTGCTGATCAAATAGTGACAGTGACGCACTAAATACTGATTAAAGGATCCCCCAAACCAACGCGAATTATTCGCAGCGGATTCGTAACGGAAATTCCGCTGCGAAATTCGTAGCGGAATTGGAAGATCTCACACCACGGTGAATATAATCGCGTCTATTATTTTACATTATTTTACATAATATGTGGGCAATCTCCCACGGATTTGGGTAAATTTCGTAAAAATAAATGAAAAAATAGCTATAAAATTAATTCCTCAGAGGCACCCCTACAAAGATATTGGCTGTTGAAGTTGAGGGTGAAAATCAATTTTTTGCAATAACTTTTTTATTTCTTGACCGATTTTGATAATTTTTGGTATTATTTTGTATTATTTTGAACTGTTTAGAATAGTGTTTCATAATCTTTGGTAGCACATACATAGACCTCGGAATGGCATAACCCCCTCATTCACTTGAAATAAAACAATAAAAATAATAATTTTACAGTTTTTTAAGGTTAATTTTCTTTTTATTTGACATTTTTTACATAAAAAATGTATCTTTATTTATTTCGATACAGCGAACCGTTATCGAGATAAACGTCCTTCTAATAGGTGATGCGCCGCAGGAACTTTCCAAATTTCAAGTAAATTTTAACAAGATGGCTGACCTATGACAGTAAATTGAGCAGGAAACAAAACAATAACTTAATTAAATACACGTCAAATAGTGTCAAAGATTTCATTTCATGCAGATTCAATTCTAACTGATTTTCTGCGTATTCACTATTCAGCGTTTTTGTAACTCATTTTAAAATCAGTTAGAATTGATCTGCATGAAATGAAATCTTTGACACTATTTGACGTGTATTTAATTAAGTTATTGTTTTGTTTCCTGATCAATTTACTGTCAAAGGTCAGCCATGTTGTTAAAATTTACTTGAAATTTATAAAGTTCCTGCGACGCATCACCTAGAAGGACATTTATCTCGATAACGGTTCGCTCTATCGAAATAAATAAAGATACATTTTTTATGTAAAAAATGTCAAATAAAAAGAAAATTAACCTTAAAAAACTGTAAAATTATTATTTTTATTGTTTTCTTTCAAGTGAATGAGGGGGTTATGCCATCCCGAGGTCTATGTATATGCTACCAAAGATTATGAAACACTATTCTAAACAGTCCCAAATAATACAAAATAAAACCAAAAATTATCAAAATCGGTCAAGAAATAAAAAAGTTATTTCAAAAAATTGATTTTCAACCCTCAACTTCAACAGCTAATATCTTTGTAGTGTCTCTAAGGAATTAATTTTAGAGCTATTTTTTCATTTATTTTTACGAAATTTACCCAAATCCGGGAGATTCCCCACATATTATGGGACCACCTGTATACGTTTTTATTTTCTGAACCAACAAAATTTAACGTGAGTGTTTAAGGAAAAACAGAAGACATTTATTTACAAGCAAAAAAAAAGTTTAGTTCTTCTCATATTTTGCTCCAAACCTTATCCTTTTTCACTGAGAGAAATGGTCATTAACTGTTAAAGCAACTGGGTAATTTCTAACGAGTAACAATGTTGAATTTAGCGCACATAATATGTGTTTGATTCTAAATAACGATTTGTTACAGGAATGCAAATGCACCATGTATTAATTTTAAATTGACGCAACTTTAATCTCACATTAATCTAAGTTAACATATAGATTTGTAAATTTTCTATTACCAAGTTATTCGTTAACATTTAACGCAACAAAACTACAAACTAATATATAATAAGTTGCTGCTTAGCGCGGTAGAGTTTTGTTACTTAGGGCGGTGAGTTAACAGTTAATTTAACTGTAGTTATTATTCACTTAATTCGCTTAAAAATTACCTAAAATTTTTGTTAAATCCAGATTTGTTCTGGTGTTGACTTAACTATTAACTAATGCAATTTTCGGTATAAAAACTACCAATTGTTAATAATAAAAACTCGTGGTATGAACTTTATTGATTTATTTATCAAAAACATAATAATTACAATAAATAAAAAAATATTCTATATTAGGTATGATGTAGGTATCTAATATAGGTATCTAATGGAGATAGAACATTGGATGCAATAAACGTTTGACCATTTACTTCTATACCTAAAAAAAAGCATGACCTTATTTTACATGAACACATTATAGGTATATATATAAATATAGGTGCATGACATGACTAGGCAACAAAATCAGAGAATATAATCTTATAAAGTAAGACTTACGGTAGTTAGTACCTCTTGATCTTTAATTTTGTTCAATTGGTCAATCAAAATATATCTTTCACCCAATTTCGGTACCAGTTCTTTTAAAGCTTCTAATGTGAGCGAGCACAACACCTTCATAGAAATGGCTTCCTCTAAATCACAAAAAGCAAGTAATTATTACAAAAGAGTACATTTAAACATAAAGAAATTATCTTTCCTAGTATATTCCTTAGTTTATATTTAACTCACGGGTAGGTGGTCATTATTTAGGTACGGTAAGCCACATTCGATATAATGTAGGCATACTTATATAATAATAGTTAGATATAATGAATGAAAAAAAAAGAAAATAAAAACGAAATTTTAATAATTCCCAGCGTTGTTGAATAGGTATCAACAAATTCCAAAGTTAGGTTAATTGATATAGAATGGTCGGGGGATCTACGCGTGTATAAAATAATTCTCGTCTGCAATATTACGCAATATTTAACCATGCGCGTGCTTTACTCCTGATGTTAGGTAACCTAGAATGCTTTTTCGAGTAACTACAGTTTTTTCCATCTAGCCCAGCATCCCTAGATTAGTTTTCTAGATGGCTTGCAATGGTTATTGATGAACAGTGACTGATAAAAATGAAACTACCTACATTAAAAATGCAACATAAATGGAGCAAAAATTGTTGTGAAAAGATACGAGTGGCCGCTGATGCTAACAACAGTCAAGCTTACATGCCGGTTAAAGGAAAGCAAAATAAATAAATTAACTTACCTTCGAATTTGGGAGCTAAATGTTCTAGCCCACAACACTTTAAAACACTTCTGCAGTTATCTGCATCTTCGAAATCCATTGTTTTTTTTAGTTTTGTTTTATGATAGCGATGGAATAAACAAACGCAAAATGCAAGGTACTTCTTACCCATCAAATTACGTTTGCAGTGAGATGGCATAGCAATGCGCGGCGCGCGCTCTTACAATAAATATAAACCTAACGGAAGTTCATTATTAGCTCACAATCAGACATTAAACACGTAAAGTAACAATTAGAATATTATTATTTTGATCAAAAATCTCACCACTACTTACTAATAAAATAACACTATGCATGAATGGTAAAATACCTTTCGCTAAAAAATAGAGTGTGCTTATAGACTAGATGAAAAGCAACGTAGTACTGTAATAATAAAAATAGTTTGTTTATATTAAAATATTTTCTTCAAACATAGGGTCATTTAATGTGAAAGTTGTTCATTATTTTCTCTCAAATTTGCATCCATAAATATTAACACCTATGCTTGTAAACAAAAAACCGTGACTTATATGTCAAGAAATTCTTCCTAACGAATAATGTCTTAACTATTAAGCGCTTTTTTCTCTCAGTGTTCCTAACATTTTTATAGTCTTCATGAGAAAGGTCATACAATATCGGGTACTTTCGAACTAATTCGATAATTCGCTCCATTTCCCGTGCGGTTGAGTACCCATCGGGCGCGTCCCCAGGTGGCGGATAGGGGGAAGGCCTTACAATGAGCGTAAGTGAGTAAGGTTAGCAGTGGTGATAAAGCTCGTCGGAGGTAAAATTCTAGACTGGTAGCTCAAAACCCTGCCGCGGACCACCTCCCCTAACCTGGTTGTCGTGTCGTGACTAAATAATAATAATAATAATAATAATAATAATAATATTTATTTGCCATTAATAATACAATTACATTTGAAACAAAAGAATTGCAGCATTTTAGGCACGTCGTAGGTAAATATAAGACAATAGATAAATACAAGACAATAAAAATTAGAAGCAAGATATAGATACACATCACCTAGAAAATAAATCATAAATTGGTAGACAAAAACTGTTTTACATCATAAAATGCATGTTCGATTAATAAAGTTTTCAATTGCGATTTAAATTTTCTTATTTTGAGTACTTTTAATGTATCAGGCAGTTTATTATACAGCCGGTAATTCAATTTATTTTTCTCGGTTATATTGATCCTCGAGAAGGGATTTTGAAGGAGCTGTCTATTCCTTGTACCATAGAGATGAAAGTCACCCCGAACGGGCAACTTCTGAGCCACTTCGTGAATGTGTACACAAGTCATATAAATGTACAGACAGGGCAGGGTCATTATCTGTAATCTTTTAAAAAATGGTGTACAATGTGCACGGAATTCCGCTCCCGCTAGCACCCTTATGGCACTTTTCTGAGTAGCAAACGCACGCGTTGCGTCAGCTGAAGCTCCCCAAAGGAGTAGGCCATAAGTCAGGTGACTCTGTATTAAAGAGAAATATACCATTCTTAAAGTATCTTCGGGTAGGAGACTTTGTAGTTTACGCAAAATAAATATGCCCTTAGAGACTTTCAAGCATACATTCGTTATGTGTCTAGACCATGTCAGGTGCTGATCTAATATGCAACCCCAGCAAACATATGGGTTCCTCTCTGGGCACGAGCTTACTAGAGGTTATAGTTAAAGACTGAGTCTTAGATGCATTTAACTGTAGCATATTTGCAGCAAACCAATTAGATGCCGCCTCAACCGCTTGCTGCATGTTTTCCTCAACATCCGAGGGTTGCCCGGTTCTATAGAGCGTCGTGTCATCAGCGTACAGAACAGTGGAAGCGTCTTTAATAAAGTCTGGAAGGTCATTGATAAATAATATAAAAAGTATTGGTCCCAATATTGATCCCTGCGGGATGCCAAGAGCCTTCTGAACCAAAGCACCAGACTGCGTTCCATTCCATACTACATATTGTACTCTATTCTCCAAATAGGTCTTAAACACCTCAAGAGCGACCCCTCTAATGCCATAACAATATAACTTATCAAGCAACAACTCATGGTTCACACAATCAAATGCTTTTGTAAGGTCGATGGCAGTTACTTTCGTGAGTTCGCATCGATCCAAACCTTCCACTATATCTGATATCAGGGTCATTACTGCATCAACGGTTGATCGGCCTTCTCTGAAACCATATTGGTTAGGTGAAATTATTTTGTTTAGTTTGAAGAAGTCTATTATTCTCTGCTTCAAGACATTTTCAAAGATCTTACCTACTATAGGTGTGATGGCAATGGGTCGATAATTATCAACAACGTCAGATTGGCCCTTCTTAAATACAGGGACAACCCTACTCAGTTTCAGTACGTCTGGAAATATACCTTCTAGCATACAATAGAGTTAAGAATTTCAGAAAGGATTTCGCTGATCTCTTCACAGATAAATTTGAGAATTTTACTGTTCATTAAATAACAGTCCAATCCCTTTTTATTTTTTAAATTGCTCACTATAGTAGAAATCTCAATTGGCGTAATAGGGGTGAGAAACAGTGACTTCGGAGTATGCGCCAACCCATTTAGTAAGTTATTTATGTCAATCCTCGCATGAGGAATTGCCTTACTTATATTACCTGCTACACCGGTAAAAAAACTATTAAATTCACTAGCCTGAATGTTTGTGCCAGAAGGCTCCCTGTCCCTTCGACTTCCTCTTTCATAGTTAACAATATTCCAGCATGTCTTTTGTATATTGTCAGAAGACAGCAAGTAGGAAGCATAGGCATTCCTCTTTGCAATCTTTATCTGTTTGCGATATGCACTTCTAGCCAATTTAAATTCATTCCAGTCAGTTACCCTATTAGTTACGGTACATCTGGTTTTTAATGATTGCAGAAGATTTCTAAAACACTTAAGTTCACAACTGTACCAGTTCACTAGATTTTTCTGCCGCCGTCTATATTTTTTCATAGCGAAACATTGCTGAATTGAATTTTGTAACGTGCGGATAAAGATTGTCATAGCCTCATTTCCGTCCATTACATTTTTTGGTAGAATTTCATTCCAATTTATCTCAGAAATCATGTTTTTCAAGGTATCTAAACCAGGTTGTGTAACAATGAGCTGGGCAAGATTACTTTCCATAGGGGGTTTTAAATTTATTTTTGTTTCTAAAAATTGAGCTGAGTGGTCAGATAATGCTGGATCTACGACGCCTGAAGTGTATACACTATCGTTATCACTTACGTAGATACGATATCTAGAAGTGACCTCGAGTTTACTGTTATTCTGGTGTAAGTGTGAATTACATTTTTCAAATTATAGGAATTCATAAGAGAACATAGAGTTTCAGCTCTTTTCGGTTGCTTTTCTGGGTCACAATTAAAGTCACCCAGTATATAGATTTTATTATATTGTTTACACATCTTATTAAGAAGACGATCAAGTCTGTTGAAAAATATAGAAAAGTCACCATATGATGAAGACACATAAACAGCAACTATCAAGCATTTACAATCAGTCACCTCCACAGCTGTGAATTCAGCATGGAACGGATTACAAAATTTAGAGACATCAATTACCTTCCCGTATACATCATGCTTTGTATAAATACAGACCCCTCCTCGGTGACCTCCATCTCTACAGTATGCAGCCTGTAACCTGTAACCTGGAATAATGACATCTTGAATATTATCAGCGTTTAGCCAATGTTCACTTAAGCATACTATCGAATAAGTTGTATCATGCAAATACAGTGGCAACATATCTGCTTTACTTGACAAACCCTGAATATTTAAATGGAACAAACTTAAATTTACGCTAAGTTTATTTTTAATAACATTAAAATTAATATTCCTGCTATTATTTACTTTATTATCAATCATTTCTTTTATCGCGCTCTCGGCGCGGTATTGAGAGAAAAAACCGATTTATTCTTGCTCCTTCAGGCCATAAGTTGGCATCGTGAATTTTATCATGATCTTGCTCGCGCACTGAAATTTTGAATGACGAGTATCTACCAGGGTTGCGAGGTGTGAGCGCTTCGACCTGAACACTAGGAAAATTATCCTTCAAGTAATCAGTGACCTCATCAGATGTAGTATCGGGATGAAGTCTGTATAAGTGCCAATGGCTGAAAGATTCTGCAACCCTCAACTTACATTGATTATGTCCCACAGGTATCTTTCCAATTACGGTTTTATTTACTTTCTTCTTATGACGTACTTCCTTCCATTCATCACTAGTAGTGTCATCATTAATGTTAATAATTTCATCCATTTTCAACTTGGTCAGAGCTACATGCGTATCATATTTCCAGCCATCAGCGCCGCCACCTTTGCTTTGCTTAGGCACAGTATTCTTAGAGGATTCCAGTGGTCTCCCGTTCATATCACATCCACCTTTATTACTCGCAGCAGCAACAGTCACATCGACAACGTTGGAATTTGTGAATTTTGTTTGCTTTTCATCGACTTTTAGCGGCAAGACAGAAGTTACATTGGAGCTAGCCTTCGTCATAGTTATTTGCTCTTTTAAAGACTCTATTAGATCAGTTTGTCTATTTATTATAACATCTTTATGTTGAAGAATTTGTTTCAAATATGCTATTTCAATATCTTTAGCATCATTCATGTTTACCGCTGGTGACCTTGGAGTGTTTACACTACTCTCCGGATTTCCACAACAAATTATCGATTTATCATCTAATCACTTTAACATTTCTTAAACTTTTAATACATCCAGTATGTGAAACCACTCCACAATTTACACACTTTGAGCCACTTTGATCAACTTTACCACACCTTTTACAACAATTTACCGCAGCGACCTCGGAAACGTCTTCCTTCTCCGGCGCCATATTGGATATGACGGATAAAGGTCTGCACTAGGGGAAACGGCGCCAGAGATGTCCGACTGTGGACTATCTGATATACCGTATCATCTGTTGTCGTGGTCACGTTCCGCGCACAGAGAGATGCGGGGGTCTCGGCTTAATCGCCGGAACCAAGAGGAGACAACCTCACTAAAAAAAACCTAAATCCTAAGGCGGGGGTCCAGGCTGATGGGATGCGTGACTGGATAGAAGACCAGCCCTACTGGATTCAACCTTGGGGCACCACGGGGCACCCCACTGTATCAATCCCCCCACCTTTGCATGCGGGGCTCTGCATAGGTGGAACACCCTTCCCTAGCTACTCGTGGGATCAACCATGGTAAGAAACAAAAAACCAAGAAATTGCGGGACATCACCGCGATACAGACTGCTGACCGAGCGGGGCTTGTCACCCGTCAAGACAGTCGGCAATCTAAACAATCCTTGTGCTCGAGACCACCTCGAACGCAAGAAGAATGCCCACTCATTGGCAAGAAAAGGAGCATCGACACCCTTCATAGGACCAGAACCATTCTGTGGCTTCGAAGATACTTTCTTCAAGCAGAATTCCAAAAGGAAGAAGAAAACTGAGAAAAACTCATTGGAGGAACCTCTCGGGGTTGAGACAATCCAAAGAATTTCTCGGGAATTTTAACCGAGAGAATTAACAGAACACTGACGGGATTCCTAACGAGACATTGCAAGCTCAAGGAACACCTGAGGAAGCTAGGCATAGAAAAAATGGCGTCTGCAGATTCTGCGGGAAAGGAGACGAGACACCACGTCACCTGCTGCTCAACTGCGATGCGATAGAACTCAAAAGAAGTAATGTTCTGGGCCATCACCAGCTATAGAGGCAGGGAACTTACCCGACCTTGATCCTCTCAAAATCCTGAAGTTTCTCAGGGAAACGGACTTGGAGAGGGTGCTTCACTAAAGGGATTCCACACCAGGCGAAGCACAGTAGAGGGGATACAATAGATCTTTTAGGTCGCAGTAACTTAATCACCCTCAAAAATACAATACAATACAATATATTCCTGACTCCTCTATTGAATTGCATAGCCAATCGAGTTAAATTGGGACGTATATGGTCAGAAAAACGTTTAAATCGTCAGCAATTCTAAATGCTGGCTCCACACGTTGGCGCATCGCCGGCAAATCAGCGGCAACACGAACGTGTGGACGGTAAGTTCGTGTCGATTGCCCAAACATTCGGCCAAGTGAGCGAAGTTTGTCTACGTTCGCCTCGCTGTCGGCAAATGCACGAATTCAAAGAGATTCGGCTATCGTCAACTTCGCTCTATTTGACGCTGCCCACACGTTGGCTCGTTCGATCTTGTCATTTACGCTCGACTATTCACTGCACAGTGCAGTGTATTTACGGTAATAACTGAAATTAAAATAAATACAACAACAATGACAACCTGGAATGACGAAAGAGTTTTCCAGTTTCTCGAACGTTATCAAAGTGAATCAATGATATGGGACCAGAAAAATAAATTTCATAAAGATAAGAACAAGGTTCCTGAATAATAACATACGGCTACTTACTAAATTTATTTTTTATGAGTAGGATCAACACTAAAATTAGTAATTACCAAAAAAAGTTCTCATAACTCTTTTTTTATGAAATATATAGGTAAGAAAAAAATAGCCAAGTCCTCGGTCCAATCTAATAATTACACATGAAAAAAGGCCATTCCTTGGAAAATGTAATTTTGATTATGATTTTTAAATATGTATGTTGTTAGAAGCAATGCTAGTTGTAAAATACCAATATGCACCAACGAAAGCCTTGTGCGTTTTACATAATGAGCAAAAAGAAAAAAAATACATTATTATGAAATTTCAAAATTAAAATGATTAGTTTGCCTTTGCACCCAGTTAGAAATTTGTTTGATTTTTAAAAGCGTCTAAGCTGGCTATACTCTCTATTGTTATAAATAATATGTGTGTGTGAGTAAAGTTGAACATTCATGTGCTTCAAATAATCGAGATGACGACTGCAGGTGTTAACGTGACAAAAGTCAGACGAGCATATTTAGAGAAAGGAAGGGAGATCGGAGGTTTTCAGCCCTGCAGCGATGAAATGAAGGAGTTCCAAGGACAGTCTACCTTTAGCCAGCAAATTGGACGGTAGAGCTCGAGAACGAAACGAGTACCTACGTAGGTATACTCGGTACTTATTGCGTTTCGGGATTTGCGGGAATATTAAGGTGAAGACCGACCGGAGTGTTAGGTGTTAGGAGTGTACTACTATAGTCAGAGGAAATCAACCCTGAGCACAGCCAGGTTAAAGCAGTAAGCAATCACCATTAAAATAACTACTAAATAATTAAAGATTATAATAAAACCCTTAAACTATCAAATAAAAGGATAAAACCTCATCTAATAATAATAACAATAATAAATTATAATAGTAATAACACCAAATAACTAAAACGGAAATCCTGATAATTATTAATAAATAAATTACGTTGTTATCGATACCATAATCCATAAAATAATAATATAACGATCTCCTTTGGAATTTAGGCACGTGCGAAGAAAGAAGATTTTAGTTAGGTATCTGGAAGCATGCTATTTTCTTTTATTAGCTATAAATTGTAGACGATTACTTGTTTGTTATTAACAATTTTAATTGTTCTGATTGGAAATTTGATTTAATGAATAAATTAAGTTAAGTTGTCGGGTTTCGTTTGCTTTTGAATTAATATTGCCCATTAGCCCTGAATTTGAATACTTAAAGTTCATGAAAGAGTCTCTAGCCGAGGAAAGAATTCGCAAAATTAGTAGAGTTAAAATTTGCACGAGTGCACCTTACAAAGTAAAATATACTTATACAGGGTGGGGCGCGACTAACGCCTCGATCTGTGTAGCCTAAATCGTGCACTATAAAAAAAAAATTAAATTGGGTCTTATAACAGGGTCGTAGTGTCTACAACTTAAAATTATTTTGGACTATACAGGGTGTTAAGAAAATGAGGGATAAACTCTTCAGTACATTGTAGGGGATACTCAGTAAAGTACGGGAAAAATAATTTTAAAAAATCCAGAGCTACATTTTAAAAGCAATAAGCAAAATATTGAACAATAAATTTGGCAACGATTGAACAATAAATTTGGCAACGGTTAACACGATAACAGTTGGTATTTGGTAATTTCGTCTAATTTCTAACAATGTAGGTAGTCAAGGTATCAAAACCGTTGTTGCCAAATGCTTTTTTTTTCAGCATCTAACAAAAGAAAAAAAAATCTTATTAAATTTTGCAAGCCAGTAATACATCTTAAGCAATTTTTTTAATTCATAACGATTAAAGTACCCTTTCTATATCTGTAAAATCATTTATTTTTTGCAAATACTGAAAAACAAAGATAGTAAAATGTTAACTTTGGCATTTTTTATCTCACCAAATTGAAGACCAGAATTTTTTAAATTATTTTACCCGTACTCTACTGAGTGTCCCCTACAATTTACTGAAGAGTTTATCCGTCATTTTCTTAACACCCTGTATAACATGTCTCATATGAGATCGTTATATTAAAATTATGTTTATTTTTTAAATGGAATGCTCCTATGTTATTGTATTTTTAGATTGATCTCGAAGAAAAAAAAAAGATTGGCTTTTTCAGTTTGTGTTTAAATTGAGATGTTTGTGAGAAACAAGTGAAAATCGCCATTTTTCAAGTTCAAGGCCCTGTACCGGGTGTCCCAACACTAGTGTCCACCCCCTAAATAGAGCTTAATTTTAAACTGAAACTTTGCGGATTTGTGTACCTACTTGATATACATATAGGACCACGGAATGGCATAGGTAATCAGTTTCATTAAAAAAAAATTAGTTCGGGCGCCAGCGATAAAAAAACTGTATTATGGTGGTAAATTGTCGAAAATAAAATCAATTTTTTTTCAATACATACGTAGAAATCGATTAATAAAATCAAAATCGCTAGAAAGAAATGTGAAAAACTAATTATAAGGCTTTAATTAAATAAAATATAAAAATATAAAAATATAAAATGATACAGGGTGGGGCGCGTTGAACGCCTCGGTCTGTGTATCCTAAATCGTGCACAATTTGAAAAAAAATTTGAATTGGGTCTAATTTTATACATGGTCGTAGTGCCCACAACTTAAAATTATTTATTTATAAGTATACAGCATGTCCCATATGAGAGTGGCATATCAAAGTTATGTTTTTTTAAATGGAATGCTCCTATGTTATTGCATTTTTAGATTGTCTGAGAAGAGAAAATAAGATTGGCTTTTACAGTTGGTGTTTAAATTCAGAAGTTTTTGAGTTATAAACAAGTGAAAATCGTCGTTTTTGAAGTTCAAGGCCCTGTACCACGAAAACGGGTCAAGATAAAGAAAAACGGCTTAGATGTCCCTATTTTAGCTTTTTGTGTACTATCCTATGATGTAGATAAAATGTTTATACAGGGTGATAAAAAAATTGGAAAAAATCTGAGATTTCTCCACGCGTCGCCAAATAAGAAGAAACAAAGAACGTACAAATGTTTCTGTACCATAGGACAGTAAATAAAAAGTTAAAACAGGGACATGTAAGCCGTTTTTCTCTATCTTGAGCCGTTTTCGTTGTACAGGGCTTTGAACTTCGAAAATTGCGATTTTCACTTGTTTATAACTCATAAACTTTTCAATTTACATCAACACCAACTGTAAAAACCAATCTTATTCTTTCTTCTCAGACAATCTAAAAATGCGATAACATAGTTAGGAGCATTCTGTTTAAAAAAACAAAACTTTGATATGAAACTGTCATATGGGACATGCTGTATAGTAAAAAATAATTTTAAGTTATAGGCACTACGACCCTGTATAAGGCTCAATTTAATTTTTTTTTTAATTGTGCACGATTTAGGCTACACAGACCGAGGCGTTCGTCGCGCCCCACCCTGTATATTTATCTACAATCATTAAATAAAGAGCACTTATCATCCCACCCATCTAAGTTACTTTGGATAAGAATCCATATTACCGCACTAGTACGCTAAGTCTATTACCGCACTAGTGAGATATAAAGAACAATTATTAATTATAAAAAGAAAAATTATCAGAGCTGAGCTTGCATAAATATGGCAAAACAATTTTACATTTTCAATTCCCGTGGAAATTCAAGACACATAACGCCGCCACTGTCGTTATCTGTGATTATGAATTCGCTATGGTCGTTCGCCTGTAGTTCGACCAAGCCTCAAGCCAACTGCAATCGCCAACGTGTGGACGGCAAGTTTGTACACGAATGATTCGGTGAATGATTCGGTGAATGATTCAGTGAATGTTTCGCCAAATAGTTGGGCCAGCGTGTGGATGCCCGGTAAAAAGATGAGCGCGAGTGAGACGGAAGTACGACTCGCGTCGTGATACGCTTAGTTAGTTCAGAAATTATGCGATACGATTAGATTGTCGTCCTGCTGATCAGATAGTGACAGTGACGCACTAAATACTGATTTATAACGGTTTGTTATTTGAAACTTTTTAATACGAAATCATTAGAATTACCTGCTGTGATATTTTTGTGAAATAAAATATCAAATATCAGAGAAATACAAGTATAAGGCAACTCAAGAGACGGTGTTTTTTAGAGATATTATAATAAAATACCAGATAATATTAAACATAAAAAAAAACGTTCATAAATTTAAACATTCGTTAAAGAGCCACTTGCTGCTTACAGGGACGAAGGGTGAGAGTGTGGTGTGATGGATGCTCTGGGGTCTTTGCTGTCTTATGGAGTATATTCGAGACAAAAAAAAATCTAAAGACATGGTATATAGAACTGATGTAGAAAAACTGATGTAGCCAAACCTTTACTTTTATTTATTTATTTTGTCTTTGTTGTATTCTGTTTGTTGTATTATTGTAGGTTTGTATTTGTGTTATTATTTAAAAATGATTCTGTAAGACAATAGCAATTCTTTGCTAAATAAAGACTATGAAACTAAAAAAAATAAACTACGAGTAATTTATTAATTGCGTAAATGCCTAAAAAATCTATTGCCTTGTTTTTCTAACGTTTAAAAATAACGGACAGGGTATATTTTCGCAACGAACTACAAAAAAATACACAAAATGCCTGGAAAACGAATTATCATTCTTATTTACTTGCATATTAGGTATATTTTTGTTATCAAAAATTTCAAGGCTCTACTTCGTCAATAACTCGTCGAAATAATATATTTGTAGGTTACCTACTCATTATTCCTCAACACGCTACTTGCGCGAACTGCGATACCACTTCTGGTTCGACTTAGAACATTAGGTACAAGCAAATGGAGCACATTTTTAAAATAATATTGCGGGTTATTTTTCATAATCTGTAAATAATAGTATATTCTATATCAAGGGCGGAAAGAAGTTCATTTCGGCGAGTATGAAGTTATCGGGCCGAGCGGAGCGTAGCGGAGCGAGGGTTGATTGAATACGAGCTGAAATGGACTTCGGATCCGACCGAGATATAGACGCTATTTTTTAGCGCATCGCGTTAGAACACTGAATACTTTGGCTTGTTAGCTTTTTGGCGAATATGTCGTGGCGTACAAATTAATTCACTGTCAGTGTAATTTTCCTGTCTAGCGTTCATTTTGTTGCTTTATTGACGAAACCTCAGAAACTAGTAACCCCCGTTAATCGTTATAATTAGATAGGTACCTACCTGTTATTATTATATTTTCAGCTCGTTTAGACTTGATTGAAATATGCGCTATAGTTGTCAGCTGTGTGCTTGAATTTCGCTCTCACCTGCCGTGTAATCACTAACTGATAAGAACACTATCAGTAGTTGCTATAGTAACTCCTAAATCTGTCCGCCCTAGGGCCAGAAAAAACGTTCGTTGCGGGCTGGAAAATTTTGTACGCTTGGAAGCGAGCAGCTATTGCATGTAGTAGGCTGCAATATGCGTCATTCCGCCGGCTATTAGGCTACTGAAAAATCGTCTTTCAGAGGCGATGCGCTAAAAAAATGTTTTTTAGTTATGTTAGTTTTGTTTGTTTGTTTGTTATCTAGATCGTTGAAGCGTGCGTAAAGAACTAAAAGAATATCAATTGAGTGTAAAGTTATCTCAAAGCAACCAGGAGTAATTAAACAATAAAAAACGACGGTTTTTAGTTTTTTCAACATAACTGAAAAAGTTGAACATCTAGGACAATTTTGCAAACGAAATCGGATTCGTCATAAAATTTTGTCCAGCCTTGCTCATTTAACCGACTCTGTATCTCGCAGCAAAACAAAAAAGTTACCTGTATTCTGTATTGGGAGATAGATTTTATAATGGGCCGTCTGTTTTACAAAATTCTAAAAAATTACAAATTTTGATTAAAAATAATATTAAGCACCTACAGGGTGCACCATGTATCCTTCTCTATATTGCTATCTCCTAACGCTAACAGATACAGGGTCGGTTAAACAAGTCCAAAGGAGCGCAATTTTGTGGCCATCTCGATTCCGTCGAGACATACAAGATATCTGTAACCGTTCCTGAAATATCCTGAAAAAAACTGAAAAATCGAGATTTCTTATTTTTTCCATATCTTTTTTATTATTGGAGATTAATGAATAGGTAATTTTTTTGTTGGCTTACATAAGTCGGCAAGAGCTACCCATCTGGCATTTCAAAAATTTTCAAAGATGACTAGATCCCAGGATTTTCATAGTCAACTTTCGTTTTTCTTATGGCCACCATATTGTTTTTTTATATTGTTCGATATAAAAAAAATCATAAAAACTAAAAATTATTAAACTTCAAAAAATAAATTTAAAAAATTTTTCTTCTTTTTTCTTTACAAAAAAGACACATTTTTGGACCGAATTAATTTCATAGATAAATTAAAAAAACATAAGGCAAGCACTATTTCGGCGTATTTTACAAATATGTTGACGTTTTTCGACGATTTTTTTTTAGGTTTTTCTTTGAAAAAAAGAAGAATAAAAATTTAAAAAAAAAATTTGAAGTTTATTAATTTTTGGTTTCCATTATTTTTTTCATATCGAACGACATAAAAAAATAATATGGCGGCCATAAGAAAAACTATTCAAAATAACAAGTCAAGTTTGCTATATTAAGAATACAACTGATAACTTTTGAAATACAAAATCAACGCAAAATCATAAATATACAAGAAAATGCAATGAAAAGTATAAAATTGTTCAAATAATTTATTATTTCAATTCCAGCTCCAGCCATAGCTCAAAAATCGTTAGACATAATTTGGATTCTTTCTATAATCATGTATATTATTGTTACAATTCGCCTAGCTTCACGAATATCTTATAAATATGACATGACCTGCGTGGAATCAGCTTTTTTGGTCTTGGACTCGGTAAAAATTTAAAATTCACTTTTAATTCGATATAATAAATTTCCTTTTTGATTTCAGGCAAGAATTATGATGAAAGTTTACGCTTTTATCCGGTACAACAGTGAAAAAGTACGAGCTCATAAAGTCCACAGCGAACAAACTTTAACCCTGCCAACATTCTCTTATTTCGTCTTTTTTATGTTCGTACCAACTTTGATATACCGAGATCAATATCCCAGGTAACTGAGAGACTACCAAATATTCATGACCCTTGACCAATGATCATTTTATGATGATGTTGCCAATATCAATATAAATCCTTATTCTCATTTCAGAACTGAAAAAACAAACTGGAAAAGAGTTGGTATAATTCTGGTGGAAATAATGCTGATGTTATTATGTCAATGCTGGGCGACAGACGTGTTCGTCCTGCACCCATTCAAAGAATTTGGTTTAAGGAAATACAGCAAGACAGAGGTGTTCTTAGCAATCGCCAACAGTACCATTCTTGGAATGTTAATGCTGGTCACAACTTTCTACTTGGCGCTCCATTTAATTCAAAATCTCTTCTCTGAACTTCTTAGATTTGGAGACAGAGAATTTTACAGAGAATGGTGGTTCAGCGCATCCTATTACGAATATTACAGAAAGTGGAACCCGATGGTCTCGGACTGGCTTTACTTCCACATATATGTCGACACAGTGCGATACTTGGCCCCGAATAATAAAGTTCTGGGGAAGTTTCTCTCTTTTTTAGTGTCAGCTCTGGTGCATGAATGGTGCCTGGTGATTGGGTTGAGATTTTTTATGCCCATCGCTTTTGGTTTCTTTATTTTCTTCGGGACTACTCTGGCCTTTGTCAGTTCCAAGTATTCACCTCTTATGAACGGGATATTTTTGTATTCCATATTTTTAGGTAACGGATTGTTAATTAGTATTTATAGCATGGAATATTTCGCCAGAGAAAATATCCCACTAAATGAAAATTCAACCGGAATTGAATACTATAAGCCCAGATTTTTAACATGTGATTGTTATGTTTAATTGCATGGTTTAGTGAATTATTGCTTATGTAGTAGGTACATGCCATTTCTGTGATTACCAAAATTAATGCAATTGAAGTATTAGTTTTAAATAAATTTTAATAAAGTACAAAAAATAATAAAACTTCGTGTACTTTATAGCTATACCTACACATAACTACTCCCTATCCCAGTTTTCAAGACACTTTGAATTTGGAAGCGTTTTATTTGATTAACTTAAACCCAGTTCCATGTTTTTATGAATATCTGTATCTGTATCTGTTCAAACTACATGTTCTGGTTTCTGGTACCTCCACACCATGTCTCAACCTCATACAGGTGTCCCAAAACTCAACGTCATCCCTTGAAGGGCTGGTAGGCCAAGTCATGACTGACCAGAATATCATAAGATGATCTCAGTAAAAAATTGTTTATTTTCGAGATAATGGGACTTTTATGAATTTTGTGAAAATCGATACCTTAGATCTGTTTTTCGAGTGTCACAGTTGCAAAATTTCATATTCTTACATTCTTAATTTTGTTACGCAATGCTGAATAGCCCCATTAATGATTAAGTGCCGAAGAAATATTCTAGTGCCCTACCTTTTAGGAAAATTATAAATTTTTTTGCCCGATAGAAAATTTTTGTTTTTTCATGTCACAACTTTGCCACTTCATACATGAAAAAAAATTACCCCGTGAACCTGGCAAGTTATTCCTAAAAATTACCCATTTGATCTAGTTTCTGCAATGGTGTAATTTTTTGTATGCTTTACTTTAGAAAAAAAGATATTGCTGTTTGACTGCAAAAGGAGCGCATTGTGAAATCATATCAATAAATAATCTGAGAGGCGTACACAATAAAAGTACAGGGTGTTTTGTAATTGAATGTCAATATTTAAGGGGGTGATTTTTGGGTCCATTTTAAGAAGAGAACTTCATAAGAACGTATGTCCTAAGAGTCTTAACTTTTGAGATACAGGGTGGTAAAATTTTATTAAAATAAATAATTTTTTCGTAATTTCTGTAATACCGCTCTGGATATTTTAATGAAATTTCGCATACAGGTATAACGCATCAAGAGGCATTTTTTCATGTACCACATTTTGTTTTATTTCCATTAGTGACGATCGTGCAAAATTTTACCTGCGTATTTTTACATTTTTTTATTGTCATTTTAACGACAACCTTGTGACCATGTAGAGAAACAGATTTTATTTCTTTAGGCGGAAACAGTTCATCGGGCTGAAAAAAAACAAATGTTCAAACTTGCTTGGAAATGAATGGGGATTCCAAAAATGATTTCTATTTGAACAGAAATCAGTGGCGTATCATCAATGTCTGCTAAAATATGCAGGTAAAATTCTGCATGATCGTGCACCATCGTTACTAGTGGAAAAAAAGGAAACGTGGTAACCACGTTTCCTTTGCCCATGTTTGCCCCATGTTTCCAATGCCCATTGATGCGTAATATCTGTATACGAAATTTCATTAAAATATCCAGAGCGGTATTACAGAAATTACGAAAAAATTATTTATTTTAATAAAACTTTACCACCCTGTATCTCAAAAGTTAAGACTTTTTAGGACATACGTTCTTATGAAGTTCTCTTCTTAAAATGGACCCAAAAATCACCCCCTTAAATATTGACATTCAATTACAAAACACCCTGTACTTTTATTGTGTACGCCTCTCAGATTATTTATTGATATGATTTCACAATGCGCTCCTTTTGCAGTCAAACAGCAATATCTTTTTTTCTAAAGTAAAGCATACAAAATATTACACCATTGCAGAAACTAGATCAAATGGGTAATTTTTAGGAATAACTTGCCAGGTTCACGGGGTAATTTTTTTTCATGTATGAAGTGGCAAAGTTGTGACATGAAAAAACAAAAATTTTCTATCGGGCAAAAAAATTTATAATTTTCCTAAAAGGTAGGGCACTAGAATATTTCTTCGGCACTTAATCATTAATGGGGCTATTCAGCATTGCGTAACAAAATTAAGAATGTAATAATATGAAATTTTGCAACTGTGACACTCGAAAAACAGATCTAAGGTATCGATTTTCACAAAATTCATAAAAGTCCCATTATCTCGAAAATAAACAATTTTTTACTGAGATCATCTTATATTCTGGTCAGTCATGACTTGGCCTACCAGCCCTTTCAAGGGATGACGTTGAGTTTTGGGACATCCTGTATAATAGACTTGAGGTTAATGTTGAAGACATGCGGATGAACATATCTTACGATGAAGGACAATATGAAAAGAAGAGTAACTAACCATCATTATTAGTCTTAATTCCTTTAACACACATAAAATTTAAAAAACAACTTGTCAATATTTAAATTGACATCAAGTCTTGAGGATGATCGTCAAATTTATTGAAAATTAAAATTAATCACCTTTGGCCTGTCGAGCAGGACATGTCATATTTCGAATGATCCACCCAAGTATTGACACCAAAAATAAAATTCAAAAAATAAAATAAATTATCGTCTTTTCCCAAAATTTTCCTAAATTCAAAACAAAAAGCACGTTGTGTTAACCGCCTACTGCAGGAGTGAGAAAATCACTTCGAGTAAATTACTCCTGTCTTAGGTGGCCCTTAGTAACTCCAAAAAGAAAAATTTTCAAATAAAAACCTAACTCGATTCCGGATATGGTTAATTCGTTCTCTTTCTTTAATAATCAATTTTAAAACACCTGACCAAATTGAGAGTTGAATAAAAATACAATACCTAATTATTGAAATAAGTAGGTATGTCATTTATTAAAAATGATAATTTAGTTTCATCATATCTCACATCAATTTATAAAATTTCCTTATCAGAAAAAGGAATGATTATAGGTATCCTAATATGTAACAATATTCTTTATAAACATACATGAAACAATGAATAGGTACTAGTGCTAAAATTAGTGTCAACCCCATCCAGTGTCAAGAACGTCATAAAATGAAATTAATCTTAAAAGAAATTGCACAGTTTTCGCCAAAAAGTTTGCACCATGTGGGAAAGTTTTTCGTTTTTAATCTTTTTTGACATCTTTTAGTCTGTATAATATACAGACTAAAAGATGTCAAAAAAGCACCATATATTATATGGTGCTTTTCAAAAGATTAAATTTGAGCGAACAACTCCATTGGTGTTTTCTTTTGAGGAAAATCCTGAGACAGGTCAAAAAGGTGTCCTCGAGAAACAAAAATTGACATATGTCTCGGGATTTTCTTCAAAACAAAAACCAACTCCTCCTGGAGATACTCACAAATTAATTGGTACTAAAAAATGAAACCAAAAAAATATCTACAGTCGCATATAGAGAATCAGATTACGTTATAAAGGAGGGACTATTTATTGACCTCCATTTTAATTTAAAATTTTTCAAAAAATTGACCTGCCTCGAAACAAAACACCAATTAAACGGACTTATTCAGGGTGCATAGTTTTCAAAAAGACCTCCAATACCTATTATACTAATAGTGTATAAAATAAAAAAATACAAAATAATGAATATTATGATGACATGCTCTGTAAGTCCTCTTTAGTTATAAAGAATAGAATATAACAGTGTAAGTTCATATAGGTAGGTATACATATAAAAATAATTATGGAAAATGGTCAATATTTTAATATGATAAAATATGCCTACATTTTAATGACAATAATAATTATTATAACAATATAAATCCAGCTTCCTTTTTACAGAAGGGTGCTAGAAGGTTATTGAATTACTAGGAAAAAGTAATATCACGTAAAAATGTGGCTCGAGGGTGCCCTTTTATATTTGAAACATCCCAAAAATAAGCCCGTCCCATACCTAAATGTACTGAATATTCCAATTCTTCTAGCAACCTGATAGATGATGTATCTATGTCAATAGAAGCAGCTGAGCCCCCAAAACACTGTTTATCGATGCCCCTGATCTTCCAGAATTCAGTATTTAGATTTGGCACTGACCTCTTGATTCTCATTAACATATTGTGTAAGTCTTTTGCAGCTGTGGTCGGGCTATAAACACGAAAATGTCGTAGTTTTGGAACAGTTTCTTCTTCCACGGCAAAAAGCGGCATATTCTTAAAAGGGGACAACTTCTTCACTGCCGTTATTAACCATTTTTTTGAATACTCATTCGCGCAGATGACGCTGATGTAGTCCCCAGCAAAAATGAACTCATCCAATAGTGGAATCGGGTCACCTTCAATATCATCCATTATGTTGGTTAGAGCTGTTCTCAAACTTACAAAAAACGACCCTGAAAAATCGGGGAGAGGTTTACCACCACCGATTATTGCCACATTCCAGGTTAGCGAATAAGCCATCTCCAGTTTTTTTTTTATCTATTTATATATATTTATATAGTTTACTTCCAATTTTCAACTCTAAAAATTCTAAATTTAGTATAAAACAAATATACGTACAATACAAATGTTTCACTTACCAGGATCGACTTCAACGAAGTTTATTATTTCAGATTACTTCCAACATGCAGTGTAGACTGTGCTGTTACAAGAATAACTGCGTAAAAAATGTTGTGCAGTGAAGTACAACTTTTAATCAGTGTTACCAAACATAAATCGCAACGAACAGTGTTACCAACTGCTGAACTGAGAGCAACCGAGTTTAATGCGCATCACTTGATGACGTAACAAGAGAGATATTTCTTATTAATCTAAAAATTCAAGTTTCAAAATAATAATAACAATAAATATATAACAATAAAATAAAAATAAAAAAATAATTATGATATGAGCGATTATGAAGTCATAATTCACGAGATATAGTGATAATATGCCACGAAGTTTAGCGAGTGTATAAGTGAATAATGGTCATAATCGCGAATGTAATACTAGCGCTTTTTCTACCCTTTTATAAAAAAAAAATATAATTTTTTTTTTATTTTACTGCGTGGAACAACTTCTAGTACCGAGTACAGACTGCGCACGCGTGTATTCTGAGAAATGTCAGTTATCGTTCCTATTCACAGCTTTGCTCTCTGCTTATCAAATTTTCAGCTTTTGATTGGTCCACGAGCGGGTATTATGAATTGCTAGAAGCTGTGATTGGATAGGAGCCGGGGAATGAGCTGGGACACCCCCGTATACCGAGAAATTAGCATTTTTAAAATTCTGTATCAAAAGTATTTGTTTTGTAATAAGGTATCAATTTTATTTTTGTAGTGTGTCAATACTTATTTTAAAGAAATAATTATTTTAATTTATTTATTTTTATTTACAAGTATTTTATTAAATTAATAAATAATTAATTTTAAAAAATAAATACCTATTTCAAAATAACTTCATAAAAAAATTCAGGCGTTCCTAGTGTATATGCTTTTAAAATGGCCGTTCATATAAATTTCAAAGTATGTTACCTAACCTAACTTTTTACTTACTAAATTACTCATTAGAAATAAAATATTTTATTCGAAGAAACAGAAACCATGCAATAATCTAAAACCTAGTTTAAACGAATAAGCTTTTAAAATTAAGTCAAACCCCGAAACTTTCGATTAGCTTATCTCACTTGTCGCTCGTTTTTCTCACTGCGCATGACTGGCGTGTTTTATCCATATACCTAATTTCTTGAAAATAATTATTATCAGAGTAAATGTGCGAACAGTTGTGTCAACATTTTTATCTCAAAGTTATACTGTTAAATTAAGCGCGAAGATTCAAGCGACAAAGTCAAACGAACTAAATCGTCGATGCCGCTGGGATCTCCGCAATTAGGTTCTTCCCAAACCAGCCAGCAGAGCAGCCGGCGGATCGCGTGAGCGTCGCATGCGTAAGTTACTGGTCATAGGACTTCCTTCAACACGCGCAACCGCATATTGTGTTCAAGCTGAAAAGTGACATTATACGTCAGTTTCAGACAACGTCAAACGATATTAGCTTATTTATTTAGCAGAATGTCGAGGGCGCTGTCGGTAGATTTTTTAGGGAACCTGATGTATATTAGCGACACTGACGCTTATACTAGGGTACCGCATTCTCATTCTCACAATAAGTAGGGAAAAAAGTTGGGAATGTCAAATTTAACTTCAATAAACGTCAGATTTTCCATAAGCGTACAACTGTCTAAAAATTCACATAATTTGTTATCAAGTCCGCGTATTTAAAAAAAAAGGTAAACTTTTGCTGCGTTAAGAGAATGTTTTAACAATAAAAAGAGGGCTTTCTACTTGTTCGCGTTTCCTAAAGGTAACTTCCTTAATATTTTAAACTCATTAATATAGTTCTCTATCAATACTTACTTACCTGTTACTAGGATTTTCTGGACAAGAAATGCGCCCAGCCTCATCAGCAGACAGTTATGAATGAGCTCAGAATTTCCGTATTCCTGGAAGTTTGTCAGATAGGTTTTATTACATCATCTTGATGAATCTTATTTTTAAGGATCAGTCAGTCAGTATTATATGGGAGGATCTTATAGGGGTACTAAGATCACACTGCCATTCGTGTGTCTATCAAGACGCGTTTGTTAGTTACCTTAGTTACTACGTTAGATATATCGAGTTAAAAATTATACCCAACACTAAAGTCTACAGCTTCGTAGATCCTATAAGTCCGTAATATGTTTTTAATACCCACTAAAAGAGGATTCCTCGATTTCTATTCGTGTTTTTATTTTGTTTCATTTTTCAAACTTCGCTTTTTTAGTGTCGGTAATACAGGTTGCCTATTAACAATGCGCACGTTGAGCGTTTCCTGGCGGAGTGTCGAGCATGTAAACGGCGATTCTGGAGCGCTCGAGTGATATTATTATTATTGAAATTTATTAACGACAGTTTACAACCCAAAGCGGTCTTTAGTAGGTACTTTATGACCGCACCCAGTTTTTTATTGTATGTCCCAAACGAAATGACTGCATTCTAGCAGCTAACAGACCAGAATTTACAGTAACAGAAGTTAAGAAGAAGAACAGCAGCTGATTTCCATCACGGATCACCTTAGCCGCAGGCCGCAGAATCCTCAGGCCTCAGATTTCATTGTTTATGTTTAGCACTTGCAGACTGCAGAATGTAAATAAATAAACATTTCTCAGTACTTTCTTTTCTAATCTCGTAGGAATATTTAAATAAATTATAATGAGGATCACAAACCAGGATGTGAGCTGATACGAAGAAGTAGTCATAATGGAATATTCAAAGAACTTGATCGGTGTGACTCTGTTCAGAAGAATGAGTTGCAATCTTCTGAAAGTAAGAGCGAAGGAGAAGCAAAATTTAATTGTGCACAATGCACATTGTCCTTATAAAACAAACTGGAAGTCTCGTTATATCAAGCATTATAATAGTAAACAATATACACAAGTGTACAAATGTAGTGAATGTCTATATGAAAGTGGAATTGGACCTACATTATAAACATCGACATGCAAAAGATGTAGAAGTGTACAGACAGATGTGGGGAATGTTTTTATGAAACGAGAAACAAAAGTACTTTAAACGGAACACTACAAATATAAACATTTGCAAGATGCAGAAGTCTTCAAGTGTCAGGAATGTTCTTATGAGACAAAAAGGAAGAGCAATTTGACTCAGCACAATAAAAATAAACATTCAAAAGAAGCGGAAGTGCACAAATGTCAGGAATGTTCCTTTAAAACAAAAATTAAAAGTCAATGACAAGGATCAAAATTTATAGGATGATGGAAGGACCAGGCTATAATTGCCAATGATTGACAGGAACACAATTAATTAATAATTATCGAAATTACTGACCTTGTGTCTTGTGTCTTGTTCGACTAGAAGGGGCACTTGTTTTAATTTGCGAGATGTTGTAACTATTATTATTGTTCACTTTGCTCCACTATGTTATTATACCGCTTCCTTTTTTTTAGAAGAACTAGGTATCCCGTTCCCGTATCACCAGCATCGATGAGTCTGGTACGAACGGCACTCTGTCGGGTTCTACTCTCTCTCGATGTTAAACCTCGACTCTTTGTGTGGTCTCTCCGGTCAGGTATCCTTTTCCTTCTTCCCGATGTGTAAAGGGAGAGGAAGGGGTAGGAGACGATAGTATCTTAGAGAATACGAAACAAATTATTCGCCAAGGACGAAACATGCTTTATTACTTACGAAAATCCTACAATTTAGATTGAAAATCTAAATTTTATAAATTTTGAGTAAGTATACGTATTCTACCACCCCAAAAATGGACGTCTGTCGGTCTGTGCGTTTTCTTGGAAAAAATCTAGAGCCGCCATTTTTCATCCGGGAAGGTTGAAATTTGGCTCGATTGAAACGGCGCACGGTCCCACGATGCCTATTGAAAATGAACGGGATCCGTTATCGGGAAGTGTAATTTTTCGAGAATTTAGGGATTTTTCGGGAAGATCCGTTGAAACGCGCTAAGTGTCCAAAAGTTGCACCGATCGGGTTTAATTTTTGGCAGGAACATAACTCGTCGTCCCCAAATAAGACTTATTGGAAATGGGTGGGATCCGAGAATTTTAAGACCCCCGTTCAGGGCCGTACTTTTTCTTGCAACGTCCCACCTATAGGATTTTTTCTCGTTAACGGTACATTGTGGTGAGATTGTGTTTACATAGTTACTTAGGGAATGCATAGACGTACAAACTTTATAGAGATCGTTTTTCGAAAAAAAATTAGGCGAGCAGCAAATTAAAAACAAGTAAAAAATTGAGAATTTGCTTCATTCCTGGCTCATGCTTTCGAATTTTTTTCGAAATTTCTCACATCGATCGGAAAATCAACAAAACAGTGTGTCAGAGTTTCATTACCTACAAAAAAATATGAAATTTCACGTGAAAAGTCGACAAAAGCGACTTATTCAAAAAACAAAGCAATCAGTTTTTTTTTTTTTCTAAATACCTACATATCAAAAAAATTGTTTTTTTAGAAATGGTGCATCCTAGTGAAAAATCAAATCAGATTTTTTTAAGTAGTTCTTTAAATGCTATTTTTTATTTGAAACATTTTCCCGGAAAATTCGCCGTTTGTGAGCGGCAATCGTCTCTTTAAAAAACGATTGAAAATATGCTACTTTTAAACGCGAATTTTCACATTTCTCGAAATGTTTTTAACCGATCAAAAAAGATATACTTTGTACACTGAGTGTTGTCTGTTGTGATAACTAAGGATACATCATATCGTTATGTTTCTTACTCCTTCTATTGCATTGCATAGTCAATCGAGTTAAAATGGGACGTATTGTCAGTAATACGTTTGAATCGTCAGCAATTCTAAAAAGATGAGCGAGAGTGAGACGGAAGTACGTCTCGCGTCTTGATACGCTTAGTTAGTTTAGAAATTATGTGACAGAGACAGCGCTAAATATACTAATGAGGTTTGTGATTTGAAACGTTTTTAATACGAAATCAGCAGAATTACCTGCGTGATATTTTTGTGAAATAAACTACGAGTAACTTATTAATTGCGTGAATGCCTAAAAATCTGTTACCTTGTTTTTGTAACGTTTGAAATAACGGACAGGCTATATTTAACTACAAAAAATTACACAACATGCCTGGGAAACGATTGAACTCCCTAGGACGTGGTCTTGTGGTTAAATTTCCAGAATATTTTACTGCAGAAAAAGAAAACGGAGGTCGTAGTATGAGTATGCTTTCTTCACACGCCACCCAGCAGATAGGCTAATGCATGATATTTCTAATCATGGTTATAACAATTATTATCATTGTTATTTACTTGCATTATTAAATTTTTGTTATCAAAAAGTTTCAAGGCTCTACTTCGTCAATAACTTGTCGAAATAATATATTTGTAGGATATTCATTATTCCTCAACACACGCCACTGACGCAAACTGCGATACCACATCTTGTTCGACTTAGAACATACAAGCAAATGGAGCACATTTTTGTAAATAAAAATATTTTAGTTATGTTAGTTTTGCTTCTTTGGTTGTAATCTAGATCGTTGAAACGTGCGTAAAGAACTAAAATAATATCGATTGAGTGTAAAGTTATCTCAAAGCAACCAGGAGTAATTAAAATTAAACAATAAAAAAACGACGGTTTTTAGTTTTTTCAACATAACTGAAAAAGTTGAACGTCTAGGACGTCATCAAATTATGTCCAGCTTAGCCCATTTAACTGACTGTATCTCGCAGCAAAACAAAAAAGTTAGCTGTATTGGGAGATACGATTTTATAATGGGCCGTCTGTTTTACAAAATTTTAAAAATTACAAAAGCAGTTTGATTAAAAATAATATTAAGCACCTATAGATGTTTTTGAGATAGCCGATGAAAAATAAAATGTAAAAAAAAAATAATTTGAGATTATGCTGATCAAATAAGGCTGCCTTTTTTTGTACAATTTATGAAAAACTGATTTGTTAAATACGCGCGGTTATAATAATGATACAAAAAAAATCAATTTTAAATATTTTGGATTAGTTGATGGAAGCTCTGACAATTGCTCGTTTTCTTGCTCTTCTTAGAGAAAAGATTTACAATAATTAAGACAATCAGTGCCGCTTTAGTTTATTACATTTTTATTTGTTATTTGAGTTGTATGAAAAAAAAATTACAAAATATGCGAAATAATACTTTAAAGTGTATTTTAAAAATAAGAGTATAATTAACTCTCTGGAAATATCTACTTCTTGCTATACACATGATAGCGCTTTATATTTGTCAAGCCAGGATACTCTACTCTAACATTGAAACAAAAATTTTTCAATTCAAAAAATATCCATAATAATTTAAGCATGAAAATATATTTTGGAAATTCATCTTCCGTAGATTTACTGAAAAAACGTTGGCATTTTTTCGTACTTACCTAATACAAATTACACTTGAATAAGAAATAAATATACATACATTTTTTACAGTTTTTATTATAGTACGATCGGTAAAGTAAAAAAATGTAAGTACCAACAGATCATAAACAACTTTTTCTAAGATTTTCCTTCAATTGTTAGGGAAGATGTTATAAAACATAAAAAACCTTCTTGCGCATCAATCGCAGAAATAGTGTATTTTTATGCGATCCAATTTATGAATATTTTGACCGCTTTTTAAATTGGCTTTCTAAAATTTTCCCTAGTCAGGTCATATTAGCGTAGTGGTTTACTGTGAAAATTGCATTTCACTTCGTTTGAAAACGTGCCTTAGAATGGATTTTTAAATTTAACAAAACCAAAATAAATGGTAAAACTGAACAATTTTGCCCCTTTTCCTTTGCCCGCCACTGGCTGACTTTACCTAAAAAATACTATTTTTTACACTACCTTCAATAGAACTGAAAAAGTGAAAAGGGAGCTTTGAAAACTGAAAATTTGAAATTTTAGAGGAATAAACATAATTTAAAAATTATTCGAATATCTCCGCCATTTTTCTTATTTGCTTCTTGAAAATTTTCAGAGTTAAGGGTTATTAGTATAGTTATCTATTGGAAAAATTTCAGTTCGATTCGTACAAAAATAGAAAAATAGAATAAACGGCTATAGAAATTTAGCCTTTTTTACCCTTTTCCTACCCATGCCACTGGCTTAATAATAAAAAAATGCAAATTTTATTGCAATAACTCAAATTTCAATAACTATTCTTCCAATAATGCTAATTTTGCTTAAAAGTTTTTGTTTCTAACTTGCTTATTTAGAGGTTCAAAATCTATCAATTTTTCCTAAAATTTAAAAGGCAGCCATTTTGGAACGGCTATTCCGATTTTACTCAAGACCGACTACTTGCAGTTATATTACTACAAAAAAAATTTCAGCCCCCTAAATTGAAAACTGCGACCAGAAACCGTGCCTCATGACCGGTTTTTTTTTGGAAATTTGGAGGGACACCCTGTAAAAGTAACAAAACTTTAGGAAAATTATTTTTACGAAAATCAAACGTCATCTCTAAGTTTGACAAGAGTAAAAAATTTCGTTCATTAATCTTGAAAGGTGAAGCTACAGGAGCGTTTTTAAAATTTTAGAGAAATAAACATCATGTAAAAAAAATTCAAATAACTCCGCCATTTTTGTTATTTACTTCTTGAAATTTTTAAGGGCTAGAGGCTATTAGTATAGTTGCCTACTGTGAAAATTTCAATTTAATTCCTTCAAAAATGTGCTCATAAATTGTTAGAGAAATTTAGCGATTTTTACCCTTTTCCTACCCACGCCACTGGCTTATTAATAAAAGTAATGCAAATTTTATAACATTAAATCAAATTTCAATTAATTTTCCTCCAATCATGTTGATTTAGTTTCAAAGTTATTTTTCCATCTTTCTCATACAGGGGTTCAAAAAAAAGCAATTCTTCCAAAAATTCAAATGGCCGCCATTTTGAAACGGCTCGGCCGATTTTGCTCAAGTACAATACCAGACCAGTTCTTATATATATCTTACTCCCACAAAAATTTCAGTCCCCTAGATTGAAAACTGCGACCTGAAATGAGATGACAAAAACGGGATATGGGGAATTTTGAAAGGACACCCTGTAGAAGTAACGCGACTTTAGGAATTTTTTTCAACGAAAATCTAACGTCGTTCCAAAGCTTTACAAGGATCCAAAATTTCATTCACTAATCTTGAAAGATAAAGCTACAGGAGCGTTTTGAAAATCGAAATTTCGCGATTTTGGAGAAATATATATATATATAAATATATATATAAATATATATATATAAATATATATATAAATATATATATATATATCGTGGGCAGGTGAATTTTGGAAAACCACTTTTTCGTGATCTGGGGGTCATGATCGGTGGACATTTGATGAGTTTGGGTGATTTTCGAAAAGTGATGTCGTCCTCAATAGTGTATTTTTTTATTAAAAAATACACTAATAAATTCACAAAAATCAGTTCTGGGGGTGCAGGGCGTCCCCCTCAAAAAACCAGCCCTTTCGTGAAAAAAGTTTTTTTCCAATAACTCTATAATCGTTTTGGATACACTAAGAAACTGAAAAAATAAAGCTTGAGTGGTTTCCTAAAAAAAAAGTATGTTGTAATTTTTTCGTATAAATGTCATAGCTTCCGAGGTATTCAATATTTAAAAAAGTTCAAATTTTGTATTTTTGATGCGCGCGAATTTTCGTTTCATTTTCTCACGAATTTTATCTAGAAAAAATAAAATTACTCGAAAACCAAACAACCTATGGGAAAAAAACAAAATGGGTTTTGAAGACGACATAAAATACAATATTTTTGACCATTCTCATTGATTATGTTTTTAGTATTATGATTTTAATCTAAAAATATTATAAAAATAATTATTATTGTTTGTGGGTTTTTGCTATTTTAAGTTTTTTCAAGCTTAATAAAAATAATTGATATACAGGGTGATCAGTAACTCGCGCACTCCGAATACAGGGCGATATAGAGCCCATTAAAATTAAGGATATTCTGAAAAAAAATTGAATCCAACGGCTGGTTTTCAAGTTACAGAGTTTCCCTCATCCGAGTTTAGAGGTAATTTTTTCAATAACCGTGATAAAAATTAATGAAAAATTCAGGTTACTGTAATGTCTGGAACGGATACCTTATAACTCATCAATTTTTTTTTCCACGAAACCTCTTTACAGAGGAACTGAAAATGTTGGAAATTGATACCTAACACTGAACGAAATTTGAAGTTTGGCAACCGCCTAAACGCAACTTAGAATATAAAATATTCAAATGCCTTCGTTGCTATGAAAATAAAAATAATAACAATAGGTACCATCTAACTTATCGAACTTATTCACATGTTCAGTGCAGTGTTGCCACCTTTTTTTTTACAAAAATGGTCATATCTTTGGAAGAAAAGAATTTACAACACTGCAGTAAGAAAATGTAATAATAAAGAGGGTGTCCTATTTAAAACAAGAAAGTTGTACAGCGATATTGGGATACCGTGTATATCTGAAAATAATTTTACAAACCGCAGTTTACCCTCCCCTTTACAGCGCTTTTTTCGTTGATTTCGAAATCTTTAATGGTGTATGTGTCATCGAGCTTTCAGGCGACTCACCCTGTATAGTACAATTAAGTTTAAAAAGTCATATGTATCATCGATTATCCTTCTGATAGTTCGATTTATTTTGTTCCATATACAGGCTGATTAGTAACTCGCGCACTCGGAGCATGCTGCGGTAAACTTCATTTTTTCAGAGTGGTAAATTTTCTTACTGCAGTGTTGTAAATTCTTTTCTTCCAAAGATATGACCATTTTTGTAAAAAAAAAGGTGGCAACACTGCACTGAACATGTGAATAAGTTCGATAAGTTAGATGGTACCTATTGTTATTATTTTTATTTCCATAGCAACGAAGGCATTTGAATATTTTATATTCTAAGTTGAGTTTAGGCGGTTGCCAAACTTCAAATCTCATTCAGATTTAGGTATGGTATCAATTTCCAACATTCTCAATTCCTCTGTAATGAGGTTTTGTGGGAAAAAAAATTGATGAATTATATGGTATCCGTTCCAGACATTACAGTAACCTGAATTTTTCATCAATTTTTATCACGGTTATTGAAAAAATTACCTCTAAGCTCGGATGAGTGAAACTCTGTAACTTGAAAACCAACCATTGGATTCAATTTTTTTTGCATAATATCCTTAATTTTAATGCGCTCTATATCGCCCTGTATTCGGAGTGCGCAAGTTACTGATCATTTGATCTACTGATCATCAAATAACTAACATTGGTTTTTAATGAGAATTAAATGGACAGCACAAAGGATAAAATATCATTACGTGAATGAATTTTATGTAGTTGTCAGTGTTAGCCGAAAAGTAAGCCGAATTTTTGCAATTTTTTTAATGTAGGTACTTCCTAAAAATAAAAAAAAATAAAAAAAATGTAGCTAGATTTTTTTAACATTATGAAATATTGTTATAGGATATAAAAATACTTTAAAAAAGTTAACCTCATTTTTTATTTGTTTTGGCCTTTTTAATTTTTAGGAAATAATAAAAAAATGCATAAATTTGGTTAAGTTTAATATTCTGGTAAAACTGAAAAATGTATTTTTTTTCCTTTACAGTATTAGAGCAATGGCTTAACTTGAAAGATAATACATTTATAATAGTAAAATGATTTCAATTACTTTTATTATGCTTGCAAATACTTAAAATATCAAAAACCAATACACAATCAAACTACCTACAGTGTGTGTCACAGGCATGGTACACCCCCTTTTTTTCTTTATTTTTTGAGATAATTTTTTGAAATTTGGTACGTCGCATATTCTCGATAGAGCGCACTTTTTAGCAGAAAATTGAATTTTTTCCCACATCCGGTTTTTCCGGAAATGTTACCAACTTTTTATTTTTAAACGGGACACCCTATAAATTATTATATTTTTGGATTCTATACACTTGTACGAATCCAACAATACCACATAAGTACCATTTTAAATGTCAAATTTGTTTTAATTTAATTTTTTACTTCTCAATTATACAGGGTGTTGATTTTCAAAGCGGGCCATAGGGGATTAGCATTGCGAAAGTGGTTTTCGAGGATTCCTGCTTGCCGTTTAAACTGACAGAAATGGTTTTGGTATCAAAATGAAGCTAAAATTATTGCGCATGACGCTTGACATCAGAAATTAATTTAATTTCACGTTGTTTTCTAAAATTCTTCAGTAAAAATTCATGTAATTGTATGTTTAATCACAAAATAGCATGCCTTGCCTAAACAATAATGACGTTTCTACGTTTTGACAATCCAATAATAAAACATTGGTCTATTAAAAAAATTCACGACAAATAAATCGCGAACCCTCCTCTGTAACTGGCTACACTGTAGTAGTAGTAGTAGTAGTATGGTGGGTTGGGGTGGTACACCCCAAGCGACTAGGCCACCGAGGGCCCTTTTCGCCGTACCCGAACCATGGTGAAACTCCTACTCGAACCGCCCCGACCTTTTAATAAAGGCCAGAAGGTTGTTGTATGAGAGGAGTTTCATTTCTTCCTCTTGTAGCTCCTCAGACCCAAAAATGTTGAGCCTGAGGTTGCTGTATACCTCGCATACGCCTACATAATGGTGGGAGTCCTCGTCATCCATTCCGCATTTAGGGCAGACCGGGTCCCGAGTGACCCCCATCACCCCATCACTTATTAGGCTACACCGTAGTAGGTTTTCACCATAAAGACTCTTTCTTGGTTTGTATAACCCATTTTTAAATAGAACCAGACTTTATTATTCCTACTGACTTATAAAGTTTTATTATTGGATTGTCGAAACGTAGAAACGTCATTATTGTTTAGGCAAGGCATGCTATTTTGTCATAAAACATTAACAATTACTTGAATTTTTACTGAAGAATTTTAGAAAACAACGTGAAATTAAATTAATTTCTGATGTCAAGCGTTATGCGCAATAATTTTAGCTTTCTTTTTGATACCGAAACCATTTCTGTCGGTTTAAACGGCGAGCAGGAATCCTCAAAAACCACTTTCGCAATGCTAATCCCCTATGGCCCGCTTTGAAAATCAACACCCTGTAGTGTGCCATGACTATTTCGTTTTACTCCAATTGGATCATCTAATGCTAGAAAAATCGAATTTTTGTTCAAAGTACTAAATTAAGTGATTTATGGATAAATTATGCGCACCGGAATGATTTTTTGAGCTGGATTCATTTTTTTCAAATGGTACCATATTGGTACCGAGGTACCATCTGCTAGTACTCTTAATAAGGAACATTTTTTTGGTGTACCCATTTTGCATCTGTGACGAACACAACTGAAATGGTATACTTTACACCATAGATTAGTTACTTTCTTGGTAAAGTACCATTTCAGTTGTGTTCGTCACAGATGCAAAATGGGTACTTACACCAAAATGTTCCTTATTAAGAGTACTAGTAGATGGTACCTCGGTACCAATATGGTACCATTTGAAAAAAATTAATCCAGCTCAAAAAATCATTCCGGTGCGCATAATTTATCCATAAATGCCTTAATTTAGTACTTTGAACAAAAATTCGATTTTTCTAGCATTAGATGATCCAATTGGAGTAAAACGAAATAGTCATGGCACACTATAATTGAGAAGTAAAAAATTAAATTAAAACAAATGTGACATTTAAAATGGTACTTATGTGGTATTGTTGGATTTGTACAAGTGTATAGAATCCAAAAATATAATAATATATAGGGTGTCCCATTTAAAAATAAAAAGTTAGTAACATTTCCGGAAAAACCGGATGTGGGAAAAAATTCAATTTTCTGCTAAAAAGTGCGCTCTATCGAGAATATGGGACGTACCAAATTTCAAAAAATTATCTCAAAAAATAAAGAAAAAAAAAGGGGGTGTACCATGCCTGTGACACACACTGTATATCGTAATATTTATACACTAAAAATTATTCATAATAAATGATAATAATTGATAAAAAAAGTTGTATTTTATGTCCCTTTTAAAACTCATTTTGATTTTTCTTTATAGGTTGTTCAGTTTTCGAGTAATTTCATTTTATCCAGAGGCTGCGCGCCAACAATTTTAAATAAACAAAATTCGCGCGCGTCAAAAAATTAGCAATTTCTTAAATATCGAATAACTCGAAAACTATGACATACCGTGTGTCCCCGGATAGGTGAAACGACTCTTATAAAAGACAAACATTTTTTGAATCAACTATACAAGAAAAGGCAATGAAAAGTAAAATTGTTCAAATAATTTATTATTTCAATTCCAGCTCCAGCCATAGCTCAAAAATCGTTAGACATAATTTGGATTCTTTCTATAATCATGTATATTATTGTTACAATTCGCCTAGCTTCACGAATGTCTTATAAATATGACATGACCTGCGTGGAATCAGCTTTTTTGGTCTTGGACTCGGTAAAAATTTAAAATTCACTTTTAATTCGATATAATAAATTTTCTTTTTAATTTCAGGCAAGAATTATGATGAAGGTTTATGCTTTTATCCGGTACAACAGTGAAAAAGTACGAGCTCATAAAGTCCACAGCGAACAAACTTTAACCCTGCCAACATTCTCTTATTTCGTATTTTTTATGTTCGTACCAACTTTGATATACCGAGATCAATATCCCAGGTAACTGAGAGACTACCAAATATTCATGACCCTTGACCAATGATCATTTTATGATGATGTTGCCAGTATCAATATAAATCCTTATTCTCATTTCAGAACTGAAAAAACAAACTGGAAAAGAGTTGGTATAATTCTAATGGAAATAATGCTGATGTTATTATGTGCAAGCTGGGCAACAGACGTGTTCGTCCTGCACCCATTCAAAGAATTTGGTTTAAGGAAATACAGCAAGACAGAAGTGTTCTTAGCAATCGCCAACAGTACCATTCTTGGAATGTTAATGCTGCTCACAACTTTCTACTTGGCGCTCCATTTAATTCAAAATCTCTTCTCTGAACTTCTAAGATTTGGAGACAGAGAATTTTACAGAGAATGGTGGTTCAGCGCATCCTATTACGAATATTAGAGAAAGTGGAACCCGATGGTCTCGGACTGGCTTTACTTCCACATATATGTGCGATACTTGGCCCCGAATAATAAAGTTCTCGGGAAGTTTCTCTCTTTTTTGGTGTCAGCTCTGGTGCACGAATGGTGCCTGGTGATTGGGTTGAGATTTTTTATGCCCATCGCTTTTGGTTTCTTTATTTTCTTCGGGACTACTCTGGCCTTTGTCAGTTCCAAGTATTCACCTCTTATGAACGGGATATTTTTGTATTCCATATTTTTAGGTAACGGAATATTAATTAGTATTTATAGCATGGAATATTTCGCCAGAGAAAATATCCCACTAAATGAAAATTCAACCGGAATTGAATACTATAAGCCCAGATTATTAACATGTGACTGTTATGTTTAATTGGTTTAGTGAATTATTGCTTACGTAGTACATATACCATTTCTGTGATTACCAAAATTAATGCAATTGTAGTATTAGTTTTAAATAAATTTTAATAAAGTACAAAAAATAATAAAACTTCGTGTACTTTATAGCTATACCTACACCATAACTACTCCCTATCCCAGTTTTCAAGACACTTTGAATTTGGAAGCGTTTTATTTGATTAACTTAAACCCAGTTCCATGTTTTTATGAATATCTGTATCTGTATCTGTTCAAACTAGATGTTCTGGTTTCTGGTACCTCCACACCACATGTCTCCACCTCATATAATAGACTTATCGAGGTTAATGTTGAAGACATGCGGATGAACATATCCTACTACGATGAAGGACAATATGAAAAGAAGAGTAGGTACCTATACCATCTATTAGTCTTAATTCCTTTAACACACATAAAATTTAAAAAACAACTTATCAATTTAAATTGACATCAAGTCTTGAGGATGATCGTCAAATTTGTTGAAAATTAAAATTAATCACCTTTGGCCTGTCGAGCAGGACATGTCATATTTCGAATGCTCCACCCAAGTATTGACACCAAAAATAAAATAAATTATAGTCTTTTCCCAAAATTTTCCTAAATTCAAAACAAAAAGCAGGTTGTGTTAACCGCCTACTGCAGGAGTGAGAAAATTACTTCGAGTAAATTACTCCTGTCTTAGGTGGCCCTTAGTAACTCCAAAAAGAAACATTTTCAAATAAAAACCTAACTCAATTCCGGATTTGGTTACTTCGTTCTCTTTCTTTAATAATAATCAATTTTAAAACACCTGACCAAATTGAGAGTTGAATAAAAATACAATACCTAATTATTGAAATAAGTATGTCATTTATTAAAAATGATGATTTAGTTTCATCATATATTATCTCACATCAATTTATAAAATTTCCGTATCAGAAAAAGGAATGATTATACATATAGGTATCCTAATATGTAACAATATTCTTTATAAACATACATGTAATCTTTATAAATCTAAACAATGAATATTAGGTATATAGTACTAAAATTAGTGTCAACCCCATCCAGTGTCAAGTGTAGAGTAAAGTACATCTGACAACCCTGGCAACTCTGTAAGTTGGTAACAACCCTTGTTGCTTTAACCCTCTTAGAGGAACCAAGCATCCAACATCATTAGTTAAATATATCTCTCATGAGTAATAACATCGCTTCTCTCTCTAATACCTTCCTCCAATAATAATATATATATTTACGACATGTGACATGGCGCTGCGAGACAAAAGCGAAAGTATACCTTAATTAAAATTCACGAGTGTTTAAATTAAAATTCCGCGGGAATAAAATTAAAATTTCGCGAGTGTAAAATTCCGTGAAAATATGGCAAGTAACGCATTACCACCATTGTCTCTCTCAATAGGCAATCCCGTTGACCAGTGGGAACAATGGCTAAATCGGTTTAAGATATACCTTGTGGCTACAGAAGTTAATAAAAAATCCGAAACGATACAGATAGCTCAGTTACTCCACTTCGCAGGTCCGGATTTACAGAAAATTTATAATACTTTACATTTCACGAATGAAGAGAAGGACAAATTGGAGCCAGTGATCGATAAACTAAATAAATATTTCAAACCGCGAGAAAATTTAAATTTTTTAAGATACAAATTCTTTACCATGCGGCAAGGAGAATTGACCCTCGAACAATTTATCACCGAACTTAGAAAAATGGCAAGTGAATGCAAATTTGGCGATCTCCAGGACGATTTAATATTATGTGTTTTAATTAGTGGTTCCAACAACGCGGATACGCGAGAAAAACTTTTACAAAGTGAAGACCTAACACTTGATGGTGCAGTGAAATTATGTGCAATTTTCGAACAAGCCAAATCGCAAAGTAAGAGTATCGGGAATCGGTTTACACAACAAATTACGAATTCAAGTGAAGAAATCAACGCGCAATAAGTGCAAAGAACTCCCAGAGGCGTCAATGGAGAGAAACGTCAGGAAACCGTCCCACCAGGCCCTTCAGGTCAAGGAGTCAATCATCCACAAGGAGTCAGTCATCCACAAGGAGCAACTTTAGATGGCAAAATAATTCACGTCAGCGACACGCACCAGGAGTACCAGGACCCAGGTTTGGTCAATTTAATTATAATAACAATAATTGCAGGCGTTGTGGCTCATCACACCCTTACAATCAGTGTCCCGCTAGGGGAAAAATGTGTCAAAAGTGTAATAAAAATAATCATTTCGCGAGTATGTGCCGTACTAATTATAAAAATCGCGTTGACTCATTAGAAGTTGAAAACTTAGATTTAAATAAAGATCATTTATATGTGGCAACTGTAATGTCAGTACAAGCTAATAATTATTCCTGGAGGACAAGCTTAGAAATTAATAACAGGAAAATTTCTTTTAAAATTGATACAGGCGCAACTGTGAATATAATTTCAATTAAGGATTATCGTGACACACTAAAGTTACCTATCAGTTTATTAAGAGAGAGTAAATTAAAATTAAAATCATATACAGGTGATCAAATTCTTACCTTAGGAACTTGCGAATTAGAATGTATAAAAAATAATAAGAACTACAAATTAGAATTTTTCGTAGTCAATGATGAGAGTGAATCAATAATAGGTTTACAAGCTAGCGTGGAATTAAAATTAATTCAAAACACTGACAATGATACATCACACGTAGATAATAAACTTAACAAAACACTATATGAAAATGTTCAAAATATAACGAGTTCAGTTGTAGAAAAATACGGAGATTTATTTTCAGGAATCGGAGTAATTTATCCACCTTGTCACATTACCGTAGACCCTAACATTCAACCGGTAATTACGCCAATCCGTAAAGTACCATTCGCGTTATTAGACCCTCTAGAAAAAACTTTAAAAGAACTAGAGAGCAGCAAAATTATTGAGAAAGTAATTGGTCCGAGTGACTGGATTAATCCGCTAGTTTTAGTTAAAAAACCGGATAACTCTCTTAGATTATGCTTAGACCCGTGTCATTTGAATAAAGCGATAAAGAGAGAACATAGCAAATTAGATACTTTCGATGAGATTACGAGTAGAATGTCCGAGGCAAAAATGTTCAGCAAATTAGACGCGAACCAAGCTTTTCATCAAATAGTACTAGATGAATCTAGCGCTAATTTGTGTACTTTTGGTACACCTTTTGGCCGCTACCAGAAGCCGTGAAGTAGTACATTTGGCAACTCAGCTTGGTAGTCCTATGCTATGACTCGAAGGTCTCGCTCGAAGCTCGAAGCGCGCATCCCTGGCAGAATGAGTTTCGTCCGCGTGTTCGGGTATCTTCCGGCAGCTGTTTTGGTGTATTTTTATAAGTTTGTATATTGTTATTGTTGTTTATTTTTATTTAATTTAAAGCTGTATCAAGGGAAAAGATAGAAACAGACGAGTTATTATCGAAGAATTTATTAACTCACAAGGTAACTACTTTACATTATTGTTTTTGTTTCAATAGTTGAAAGCTCTGATTTAAGGTTATATTTATGTGTGGAAACTATTTTTATTTCTTTTACGTTTATTGTAGATGCCAAGACATTGCTGTGTTCCTGGATGTAAGTCCAATTATGCCACTACATTAAAAAGTGAAAATGCCGAATCCACCTTTTCATTTCCCAAGGATAAAGAGTTGCAGAATGTTTGGTTACGAAGGATTCATCGTGCAGATTACACCGTCTCGAAAAATTCAGTGGTATGTGCAAAACATTTTTATCCAGAGGATGTGGAAAGAACTGAAACATGGAAAGATAAAATGGGGAACTTGCAAGTACGAGATCTGAAATTTCCAAAACTGAAAAAAGAGGCAGTTCCGCAAATATTTCCAAACCAGCCTAAGTATTTGAGTACCCCAAAAGTAGGTTCAAGAACAGATCCGACAGAGAGACGGAATGCAGATTTGAAAAGAAGATTTGTGGATGCGGAGAAACGTGTGGATGAATTTTTAAATGATGACTTGATTGTAAACTTCGATGATTTCCTTATCAACATAGAGAAGAAGGTGACTTTGAAGGAATGGAACTATAAAGTGGTGGAAAATAATGTGTATTTTTATTATATGAATATTGGTCACTCTGACAATCTTGACAAAAATGTTGTGAAAGTGTTAGGTAGTATTCGCATTAGTGATAAATTTGAGGCGGTTGTATGCATCGATGGAAATGAACTTAGTGAAAACGACTTAAAATGGATAATCCCTAGCAGTAAGTTGAGTAGGTGGTCTCAGTTGGAAAACATGCTTGCTCGTTATTATATGTTTTCTGGTGAATTATGTAATTTTAAATTTCATATTGAGAAAGCCCATGTAAATGTCAGAGCTGCACTCAGTTTTGTCGACGATGGCTTCACTGAATTTCAAGATTCATTGTCTTTAATGGAAAATCAGCTCAATATAATTGTTAAAGAGCGAAAACAATATTCTGTGCATACTTTAATATTCGCACTTTCTATATACAATCATTCATCATCAACATATGAAGTTATGAGAAATTTTCTTACTCTACCAACGAAAAGACATTTACAACAAGTGTCATCTTCTCTCAATGTTTCTGCCGATGACAATTCAAAAAACCGACATTATCTTTCATATGTTTCGTCTTCCCTTACTTCAGAAAGGGAAAAAATTGTCGCTTTGTTAGTTGATGAAATATATTTAAAAATTGGGTTAAATTATAAAGCAAAAACTGTTACTGGCCATGCAGCTAATAACACAAATGAACTAGCAAAAACTGTACAGACATTTATGATTTCGTCTGTTTTTGGAAATGTGAAAGAAGTTGCCAGATTACTACCTGTAAATAAGCTATTGGGAAGTGATTTAAAAGAAGCAGTTCTTGAAACTATTGCTTTTGTTCAAAATCAGGGATTTAAAGTTTTATGTGTAATAACTGACAACAATAGAATTAATCAAAACATGTTTCGTAAAATCTCTGACAATGGTTTCATTATGAATTCTCAATATCCAGATGATAAAATTTTTTTTTTATATGATTTTGTTCATATTTTGAAAAATATAAGGAATAACTGGATGAATCTAAAAGATTTTTCAAAAACATTCATGTATCCTGACTTTGACAATCCTCAAATAAAGCGTAAAGCTTCTCTGTTGGATCTGCGAAATTTGTACAAATTGGAAACAAATCGCTTAACTAAAAGAGCTTACAAACTCAACCATAAAACTTTATATCCCAACAATTTCGAACGCCAAAATGTTTTATTAGTTGAAAACCTTATACATGATTCAACAATTGCTGCGTTAGATTCTGAAGATGTCCACAAGGATACTGCAACTTTTCTTAAAATTATTAAAACATGGTGGAGTATTATTAATGTGAAAAATAATATTAAAGGTAAGATAAAAAGAAATGATTGCTGTACGCCTATTTTATCACAAGATGACAAGAAAATGGAGTATTTAAAAAAATTTCTCCTTTGGCTTGATATTTGGAGAACCGATCCCAATGGAATTGGGCTTACCGCTGACACCTATAAAGCTTTGAAGCATAGCACTACTATCATTATTGAAATAATCAATTATTCATTTTCAAAATTCAATTTAAATTATATCCTAATAGGTAAATTCCAATCAGATAACTTAGAGAGGAGATTTGGAAGATATAGGTATTTGTCTGGGTGTAATTACAATATATCGTTCAATCAAATCTTAGAATCTGAAAAAAAAATTCGTTTACATCATTTATTAAAAAATTCCGATAATCTAAAAAATATGAAGGCACTTCTTTCTAATGATCATGATAAAAAACTAGATGCTACTGTGGACGTGTCGGCATTTGTTTCCATTTTTGATACGGATTATCTTCAAATATATAACATCGATGAACCTACTCGGATTTATGTTTGTGGTTATGTTGCTCACTCACTGTATAAAAATATTAAATGCGAAGCTTGTAGGACACTTGCAGTACATAGTATTGGAAATGACGTTGGCTGTGATTATTTTGATTCCCTCCAACGGGGTGGCTTGTGTGTAGCCAGTGATGACTTGAAATTTATTTACTTTCATCTATGTGCAGTGTTTGAATATATTATCAAAAATAGAGATTTTAAAAACACTTTTTTTGAAAATAGCAATCATCAAGTTTTGTTATCGACAATAGCCTTGGCGAGTTTGGAAAGTGACAATTTTTTAATAGATTTCACTAGCAAATGTGAATATGGACACAGTGTGTTTGACATATATTTTAGGTCCGCCAAAATTATGAGCAATATAATTTTAAATAATTATACGAAAAATATAAATGACACTCAACGCTCAAATAATGTAGCAAAAAAGAGGAAAATTTCTACTCTCGGTGGATTGAGTCAGAACTGATTTTAAATAAGTACTTTTGTTATTTTTTTACTTATATTTTCTAATAAAATAGAGCTGATAGCATTTCCTCTGAACTTAATATGTAAATTAACTTTTATATTATTCTTGTAGTTGTTATCATTCTTATAATTATTATTGGAACTTAATAAATCAATTAAACATCAAAGGATTGTTTCTTTAATTTATATACCTATAATAGCCCATGAATTGATGTATTCTTGTAATGTAAAATGAAATTTCAACCAAAAAGTATTTTACCGTCAACACCTGATAAAATATTTTCACATCTCAACCTAAAATCTGTTTTGAAAGTCTTAAAAACATTCAATAGAATCTTTGGTGTAATGGTATCCTATCAAACTTTTATTGAATACTTTTAAAATGAATTTAATTCGCGCGCGGTCTGCTGGTTGCGAGCCGGCAGAGTGGGGAAGCGTCGGACTACCATACGTAGCTGATGCGACGTTGCCTTTCTTACTTCACGGCTTGTAAGTGAAGGAGGCTCTGCCGCTACAAATTTAAACGTCTTCCCTATGGTATTTCTTGCGCTCCGGAGATATTCAATGAAAGATTTAAATCAATATTTAATTTTAAAAACGTAGGAATTTACATAGATGACATTGTCATCTGGGGGAACAATCAAAAACAACATGATGAAACGCTTCATAAAGTTTTACAGGCAGCTCGTAAACACGGCGTGAAATTTAATTTATCAAAGTGCCAATTTTCAGTTAATCAAATAAAATTTATGGGTCACATTATTAGTGATAAAGGCATATCAATTGATCCGGAACGTGTGAAAGCAATTACTAACATTACTACACCTAAATGCAAAAAAGATGTGCAACGTTTAATTGGTATTGTAAATTATGTTTCGAAGTACATTAAAAATTATTCCGTAGAAACACATGCATTAAGGGAATTATTAAAAAAAGATGTCATATTTAAATGGGAGGAAGCGCAAATTAGTGCATTTAATAAGATTAAAGAAAGCCTTATTCAAAGCCCAGTTTTACAATTTTACAATCCTAATAAAGAAATTGTAGTTTCGGTAGACGCTAGCCAAAGCGGCATTGGTATTTGTTTGCTACAGGAAAACAAACCAGTTTGCTACTCATCTAGGGCATTAACTGAATCTGAGAAATCAAGATCACAGATCGAAAAAGAAGCTTTAGCAGTCTTGTTTGGCTTAAACAAATTTCATGAATATGTTTTTGGTAGAAAAGATGTTATTGTGGAAACAGATCACAAGCCTCTGTTATCAATTTTTAAAAAACCAATAGCAAAATGCCCTTCAAGGTTACAGCGTATTATGTTACAAGTCTTAAAATACCAATTCACACTGAAATATAAAAAAGGTAGCGACTTGATAATAGCAGATGCTTTATCAAGAGCTTATTTAAATAATTCTAATGATTATGAAAAAGAAATTATTCTCAGCGAACAGATTTGCGTAGTAAATGTAGGTCCAAGCGATGTTTCAGATGAATATCTAAAAAAGATTAAAATTGAAACAGACAAAGATGACGAATTAAAATTATTAGCAGACGTAATAATTAATGGTTGGCCGAATAATAACAAAATATTAAATCCAAGCATAAAAATTTTTTGTAAATATAAACATGATTTGACAATTATTAACGGCTTAATTTATAAAGGCGAAGCGGTTCTCATTCCAAGAATTCTCAGAAAAGAAGTTTTAGGTAAAATCCATTATAGTCATCTGGGATACAATAAAACTATAAAATTGGCTGAAGAAAGCATCTTCTGGCCAACGATGCGTAACGAGATAAAACAGCTTATTGAGAACTGCCACATTTGTCAAAAGTACCGCCCAACACAAAGAAGCGAAAGTTTGCATTCCCACGATATTCCTAGAATACCCTGGTTCAAGGTCGGCTCTGACATCTTTGAACTTCATGGCCAACTTTACTTAATTCTTGTTGACTATTATTCCAAGTTCGTGGAGGTAGAAAAAATCAATGAGAATGCTACAAGCAATAAAATTATAAATATCATGAAAGGAATTTTTGCTCGTTTAGGTGTCCCTCAACTGCTAGTTACAGATAGAGGAGGTCAATACATGTCTGAAAATTTCAGAGAATTTAGCAAACAATGGGGTTTTAAACATATTCTTACCTCACCTTACAATAGCCAGTCGAACGGTATGGCTGAAAGGCAGATACAGAATGTTAAATATTTATTTAGGAAGGTAGTAGAGGACAACAAAGATATCTACCTAGCTTTATTACAGTGGAGAAACACTCCGATTTACGAAAATTCCTCTCCGTCCGAAATTCTTATGTCAAGAAGAACACGTAATCCACTCTTACCAATAAATTTTAAATTACTCCAACCTCATATAATCAATCAAAAACACTATTCTGAATATTTAGCAAATAAACAAAAAATATATGCTGATAACTACAATCGTAGAAAGGGAGCCAGAAATTTGAGAAAATTACCATCTAACAAAAATATTTGGGTTCAGCTAAAACCAAATACTCAATGGCTTCCAGGAAAAATTATTAGTAACTTAGATAACCGTAGATATAAGATCATTGTAAATAATAAAATTTATATACGTAATAGAAAATTCTTAAGAGAATCGATTTTAGTTGATCGTAAAAATAAGGGAAATAATGATTGTACATATACAAACAAAAAACTTAGTTGGTCTGACAAAATTGTTGAAAGTCAACCAATAACAACTTGAACCAATCAATAATTTATTGCAAAGTGGTTCAGAAGAACAAAACAATGAAGAAAATAGAAACATTTACGATCCACAAAATAAATCGGATTCCACAGTAGTCAAACACAATAATAATGATAATGTTGAGCAGGATATTGATGTAAATCCTAAACCATCTTCAAGTACGGAAGTTATAAATAAAAGCCCGACCGGTTCACCTAAAGGTAAGAAAGCTGGTCAAACCTTTAAAGATTTAAGAAAACAAATTCTCAAGGCAAATGATGCCAACATTAATGTAAGAGAAGGAAAATCTACTATTAAAGGGAGGAAAGTGAAGCCTCCTGATCGCTTGAATTTATAACTTCCAAGGTACCTACTGTAACTAAGTGTAATTTCTAATTTTCTGTAATGCTTATACTTCATTAATATTTCTGTTTTATTTTAGTAATTTAATCAATTTTAACTATACCATGTTTACTTCATCATCTTGTAATGTTGAAACAATTAATTTAGTCTTTTGTAATTTTGTGTAACTCAGAAAGGGGAGATGTAGAGTAAAGTACATCTGACAACCCTGGCAACTCTGTAAGTTGGTAACAACCCTTGTTGCTTTAACCCTCTTAGAGGAACCAAGCATCCAACATCATTAGTTAAATATATCTCTCATGAGTAATAACATCGCTTCTCTCTCTAATACCTTCCTCCAATAATAATATATATATTTACGACATGTGACATCAAGAACGTCATAAAATGAAATTAATCTTAAAAGAAATTGCACAGTTTTCGCCAAAAAGTTTGCACCATGTGGGAAAGTTTTTCGTTTTTAATCTTTTTTGACATCTTTTAGTCTGAAGATGGTGCTTTTCAAAAGATTAAATTTGAGCGAACAACTCCATTGGTGTTTTCTTTTGAGGAAAATCCTGAGACAGGTCAAAAGGTGTCTTCGAGAAACAAAAATTGACATCTCGGGATTTTCTTCAGAACAAAAACCAACTCCTCCTGGAGATACTCACAAATTAATTGGTACTAAAAAATGAAACCAAAAAAATATATACAGTCGCGTAGAGAATCAGATTACCTTTTAAATGAGGGGCTATTTATTGACCTCCATTTTAATTTAAAATTTTTCAAAAAATTGACCTGCCTCGAAACAAAACACCAATTAAACGGACTTATTCAGGGTGCATAGTTTTCAAAAAGACCTCCAATACCTATTATACTAATAGTGTATAAAATAAAAAAATAATAAAATAAATAATATATGATGACATGCATGCTCTGTACAAGTCCTCTTTAGTTATAAAGAATGAATATAACAGTATAAGTTCATATAGGTAGGTGCATATAAAAATAATTATTATGGAAAATGGTCAATATTTTAATATGATAAAATATGCCTACATTTTAATGACAATAATTAACAATATAAATCCAGCTTCCTTTTTACAGAAGGGTGCTATAGAAGGTTGAATTACTACCAAATAAGAAAATGACATAAAAACGTGGCTTGAGGGTGCCCTTTTATATTTGAAACATCCCAAAAATAAGCCCGTCCCATACCTAAAGGTACTGAATATTCCAATTTTTCTAGCACCCTGATAGATGACGTATCTATGTCAATGGAAGCAGCTGAGCCCCCACGCGGACACCGTTCACTGATAACCCTGATCTTCCAGAATTCAGTATTTAGATCTGGCACTGACCTCTTGATTCTCTTCAATATATTGTGCAAGTCTTTTGCAGCTGTGGTCGGGCTATAAACACGAAAATTTCGTAGCTTTGGAACAGTTACTTCTTCCACGGCAAAAAGCGGCATATTCTTAAAAGGGGACAACTTCTTCACTGCCGATATTAACCATTTTTTTGAATACTCATTCGCGCAGATGACGCTGATATAGTCCCTCTGTCCAGAAAGATTGAACTCATCCAATAGTGGAATCTGGTCACCTTCAATATCATCGATTGCGTTGGTAAGAGCTGCTCTCAAACTTACAAAAAACGACTCTGAAAAATCGGGGATAGGTTTACCACCACCGATTATTGCCATTTTCCAGGTTAGCGAAGCCATCTCCAGTTTTTTATATATATATAGTTTACTTCCAATTTTCAACTCTAAAAATTCTAAATTTAGTATAAAACAAATACGTACAATACAAATGTTTCACTTACCAGGATCGACTTCAACGAGTTTTATTATTTCAGATTACTTCCAACATGCAGTGTAGGCTGTGCTGTTACAAGAATAACTGCGTAAAAAATGTTGTGCAGTGGAAGTACAACTTTTAATCAGTGTTACCAAACATAAATCGAAACGAACAGTGTCACCAACTGCTGAACTGAGAGCAACTGAGATTAATGCGCATCACTTGATGACGTAACAAGAGAGATATTTCTTAATTAATCTAAAAATTCAAGTTTCAAAATAATAATAACAATAAATATATAACAATAAAATAATAATAAATAATAATAAAAAATAATTATGATATGAGCGATTATGAAGTCATAATTCACGAGATGGTGATAATATGCCACGAAGTTTAGCGAGTGTATAAGTGAATAATGGCCATAATCGCGAATGTAATACTAGGCTTTTTCTTTTCTACCCTTTTATGAATAAAAAAAAATTATCAATTTTTTTTATTTTACTGCGTGGAACAACTTCTAGTACCGAGTACAGACTGCGCACGCGTGTATTCTGAGAAATGTCAGTTATCGTTCCTATTCACAGCTTTGCTCTCTGCTTATCAAATTTTCAGCTTTTGATTGGTCCACGAGCGGGTATTATGAATTGCTAGAAGCTGTGATTGGACAGGAGCCGGGGAATGAGCTGGGACACCCTCCGTATACCGAGAAATTAGCATTTTTTAAATTCTGTATCAAAAGTATTTGTTAAAAGTATTTGTTTTGTAATAAAGTATCAATTTTATTTTTGTAGTGTGTCAATACTTATTTTAAAGAAATAATTATTTTAATTTATTTATTTTTATTTACAATTATTTTATTAAATTAATAAATAATTTATTTTAAAAAATAAATATTTCAAAATAACTTCATAAAAAAATTCAGGCGTTCCTAGTGTATTATGCTTTTAAAATGGCCGTTCATATAAATTTCAAAGTATGTTACCTAACCTAACTTTTTACTTACTAAATTACTCATTAGAAATAAGCAATTTTATTCGATGAAACAGAAACGCATGCAATAATCTAAAACCTATAGTTTAAACGAATAAGCTTTTAAAATTAAATCAAACCCCGAAACTTTCGATTAGTTTATCTCACTTGTCGCTCGTTTTTGTCACTGCGCATGACTGGCGTGTTTTATCCATATACCTAATTTCTTGAAAATAATTATTATCGGGGGTAATTACACGAGAGCTTATTTTTTATCCGGATAAAGATGCAGTTTTAACGAAAATTTGTTTTTTATTGGCAATTTAACGAGTCAAATTGTCTGATAAAACGACGAGTCCGAAGGACGAGTCGTTTTATCTGACAATTTGACGAGTTGAATTACCAAAGAAAAAACAAATTTGAGTTTAAAAGTGCATCTTTATCCGGATAAAAAATATAAGCTCGTGTGTAATTTAGGGAGATAATTTAACGAATAACAAATCACTCATTTCTTTGTTTGCAACAAATCGTTCATATGATAATAATTATTAATAAATGACGTTTATTAATTTGTCAATTAATATCACCTTGGTAACTACTTACTTGATTTTGCGTCTAAAAAGCTAGCTTACATTTTATCCAGATGCAAAGTTAGGGCTAACTTTATCCGATGTCAAAGTGACAAAAACACTATTCCTTATGTCATTTTTAATACATGAGTTAAATTATCAAACTAAATGTGCGAACAGTTGTGCCAACATTTTTATCTCAAAGTTATACTGTTAAATTAAGCGCGAAGATTCAAGCGACAAAGTCAAACGAACTAAATCGTCGATGCCGCTGGGATCTCCGCAATTAGGTTCTTCCCAAACCAGCAGCAGAGCAGCCGGCGGATCGCGTGAGCGTCGCATGCGTAAGTTACACTGGTCATAGGACTTCAACACGCGCAACCGCATACTGTGTTCAAGCCATAGAGAAAGATAATATAATAGAGTGTTCGATTACACGTTAGACTCTAGGTAACCTGCGACGGTGGCGACTACCTGGGCTACCGGAGATATTATTGGTAAGCGCGGGATATTCAAATTTAAATTTATACCTAATTATTATTTGAAACATTATTTTTACGGTTGAAGTGTCGCCACTTCAACAAATAAACTTAGAGGCATCAATATAAAACTTCTTTATTCTTAATAGATGCACAATATATACGAGTATACTTAATAATTGTAACAAATGCTTCCCACAAAATTTTCTTCACATAAAAATACAGGTCCAGTTTTTACGGAAGATGCTTCTATTTAACCAGTTTTCTCAACGTGGAAAGACTTTTCCAGGAAAATAAAATTATGATAATAATATTGTTGTTAATCATTTTAACATAAAAGGCATTGCAACCATCATCTGCTGGATCGTGCACCTCAGACGCCGTCGCTTGGTTAAGATGTGTATACCTAATGCTACGATCCACCGAAGTGGTAGGTAACGTAACTGAGTCCTCTTCAAAAGGGAAGCCGAAAAAGGATCTATCTGAAAAAAATTACAAAAAACTAAATTGTTTTGATTATTAATTAGTTTCCAGTGAAGCAGCAGACGTTTTAAAGAAAAACTTCAAGAGTCAGAAGTCGATTTATCCTTCTACAGAGGATTAGCCCTCTTATTCTCAAAAATTACGAAAAAATTTACGCATATTATTCTTTAGACAAAAATAAGCAAACTTTTTCTTCATACTCCGCCCTTCTTTTGTAAAAAATACCAAGACAAATAATGCATAGACCTTCATTTGATGATTTTACTGAGAAGGAAGATTTTTAGCAGAGAAACTCCAAGAAACAAAAAAATACTTATTTTTATCAAAGAATATGCCTGAATTTTTTCAGAGTTTTTCGGGCAACAAATAAGCGGCCCATTATTTGAGGTTTCCAGCTCCGAAGAGGGCCACGTGAACTTCTTTACTTAATAAAATGCCCAATAGTAATGTACCAAACTAAACAAGTATAAACAGAGAAGATAACACACACCGCAGCATCACCTCAGAATCTCATAGCATCTCAAAAGATTTGTATTCGTTCATCTACTTCATCTACCTTCTAATAGTGTTTTAATGCAGTTTTTCTTGGGTGTTGTATTCATAACTTTGATAGATCCATCGTTGTGATTAGAAATTGCTTTTAAACCAAGACGCAGACAGAATGTGGTTCCTAAAACAATTATTTCGCATTCAGGAAGAGTTTTTTCGGTTTATTTAAAATAATTTTTATTACCTACAAGAGCATGAAACAGCATTGCTTGCACTTACCTTTCAAAAGTCAACAAATATGCGAAAGTTTTACGTTATACTGTTATTAATTGGGTAAATTATTATAAATTATATTTCTAAATAGTTTCAAGGTAAAGTTCATCTTAAATTTATTATTAGTTTGATAAAATACTCAAATTAAATAAATCAAATTTTACACAATTGCAAAACTAAACGTCAGATTATGTCAAAATGAGAATTTTTATCTAAAGGCAGCTTCATTTTAGTTTAGAAATCGTCCGCAATGCGCGATGCGCTACCGGAATGCGCGTGAACAGTGTACCCATTTTCGTCCGTCGATCTGACGGTCTCTTTATACTTTATAGTATGTTGTCTCTGGTTCAAGCTGAAAAGTGACATTATTATACGTCAGTTTCAGACAACGTCAAACGATATTAGCTTATTTATTTAGCAGAATGTCGAGGGCGCTGTCGGTAGATTTTTTAGGGAACCTGTATTAGCGACACTGACGCTTACTAGGGTACCGCATTCTCATTCTCACAAAAAGTTGGGAAAAAAGTTGGGAATGTCAAATTTAACTTCAATAAACGTCAGATAATAAACATAAGCGTACAACTGGCTAAAAATTCTCATAATTTGAAATTTGTTAATAAGTCCGCGTATTTAAAAAAAGGTAAACTTTTGCTGCATTAAGAGGATGTTTTAACAATAAAAAGAGGGCTTTCTACTTGTTCGCGTTTCCTAAAGGTAACTTTCTTAATATTTTAAACTCATTATTATAGTCCTCTATCAATACTTACCTGTTACTAGGATTTTCTGGACAAAAAATGCACCCGGCTGGCCAGCCTCATCAGCAGACAGTTATGAATGAGCTCAGAATTTCCGTATTCCTGGAAGTTTGTCAGATAGGTTTTATTACATCTTGATGAATCTTATTTTTAAGGATCAGTCAGTATTATATGGGAGGATCTTATAGGGGTACTTACTAAGATTACACTGCCATTCGTGTGTCTATCAAGACGCGTTTTTTAGTTACTATAGTTACTTACGTTAGATATATCGAGTTAAAAATTATTATACCCAATACTAAAGTCTACAGCTTCGTAGATCCTATAAACCCGTAATATATTTTTAATAATACCCACTGAAGAGGATTCTCGATTTCTATTCGTGTTTTTATTTTGTTTCATTTTTCAAACTTCGCTTTTTTAGTGTCGTAATACAGGTTGCCTATTAACAATGCGCACGTTGGGCGTTTCCTGGCGGATTGTCGACCATGTAAACGGCGATTCTGGAGCGCTCGAGTGATAATTATTATTATTGAAATTTATTAACGACGGTTTACAACCCAAAGCGGTCTTTAGTAGGTATTATACAGGGTGTCCCATAACATGTGGGCAATCTCCCGGATTTGGGTATATTTCGTAAAAATAAATGAAAAAATAGCTATAAAATTAATTCCTCAGAGACACCCCTACAAAGATATTAGCTGTTGAAGTTGAGGGTTGAAAATCAATTTTTTGCAATAACTTTTTTATTTCTTGACCGATTTTGATAATTTTTGGTGTTATTTTGTATTATTTTGGACTGTTTAGAATAGTGTTTCATAATCTTTGGTAGCACATACATAGACCTCGGGATGGCATAACCCCCTCATTCACTTGAAAGAAAACAATTAAAATAATAATTTTACAATTTTTTAAGGTTAATTTTCCTTTTCTTTGATATTTTTTACATAAAAAATGTATCCTATTTTATTTCGATAGAGCGAACCGTTATCGAGATAAACGTCCTTCTAATAGGTGATGCGTCGCAGGAACTTTTCAAATTTCAAGTAAATTTTAACAAGATGGCTGACCTATGACAGTAAATTGAGCAGGAAACAAAACAATAACTTAATTAAATACACGTCAGTGTCAAAAGATTTCATTTCATGCAGATTCAATTCTAACTGATTTTCTGCGTATTCAGCGTTTTTGTAACTCATTTTAAAATCAGTTAGAATCTGCATGAAATGAAATCTTTGACACTGACGTGTATTTAATTAAGTTATTGTTTTGTTTCCTGCTCAATTTACTGTCATAGGTCAGCCATCTTGTTAAAATTTACTTGAAATTTGAAAAGTTCCTGCGACGCATCACCTATTAGAAGGACGTTTATCTCGATAACGGTTCGCTCTATCGAAATAAAATAGGATACATTTTTTATGTAAAAAATATCAAAGAAAAGGAAAATTAACCTTAAAAAATTGTAAAATTATTATTTTAATTGTTTTCTTTCAAGTGAATGAGGGGGTTATGCCATCCCGAGGTCTATGTATGTGCTACCAAAGATTATGAAACACTATTCTAAACAGTCCAAAATAATACAAAATAACACCAAAAATTATCAAAATCGGTCAAGAAATAAAAAAGTTATTGCAAAAAATTGATTTTCAACCCTCAACTTCAACAGCTAATATCTTTGTAGGGGTGTCTCTGAGGAATTAATTTTATAGCTATTTTTTCATTTATTTTTACGAAATATACCCAAATCCGGGAGATTGCACACATGTTATGGGACACCCTGTATAGGTACTTTTTGACCGCACCCAGTTTTTTATTGTGTATGTCCCAAACGAAATGACTGCATTCCAGCAGCTAACAGACCAGAATTTACAATAACAGAAGTTAAGAAGAAGAACAGCAGCTGATTTCCATCACCTCAGCCGCAGAATCCTCAGACCTCAGATTTCATTGTTTTGTTTAGCAGACTGCAGAATGTAAAGAAATAAACATTTCTCAGTACTTTCTTTTCTAATCTCGTAGGAATATTTAAATAAATTATAATGAGGATCACAAACCAGGATGTGAGCTGATACGAAGAAGTAGTCATAATGGAATATTCAAAGAACTTGATCGGTGTGACTCTGTTCAGAAGAATGAGTTGCAATCTTCTGAAAGTAAGAGCGAAGGAGAAGCAAAATTTAATTGTGCACAATGCACATTGTCCTTATAAAACAAACTGGAAGTCTCGTTATATCAAGCATTATAATAGTAAACGATATACACAAGTGTACAAATGTAGTGAATGTCTATATGAAAGTGGAATTGGACCTACATTATAAACATCAACATGCAAAAGATGTAGAAGTGTACAGATGTGGGGAATGTTTTTATGAAACGAGAAACAAAAGTACTTTAAACGGAACACTACAAATATAAACATTTGCAAGATGCAGAAGTCTTCAAGTGTCAGGAATGTTCTTATGAGACAAAAAGGAAGAGCAATTTGACTCAGCACAATAAAAATAAACATTCAAAAGAAGCGGAAGTGCACAAATGTCAGGAATGTTCCTTTAAAACAAAAATTAAAAGTCACTTGACCCGACATTATAAAAACAAACATACAGAAGACCCAGAAGTGTACAAATGTCGAGAATGTTCCTACCAAACAAAAATTATTTGACCAATGACCAAGCATTATAAATATAAACATGCAAAAGAAGCAGAAGTATACAAACAAATGTGAGAAGTGTTTTTATGAAGCAAGAAATAAAAGTAATTTGACCACACATAATATAAAACATACTAAAAAAGCTAAGGTATATTTAAATGTCAAGAATGTTCTTTGCAAACAAAATGCAGCTGATACGGCCTCCAGACGCCTGTGTGGCTGAATAAATGGACAGCTCATGTATCCCATCAGGCCATCACCCCTTCCTACTCTAGTGAATTAATGTGGTGATCATCAAATTGAAATTAATTAATTAACTGAATAGTTTAATTCAGTTAAATCTGGTCTTAGTTTGATCAGAAGTTGTCTGTAAAAAAAAATTGTTTTGAACTTTGATGATTAGACAATATTTCTTCTATTTAAAATATCTCTGTGTTCCCTGTACCTCAGTGACTTCAAAAAGAATTATCTCAAAAACTGCGCAACTATACTTAGAAACTGGGGAGGAAATAGCCTTGACCTAACACACTAATAAATCAGATTGGGTTGTTGAATTCGTGTGATTTTTAACCCAAAACTTTTATTTTTGTGGTGTTTATTATTATGTGTATCTAGTTTTATGTTACTAAAAAAGCAATTTTGGAGAAGCAGCAAGCAGAAAATCTTCCTCGAAACATAAGTTTCTGCTTGCAGCTTCTAGTAAGTGCTGCCAACAATTTTGATCTGGGACTATAATAATAGGTCCCGGTATTATACAGGGTGCTAGTTAAGTACGGGGCCAAACTCCAAGGGGTGCTTCCTTGAGTGATTTTAAGAAGAAAAGTTCAAAGAAACATGGGTCCGAAAATGCATATTTTTCAAGATACAGGGTGTCAAACTTTTATTTTTTTTTTCTCGAAAACAAAGCAAGATATAAAAAAAACTCAAGAGATAAAATAGTTGTATTTCTAGATGCTTAATTCAAAAAAAAATACAAAATTAAAAAAAAAGTCAGTGGCGCCCAATTTTTTAATCAAAAATATTAGTTAGACCGTCTTCCGGGACGCCACTGGAATTAATAATTTTAATCTAATTGGGGCTAAATTACCCTCTTGTTATTACAAACAGAACTGCCAAATTTCAACAAAATTGATTGAAAGAGTTTAGAGATATTCACGAACATTCGATTTTTTTTTTAAGTTTGACACCCTGTATCTTGAAAAATATGCATTTTCGGACCCATGTTTGTTTGAACTTTTCTTCTTAAAATCACTCAAGGAAGCACCCCTTGGAGTTTGGCCCCGTACTTAACTAACACCCTGTATGTTTTAACAAGTAAATTTTTTCAACTTCTGCAGTAGAGCATCATAATATGTAAACAATGAGTCTTTTCTATGACATTTTTCTCTATAACATTTTTTTTTAATACAAAATGAATTATTTAAAAAGAAAAAAAGTTTATCAGACAAGTTGGCATAACATGTTTTGTTACTACTGTTCACATGAATGTAGGATCCATTTAAATTCAAATTTAAATATGTCTAACTGGCTGTCTCATAATTGGTTCTCTCAACAACCAGTATAGAAGAGAAGAGAGGCAGTACTAGTACTAGTACTACGACCGGTATCGTATTCTGTAATTACCAAGCCAATATGTTATTGAAATGGGTGTGCTGGGGAGATCAATTTTAAAAAACAGGCAATAGTTTTCAAGGGAAGGTTAAGTATATTAGTATAATTAAAAAAATAAACACTATGTATAATTTTTTAATTCCAAACGTAAAGTAGAATAATATACATCTAGTTATCAGGTAACTTTTACTTGTACTACATATTATAAATAAAGCTTTAAACGTAACATTAAAAGCATCATTTTACTTAGCTCTAATAACACTTTTTCCAAGATTTATATTAAGTACCTACCTAATATTGAATCACTAATAAGATTATGTAATATCTGAGAAATTTTTTTGGGATTTAGGTTCTAATTCAATTGCCACTACAGGTTCCTTCCACAGAAAGAATTATATAGAAAACTTTCGCACAGTATGTGAGGTGAAACTAAAGACATGGACGTTTCGTCCTTATTTGGTCTCATCAGTATGTCACATCAGTCAGGAACATACTATGCGAAATCTTGGAACTAATACTCGAATCGTGTATTTCACTAATATTAATACACTGAAAATTCGAAAAACAGCTCCAAAATAAATGTACGTACGTAGATATACTTTATAGGGATCAGAGTGTAACTCCTTATTAGTTCTCTATGTTTGAGTCAAAGCCAGATACCCGTGGCGTCTCTAAATTATAGAAGAGTCGTTAATGGTACACATCTGTTTCTCTGGTTGCCTACAAATCGTTAAAAAATTACAGGTCACTACAACTATTGGACACCCGCTAAGACTAAGTATTAGTTCCCAGATTTTCCATAGTATGTGTAGTGTGTTCCTGACTGATGTGACATGCTGATGAGTTCAAATAAGGACCAAAAAATGACGTCATTATAATATAATAAAAATATTCAAAAAGTCGCGATTCTCATCACATCTTAACTGGAATCCTTGACAGAACGCAGTCGATTGTCCTCATTTCATGGATCAAGTGAGATTTGTGGGGATGAAATTACGAACCATGCCGAAACTTCTAGATTTTGAAAGTATCTTGCTTCTTGTATTATGTCTGCAAATAGGTCTACCACCTATCAGGATGTTCTTGATTAAATAAAGCAGAAGCTTCAGCGTGAGATATCTTAATCGATTTCCAAATCCAACCATCATCAAAACTTCAATCTCTCTTCGTTAAACGAGCCATTTTTACGAAAGAACACTGGCGAAATATTCTGGATTCATATTTGTTTACCTTCTCTACAATTTATTATTATGATGACTCAGCCAATTCAGGACATTTCTAGTTGACATGACAGGAATGACAAATTAACTCACATTCTACTAAATTACAGAATGGTTCCGTTTTCTGCGTGTATTCGAGATTGTGTGGTGATGTCTGTCTAGAGCCTAGAGCTACGTCTGACACGTATATATAAGGGCTTGACCGCAGTCAGTTCAGTTGTAGTTTGGAAGTGGATGAAAGCTGAAGTATTACAAAGTAAGGAAGACAATAAGAGAGTACAGTTTAGATTGGAGCGCCATTGAGTAAGGAATGAAGAAGTCAGTTAGAAAACAGAGTGAAGTGATTGTAACAAGTGAAGTGAAAGAGCATAGTTGTTGTGTTAGTAGTGTCAGTGTATGTAAATAAAGACCTTGTATTATTCTGATTGGATTTTTGATTTGTGAATTAATAAACATTATTTAGTAATTTTAAACTATTATTATTCGAACAAGCTGCTGGACTTTTTCACAAGAAACACACATTGGCATGTAAAACCAAAGCACTTTAATCAACTTTGCAGCTGAATACCTCTCATTAACATTAACCGTTGAGAATTGGACACATGTTTATATGAACTTTTCTACTTGTAATGCGCCATACTTATTCCCTCCTTAAATATTTCTCTTTTCTCCTGAAATACTCTGTATAGCCAAAAATCTGAACTTTATGACCTTTTGCAAGGAATCATGTCTCTGCTTAGAAACCTCAATAAATCAACAGGGACTCCTTTCCAAAATACATTTCAATAGTAATAGAAGAGATTTTTTGTATTTTTTATTTTACAATAGATACAAAGATATTACATTTGTAGATAATTCTAGCAGTCTTTAATACACGGTTATTTCTTATATTATTATAAATTCATCTTACAAGTTACTAATACCCCCTACACTAACTGGGCAGAACAAAGTTCATTGACAATCTGACAATATTATTACTTCTTATTTTCTAAACCTGCACCCTAAAAGATAAACTTATTGTTGACTTGCTTTAATGGAGTAAATAAATTATTTATTTATTACTTATGTTTATCTATCTACACTTATAATAATAATATACACATTTAGTTCTGAAGTCTAAATTGAAAACTGGAGTGCTGAAAAACTTATAAGCCTTTGAATAAACTTCAAACCTGTTAAAGTTTGATTTTTAATACCCTAATAATAGCGTGTCTAGATGATGATGATGATGATGCAATCAATAAGTTAAAATAAATTAACTTTTTTGGTTAATTTAACTTGTAAGTTTTTATAGCAGAAGTTTGAAAAGTATATTAATAGTATAAATAAATCGTTAATTTCTTGGGCTTCACATTCATATAACAACTGAAGACAGTTTTAAGCTTCGATTATGAAGCTGGCTGACCAAGAGCAATAATTGCTTCAATGTAGTGGCATAGGTGGCGTTAAGGTCCCCAAGTCACTAGGCACCATTCACAATTTTTGTTTTATTCTAGGGCTCTGATAAATGAGCTCAATCCAACAACCTTCCACCTTTTCTTGTTATTATTGTTATATGAACCCAAAGCCCAAGAAATCTAACAATTCCTTTACTTTACAACCAAGAACACACTTTATAAATAAAATAAAAAATATATTTGATGAATTTTATTGGGACTTAGGTTCTAATTTAAATTTGCCACTAAAGATTCTTTACAGAACAAATTAGAAAAACTTTCGTACAGCATGCGAGGAGAAGACTGAAGACATGGACGGTACCGTTTCGTCCTTATTATGGACTCATCAGCATATCATATCAGTCAGCTCTAAACCACACATGCTATACGAAATTTGGAAGTTGTATCTATTCTAACTGGTGTTTTCGTTTTGTAGTGACCTTTAATTTTCAAATGAGTGAGCAGGCAATCAGAGAAACGTGCGTGTCTTTATATAGTATTATCCTCGCTATAACAGTAGAGTTTTCATGGGTTTATGAATTTTACACTACTAATGCAGAGGTTTCTATTAATTCAAGAACTACACATTGATTCTCATAAGTATATACCTACCCACATTCATTTTCAAGCTAATTTTATTGAATTTTTACTGATGTGTATTTATAAATTAGATGTTACTACACGAACTAAGATGTTATGGCACATTTTTTCACCCTGGCCTTTTTAGATTTATAATTATTTTTATTGAACCACTTATTTGATTATATAATATATTTGATGAATTTTATTGGGACTTAGGTTCTAATTTAAATTTGCCACTAAAGATTCTTTACAGAACAAATTAGAAAAACTTTCGTACAGCATGCGAGGAGAAGACTGAAGACATGGACGGTACCGTTTCGTCCTTATTATGGACTCATCAGCATATCATATCAGTCAGCTCTAAACCACACATGCTATACGAAATTTGGAAGTTGTATCTATTCTAACTGGTGTTTTCGTTTTGTAGTGACCTTTAATTTTCAAATGAGTGAGCAGGCAACCAGAGAAACGTGCGTGTCTTTATATAGTATTATCCTCGCTATAACAGTAGAGTTTTCATGGGTTTATGAATTTTACACTACTAATGCAGAGGTTTCTATTAATTCAAGAACTACACATTGATTCTCATAAGTATATACCTACCCACATTCATTTTCAAGCTAATTTTATTGAATTTTTACTGATGTGTATTTATAAATTAGATGTTACTACACGAACTAAGATGTTATGGCACATTTTTTCACCCTGGCCTTTTTAGATTTATAATTATTTTTATTGAACCACTTATTTGATTATATAATATATTTGATGAATTTTATTGGGACTTAGGTTCTAATTTAAATTTGCCACTAAAGATTCTTTACAGAACAAATTAGAAAAACTTTCGTACAGCATGCGAGGAGAAGACTGAAGACATGGACGGTACCGTTTCGTCCTTATTATGGACTCATCAGCATATCATATCAGTCAGCTCTAAACCACACATGCTATACGAAATTTGGAAGTTGTATCTATTCTAACTGGTGTTTTCGTTTTGTAGTGACCTTTAATTTTCAAATGAGTGAGCAGGCAACCAGAGAAACGTGCGTGTCTTTATATAGTATTATCCTCGCTATAACAGTAGAGTTTTCATGGGTTTATGAATTTTACACTACTAATGCAGAGGTTACTTATGAGAATCAATGTGTAGTTCTTGAATTAATAGAAACCTCTGCATTAGTAGTGTAAAATTCATAAACCCATGAAAACTCTACTGTTATAGCGAGGATAATACTATATAAAGACACGCACGTTTCTCTGGTTGCCTGCTCACTCATTTGAAAATTAAAGGTCACTACAAAACGAAAACACCAGTTAGAATAGATACAACTTCCAAATTTCGTATAGCATGTGTGGTTTAGAGCTGACTGATATGATATGCTGATGAGTCCATAATAAGGACGAAACGGTACCGTCCATGTCTTCAGTCTTCTCCTCGCATGCTGTACGAAAGTTTTTCTAATTTGTTCTGTAAAGAATCTTTAGTGGCAAATTTAAATTAGAACCTAAGTCCCAATAAAATTCATCAAATATATTATATAATCAAATAAGTGGTTCAATAAAAATAATTATAAATCTAAAAAGGCCAGGGTGAAAAAATGTGCCATAACATCTTAATTCGTGTAGTAACATCTAATTTATAAATACACATCAGTAAAAATTCAATAAAATTAGCTTGAAAATGAATGTGGGTAGGTATATACTTATGAGAATCAATGTGTAGTTCTTGAATTAATAGAAACCTCTGCATTAGTAGTGTAAAATTCATAAACCCATGAAAACTCTACTGTTATAGCGAGGATAATACTATATAAAGACACGCACGTTTCTCTGGTTGCCTGCTCACTCATTTGAAAATTAAAGGTCACTACAAAACGAAAACACCAGTTAGAATAGATACAACTTCCAAATTTCGTATAGCATGTGTGGTTTAGAGCTGACTGATATGATATGCTGATGAGTCCATAATAAGGACGAAACGGTACCGTCCATGTCTTCAGTCTTCTCCTCGCATGCTGTACGAAAGTTTTTCTAATTTGTTCTGTAAAGAATCTTTAGTGGCAAATTTAAATTAGAACCTAAGTCCCAATAAAATTCATCAAATATATTATACAGGGTCCTGCAACAGTGCGTCCGTCTTTCCTAGCGCCTTTCCCGTGGTGGATAAAAAAAAATGTTTCCCACAAAAAATTATTGGTTTGGAAATCTTCATGCCATAAAATTGTTTTACACTATACAGGGTGTCCCATTTTTGAGGTATTCCAACAACAAACATTTTTTTAAATGGAAAGCCCTGTATTTATTCTATTTTTTCGATGTCATTTTTTACCATCTACATTGTTGTCTATTTACTATTTGATTATATTACAGTGTTGCCGACTTACAAATTTTTTCCCAAAATTCTTGTATAAAACAAGCTGAAGTTTAAAAAATGGTAACGACCCCGTTTTTCAGAAGGTAAAAATTATTCTTAGCAATAACTTTAGTGCGGTTACTAAGCAACATTGTGATAATGAGAAATATGAACTTAGTAAAATAGGGTGTTCAGAAAAAAATGGCAAACTTTGCAAACTTCAAAGTAGTTTAACTATTTTTTTTCAAATGGAACGCCCCTATTTTTATATCACCATTCGATAGGCCTTTTTCTTCTCTTCAATTTTATGGTGCATGTTGTATGTCTAAGCCCCATAGTTATTGACATGATCAATATTTTCCACATAAGTTACCATTTAATTACATTTCTATGCACCGAATAAGTAGGCCGCAATGAAGCAAAACAACTGTCAAAATGTAAGTATCCAAGTGTCAGTGTGAATTGAATTCTCTAAATTAATTGAATTTTCTCAAACTGAAACTAGAAACGTTAAACACTTAAAAATAACTTCCGCTGTAAAAAACTGTAAGAAAACTAGAAAGCTAAAAACCGTTCTGCTGTTATCAGTGGCTGTTCCGTGAATGTCCGAGATTGAAATTTGCTGCAAAAGTCTCTCCGTTTCGTGGTATAAGTAGACTGCAAATTTTCATCATGAATTTCGAAAAAAACGAACTAGTAGATATGGTTTCTGTATTAGGCGAGGCTGATCAAAATTGTTTATTGGCGGAAAGGATTTACGCGATACGTTATCCAGAAAGAAGACACCCGAGTAAAAAAAGTTTCAGGAAGCTATTCGATAGATTTAATGAGACGGGAAGTGTGAAATACAAAAAACAAGAAAGAACAAAACCTATCATCAACGAGGAAAACGAATTGTCAGTGTTGTTAACAGCAACTGAGCATCCCAACATGAGCCAAAAAGACATTGGTGAAGCAACCGGTATAACTGGAGAGATCGGTACAACGCATTTTGAAGAAGAATCGATATCATGCGTACCATATTCAGTTGCATCAACAACTTACCAATGCTGATTTTCAATTTCGTTCCGGATTTTGTGCCTGGGCAAGATTGAAAATACACCAAGATCCTGCATTTTTCAATTACGTTTTATTTACAGATGAGGCGACATTTAAAAACAGCGCATCAGTAAACAGGCACAATTTTCATGTCTATTCAACTGAAAATCCTCATGTTATGAGACAAATTGACAATCAGCATAGATGGTCTTTGAATGTCTGGGGTGGAATTGTTGGAGAGTATGTGTTAGGTCCACATTTCTTCGATGGTCCTCTCAATGGGGCCATGTATGTACTTGAACTTTTTGCAAAATGTTTTACCCGGACTATTAGTTAACGTGCCTCAACATATAAGAAACAGAATGTGGTATCAACAAGACGGGGCACCTGCGCATTTTTCGCGAAACGTCAGATTATATCTTGATGGTATTTTCCCCAACTAGTGGATTGGTAGGAATGGACCCATCAGATGGCCTGCTAGATCTCCGGATCTGACAAAAATGGATTTTTCTTGTGGGGATACGTACGTGAAGGGAATTGTTTTGAATTGAACCGCCGACGACACTAATCAATATGCAACAAAGAATTGTGGAAGCTTTTGCAAGTATTTCACCTGAAATGCTAGGAAGAGTGCAAGTCTTTTCAGCAGAGAATTGATTTGTGCCTGAATGAAAATGGGAGACATTTTGAACATTTATTATAATAGTTTTTCATTTGTATGTTCAATTTTGTTACATTTGCATGTTTTTGAATGAAATAATTAATCTTTTTTACATTATGTATTATCGGTTTTTATTCCTAACTTCATTAGATATCACATTGACACTTGGATACTTACATTTTGACAGTTGTTTTGCTTCATTGCGGCCTACTTCGGTGCATAGAAATGTAATTAAATGGTAACTTTTGTGGAAAATATTGATCATGTCAATAACTATGGGGTTTAGACAAACAACATGCACCATAAAATTGAAGAGAAGAAAAAGGCCTATCGAATGATGATATAAAAATAGGGGCATTCGATTTGAAAAAAAATAGTTAACCTACTTTGAAGTTTGCAAAGTTTGGCATTTTTTTCTGAACACCCTATTTTACTAAGTTCATATTTCTCATTATCACAATGTTGCTTAGTAACCGCACTGAAGTTATTGCTAAGAATAATTTTTACCTTCAGAAAAACGGGGTCGCTACCATTTTTTAAACTTCAGCTTGTTTTATACAAGAATTTTGGGAAAAAATTTGTAAGTCGTTAACACTGTAATATAATCAAATAGTAAATAGACAACAATGTAGATGGTAAAAAATGACATCGAAAAAATAGAGTAAATACAGGGCTTTCCATTTAAAAAAATGTTTGTTGTTGGAATATCTCAAAATTGGGACACCCTGTACAGTGTAAAACAATTTTATGGCATGAAGATTTCCAAACCAATAATTTTTTGTAGGAAACATTTTTTTTTATCCACCACGGGAAAGGCGCTAGGAAAGACGGACGCACTGTCGCAGGACCCTGTATAATCAAATAAGTGGTTCAATAAAAATAATTATAAATCTAAAATAAAAAATATATAGAAAGTAATGTCCATAATCCTGCATGGCCAAGTTCTGGTACTGGCTATTTGAAATGAGATTTAATGATTTTACCTACATCTGTTTAGATATCTGTTCTTATTGTACCTTCGTATACTTCAAGCTCGAGCAATTTGGTCTTCATTCAAAACGTTCAATAAGTTTTCTTAAATATTTAAAATCGAGTTCAAAGTAATTGAAATTTCTTTATAAAGATCTACAGCGATTTAAACTATTTCAATGTGCATGGAGACTCTTCCATCTCAAGTTTTATAGTGCTACAGAATAATGGGCTTAGGGAAAAACCTCGCTCCCGGTCCATCTGCAGAAGCCAGGCCTTGTAGAGTCCAAGTTTTTCAACAAGTGGCGTTTAAAGACTTAGGAAATTGCCAAGGCACATATACCAATGATAAGGCAATTTACTGACAGCCAAAATCAGTTTAAGACGGGTGGCACGACTCATTCTGGTGCTCAATCTCAAAATCACCGACACCGGAAACAATGGCTTTTGTAGCAAAATATCTACAAAATGTGACTTCAGTGACTTAAAGGATACCTCATAAAAGACAGGATAGGTTTGGAGTAAGAGATAGCAAAATTAAGGACAGATTATTACGATTAAAACCTATATGGAAATGTGTAAAGCGGCAGAGGCCACAGAAGAATATTATAGAAGCAACAAAAAGTATGCAGATCAATGAAGTAAATAAGGAGAGAAAGCAATACAGGACAGATAGGACCAGTCAAGCAGTTTCCAGAAGTGAATCGAAGCAGTGGATACTGTTCAAATCGACCAATTCCAAAGCAGTTTAGCAACAGAGGAGATTCAAGCCAGCAGCAACTAGGACGCTGTTGTCAACGATGCGGGTATGCCAGCTGTCTTAAGCCAGGACAGTTCACGTCCAAGCATTGCAATAGGGAAGGTGTGTCAACGCTGTAAAAAATTAAGCCACTTCGCAAAAATGTGCAAGACACCTCCTTCTAACTCACAGAGTTGAAGGTTGAGAACAAGGTCAACGCTTCCAAAGACGATCTGTCGTCGTTTGGTGGGGGATTACAGTCAATGAAATGTCGCCCAGAAAGTCTAAGGGGGTGTCTTGATTGGCCAATCGTCTTGGTGCTAAATTTGGATCTCCCATATTTCAAAATTAACATATTTATTACCGTCAATCTGTAATTTAAATGCGTAGCTGTTCCTCCATTTTTTTTTTTTTATATAAATTATGAACAATTATGCATTGATACATCAATAATATGACTTCTTAAGTTTTTTTTCTAGCAATAGATTAAGTTATCAGGTACTGATCGGCTAAATCCACATCTCCCATATTGGTGTTATAGTCAATTCAATTACCGCCTTTGGTTTATTATAAGTCGCACTCCTTAGACCTGATAAGGTCAGGTCAGGTCATTTTATTCATTTTTTTTTTATTTTTTTTTACACAGGTTTTTTCTGTTTATTCTCGTTGTTCCTAGGCCGTCCATTTGATAGTCGCACAATATTTCCAAGAGCTGCGGTGAAGTGTAATAATTGTCTGTGACAATTCTACAAGTAGTTCTTTGGCTAGGGTCAAAACTATCCTAGTGGCTTTGTGGCGCTGGCGCCTCGGAAATCTCTACTTTCTATTCTGCTAATCAAGTCAGTGTCTTTCCCAGTGTAGGTGAGTATTTTCCACTTGTAACCTGACCTGGCTTCACAAAACCGGTAAGATTCTATACCGAATCTTGCCCGCTTCTTAGGAATGTAAATCTTCCAACTTAGCCGCCCCTAGTTCCATAGCAGTAAGCTTTCGTCTATCGATAAATCTCTTTCGGGTCTATAGGCTTCCATAAATTTGTTAACTAGATAGTTAATCACTGGACTTATCCGGTAAAGCTACCGGTGAATTGAAATGCTGAATTGTTTGCAAAATGCAGAAACCTCAACAAAAGTCTAAATTTACTTTCGGTCATAATTTCATAGAAAACCGAAGTCTGAATCGGTTTTTTTTTCTTGAAAAAAACATGCCATTTTTTGGTTTCTGTACAATCCCCTGAAGCAACAACAGAGCAAGCAATAATTTTATCTTCCCAGAATTAGTGGGAGTCCAATCCCAATCGCTTGATCTCTGGAACATTCTTCTGGATCACCTTTTCTCTGCTATCGGAACGTTTCTGTGACAATCATGTCCACCAGAGTGTCATCGATAAAATTTTCAAAGAGCTCGAGTTCGTTCACCCCTCCAAGGTCTTCATGAAATGTCCAGAAAATGTAGTCAGCAACGAGAGTTTTAAGTTGTGGCATGAAAGACTTGGACACTTGAATGTCAAATCTTTGCGAGAGATGGAGTCGAGTGGACTTGTAACTGGTATCAATTTCAAAACCTAAATAGTTTTTTACGGTGCTTGTGCTTATGGAAAACAGCATCGATTGACTTTTAAGAAGACTTAGCATGTAAAAATGGGTCATGGTGAACGGATTTATATAGCGATTTGTATGGACCAATGGACACACCTTCTGTTCAAGGCTCGAAGTATTTTCTTTTATTCAAGGATGAGTTTTCAGGCTACCGAGTTGTTTATTTTATAAAGAACAAGAGTGATGTTCTTGATTGCTTTAAATCCTTCTGCAATAAAATGAAGAACAAATTTGAAAAATCAATCAAGGTGATTTTAGAAAGTATTTGAACAATGAAGGAATTGAGTTAGAATTTACTGCTCCCTATACTCCCTAACAAAATGGGAGAGCAGAAAGAGATAAGCGCACAATTGTCGAATGTGCAAGGTCAATGATTCATGGAGCAGGTGTACCTGTGGGCGGAGGCTATCAATACAGCAATCTACTTGCTAAATAGAACACCCACCCACAACTCAGACTCCAAATTCAACTCCATATGAATTGTGGCATGAAATGAAACCATCTCTGAAACATGTCAAAACTTTCGGTTATAAAATAAAGTCGAACATTAACGAATCTCGGGCTTTTAGCATTGAAATCCCTATGCTACATTATGCAAGGCACCACCCTGTAAACAACCATATATAATTTTGTGTCAGAATTATGTTGTCAGTCGATAAAATGAAGTTAATATAGAAATATGCAGAGGTTAGTACACTACTTTTCAATATTACACAATAAGGGGAAACACCAGAGTAACAACAATGAACAATGCAAGTAAATAAAACAATCACCAGCGGTAATTTCACGTAAAACTGCGTCCTCATTTAATAAACGAGCAGAAACACATGTGCAGAAATAGACACAACTGTTCCGGTCTTAAATGTTCACTCTGTTCATTAGTGCACATTTATTAAATGAGAAAGCGGCTTAATGTTCCCTGACAGGAATGGCTGGCATCGGATAAATAATATTCCACTGTTCGTTTTTGCATTTCAAAAGATCTAAATATTGAGTGTTCAATACGAATACGAACACGTTGAAATTATTATTATTAATCAAACACAAACATATCCATCATTAAAATATTCTATTTCTCTTAAATCTGGTATAATATAAACGATTAAAAAGTTTTAAGACTTACAAATCTAGCACATCATCCTACCTGACGACAAAGTTACAGAACAATTTACAAACTAAAACGTTGAACCCTTCAACCTACAAACCCAAATAACCAACCATTAAAAATTAATTAAGTATTCAAAATTACCTCAACATGATCCGATAATAATAATAATAAAAATAAAACAACAAACTGATCAATAATAATAAATAATAATCCCGTGTTAGCGGCCTCTACTTTTTATAGTAAAAATAGTCATAAATTATATCACCTAACCCCTAACCTCCTCTACCGATTACGGCTTCGCAAAACTTAAGACTACTAATTCCGCCTATACCTAGTCCGAAATAACCTCTGCTCCCACGTCTCGTATCGTGGCACTCCATCGTTCCTGCCCAAATGGAACCCGTGAAAACGGGGACCTTCGGCTTCAGGTCCTCCTAAATGGTACCCGTCGTATCGCGGACCCTCTCTCTGGTCTCTGCCCAGTCGATAATCGGGAGAGCCCCTTCCCGGTTGCAAACTACGGGGGCCCTCGCGAGGATCCCGGCGGATACTCTCGGCGATTCCCGCCATTCGGTAGGATGCGAGGGCGTAGCGGCTGCGCCGGCCGATTTCCCGCATCTCTTCTACTGTGTAAGAGAAGTACCTGTGGGGGAAAAATGTTAATTATTCCAAGTGTAAGTGTGTCTTTTATAAAACTACCCTAAATTTTGTATTGAAATTATTTTTAATGTCATCACTTCGAAATTCCGTAAGAAAAGGGTCATTTACTATTTCAGACACGTAGTTTAGATATTGATATCAGCACCAATAGCAAGAGCTATAAAGAGAGACATTCCCATGGCTGTAAGGTTGTTAGATCTTTCAGGGATTTTTCCTACAAGATACCCATGCAGTGCCTTGAGCAGATTGTATATTATTACTTGGGATCTCTTCTTGATGAAAAGGGTGAAAAGTTAAAATATTCTATTACCTATCTGGATTAACGCCTTTCTGAACAATTTCAAAAAAATTACTGAATTATTGGAACTCTCGATCACATACTGAACGTTCGAGGGTTCACTCAACCTGGAGTGTACATCATCTCCAGGGGCTTCAAACCTATCCCACACAGGGTCGAATGAATTGCATGCGTTGAATTTGACTTTTTTCCTGTTTATTGAATGTCTACATATTGATTTTTCCATTATTTCCCTCATTTGCAGTTTTTACCCGCCTCTTTATAAAATATTTTATTGAATTTAATTTAACTTACACTGAGTAAAGGAAAACTTTCTCTGAGAAAATTATTTAAAAAAAGGCCTAAATTGGATGAGACCAGCTTTGTGATTGAAAAATCTGCACAATTAACTTTTTGATTTTCGGAAAAAATAAAGAGGATAATAAATTTTTCTGACTTCAAGCTAGTACAGCAAGCTAAAACTGACATAACAAAAAAATCTTGGTCAAATCTGGCTTAATAGTAAAAAAAAACAAAGATTTTTGTAATTCTCAGTACTATTGGTAGATAAAGGCAAAACAATTTTTCAAGCAAGCAAAAAAAGTTCCTATAATGTTTTATTTATTTTTTTCAAAAACCAAAAATAAAAGCTTCCCACATGATGCTAACTTTTAATAAGGAGATTACTAAGATTCAACTTACAATCTAAGGAGATGACTTAGATTATTGAACCCCTGTGTAATATCGTGTAATCCACAAAAATTTTCATCAACTAGTGCCTCGGAAGAGAGAGATGGCTATTGCAGTCATGTCTGAGCTCATTTTACTAAAATAATTTCAATAGTAGTTCAAATTCTCATGTGTCATATGCTTATATGTCATTTATATAATTTAAATTTCTATTAGTTCCATTCAGAAAGACAGAATATTCTGAGTTTCTGAGATAACTTGTTCTTTGTGGAAGTTGACTGTTTTCACAACGACTTAGGGTCAGTGTCGGTAATAATACAGGTACCCTACAATCATTGATTGGAGTAGTTCACTTACACACCTTCCAATTGTTCGTATTTTTTTCTGCCAGATATGCTTCATTTTATTCAAGGCACTAGTTGAAGAAAAATTTTATGGCACACGATATAATCGTATAATCTTTCATCTTTCAGAGGCATCTAATGAACATTTTAACTTGTCAACACCGTTCCAGAGGTAAATAATAACGCCTAGCATTAGCCTCAAACACAAACGAGAGCATTATCGTGGCAGCCTGCTCTCTATAGCTGCTGCTAGGCACTGGAGCACTGGACTACTGGAATTGGAACATTCTGGACTGGCAGTGAAGGCCAACAATCTTTCTACAGGCGCCGGCGTCTGTATTCCAATCTATTTGAAGATTTACATCATATATCCTAAGTGTTCAATATACAGGTGGCTCAACAAAAACATAACAGACCTAATAACTTGAAAACTGAAGATGTGCGTGTGAAAAACGCTGAAATAGGTCAATTTTGTTATTGAGGGGGACATCTTCAGTTTCCAAGTTATTAGGCCAGTTACGTTTTCGTTGGGCCACCATGTATAAAGAAATTATCGTTTATTAGAATGTTTGTGTGTTACTGACTCCCTATCACTATGAAAAGACAGAAGACAAATTAAATGACCCATACTGCAAATTTTGCACAAGAGTAGCATAATAAACCTTAATTTTGATGCAGGATTATAAGTAAAAATCTAAAGGTCTACCCTAAGGTTAGTTTGATTTAACCCGCCCCTGTAAAATTTGGTTATTTTCCATGACACACTCGACTAGTTTCTCTGCAAAATTCTTACACAGTTACCATGAATCAGCAACTACTTAAAATTACTTCTGCATTTTAATTAATTACCTATAAACTATAATAAAAAAAAAACATCCCCAAACAATCTCTCAAAATTTATACAGGGTGTCCTAAATTTTCTTAATCAAGAGATATCAGCGTTGTTATTTCAAAACAGAAACAAATAAAATTTGGAAAATTTCAAATATACCCCTAAAGGCTTTACGGCTGCACCCTCAATGCACATTTACGCCTTCCAACTCCCAAGTAACCACATAATTTCATTTAGAAACGATCTCAAGTTGTGTTCTTTTTTAGTTCTTGGTAACTCCGGTTTTTTAAGATATTTTTTTCTGCGACGGGCTATAAGTTTGACCTTTTTTCCCCGTTGACAGGTAGAAAAATGCCTCATTATATGAGCTGCATCTTATCGGGGAAATAAATGAATTAGCAGGGAAAAAATGAGTACTTTTTTCCCCGAAATGGCGGCTTAGGTATAGCTACTATTAACACTCAGATATCATTAAATTTATATCAAATATACGTAAAGGAAAGTTACCTTATTATCAAAATGGCAATTATTAAGGGAATTTTCATAACAATCACTATCCATATTAATAAATTCACTCATTGAGACCTTACAAGAATCTTTGCAAAACTGTCTTCAATTTTAATTACATTAATATGACGTTTATGTAATAATTAAATCGTTTCGTCACCAGGCAACGTCGATTACTATAAAAGTCTACCAGTTTGAAAATCCAAGTTTAACATAAATCATTTTTCCGACATAATTTTCAGTTTTTCCGACATAATTTTCAGTTATCTAACTACGTTTTTCGACATTCTAACACTGATATTTCTTCTCGCAGAAAAAAATTGTATATTACACACGAGAAAAAAGTGCGATGTTAGCTCTCGATGTGTTTGTCTCCTCCGCTAAACGCGTCGGGGACGAAATCACATCTCGAGCTAAAATCTATTACTTTTTTCTCTTGTATAATAAATAACTATTATTGTTTTTGACAATATATTTAGATTTTCAAAAATCACGTCACTGTATTCAGAACAAAGTCTAACAAATCCTACTGAGCAAAAAAAAAAAAAATTTGGGGTGTAAATTCAAAAAAAAAAAAAAAATGGGGATTGTTACTTGGGGGTTGAAAAACTTATGTATTGAGGGTGCTTATATTGATATTGAGGATAAATAAATGCAGATATCCCTTGATTAAGAAAATTTGGGACACCCTATATAGAAGAGTCTGAAGAAGTTGATTTTATTGCCAAATTCAGAGTAAAAATTTAAAAATAATTATGCACAAATTTAGGGATGCTGTAAATATATAAATTCAATGAATTCAATGTTAAAATGATACAATACCTCCTTGAAGGAGCGACAGTTGGATGGGCATACTTTATCAGCTCGGCAAGACAATAAACATCTTGACAATTCGGCATTTTCTGCAATAGAAAAATTATTGTTACTAAAAACAACAAACTGATGTGCAAATTGGGCTTCATATGCAATAATTGTTTAGCCTATTAAAGGTTGAAGTAATGTCGGAAATATTTCATAGCTGATGGAAACTTCTGGATTTTTCTCCAGAAGCAGCAAGTTTTTTCTAATCTTTCACCGATTTTTGTGCCTCTATTTAACTGAATTCTGTTTAATTGCCTGCTTACAAGACAGTAATTATACCTTGTTATGTTATATGCTTTTTGGTTAATTTAAATACATACACCTATAATTGAATACGATGGGATATTTGGTTGCATAAAAATGCAACATCATTGTTGACAATTCAATATTATTCAATGAACATAATAAATTTGGATTTTAATTGCAAATAAAATCGCGAAAAAACGTCATGAGCATTACAAAATGTTAACTACTACCTACCAATCTCAGAAAAAATTGGCATCATCGCTGCTCTCCTCTTCCAAAAAATTATCTTTAATTGGTAAAATTCCCTTAATGTTCTCAATACTTAGTATTTCAATGTTATCTTCAGAAAAAGTAACACTAACTTGACAAAAGAGAAAAATAAAATTCGGTAAACAAAACATCAATTCCAGAATAGTATAGGTACCTACCTATTCATTAAAAAATAAAAATAAATAAATTCAGTTTCAGAACAGGTAAAATCAAATTTAGATTAAGTAGAAACAATTTCAGAGGATGAATTTCAATTTAGAAGGTCCTGTAACAGCAGCTGTATAGCTACAGATAATTCTTTAAAATTACAAAAAAATTAAAAAAATTAAAATTTATTATAATTTATTAATATTTCAAAAGTCTTCTATAAAAAGTATTATTTCCACTTTTATGGTTATTATTTTTATTTGGAACTTTATTTAGTTTTCTCAAATTAAAGTTGCATTTTCTGAATACTGAATTGGGTTTAATTTTTTCTGAAATTAATGTTACTTGTTTTTGAATTCACTCACATGATTTACTGAAGTGGTCAGAAAGTCTATACAGGGTGTTTTGTAATTGAATGTCAATATTTAAGAGGGTGATTTTTGGGTCCATTTTAAGAAGAAAACTTCATAATAAGAACGTTATGTTCTAAAAGTCTTAACTTTTTAGATACAGGGTGGTAAAGTTTTTAAAAATAAATAATTTTTTCATAATAATTGTAATACCGCTCTGGATATTTTAATGAAATTTAATAGACAGGTATTACTCATCAAGAGGCATTTTTTCATGTACCACATTTCGTTTTATCTCCACTAGTCACATCTTGCAGAATTTTACCTATGCATATTTTTATATTTTTTTATTGTCATTTTAACGATAATCTTGTGACCATGTAGAGAAACGGATTTTATTTTTTTAGGTGAAAACCGTGCCTCTGACTGGAAAAAAATAAGTGATCAAATTTACTTGGAAATGAATGGGTATTCCGAAAATTATTCCTATTTGAACAGAAATCAGTGGCGTACCATCAATGTCTGCTAAAATATGTCGGTAAAATTCTGCACTAACGTGCACCATCGTCACTAATGGAAATAAAATGAAACGTGGTACATGAAAAAATGCCCCTTGATGCGTAATACCTGTATGCGAAATTTCATTAAAATATCCAGAGCGGTATTACAGATATTACGAAAAAATGATTTATTTTGATAAAACTTTACCACCCTGTATCTCAAAAGTTAAGACTTTTAGGACATACGTTCTTATGAAGTTTTCTTCTTAAAATGACCCAAAAATCACCCCCTTAAATACTGATATTCAATTAGAAAACACCCTGTACCTATAGTCAGATTCTATTGCCCCAAAAACTATAATTATGCAAAAAAAAATGACTGGATCTAGATCTGTTTGAAAATGTTGTTGGAAGTAAATCTCAACCGGTCAATTCTGGAGTTGACCCACACATATTCACAGCTATGCTATGTTAAGACACTCACCTTTTAGCCCACCCTATCTGTGTTGATGGCTTCAGTAGTTTCTTGGGAGTACATATTAATCAATTTTGACTTCAAGATGTTGCTAATCTGTCAATTTTTCTTGTGTAAGTGATTGTTAAATTTAACATGTCTTTTCACACTATGACAACTGAATTACTTCATCACTGTGATCGTTATTTTAAATTATATTTTTTTTTATCTCTAGAAATCCACATCTATTTACATAATCAATAATACACAGTCATAAATGAATAACTAGACACATATTGCTCTTCATTACTTGATTTTTTTCTTGATATCAACAACTAAAGAAGATTCCAAAGAAATTATATTATGATCTAGTTAGTTCTGTTGACATTTATTTAAATCCAGTTACTTGTTTTATCATCACGTCTGCAGATGCTGCTTTGAGAGCAGCGAAATACGTTACATTACTAATCCATCATACAAAAAGCAGCACAGAAATTCCAAAGAAAACCACTAAAAACTGGCAAAAAATGAGGAGCTAATTAATGGTCCTCAATCAATTTATTCATATTGAAAAATTCAGAAATAAGGAATTTCCAGGAATTACATCTCTCTCTTATACAGGGTGTCCCAATATTCCATGGACATGGAGCAACCACAGATTACTGAGGTAAAAAAATGTCGCTCTGACCAAACTTATCTCTATACCAAAGTGCTTCGTTTGTCCGTTAGAGGGCTTCAAAGTCTTTTGAAAATTTTAGTTTTTTTGAAATAGCTCAAAGTCGGCTCACTCCAATTCGATGAAATTTGGTAGGTAAATTTCTTATTAAAAGTACTAACTTCTGATGTACATGATAATTTAACGAAAACCCGGGAAGGGGTGAAACTACCCCTACCCTCCACTAAAATCGATCGTAATTGTTGATAGGATAGCAGGAACGCTGTTCATGTTTTTTTGTTTGAAAGATACATCGTTTTAGCCCATTTTTGGTCTCCTACAAAAATCTGTATCTTTCCGAGGTGCTATGTGATAAAATAAATTAGTCGATGATACCTAACCAAAATTTTAATTCATTCTTTTAATTTGAACTCAAATTTTCAATTGTCAGGTGATTATTTGATCTAATCTCATAAAAGATGTTTAGTATGGTTCGGTTTTTTTTTCAGGTGTTTGCAAACGGTTTTTTTTAAACGCAGTAAACAGTTTGCAAAACGACGAGGTTCCAAGAAAAGTTAAAATCATTTTTTTTGCGCAGGATGGAACTTTCTAGGGTCGAAACCGGCGCCCACATCGAGCATCTGTTATGAGATTAGATAAAATAATCACCTGACAATTGAAAATTTGATTTCAAATTAAAAAAATGAAATAAAAATTTAGTTATCATCGACTAATTTATTTTATCACATAGCACCTCGGAAAGATACAGATTTTTGTAGGAGACCAAAAATGGGCTAAAACGATGTATCTTTCAAACAAAAAAACATGAACAGCGTTCCTGCTACCCTATCAACAATTACGATCGATTTTAGTGGAAGGTAGGGGTAGTTTCACCCCTTCCCGGGTTTTCGTCAAATTATCATGTACATCAGAAGTTAGTACTTTTAATAAGAAGACCTACCAAATTTCATCGAATTGGAATGAGCCGACTTTGAGCTATTTCAAAAAAACTAAAATTTTCAAAAGACTTTGAAGCCCTCTAACGGACAAACGAAGCAATTTGGTATAGAGATAAGTTTGGTCCGAGCGACATTTTTTTACCTCAGTAATCTGTGGTTGCTCCATGTCCATGGAATATTGGGACACCCTGTATTAGGCAGACTAAATACAATTTAATGACTTCAAGAAATTCCACAGAAAACTCCATTATACCTGACTAGACTACCAGAGTTCTGCCCTGCAATGGTAAATATTGCAAGCACCCGTATTCCTCCGCCTCTGCATTGTGGCATAATGTTTACCTCTTAATAAGCTTATGATCTCCATGCTGTTTTACGATTTTACTATATCTTGTCCTACTTTACATTAATTTATTACCTAACGAATTAAAATTTTTGAATATAAAATACCTATAACGTTCTTAAAAAAGAAAATTAGGGACTGGATTAAAAACTTTGTTGTTGAGCGATAGACGGAAGGAGGGATAGGAGAGGTGGGTCATTGTTTTGAGTGAACCTATTTCTCTCGGATACTCTGTTTGGTTATACAGGGTGAGTCAGTTTTTTGTACCAGGACTTCACCAATTTATAGAAAAACTGTTGTAAGGAATAAAAGATTCCATAAACATGTGTCCTAACCGGTTAACCTTCTTAGTTTTCAGCATTAAAAATCCGTCGGTTATGAATGCCGTTGCTATTTTATGCATGTCTCCCATGGAGTTAACTCGGCCCTTAAATCCTTGGCCGTTTCATTTTCTTAAAATTTCAGAGCAGAGAGAACCTAACAATGATCAAAAATCTGACTTTCCAGGTTTTGGTCAATTTCTGGTCATCTCCATGTGAATAAATCTGTTTTTAAATTTTATAATCATCACCATCATTCAATAACCGAATTTACCACTCAATGAAAAAATTCTCACTCGGCTATGGATGTGAGTCCACTGACTTTAAATTTTTTTAAACACTTTAAATTTTTTTTATTAAGTCACTTCCACTTAGGGTAAACCACCATGAAAATTTAAAATTTTCCTGCCATACTAGGGCACAAGGAGGCACGGTTTACCTATTTGGTATTTCTCTTAATTCTCTTCGAGACAAACTATTCCAGTTTGTTGATTTTGTAAACAAACATTGAAAAATAGATTTAGGAGACTATTATATAAAACGGTTAACCGATAGTAAAAAATTCAAACTGGTTAACCGTCACAGCCCTACGTTACAGAGTTGAATTCTCTAGAGATTATTTACAACAAAAGGTATACTTATGAATTTCCGAAATTTCTCATAGTTTTTAAGTAAATTGAGTCTGAGCTTCATTATACCGCAAAAATAAGCAATTTTTTTTTTATATTTATTGTTATTTTTTGATATAAAATAATAATTTAAAAAATCAATGATTTTGTATAGCATAATAAATAGTTTGAGGTAGTTTAAAGTGTTTAAACTCAATTTCCTCAAAAAATATGGGGGAATTTATACATATAGGTATACATTTTTTTGTAAGAAATATCCAGGCGAGTATCCAGGGAATCCAATGCTGATAAGTAACGTCTTGAAAGTCCATGGGCTTAGAAGTTATTGAATGAAAAAGGGGTCATATACCCTGCATCTATGCCACTGATGAATTTTTCCCCGTGTTTTTCTTCATTTTGTGTTCTCTAAATTATAATAAATAATCTCTCGGTATAAAATTTAATTATTGAAAAATGCACATGTTATGGCTTAACTAAAAAAAAAATAGTTTTTTATAGTATCTTTTTTCCTAAGCTTTTCCAGACATATATTTATGGGAACTTTTATTCCGTCAAACAGGTTTTCTATAAATTGGTGAAGTCCTGCTACAAAAAAACTGACTCACCCTGTATGATTGTGATATGGGAGGGGTAACATAGTTAATTTTGTTGTATGAGTAATGTTTTTTCTAAGGGCCAACCTATGTACGGGCATTTAGGCCCCCTATAGGTTCTTATGTATACCTAATTATTATATTGCATGTAAGGGAATAAATTGGCAATAAATATTACATTATAAATTAAATGCTCCATAAAATAAACAGATTAAAAAATTCTATAACATTTTAGGGGGGCATCATCCCTCATCAACCTTTTAAAATGCTACAATTTAACTCTACTTACTGTCAATGGGTGCTCTTGGTACACTCACAATGTGTACCAAATTTGATTTTTCTAAGTTCAACTGAGATATTTTTTTTTTTTTCGAAATTTGAACCTCTATATCTAGGCCTATAACTTCTTAGGGGTGCAACTTAGTATAAAGATAAGTTGTCGCCCCTGCTCTGAGTCGCTTCTTATGCGAAACACTATATTTTGTATTTTTGTTATATTTTATTAATTATTAATAAAGATTATAAGTTTAATTACTGATTTTATTTGCATTTACCCAGTGGCTGAATCAGAAATAGATTTAATTTAAACAAAATGATTGGCTGTGAGTAACTGAATAACTTTGAGACTGAGTTAGGAAACCCTATAATAATTTGAAAGAAAACTTGGACATCTACAAGGTATTATTGTCATTCAAAGAAAAAAAAAAAATCAATTTAATGTGCCCAAGGTTGAAGCTAGTGCTATGTTATCATATTTTATTATGTATGTTATCACTTATTAGTCTCACTGTTTGTAATGTGAAATGTAAATTTTTTAATTGTAAAAATTATTTTTTTAATATTAAGTTTTAACAATTACACAAGTTTTGTCAATTGCAAAATCCAGAAAATAGTCAGAGATAGGTATAGGGCATATTGTTACTAGTTACTATTTAGCAGGTTAACTATTATGAAAATTATATCCGAGCATGTAGAGATCTCATAGATGGATCACTCTGTATATGAAGGATCTTTCTTACTGGAACAGAAATTAACTTACGAGTTTTCTTTTAAATTCAAAATCGTATTGGTGAATCTTTATTGAGCAACCCTGTATATTGTTTCCCTGTAAAACCCCTCTGTGCCTACAAAATATGAAGAAGAAATAATTTGTTTTTTGCAGAGCTGGGCAGTAGTTAGCAATGTAAGTAGTTAACTACTTTTTCAGTAAAAGTAAAAGTACATAGTTGTATTGTGACTACTTTTTTTCTCCAAGTAGTTATACTCGAATATTTTAAGTCTTATAAGAAATATTCGCAAAAAGTAGTTAAAAAAGAGTTAACTACTCAGTGCTAACTACTTTAGGTATTCTAACTACTTTTCTGTAATTTAACTACCTACCGCTATATTTTGAGACTGTTAGGTATTTTTATGATATTTTTTTGTAACTTTTGCTTCAATGCCTAAGAAAAGTTTAGATTTTGAATTTTATTACCAAAAAGAGAATGTGTTCTTGTGTTAATATTTTTTGTTGAATAGTTAGTCAGTACTTTCTTACTTAGCGGTGTGTTTTTTTTTTAATAACAATTTTAATAACAAATACATTTTTATTATATTTTTAATTTCTTTATTTGATGTTTCAGTTCCCTTTTTTTGAATATTTTTTTTAAATACCATCCACACAAAAACTGATTTTTAAACTACCATAACAAGCTTTTGTTTTGTAAGTAGTTAAAAAAGTAGTTGCATATTTAACTAAGTACTAACTACTTAGTAGTTAGTAACTTAACTATTTTTTTTTAAGAAGTAGTTAACTACCAAATAGTTAAACTATTTTTTTAGAAAGTAGTTGGTAGTTATATTCCACTACTTTTTAAAAGTATTTTGCCCAGCTCTGGTTGTTTGTATAATTGATAATAAATAAACACGTCATAGAATTTTAGAAAACAATAAGTTGTTTTATTGTGTTTTATTTATCGTTAACTATAGCGAGTTTCTAAAAAGCAATGGTTGAGAACAAAAATTTCCATTTCTTCAAATCAAACTTTTCAAATTCCTCAAGAATTTGGATGAATTTTCTGACTTAAAAAAAAATAATTTCAAATTATTATCTACTTTTCTACTTATTATTAATTTCTAGGAGATGTGTCTCGTTTGTAAATAAAAATGCATACCAATATTACTCAACAACCATTTATTCATGATCGATCATTAAATTTTACATTATTTTTTAGATACTGCAAAATTTGATGAAGATGTTCCCTATTTGTATCACTTGAAGTATTGTTTATTTCAATCAAGATATCTTCTTTCTCCTTTCTAATGCCTATAACTCCTTTCACGTTTAGATAACCACTCGAACCAGAATCTTCAAGTTTTATTTTTTTCAACAACTGAAGATCAGAACTGTCTTCCTTTTCTCGCTTCTTCTTATCAACGCTGCTAGCAATGCTACCATTTCCATTGATATTCTGTGGAGTTTGTGGATCATCTCCATTTTTTACCTTCTCTACTTCTAGTACCGGCATCGGATCTACGTCCATAGCTACTGATTCATTTACTTTTGACTCTAATTTTTTTGCTTCATTTTCACAGTTCTCGTAAATCTTCAATAATCGATTTTTCTCGCGATTTTTTCTTCTCTGGTGAGACCAGGTATTGGAATGTGCCACGAAAGCATAGTTTTCGTAAGTTTTTGCTTTTTTAACTAAATTTAAATCAATCTGAAGATCGTCAAAAATTTTCTTAATGATTTCTACAACGGTTTCTAAACCTGCTCCATTTTTAATTGAAAAAGTCAATGGCTTGACTTTAATTGTATTCAGTAACGCCCGCGGTGGAACCAAAGTCAAATCTAGCTCGTAAAAAGTCCAGGCCAACCCCCATCTAGTAGTGTGTCCCTGACAAAACTCGGTTTCCTTGAAACTAATAACTCCGTTTTCTCTCAGCAGCTTTTTCAAAGCGATAAGACTGGATTTGTGGCCGACCATCGTGGTGAATATTCTGATCCTATCACGAAACTTCAAACTTTCAAGAATCATTTTAGTGATAAATTTAACCTCTCCACCGTCAACTACAACTTCAGCAGGAGAAGCAACGAAGGCATTTCTTGGGGGAGCTCGTCCGGGATTTCTCGCCTTAAAGAACGGATGCAACTCTTGACTGGACGAGAAGAACGGCGGATTACACATGCAGAACTTGAAAGTCTCCGGGCATACAGTTAGAACGTCTTCCAAAACATTATCCCCTGAAACTGTGACAATTCTGACAGCAGACTCGAGAGAATTACGTTTCACATTAGAAAGAGCCGCTTCTAGACTTTCTCTATCATTTTCAGTGCCGATCATTTTCCAATTGAACCTTTTGGCGGCAATTAGAGGATACACGCAAGAAGCACCAGTTCCGATATCGATTCCCGTTACACTTTTGAAGCTTCCCAAGTCCAGATCTAGCAGATCTTGTATCCAGAGTAAATAGTTCAAACGAAGGGGGATAGTAGGGATAAGCTTGTTGGCCGGAATGACGACATCGAGATTGAAGTCTTTCTTTAGGAGGATGCGGGAGAGAGTTCGCAAGGCGTTTTGGTTTTTGAAGTCGAAGATTATTTTACCGGTGATGTCTTGTTTGGTGTACTGCCGGAATTCGGGGTACTCGATCGCTAACTGCTTGAAACTCGGGGGAGTTTTGTAGATATTACGGGAGTGCATGTATTTGTTCATCGACATCCTATATACGTTCACAGGCTCGGTTCACCCTGCTCTGTGTACCTATAAAAATTTGGAGGTTTTGAAGTAGTGTACACGGAATTCAATTTGGTCATTATGGAGATGAGCGGCATTGGTATAGGGCGATTTGGCTTATACTATCGGATAGCTTGTGTCTCTAGGAGTATCAAGGTACCATTGAATTTTTGCGCCGGCAAGTAATAGTCGAGAAATAAGGCCTCAAAGTTTCATCCTTGCCCTAATACGCGTATATTCGTACATAATACGCTCTAACAGGAAGCCGCACTCTGTCGGACACACGACTCTGAGTTCGTGCTTCCCGTCGAGCATATATGTACAAACACACGTAATGACACTTTAAGGCCTTATTTCTCGACTATTACTTGCCGGCGCAAAAATTCAATGGTACCTTGATACTCCTAGAGACACAAGCTATCCGATAGTATAAGCCATTATTTCGCCCTATATCCATGCCGCTCATCTCCATAATTACCTTCGATTTCTATGATGTTTATGCAAGGGGAGGTTACAGGTACGAACTGGATTACTAGCGAATCCTGGTACTGCTATGCAGTTCGAAAAAGATTCAAAATAATTCAAATAAGTTAGCACAACAAACCAGAACTATTTTTCAAATTCAACTAACTGAGACTGACTTATTGCGTTTTGAAATATGAGAACTAGTACAATAATATGAGGCTATCAAAAATTATTATTCGAATATTGGAAATATAAAGTACTTACTTTATCGAAACTGATAGTAACTATCGCACAAAAACTAAAAGTCTTTTTCTTTCACCACCTCAATTTCCATTTCACCATTTCTGTTTATTTTACTTTACTTTTCAATTATTCATTTTAATTTTTATTTTATTTGCCTTGCCATTCATTCTTTTCATTTTTCATTCCACCTCCACCCATGTCCCGTGTCAACTGTCAAATTGTCACAGTGTGCATATTCTTTTTATTTTGCATTTCGTCAAGCGGATGACCTATGGCAAAATTACAATTCACATTTGGGGACTCTAATCAATCAATCTGCGTCTGCGCCCTCGCCCAAGGTTCAATTTCAGTTCTAAATGACATATACATATGCGAACAGTCACATTTTCCGTGATTTTAGAGGTTTTTGCGGTCAAACCAATTAACCAAAACATCTTTTTAGAAATTCTCCAGCATCACCGAACTCCCTATTGAGTTTGTTTAAAACAACCGTGAAACCTTATGTTTTCCATAGAAATAATTTTTATGTAGTTTAGTATTATTTTACTAAAAACTACATGCTGTATAGTTTTTTTAAAACTATGTAGTTCTTCGTGTAGTATTTGCATTCATTCATGATCAATGATCGATGATACAACTACAAGAGTACCCATGTCAGCCTGATACTGAAAGTTCGATCGCGCTGCGCATGACGTCATTATCGTGATTCTAATCCGAGCGCTAACACGGGAGCATTCAAAATAATATTATGTGAAGGCGGAAGTCAGTATTTGTGGGTTGTAATTAAAATTAAAAGTGATTGTTACCATATATAGTAATATGATATGATATTTTATTGGTATTTTGTAATATCATATACGCATAATTGCCTGTGCTAGCAATAAACTAATAAAAAAAATATCACTTGTTTTGTTGCCTTTCGTTTTTCTTGCGTGGTTCTCACACCCACACTTATCGCACAACAAACCATTTTTGCCGTCAGACAGTCAGCAGATATACTCAAGTGAAACTAATTAAAAATTACTGCAACATCTACAAACGTCGAAATAAGCTACCAAATCGCGATTTGACATTATTACTGCCAAGTCGCATGTGAGCATCATCTGACTGACGTCACAGGCTGCGCGCTTACATACCTTGTTTATTTGTATATGCATTCATCATTTACTAATTCCGAACCCTGCACACACCACAGCACTAGGGATGCAAATGTTTTAAAACGTTTATTTTTTTATTGTTTTAAAACATGGTTTTTTTGTACCCCGTTTTTTTTTAAGCAAAAGCAAAAAAAAAATTAAAAGAAAATTAGTATTATAACATACAAACAATACAACATACAAAGTTTTAGACAAAGTGAACCCACAAAATCTACATTTCACTTTCTTAATTTTTCCAGTTTGTTCAGCTTGATCGAAGAATTGGCTCGGCTGCTTTACGTCCTGTACGAACAACACAAAACATAAGTCATATTATTTAATTATTCGTTTATTTGATAAAAAGAAATAGTCAGTGAGTTCATTGACACTGATATATGGATTATGTAATTTATGTATCATATTAACCAAAGAGAATTAACTAGAGAGGAGTGAATCTGTAGTAAAAAATTGGCTAGGGAACCTGTATTACCGATTTAGTAAAACGGTAATGCAGGTTCCCTAAAAATTGGCAACAAATATAGCGCCCTCCTCCAACCTGGCAAGAACTAATCTTAGCCGGCACAGAAACCATGCATACTGTAAGCCAGTACACAAACCGGTTCTATATATTTAGCCTTGACACAAATGTCAATTATTAAAAAGTATTGTTTCATAAGTCAATAACAACGGAAATTTTTTTTTACATTTTATTAAATAAAAATTGGAATATTTTATGTACATTTTAAGTAGGTAATCATAAAGTTCAGGTATTTGTAGAGAACTTTAAATTAAATACATATTACATTTACAATATAACAACTCAATAATATCAGCAATGATTAACATAGCGTAGCTTTAACTTTCTATTAGGTGCTTTTCAACTTCATTGGTCCTCTCTTCCTCAGATCTGAATGTTATGAACTGCAACTTGCTCTTCGCACGATTGATTTCTATATTCTTCACTCTTCTATCTTCAGCTCTACCACCGTTCTTTTTCTGCTGGACTTTTGATTCAAACTAAACCTGAATTAGATTAAAATTTCGGGTTTTTGACATGTAAGATTTGAAGATTTATAGCCTAATCTTTTGTTATTTGAGTTGTCACCCAGTTATTTAACATTTTAGCGTTTGCGCTTGCGCGTAGCCGATTATTAATATAAAATAATATCATGTATACTTGAAATTTAATTAATACAATGGGTACGTTCACCTGACGTCAACTGTTGAGTTGTTGAGGTAGCGCTTGCGTTCAGACATACCGCTCACTTACAACCGTTGCTAAACTGTTGAGTATTTTTGTGAGCGTAAATATTTCACGCTCAGCACAGTCAACGTGTATGTTGCGGACATGCGCCAAGTGGGAAGTAAAAGTTGCAAGTAAGAATGCTCCTGATACAATCAGCGACAAATAAATGCTAATAATTACTTCTATGAACTTGAATCGTATCCAGAAACATGTCACATACCTATCTCTCGATGTCAACAATGCGTTCAGACTATTTCCAACATGTTGAAACAACTTACACTCAACCGTTTTGCTTTTGCGCTGCTATTCAACAGTTGACGTCAGGTGAACGTACCCATTGACTTTAGTGATTTGACATTATGTCAATCTGACCTTGGGATCTTAGAAAGATGAAAAATCACTTCAATCAGTGAACTGATAAAAAACAAATAAAACGTATAAATTACAAACAAAATAGTTTTAAAACAATAAAAACAAACGGCTTGAATAAAAAACGGTTTTTTTGCATCATTACACACCACACCAGTCACACATTGCTGACACCACACCACATCACAATCATCATCAATCATCATACATAACTCGAATCTGGCCAAGTGCACAACAATTCATAAGCCATTAAGCGAGACGGAGAAGAAGAAAAAGAAGAAGTACTTACTTGGCACATGTAGTTGGGTTGGCGACGTTGGCGTTTCGTTCAGTCGTTCACTTTCACTTCACTCACTCACTTCAGTCAGAGTTCAGTTGACAGTTGAGTATTGAGTAGGTATTTTGTTTGACTGTTTTGCTTTTATTCTTGGTTAACTTGACTAATAATTATTATTTATTATTATACTTAAAATTATTATTCTGGAAATATAAACATCGTGTTAATCCAATATCACGGCGTTGCAGTATTTTAAAGTTGAAAATTGAAAAACCTACCTGTCAACAGAAAGCTTGTGACATAAATAAACCTAATACAATGAGTGCCCCTGGTGAATCTGAATCCGCTTCCGACCAAAAATCTTTCGCGGAAAAACAGTCGGAACGTCTGAAAAAACTCCGCAGTCTCCACACGCTTCGCAACGAGGCTCGCAGTCTTAACCATCAGGAAGTAGTAGCCGAGGACGCCCGCAACAAACTACCCACCAACTGGGAAAGTCGAAAGAAACGAGCCGAATGGATCCTCTCTGACCAGAAAGCACGCGAAGAAGCCAAAGAAAAGGGCGAAGACTACGACCGCAAACGTCTAATGCAAGTCTCGGCGGTGGACGCGGAGCGAATAGAAAAAAAGAGAAAGAAGAAAAACCCCGATCAGGGTTTCTCCGATTTCGAAGCTGCCACGTTCCGGCAGTACAACCGATTGGTGCGAACTTTACCCCCGAAGGACATGGAGAAGTACCAGGAGGAGAAAGAGAGATACGGGGACGCTTTTTATGCAGGACCGAACGTTATCATTCACGGCCTGCACAAGGACAAACCGGAAGCGATCGATAATATGGTGAAGAGCGTCGAAGATCAGATTGCGAAAAGGAGCAAATACTCGAGGAGACGGATGCACAACGATGATGCCGATATTGATTTTATCAACGAGAGGAACGCCAAGTTCAACAAGAAATTGGAAGTATTTTACGGAGAGCATACAGCAGAAATTAAGCAGAATTTGGAAAGAGGTACTGCTGTTTAGTGATTATAGCACACCCCTGCTATCGTTGTATTGTTTATAAGTATGTAAATAGTTTTTTTATTTTGTTATTATCGAACTCTAGAAACGTTAATTTTTAATAAAGGTAAAGTAAAAATTGTGGTTTTTTATTTATAGAAGTGAAGTAATGTTTTTTACAGCGATGAAGTGAGCACTGACACTGAACCCAATTTTGTACTCTCTCTTTATCAATATCTCTTTACATCTTTTAAGACTGACCTTTATTAATATTTAATTAATTTATCATTCTGGTCATAAAATTTAGGAATAATTTTACTTTAGCACTACACTATATCCTCTGATTCGCTTCAAAATGTTTGTTGAAATACCTTATCATACATAAAGTAATTCTACAAAAAAAAAAAATGAAATTCGGAAAGCCTTTAAAACAGAGCAAAATAAATCCACAGTTTTTATTTTTGGCATTATTATCAGTTGCCGCTATGTTTGAGCTGATGCTGCTGTTCCAGCTGTGAATGCAACTCAGACGATGTCATCATATTCGTGTTCTGTGTCCATCCATGTTAAAGACGGAATAATATTTAACTGTCGATAAAACCTGCCTGCGAGAAGGGTAAAGAAACATGTTTCATTTATTATCAAAACTTGTCTTTACTAATATCGCAACGCAAGTACCCAATAAACAGCAGGACATGTCGTGTTACATCACATTGTGAAAGAAGCTTCTGGGAGCTTCTCAGGAGCGAGTAATGTCAGTAACGTGCTAGCACTAGAGACATGTGTCTGACGCATCACTGACAAACTTCTTGAGCACATTACCGATACACATGACAGACATGTCTCCTGGAAACATTAAACGTCAGCAACAAGCACACACTATAGATACATGTCTCATGTCTGATAGCACAGATGAAATGTTATGTTGAGTACAAACATTACTGATACACTTCATAAAAGAGTGAATTGCAGGTCAATGAGTATAAAGCACATAAAGTGCAATTACTAGCCTGTTAGATGGGGTCGGAGAATTCCTCCATCGCCCTTACCGATGCGGAAGCAAACTCTCTAGTTGGAGTTTCGGGCACTGCCATCATGACAAGTGTTAGGGCGATGGAGGAATTCTCCGACCCCATCTAACAGGTTAGTAATTGCACTTTATGTGCTTTATACTCATTGACCTGCAATTCACTCTTTTATGAATTAATCGTTGAGTATACTTGCCTTCTGTCTTATTCTTCATTATTCGATTGTCATCGACTGGCTTTGGTAGTGTCTGGAACTGCAATTAACTTAGAGTGAACTCACGGTTAGTTCTTTAAACTGACCGCTAGATGTCGCTCTACTTACACCACACGGAGTTCCGTGTTAATTCTTGGCTTAAGAGGGGCCAACTTCCATTCATCCTACAGCATCCTCCGGATACTCCAGATGCAGCACACTGATGAGTTCCAGTAGAACGAAACACGTGTCTGTGCTTGTTCTGGTACTCTGACAACTGTTAGGGCGATGGAGGAATTCTCCGACCCCATCTAACAGGCTAGTAATTGCACTTTATGTGCTTTATACTCATTGACCTGCAATTCACTCTTTTATGAATTAATCGTTGAGTATACTTGCCTTCTGTCTTCTTCATTATCATTACTGATACACATTGCAAGCATATTCATTAGAAATATGTCTAGGTCTAGTACGTAATGTACACACCTCACAGACATACTTATTCTTCAGGGTTTTTCCCGGGATATATCCTAGGTAAGTAGGTATAGAGTCCCCGCAGATAAATGAAACGACTCGGATAAATAATTTCCATTTTGAATTTTAGTTTTTTTTTTTTTTTTGGTTAAAGACTTATTTCTAACATTATTATTATATTTTAGCTTTGGAAAACAAGCATGGATTGGAAATTTAAAAAAAAATCTATTTTTCAGTGGAGTAAAAGTGTCTTTGTCATGTAAATGCAAGAAAAAGTTATTTAAAAAAGTTGTTAAGAATCAAGATTTAGGTCCTTATACCAAATTTCATATTTGTTAAAAAAAAAAATTTATGTATCTACCTATTTGTAAAATAAACATAAACTAAATGAAAAATTATATTTAGCCTTGAATTTTGGGTAAAGAGACCTAAATTGATTCTACTAAACAACTTTTTAAATAACTTTTTGTCGTATTTGGCAATAAACGGCACTTTTTAATTCACAGAAAACTATAAAAGTAAGTTTTTGAAAATTTCCAAGATATTATACTTACGTATGTACTTGTTTTTTTCACAATAAAAATAGTAAGGTATGTTATAGGTACAATAAAATAATTAGTCTTTGACCAAGCAGAGCTGAACCCAAAAAATGAAAATATAAGACGAGAATTTTTTATCTTTTATAAGAAGACTCGTTTCACCTATGCGGGAACACACTGTATAATAAATAATTAATGCATTCAAAAAATAATATAATTTATTGAAAAATGTAAAACACTGCTCTAACAATATGAATTATTAAACATAAAAACATTTACAAAAGTTACAAGAATTTACTAAATATTTTGAAATATTCCAGCTTGAAAGAATTCGAACTTAAAAGAGCATAAGAAAAATACTTCGGTATTACAAAAAAAACTATCTAAAATAAAATAAAAAAACGTACTAATTTATCACATACATATTTTTAAAAATTACAACAGGGAAAAATTGAAACTTTAAAAGCGAATAAGAAAACATACATTTAAATATTACAAAAAGTGTTAAAAAAATATTACTTAATCTAAAAATAAAATAAGATAAAAACAAATAAAAATTTATAAAATAATTTTAAGAAATCGAACTTCAGATAATTCAAACTTAAAATAGCAGGTATAAAAACATAATTAGAAGGTAAAAAGAAGGTTAAAATAGAAGGTGTAAAAAAAACATAAAATGTAGAAAAGAAGCACAAAAATAATTACTATTATTTAGATCTACTTGCTTTGAGTGATGCCACAATAATACGCAACTTCATAGGGACTGGTTTTCGTTGAAAAGGTGTTTCTTTAATTAAAATAATTACATCTGAAACTAGAGCGGTTACTAATTTAAGGACAATCAAATTTTTTTTTAGACTGGAATGATATTTATATTTGTTGCAACTTGGTACAGAAACTGACAAATAAAATATTAATTTCATTATAAAGTTGAAGCTTATAATATAATGAAAGGTCGCTAATTAGATATTTTTAACTAAACCATAGCGCAAAGCCACATATTACTGAATTTATTGTTTTCATACTTCAAAATTATTTTATTCTTTTTAATATACGAGTAGATAAATTATTCCTAATGGCATATGAGCATAGTGGCTCTCCAGGGCTTACAACTTTAAGAAAAAATATCACAGCCAACTTCAATAATTTAAAAACATCTGGAATGAAATATATGTGAGGATTTTATTAAACCCAAAAATATAATATACAGGCTATCCGGGAAAATGTGGGAAATCTCTCGGAATCAGATAGAACATTGGGTGGTCATTATATACATCCGCGGCTCCTACAGTTTCAATATGGCACCTATACAGTGCGCGAGAAAAGTAAGGAATAAATTCGATAAAACGGAGAGGGCTGTTTTTTTGAAAAAATAAAAAAACAGGTCGATTTTGTTTTCAAGTTGTTCAACTTTTGACATAATATTGGGATATACAGGGTGATGCGCGAAAAAGTGGTGACGTCATCGGTATTTTTTTTAAATGGCAACCCTTATTTTTTATTCCATTTTTTGATACTTCATTCAATTGCCAATACGGTAATGTAATCATTTTGTAACCTTAAACGACGAAATTTCTGTGAAAATAACTTAATTTGGAGAGATTCAATTTAATAGAGAGATTTAATAGACTTAATTTAATAGACAGACCTTATAAAATTACCATGGAAACAGTAATTTTTATTTGATTTTTTTTATTTTTATTGTTAACGTTCCGATTTTCACATCAGTAAAAAGTGCACAATTTCGACTCACAAGCTGTTTTCTCAGAAATTTCCTTATTTAAGGTTACAAATTGATTACATTACCATACTGGCAATTAAATGAAGTATCAAAAAATGGAATAAAAATAAGGGTTGCTATTTAAAAAAAATGACGATGACGTCACCACTTTTTCGCGCATCACCCTGTATACCCCAATATTATGTCAAAAGTTGGACAACTCAAAAACAAAATCGACCTGTTTTTTTATTTTTCCAAAACAACAGCCCTCTCCGTTTTATCGAATTTATTCCTTACTTTTCTCGCGCACTGTATAGGGGTGGAGAACATACCTATTATAGTAACACCAGGAAGGTATTCATAATGAAAGGGAAAGCCATAAAACGGCCTAAAAACACGGTTTTGAGAGTGCGGTCCTGACAAGCGGCGCCGATTTATACCGCGAATCACGGATGTAACCACTTCACGACAATGCCAAGCGCTTCGAAGCTTACAGAGGCGGACCGGCTCTATATCCGCTTTCACATATCGTGTCCAGTCCACAGGGATTGGTGCAATGATTTTTGGAATATAAATGTAAATAAATGCAAAATTCAAAATAAAAATCGTGCTACTGTTAATCTCGAAGATATTCCTTGCACTGAAAGTGAAGAAAAAAATAGAAATGCGAACGTAGTGTTAAAGAGGCCTTAGTTGTGACCTTAATATTAGTTTACAATGGCTGTTTTTAGCTTCTTACCCACCCAGCACCCCTATTTCGCTCCTCGGTCCCGAAAAAATTGATGAAAAAAGAGATGACAAGTTCCCATAATTTTGTTTCCCTTATAAAGTTCCCTTACGGAGATACGGCCTCCTAAAGGACGCCACTGGAAATCAATTTTTCTTGAATAACTTTTAAACTACTTAATTAAATTTAATGAAAATTTAAAATATTAAACAGTAGTAAGCGGCTTCTTAAAATGCCGCCCCTAAAACATAAATTAGCTTGTTTAGTTTACCAGGGGCGGACTAGGTTGTACATTTTAATGCTTACATTTTTAACACCCTGTATGATAATTAAGGAGTTAAAAAAAAATTTGAATACCTTGAACATTAAGCTACAGAAAAGGTACTCTTGTTCCTTGTCGATAAAATGAACCGTTTTCGAGAAAAAAATAAATAAAACAATTTTTGTTTTATTTCATAATCAATAAAGAATTTCACAAGTGGATTCAACAATCGTAGTTCTAGTACAATGTAATAGAAATAAAACAAAAATTCTTTTATTATTTTTTTTCTCGAAAACGGTTCATTTTATCGACAAGGAACAAGAGTACCTTTTCTGTAGCTTAATGTTCAAGGTATTCAAATTTGTTTTTTTTTTTACTCCTTATCATGCAGGGTGGTAAAAATGTAAGCATTAAAATGTACAACCTAGTCCGCCCCTGGTAAACTAAACAAGCTAATTTTTCTTACTGTTTATTATATTAAATTTTCATTAAATTTTATTATGTAGTTAAGTTATTCAAGAAAAATTGATTTCCAGTGGCGTCCTTTAGGAGGCCATATCTCCGTAGGGGGGGCCGCTAGGAAAAAAAATTATGGGAACTTGTCATCTTTTTTTTAAAGTTCTATCTGATTCCGAGAGATTTCCCAGATTTTCCCGGACATCCTGTATTTAAACGTTTGTAGAATTTTTTTCCAAATTCAAATTTAAACGATTTCTAATAAAAAATAGAAAAAAATATATTTATGTTGCAGTTGCAGTAGGTGTGTGGGTATAAGTAGATATATAATCTTTATCATAAAAGAAATGTTCGGATTCCACATTAAAAGCTTGAATTTCACTGACATAAATATTAAACTTGAAGCCAGTAAAATGCAAAAGAGCTTTCCTAAAGTACTTTGAAATTGTTAAGGTTTCTTTTCAACACACACGAGACACGAAACACTTTCCTGCCTCTAGTTTCCACTGTAACAAAACAAACTCAAACTTTTCACCTTTAACATCAATAAGTAATGAAAAATGTAACTGAACTTGAATTTTTTACTAGTTAAACACACCAACAAATAATAATTTAGTAAGGCAGTGGCATAAAATGGATTTGAAATTATCCACAAGTGACGATACTGATTTAAACGATTCGCTAAATGTGGAGTCCCCGTCTGCCTCGTTCGCTATAAACACTTTCTTTAGTTCCATTGCAGCTGACGATGTGAATAAACAACCTGAACCACAGAAATACGGTAAGTATTTAGACGAGGAAGCATTCAAATTAAATTACCGCATCTCTATTAAATTAAGGTATAATTTAATTTTAAAAATGATTTAATTAGATTTAGAAGAATTGGATTAAATAGTGTCATCGCCACTTAAGAAAACATAATATATACAGAGTGTAGCACTAGCAAAGTCATTATTACGAAAACAAAATTTTTGTTTGTCCGCCCGCAAAAAAAAAATTAACGTGCCAATAAATTTTTTTACCTAATCAGCACCCCCATGCATGAAACAGATTTCATTAATTTTCAAACGCCATTCGTTTGTCCACCATTTTTCTACATTTGTCCAACAAAAATTTTCGTTTGTCCTTTCTCAAAAAAAAAAAGTTACGACCAAATTAAAAAAAAATTGGCAACAACACCAAATGCGAATTTTCATAAAATTCAAACAGGCTTCGTTTGTCCACGTTCGTTTATCCACCCCGCAATAGAAAGTTACAATAAATTCTTTTAGACCAACAATAAGAACTATCTATTTTATAAAATCCTTAACACAATTTATTTGTTTAGATTATTCCGATTTAACAAGTTACAATTCAAGCGATGAAGGTACAGGCGCTTCAAGTAGCATTTCCCACGCTAAACGAAAACAACGGAGATACCGGTAGGTAAAAGTTGTAACGTTATTTTCTTGAAATCGAATTTAACGTAAATATTTTACAAGGACCACATTTTCAAATTATCAACTGGAAGAACTGGAAAGGGCTTTCCATAAAACGCACTACCCAGACGTATTCTTCCGGGAAGAACTAGCGCTGAGAATTGACCTAACAGAAGCCAGAGTGCAAGTCTGGTTTCAAAACCGAAGAGCGAAATGGAGGAAGCAAGAGAAATTCATGAACAAGACCCTAAACCTACCACATTCCACTATGAATCCACCTAACAGCATGTCCGGTAATTATTCACCTTCACTATTTTTTTATAGCATGTCGAAGATCGATAAGTTTTGTTTGAACTTTTTGCTTATACCTACAGGGTTTTGGTAAAAGTACCTATTATTGAATCATACCCATTTGCGTATCACACATTATGGGTGTCATAGTGCCACCATATCTGGCCCCAAAACTTTGGCCATTTTGGAGAAGATGACTGACTGTCTCTTCCCAGCACTAAACTGCACCTGATTTATATTGCACCAAGTCGCACCGAGCTAGAATCTCTTGTATTTCATTGTTAAGTATGGCAACTTCTTGCTCTCTACAAGTATGTGCGTCGATGACAAATGTTCGTGCATCTAAGGTATAAGAAGATCTAAAAGGTCTCAGAAAGAACTCCCATCGACGGCCACATGTAAGAATTCTGATTTCATTTATGCCAATCCTAATTTCTGAACTTGGAATTCAGATTTCGTTTTATTTTAAGTCAATTTACGGCAGTTTGAAATTAGATTCCAGAAGTGTGAACTTAATTTTGCTGCTGAAGCGGTAATTGAAATCAAAATCAAATTTGAATTTATTTATCGTATTTATACTAAGAAACGAAAGGTATAATCACTGGACTTATTGAGTTTCTTCTTCTTCAAGAGCCATCTTCTCTGAGAAGGTTGGCTATCACCACAGCTGTTCTCATCTTTGATGCTGCAGCACAAAACAGCTCAATGGAACTACAGTTATACCACAACCTCAAGTTACTTAACCAGGAAATGCGTCTTCTTCCTCTATTTCTTCTTCCCTGCATAATGTTCTGCTGCACTATATACTTCTCGCCCCTCAGAACATGGCCCAGCAGATACTTCAACTTCTTCACTTTAACTGTGTTTAATATATCTCCCTTTCCTTTACCATTCTCTCCAGTACTTCTTCGTTTATTGTTATCCTGTCTACCCAACCTACTCTCAAGATCCTTCTGTATGACCACATCTCAAATGCTTCTAGTCGATCGCTAATATGTTTTTCTTCAAAGTCCAGGGCTCCATATCCCATAGAACAGTACCGAGAAGACATATAGCATGCAAATTAAGATCTCTACTGCATAATACATTTTTTTTCATCCTGTTAAATGTGGTTCTGGCTTTTCCAATTCTGGATATAATTTCCTCTTTCCTCCATGTATTCATTAACCTTCATTGAAAATTGTTCCCACGTATTTATACCGACTGACCTTCTCTATTAATTCTCCTTTGATCCATAAATTTTATTGTTGCTGGACTGATTTTGTAATTGTCATAAATTTAGTCTTTTTGGTGTTTAAGGTAAGTCCACTCTACTCGCCGCTCATCACTACTTAGTCAACCAAAAGCTCTGTAGATCTTCCAGTGTCTCGGCAATAAGTCTATGGTATCCCTTACCTTACTCCACGCTGTATTCTTATTTCTTCTGAGAGCTCCTTATCTTCTTTTATATTAGCGGTCTGGTTGAAAGTATACAGACATAGATTATTTATTATTCTAACATCATATATTTTTATTTTGTTGAGTTGAGCCAGCCCCTTGCTACAGCAAATGAAGTACGCATAAGTACCTTACAACAAATAATTATTATAAAATTTTTCTCGAGCTAAAATTCTTAGCGACCTTTTCCCTAAAAGTATTGCGCATAAATTCACAGACCCTTGATCGGTGCAACAGGCACGAGAGAATACGTGCGTCGCATGCACAAAAAGCGATGAGTTGGAAGTCAAAGAGGATGATGTGGAAGTAGCGGTAGAGAGGACGCGCAAAATTTAGGATATGATAGGTCTAAAATAACAAAGGTGCTCACTAATAACTGGTCCAAGGGCCAGGATGCAGGAAAGAGGACGAAAGCGTCGGCGGACTGAGAGGAGAGCAGACCCGGTAGCGGTGGCGGCGGACAGACGCGTGTACCTACGAAGCGAAAAGCTCACCTGTAAATCTACCTTACCTAAACTTATCTTTTTATCTTTTCTGGTGCCTGTATCTTTTTAAACAAAAGCACAACAGCTTCTAATAATTTACTTTAACGAAATTTGAGTTTGAAACAATTAAAAAACCAAGGGAGTGTTACGGTCGTTCCGAGAAGCTGTGTTTCGAAATAATTAACTACAATAACTACAGCCATTACGAGTTTTTCTTCACCGATAGTGAAATATTTCTTCAACATCGAACTAAAATCAAAGCGTATCGCTCGAATAAACAAAAGTGTTTCTGGCAAATATCTTTAATTAACTTAGACTTTCCGACAGTGACCGACCTCAACGTCGCTTTCATAGAACCTTGGCCGCTTTCATAGGAATTAATTTCGTAAACAAGGCTGTTTGTGACTTTTCCCTTTTCATTCTCTTGAACATTCGAGGCAGTAACAGCTTCTAGACACCTGGGAAGGCGTTTCCCAATGATAAGTTTTGAACTTTCGTTGTTATGACTGAGATTTATCAACGAATGTATTGCAGAAGTATCAGGAGGGCATGTACGCAGCAGAGGTTGCAATAATTATTCCCAGCATTGGGTTCCTATTATAGCATGAAATGCCATTACGGAACCGCCTCAAACACTGGCTTCTAGTTAAATTGCTATATGCATTTTAGAGGGTTTTCAAATGACTTGTAATTTGATATGAAAATGAAATATTTCAGAAAGCCAATTTCCAAAATGGCGATAACATCATAATAATTGATTGATTCTAAAGAAGGTTGTTTTAAATTAACAATAAGATAAAACCCCGAAGAAAACGTGTGTGTGTGATACAATTTTCTATATTTTTGAAAAATGTTGATCTGTTTTTTTTTTTGGAATATTAGGTGGAGAAAACTTTTTTTTTCAAGAAACGATGCATTTATTTGTCTATTTTAGCCACATTAATCATAGCCACAATAACCATGGGAGATACAGGGTCGGTTACATGGGGGAAAAAATGGGCAACCAGAAGGACAATGCGCTGGCAGAAAGAGATTTCGAAAATTATTTTTGATTTTCGAATTATTTTGGAGAACAAAATTTTTAATTTTCGTTTTTCTTATTTATTGACGTTATTCTTCAAGATTGAGAAAAACTCAAACCACATTTTCATTGCAGCTTAATCAGCTTTATTTTTGTAATGTCAGTTTTTTTATTTGACAATTCATATTTGCAGGGCCGGACTGAGTTCGATTTTTCAAATACGGCTCTGGATTTGAGATATGACTTAAGATATTTTAATTCTGAATTTAATGACGTGCCACATATAATCGTTCAAACGTGTTTCGGACTATAGCTATTGACATCATCAGTTTAATTTCGGTTCTATGATCTTATTAAACTTCTTCTTCTTCTTGGACTTGCATTACTAATCGTCATCACAATCCGACAAGTCCAAGAAGTTTAATAAGAGCACAGATCCGAAATTTAACTGATGATGTCAATAGCTATAGTCCGAAACATGTTTTGTATCACACTAATATTATGTGTGGCATTTCATTAAATTCAGAGTTAAAATATCTTTAAATTTTTGCAATAAAAAATCCAGGGACGTATTTAAAAAAATCGAAGCTCAGTCTGGCCCTGCAAATATGAATCGTCAAATAAAAATCAACAAAAAAAAATAAATAATAAAAAAAAACATCGCAATATGGTTTCATTTTTCCCAATCTTTAATAATAACTTCAATAAATAAGAAAAACTAAAAATTTTTTTTTTTTACTAATTCGAAAATCAAAAATAGTTTTTAAAATCTTTTTCTGCCATTGCATTGTCCTTCTGGTTGCCCAGATTTTTCCCTGTTTAACAGACCCTGTATTTCCCACATTTTCCGAGATACCCATGCTGTTCATTCATAGATATCTTATTGGTATCTTGGTCCCACACAGCACTACATGTTGCAGAAATGTTGCAGCAACATTGCAATCTTGCATACGCAATTAAAATATTGCAAACAAATTTCAGAAATATTGCTCTGCAATGTTTCTCAGCAATATTTCTGCAATATTTCATTGAAATATTGCAAGTTTTGGACATTTAGTCGTTGCTTGAATCTTGCTGCAACGTTGCAGACAGATTGTGCAATGTTGTGGCAACATTTCAAATATTTCGGTGCAATCTTTCTGCAATATTGCTGAAATATAACTGTGCTGTGTGGGGTTGGACACAGTGTATATTTAATAATAATTTTTGAAAACTTTTTAATAGCCAAGGAATACAATATTCTATTAACATGAAAAATAAAACACTTTAATGATTTGTTACATGTTACATATTATTATTTATAGGTAATAAACTATCTAACATTTTTCAACAGCAAATTTTTTTCTTTGTTGATAACAAATAAACGTTTTTGCTTTCAAATATTTCTATTTATTTCTCTAAAAGCACCAATGAAAGCTTCAATCAAATGCCAAGCAGCCAAAAATGTTGGTACTCATTACACCCTGTCTCTGACTAAGTGAATGAATTTAAAGTGTCGGACAAGCACGCTTTTAATTTTAGTTTCATATTGACATATGTATGTGTATTGTGTATGTGTTTACGTTTAAAATGTTTAGTCAAATGGTTTGTATACTTAGTTTCAAAAGAACATTCCTGACATTTGTACATTTCAGCGTCCTTTGCATGCTGAAATTTATAATGTCGAGTCAAATTACCTTTAGTTTTTGCTGCATATAAACATTCCTGACATTTATACATTTCTACATCTTTTGAATGAGCGCAAAGAAAATGTTGAGTCAAATGTTCTTTCCTTTTTGTCTCATATGAACATTCCGAACACTTGAACACTTCTGAGTCTTTTGAATGTTTACATTTATAATGTCGAGTCACATGACTTTTATATTTTGTTTCAAATGAACATTCCTGACATCTGTACACTTTTGAATGTTTATTTTTATTGTGTCGGATCAAATCGCTTTTATCTCTTGCTCCATAAGAACATTCATTACATTTATGCACTTCACTTACTTTAGCATGTTTATTTTTATAATGTAGGTCGAAGTAATGTCCAATTCGACTTTCATATGGACATTCGTTACATTTGTAAACGAGTGTAAACACTTCTTCTGTACACTGTTCGTGTTCACGAATATAATGGTCTGTTAAATTATCTTTCCTGTTCGTTTTATAAGGACAATGGGCACAGTTAAACTTCGCCTTTCCTTCCTTCTTACTACTTTCAGCAGATTGTTGTAACTCATTTTCTTGAACAAGATCACATCGCCCAAGTTCATCCTCATAAGATATTCCAACGTTAGTACTTCTCCTGATCAGCAGGTTCTGCTCCTGTTCAGGTTTATAGTCTTCAATATCAATCTCTTCTTCTTTAAATTCAAAATGTTCAAAATGAACATCATCTGCTGAGTCTTCAGATTCGTTTCTCATCGGTAAAAGTAACAAAAATATTCTCAAAAATGTTTAATTCAGAAGATCGACTGCGACTGCAGCTGCAGCTTGAAGAATTTTGTTTATCTTCACTTTCACTTTTCTTTCAATTCAACTTTGAGGAGACGGGCCTGACGCCTGAACACTGAACTTAACCTAGCGCCACAGAATAAAACTTAATAATATTCTGTTTTAGCGCCAAATAGTGTTGCTGTGTTGCCACGTCGTCGCGAATTTCTACAATCACCCAGTGGGATTAAACGACTTTTGTGAATTTAATTGGCAATGAACTTCGAATTATTACAAATTAGTCTTTGCTTTAGATGTACCTCCGGCATATAGTGGTGTGTAAGAAGTGTCCATGGACGGGGATATGTTTTTTTTTTTATTTCTCCCACCTATCCTTAAATGCGAAATTAATTTTCACTGTCTTCCGAGCAATTAATTTAGATGAAATTTCGCACGCGAACTTGACTGTAGATACAGAATAGACTAATGTGCTTTTCGACTAATAATAGTGCCAAAATGGTACAAAGTCCTGGGGCGGAGATATGATTTTTTTTAACTTTTCAGGCACTAGCTTTGAGTGAGATACTTACTTGACTGTATTCCAAGAAAATTAATTTGGATGGAATACTTTTGTCATATGATTTTTCGGTGAATGGTTTTTCTATGACGTAATCTGATGAAAATAATTATTTTCAAACAATAAATAGTCCAAACGATGGACTTTTTCAAAAAACTTTTGTCTGATTTGTCTGATTGTCTGAGAAGAAAAAATAAGATTGGCTCTTACAGTTTGTGTTTAAATTCAGAAGTTTTTGAGTTATAAACAAGTGAAAATCGTCATTTTTCAAGTTCAAGGCCCTGTACAACGAAAACGGCTCAAGGTAGAGAAAAACGGCTTTACATGTCCCCATTTTAACTTTTCGTGTACTATCCTATGGTGTAGAAACATTTGTACTTTCTTTGATTTTTTTATTTGGCGACGCGCGTGGAGAAATTACAAAATTTTTCAAATTTTTTATCACCCTGTATAATCATTTCATCTACATCATAGAGGATAGTACACGAAAAGTTAAAATAGGGACATGTAAGCCGTTTTTCTCTATTATATCTTCAATCGTTTTCGTTGTACAGGGCCTTGAACTTGAAAAATGACGATTTTCACTTGTTTATAACTCAAAAACTTCTGAATTTAAACACCAACTGTAAAAGCCAATCTTATTTCCTCTTCTCAGACAATCTGAAAATGCAATAACACAGGAGCATTCCATTTAAAAAAACATAACTTTGATATGCCACTGTCATATGGGACACTCTGTATACTCCAAAATAATTTTAAATTAATGGCCATTGTGATCCTGTACTTAAATTTTGCAAAAAAAATTTGAAAAAATCCATCGTTTGGCCTACAGAGACCGCTTCGAATAAGCTGGGACACCTGTATATCGAAAATAAAAATTTTGGTTTTTGTTTAATTTTATAAATTCTTCGTTAACTTGATTTTTTTAAATGCCGAATCACTTGAAAAAACAATATGCCGCCAATAAAAGAATTAATCTCATCCAAATTAATTGCTCGGAAGACAGTCAAATTTCGCATTCAAAGCTGGCGCCCAAAAAAAAAAAATCATATCTCCGTGCATGGACACTTATGCACCACTATTTGTCGGAGGTATAGATTATTTCAAGGTATAAGGAAACTCGTAAATTATATTGCCATCATTAAGCTGTCCAGAAATTACCCCTTAACAATAGAAAGCAATGTAAATAAACACCTGGGACGGCAGGCTCCCTCAGCCTGCACTAATGCCGGTCAGGGCCGCATTAAGGTTTAAGCATCGTTTCGTTTCTACAAAAACGGCTGGAGTAGAAAATGTCCTGAATTTTACATATTATTATTTAGATTTCATTTAGATTTTTTAGTCTATTTCTTAATAACAAAAATACACTATTGAGGGCGACATCACTTTACGAAAATCACCCAAACTCATCAAATGTCCATCGAAAAAGGGTAAAGGCAAAGGGTAAAAATGGCTAAAATTTCGATAACCATTTATGAGCACTTTTTTGAAGGAATTAAACTGAAACTTTTACAGTAGACAAATATACTAGAAACCTTTAACTTTAAAAAATTTCAAGAAGAAATGGAGAAAGAACGGATATTCGAATTTTGAAAAAAAATGTTTTTGGCATGGTGTTTATTTCACTAAAATTTAAAATTTTCAATTTTCAAAACTTTCCTGTAACTTTTCCCGAATTTATAGGTAGTGTAAAAAAAACTTCTCCTTAGTACGGTCCATTGTCGTCATAAACCATATCTGCAGACAGTTTACAGATATTTTATAGTAGTACTTATTATTTACGAGTTTCCTTATACCTTTTGAAACGATGAAGTATACATCTAAAGCAAAGATTAATTTGTAATAATTCGAGGTCCATTGCCAATTAAATTCAGGAAAGTCGTTTAAAATCCCACTGAAGTGATTGTAGAAAATAGCGACGACGTGGCAACACTGCACGAGAATATGTACTGTCGGCGCTAGAGCTTGGCGGCTTTGGCGCATGCCGCGCATGGCGCTAGGTTCAGGCCCGTCTTTGACGGCCATATCGAAATGAGCCATCATACTGATCATATTTTGCTGTTTCCGTTTTTGTAATAATTTCCTGATTTCATAAATTCAAACCCATATTATTGTTAATTTATTTTTCAAAAAATGAATGTTAGGTATATTATTATTGATAAACATTAAACTTCCAGTCATTTCTTCTTCTTCTACCTTTTCTTTTTTGGCCTCTACCTACTTCTGAACTTAGCCAGCCCACTTCTTTTACTGAATTCTTCGGAAACTTGACATTTTGTTGCTGCCACCATCATCAGCAGAATGCAGCAAACATCTTATTATATGTATATTTACATCTTTTGGGGCTTTCTATTTTTGAACATTCAGTCACATATGGCAAACTTTATTTATCACGCTGAATCTAATAAGCTTTTCATAAAGCAGGGTTTCCACATGTGCATTTCCATGCGGCATGTCGGTTGCAGCATCAAAATGCATATGCATTTCTGTATTCACACCATGCATTTCTGAGCAAAAACGACATGCGCGTGGAAATGCACGGAATTAGAACTTGTTCTAATTTCATGCATTTTTATCATGCATTTCTAGTGAAATCACAGTCATATTTGTGCTACCAACCGCAAATTTAAAAGACATGTGGTACTATGGCAGTTCGTATTTACTAACATGTTGATCTAACCTAACCCTAACCTATTTAATATTTAATTTGGTAATTAGAATTAGATATACAGGGTGTTAGTTAAGTACGGGGCCAAACTCCAAGGGGTGCTTCCTTGAGTGATTTTAAGAAGAAAAGTTCAAATAAACATGGGTCCGAAAATGCATATTTTTCAAGATACAGGGTGTCAAACTTTTATTTTTTTTTCTCGAAAACAAAGCAAGATATGAAAAAACTCAAAAGATAAAATAGTTGTATTTCTAGTTGTTTAATTCGAAAAAAAATACAAAATAAAAAAAAAGTCAGTGGCGCCCAATTTTTTAATCCAAAATATTAGTTAGACTGTCTTCCGGGACGCCACTGGAATTAATAATTTTAATCTAATTGGGGCTAAATTACCCTCTTGTTATTACAAACAGAACTGCCAAATTTCAACAAAATTGATTGAAAGAGTTTCGAGATATTCACGAACATTCGAATTTTTTTTTTTAAGTTTGACACCCTGTATCTTGAAAAATATGCATTTTCGGACCCATGTTTATTTGAACTTTTCTTCTTAAAATCACTCAAGGAAGCACCCCTTGGAGTTTGGCCCCGTACTTAACTAACACCCTGTATAAATATATTTGTTTTTAAATATATTATACTTTCCGTTTCCATTTTCAAGGAGTGATTTGAATAAGTGCAAAAAAATTTAGAAATGAATAAGTCAAAGAGTAAATTTAATTAGACGCGATCCATAACAGAAGATCTGATAATTTTGTATGAAACCCAGCCGGTGTTATATGTAACCAATATGAAAGACTACAAAAGACTACTCATATACTTGATAACAGGATATTCAATATTTATTCATTGTTACCTCATTAGTTCTTTCTTACACAAAACGGTAAGTTGAAGTTCTTACTGTGAGAACATATAAATTATTGTCGAAGGTGAGAACTTACATTATATTGAAATTATTGAATGATAAAACTGTAAGGTTATGTTACTGTTACTTGTTTTTACCGCCAAATTTCAGTCCAGCTCTGGCAACAGAAAGTATACACACTAAGCTTTAGTTGGTAGAACGGAAAATTCCCTACTTTCAGTTATATCGTGCAGCATAATTGCATTAGTGTAAACCTGCGTACAATTTCGAGCTGCACGTGCATTTTAATGCTGCATTTGCATGCTGCAGTGAAATGCACATGTGGAAACCCTGCTTAATAGTTTTAGAAAAAAATTATCATGTAATTTTGCTAGGTTAAGAAAATAATGCACAAATGTGCATGTATATATGGATATAAAATTTATTATTATTAAATTTATATGTAATAAAAAAAAAAATAGTTATTTATGTATCAAGGGAGTTATGAGGATGTTAATTACAGCGAGGGCAACATATTGCAATCCCGAGGGACGTTAGTCCCTAGGGTTTGTTAAGTTGCCCGAGGTTATTAACATCCAATAACTCACGTGATACATAATTTATTTTATTTCATACAAAATGAAATATAAAAACCAAACCTGCTGTTGGTTTTTAAAATCAAACGAATGTTTTTAATAATTGAGTAAGCATGATTACTATGGATATATCAACTGAAAAGTTTATAGAAAACGACATATGAAATCCATATATTGTTGGTTACCAGATAAATAGTAATAATAGATGAGGGAGTTAAGGAGTAATAACAGCCCAGTATAACTCCCAAGGGAGTTATGAATATGCATGTTTATAGTTACGGTAACCAAACATTTATCTAGTTATAATGTATTAGTATGAAATAAATAAATAAACAGCACTCTACTATAAATGTCATCTTAGTCCTAAATGGCTTGGTCTGGGCGCTAGGAGATGTCAAAATATCAATTCTGAAATTGTTAAGTGTTTGATTATATGTATTTTTGGGTTGAAATGAAAAGTGCCTTACTAGTAATATGATAGGGCTATTTTGTAATATCATATAGGTACATTATTGCCAATATGCTAGCAAACTAATAAAAAATATATTATCTGTTATTGCCATTTTTTCTTGCGTGATTCTCACACCCACATATTATCGCACAACAAACCATTTTTTCCATCAGACAGTTAGATACTCACATTAAACTAATTTAAATTACTGGAACATCTTCAAACTTCAAGTTTACGTCATTATTGCTGCCGAGTCGCATGCGCATGTATATAGCTATCACCTCACTGACGTCACAGGCTGCGCGCTGATACCTTGTTTATTTGTATCATGGTTTATAATTTTAAAAGCTAAACCACTGAAGCGATTTTGATGAAATTTATAGTTGCATGGATCATCATAAATGATTCATGATTAATTCATCACCCTCTCTGTCTCTGTACATAATTACTTCACATCCATGAGACGTTTGAACGCCATTAATGAACATGCAGTTGAGAGTTGAGTAACGTATTTCAATTCCAGCAATTTTAACCGAGGGCTGATTTCCATCATATATATGATCCGTGCGCCGAGTTATTCATGGGTGAGTGGGGAGAGCTTTAAGCCCAGATAATGCCATCACTGTAATAATTCAAGTCATTGTCATTGCGGGTCTGCCCACTAAACTTCTGCTGATCTAAGTTGTCAGGTTAAAGCATCACCCGGTAGATGGTGTACAATGTCACAAGTCACTTAAAACCGGGTTAATGTTTTATTTGTAAGGCTCAAGTTGCAGCTCACAACAGTATAATACAGGTGAATATAAATCTTTCTATATCATAACATTTACCGGCAATTTTTGGAAGGGTCGGCCGCATGTGCATGTAGCAGGCTTGTGCTTGCTAGGTCGGCCCATTTTTAAAGCAAAAATAAAAACAAGAAACAGCCACTGGGGTTTGGGGCACTGCACAGAATATGATACCATATAGTGTTGTGATTGTGAATTATTGTGGGTTTCGTTTTGGTTCTCGAAGTGAAAGGTTGAGATTCTCGTTCTCGTGTGGTGAAAATTTGAAAAAACGTGTTCACGTGTAGTCAAAAAGAAACTGAGGCAACTTGGTGAGCAATCCTTTCTCCCGTCTTTATTCCAAATCTAATAACTTTATCTCTTCCGGTCATCCTGATTTACTTTTTATTTTATTTTAAGATTCAATTATATGTACAAATCCTTTAAATTCCCATAAGGGCAACCAACATGGCTGGCCCTGAGGGGGGCCCACCCCCCTTGGTGGATAAATTTTCATCCATTTTAACAATGATTTCACCCCTAATATCAGTAAAAACTAAACACATTATTGATGCAGTGAAAGACAAGACCCCTATTTCTTCAGAGGAAAGGGAATACATAGACGATGCTGTGAAAGAATTAGATAGTATCTCGCATAAAAATACCGATCTTCATTTTGAAATTAAGTTTGTTACAAGTAAACTAATTGCGTATAAAAGAATGAAATTTGAATACTCTCTGACAGACTATGGCCCATTTACGGTCATAGTAGAGGGTAAAAACAAAAACGTAGGCTCACTTCATCCAATGGATATTGGCAAAATTTTATACATGCATGATGTTAAAGGCGTCAAAAATGTAAATAAAAAGGGAAGAAATAGGATTGGTGTAGTGTTTAAAACAGCCTCAGAGGCTAATGAATTTGCACAACAAAACTCTATTAAACAAGAGTTTTCAGTTTTCATTCCCCAATCCCTTCTAACCTGTAGCGGCATAATCAGAAACATAGGCCACATGGTCACAGAAGACGACATAATTAATTTCGGTTCAACCGACAATAAAATGGAAATTATCTCTGCAAGAAGATTTAACAGGAAATCTATAGACTCTTCCGGTAACATGAGTTGGGTCCCTACTGGGACAGTTTTAATCCAACTCCAGGGCACCAAACTCCCTCGTGAGGTTTCTATTTTCCATACTAAATCCGAAGTGACTGCATACGTTAAGCCATGCAACAATACAGTGTATGAACTGCTTAAGGTACGGCCATAGTAAAAAGTTATGCCGTGGCAAAACCAGATGCCCTAAATGTGGAGACCCCCATCACCTAAACGATTGCAAGTCTGTCAGTACCTGCTGTATCTATTGTAAGGAAGATCACTTGTCGTACGATAAGAAATGTAAGGAACTTGAGCGCCAAAAAAGAATCTCTGAATTGATGACCACCGAAAATATATCCTTCTATGAGGCAGCACAGCTTTTGTCCAAAAAAACTACTATGTCGCCCATTACTTCGAGACCACAAGATTTCCCCAAACTACAAACAAATTCGTCTCTTAAACCCTCTATGGCTTCCAGTTCAAAGACCCCAATCACCTCTACCCCTAAGGCCCCATTCAATATCCCAAACCCCAAGGATAGAAAACACCCCATGCTAAATGAAGCAAGTAAATTCACCAAATTAGTCGCAAAAAAATTTAGACCCGCCCCCACCGAGGGTTACGACAAAGAAACGCATAAATCCCTTTTAATACCTAGCTCTAGCAGATCCCCCGTTAAAACTATCTATAATTTTAATATTTCCCAGAATGAAGAGCCAACGAGTGTATCCAATAAGGAAGACACAACTAATCAAATGGACACTTTTGATGAAAATACGAGACTCTTTTTCTCTACAAGCCCACAAGAAAAGCCCCGCTCGCAACTCAACGTTAATGATACTACAACTCAAAGCTTAAAGTTAAAACGCTCTTCAGTAACTGACACTGACAATAATGACAATCCCTTCAATTCTTCATTGGAACATTAGGTCTGTTTGGAGTAACAAGCACTCCTTACAAATCCTAATCAAAGATCTCAAACCAAACATTATTGCCTTAAATGAAACCTGGCTTAGGCCACAATCTCAATTTCATCTAAATAAATATAATATTATTAGGAGTGACAGACAGGATGGCTACGGAGGGATCGCTCTGGCCATCCTAAACAGGCTCCCGATGTCCCCGATTGATCTAAACAATATCACTGTCCCCGAAGGATTCCAGATCGTAGCAGCAGAACTACCGAGCCAAATAATAATATCAATATACAATCCACCCGATGTTACCCTCCCAGTACAAACCATGATGCGTATCTTCAACTCTTTCAACAAACCTCTCATTATAATCGGTGATTTCAATGCCCAGAATCCTCTTTGGGGATCAACAGACGTTAACCGAAATGGTCGTCTGATGAAAGATCTAATAGAAAATATGGACGTGGTAGTCCTCAACGATGGCAGTCCCACCAGATTTTGTTTAAATAAAACAAGTTGTCCTGATATAGCACTTTGCTCACCCGCTTTATCCCCTAATTTATCATTTCGGGTTATTTTTGATCCAGGAACAAGCGACCATTATCCCATTGTATGCTCTCCTCCTGATTCGAGCCAAATACTTACTAGCTTGCAAGTTCCAGAATCACATAACAAGTTTAACACTAAGAAAGCCAATTGGACCAAATTCTCGTCATATTTTGACAACTTAAGTAACACTAATTTGACTTACCCGCAGCTTCATGAAGCCATTCTTGATGCTGCCCACAAAAGCATCCCTTTGAAAAATAAATCCCGGCCTTCAAATATACCTACCACACCCTGGTGGGATACAGAATGTACTGCATTGGTTAAAAAACGAAAAGATAGTTACAACAAATTCATAAGCAACCCAAATGTAGAAAACTACATCGCAGTTAAAAAGGTCCGGGCTGAAACCAGAAAGATCCTGGTCACAAAAAAGAAAAACAGCTTTAAAAAATTTTGCGAGGGCATTTCCCCAAACATTTCTTGCTCGGAAACTTGGAAAAAGGTCAGACAATTCTCCAGTCCTATTTCTCGAAGCAACCATGTAACTCCTTTGAACCCAGACATAGGTATTGAACTTCTCAATCAGTTAGCCCCCCCTATCATCCCAGAGAGAGAAGACCCCGCAATGCCAAATTTTTCAAATCAAATATCTCCTCCGTTCACTATGGAAGAAATAGAGGCAGTTATAGATCGGAAAGATACCTCCCCAGGAGAAGATGGCATTACATTCTCCATGATATTCCATTTGCCCTCAAAATTTTTACTCATTCTAATCGAGACTTTCAATAGCATCTTAAGAAATCGATCATCAAAACTGCCAGAGCAATGGAACGTAGAGCTTATACTCCCAATTAACAAAGTTGGAAAAAATCCAAACATGACCTCAGGTTGGCGCCCGATCGCGATGACTTCATGCATTCGCAAAACCTTGGAAAGCATAATCAAATCACGTATCGATTGGTTTCTGGAGAACAGAAACAAAATCTTTAAGTTTCAAACAGGGTTTAGGAAAGGTAAATCAACCTACGACAATATAATCCATATATACAGTAAAGTGATCGCTAATTCTGCATCCAAGATAAAGACTGTCTTAATAATACTTGACATAAAATCTGCATATGACAATGTTATCCCATCCATACTAATAGAAAAACTCGCTAAAATTGGCATAGCAGAAGATTTATCCCTTTTAATCTTGAAAATCCTCACAGAAAGGAAAATTAAATTGAAAGACCCCCACTCTGCCACTTGGCTAGGTCCAGTAAGCGGGACAAAAGGACTCCCTCAAGGATCCCCACTGAGCCCGCTATTGTTTAACATTTATATCAATGATTTACATCTAGCTACGAACGGAAACGTAGAAATTTTACAATATGCCGATGATATTGCAATAATGTCATCCAGTCCCAATCTAACCAACACAATCGAGGACATTAATGAGAATCTCACTAGAATCGCTGACCATCTGGATAGTCTAGGACTAAGTCTCTCAATAGACAAATGCGAGGCGATAGTGTTCGAAAAACAAGCATCACGAATCAGGAATCCTATTACCATAGGTAACAGAGCTATACCATATAAGGACAAAATCAAATATCTAGGGGTAATATTTGATAAGAGAATGAACTTTAAGGCTCACATCGAACACAAAATAAGCCAAGCATCCAAGGGAATCAACATCATGAAAGCTCTCTGCCGAGTCAAGTGGGGAGGCCATCCGACAAACATGATGAACATATACAAGGCTCTAGTTCTTCCTCACCTTGACTATGCAAGCTTCCTGTTTGGCTTTGCAACCAAAGCAAGTCTCGCTAGTATAGATAGAATACAGAACCAAGCCATTAGAATTGCCCTGGGATACATGAGATCCACACCGATCAACATAATACTATCGGAAAGCGGCCAAATTCCATTACATTTCAGAAGGAAATGGCTAGCAACCAAATGTACTGCGAAATACATTAGTTGTAACAACAACCCCGTAAAAAAGAGTCTAACTAACCTATACACCAGTTATAACTTGCACCCTGAACTCTGGCTAGGTGACAACACATGTTACCTAACGGATGCATTTGACAATACAATCTCGAAAATTGAAAAGATCGAACAACTCCCTAATTTACCCTGTTATCTATTCGACCCACTTACACAAATTTTTAAACTACAAATTCGATTTCCCCAACTTCCCGCATCTCTTTCTCTGAACACAGAGTTCAATTATCTCCATCAAAATAATTGGCCAGAATATACTGCCTTTTTTACAGACGCCTCTGTAGACAGAGACAACAAAGTAGGGATAGGAGTATTTTGCCCAAAATTAAACATCCGCTACTCAGCAGCTCTACCCCAAATGAGCATCTCGAATGCAGAACTGGAAGCGATTTCGGTCGCTATCAGCGAAATCGATAAAAGATCGATACGAAAAGCTATAGTCTACTCAGATTCAAAAAACGCACTGGACAAACTTCAATTCAGAAACATCAATGCAAAATCAGACTACCTAACCTTAAATATAAAAGACAGATACTATAGTCTTGTTTCCAAAAAACAATCATCCATAATTTTCTGCTGGATTCCCAGCCACACGGGGATAAGGGGAAATGAAATCGCCGACAAACTCGCAAACGAGGGTAGGGACCTAGTTATAAGAGAGAAGAAAATCAACTACAATGAAATCCTTCCAACATTGAAGGAAGACATTCTGCACGATTGGACAACCCGATTCAAAGAAATATCAGCAAATAAAGGCAAGAATTACTTCTCATCGGTAGAGGTCCCTCTCAACAAACCATGGTTTCACAAAATTAAAGAATTGAACCGCAGATCCATTACAACCTTATCTAGACTGAGAAGCAACCACTGCGCTGTCCCTTACCACCTACACAAAATCAAGGCCTCCGCCTCAGATAGATGTAGCTGTGGAGAAATAGGGGATGTCTTTCACTACTTTTTTACTTGTAAGAACATAGAAAACAAGATTAAACAATTTCACAACAAAATTGCTCCTACGTTTTCTCAAAACCCATTTGGGCTTCATTCCCCAAGCAGCAAAATTGGTCGTTTCTGCGAAGATTAGGAAATTCTGTCCTATTTTAGTCAAAACTACTTATATTTTACTTAATTTTCGACTTTCAAGTATTTTATGAAGTAATATTTTAGTCAGTTTTTTACTTTGAAGACATTTAACTTATAAGTAAATGTTGTAGGAAATAATAGGTAATTTTACTAATAAAAATACCTTATGGTAAAATTTACCAACAGGGTGAATATAGGGTATTACATAAGACTATTTGACCAAATTGTTTACCAATTTCTGACTTCAAAGTTATATTAACCATACAGTCGATAATAAGTAAATTAGGGTTGGTAATTAATTTCCCTATATTCACCTTGAAAGTAAAAATGACTTTGAAGGCCACAAATGGGAAAATTTTCCATTTACATTTATCCATATGAATGGACATAGACCAATTAAGTCATTATTCACAAAAATCTTACTTCAAAGTAACTGCGTATCGTATCATTCAAGTCAAATGATTCTGGGAAAATTAAACATAAATTTTTACGTAATTTTACTTCCAGTTTTTCAACTAGCAACAAAAAGAAATTAATGCCAAGTTAATCGTAATTAAATTCCAAGTACCTACTTAATTCAATGAAAAGTGTTTGGTAATTTAGCTTGATGTACTGAACTAATAAAGGCCAGTATAAATTTTTAAATCCAAAAGAAGAAGTACCTTATACCTAGTGCAATTTTATTTTCCTCCCCTTCCATATGTATGTGTATGTAACGTAACCTCACTTTGATGTGGAGTACGTGGACCCTTCCGGCCCGTGAAGGAAGATTTTTTGTTTGCTTCCCCCTTATGTGGAATCCCATTAATTGGTTAATGTTAATAAGTTATTTTATATCAAATTATTACATTTGTTGTTTAAGAATTAATTTACTTATATTTTTCCTGCATTACAAAAACCTGATAGGTACCTACTGACATACCTAATTTAAAATAATACAGGTACTCCTCTAAATTGAAGCTGTTTCAAGTAATTTTTATTTATAGCATATAGGTATAAGATAAGGTACAAATAACCATAATCACAACATGTCAACATGGCACTCCAGCCAGGTAGTCCAGCAGGTACAAGCAACACCTGACCAACGAGCCTGAAGATAGCTCCGAGAGGTCGATAGAGCATATTCCCGTACACGGTTGCCACGTTCTACAAGCAGTTCAGTGGGATTTTAAAACAAGTTTCATGCATTTAATTGGCAATGAACCTCGAATTATTACAAATTAGTCTTTGCTTTTTAGATGTACCTCCGACAAACAGCGGTGCGTAAATGTCCAGGGACGGAGATATTATAGAATTTTTTTTTATTCCTCGCCCATATCTTTAAGTGCGAAATTAATTTTTACTGTCTGGCAACAGTGCACTGGAATAAACAGTACTATCGGTGCTAGTTCTTTGCGCTAACTTCACGCGTAAAATCCGCCCTAATAACCTACCTATTCGAAGGACTCCATGTTTATATCCTAATATTAATCAATAGTTTTTGCTGTTACAATGAAGTATAACGTTCCAAGAAGTGAAATACGAAAACACAATATTACTGCAAAATAATTACATAAAACCTACCTTCCAAATCTGAAAAAAATTTTTTTTTTTGTTTTTTCTTTTGAAAAAAAAAAGGTTTAAACTGCCTAATTCACGAGGCGCGCTTGTTATTTACCACCTATAATCATAAGTTTCCTCGGAAAATTTCACTGGCATGTAAATTGGCACTTGGCATCACGTACCTACCTGCACCTGCACGTTATTTCCAAACAATCAACATCCGTATCCATATTCTTTGAGAACCTCCCTTCTTCATTTTATGCTGTGTGAGCAGAAGACTGACTGACGGTGACGACTAGAAATAATAGACTTGCGCGCCAACAGCGTGTTCAGAATTCAGAGCGCATCAGACGGAACAGAATCCGATAGAAAGACTTGAAAAGAGATAAACTATTTAAAATTCACGGCCTCTTGTTGCTTAGTGGCTATTCGGCTATTGGCCTCTCTCTCACTCGCAAGGTTTATATTACCTATTTTAACTAAGTATTATAGCAATATTGACTTAACTTCATAGTAATAATTTCCAAATATGTCGACGAATTTACGTAATATCTACTCTCACTTTGGTCTTCGTGACGTAAATTCTAGGTAAATTTTACGTAATTTAGGTTAGGTGAATTAGATTAGTATACCTAAATTACGTCGAATCGACGTAAATTTAACCTAAAATGCTGCTTGGGTCCCTTTTCTTTGAACATGTCTCTTCAAACTCTATTTCCTCCATAACAAATTTCATTAATTCAGCTAACATAGAAATCTAAACCAAATCACAATCCTCCCACTCACTCTTAGCCGAAGTTAAACCATAACAAACATAATGAACAAATCAATCATTAAATAATCTACAGGTCCGAGGGAGGAGAGGAAAAGCCTTCGACCCTCTTAATTGAGGCTTCCCTGGACAAATTTCTCAACATTCCAATCAACACCGACCCAAACTCCTTGGGCGGACTGGCCAAGTAGCCTACGAGCGCGGCTAAATCCCTCCCTCTCGGGCCGAGTCCAGAGGGAAAAGAAGAAGAAGAAGAAGATACCATATACCGTGCCACTACCAAATAACTACACTAAATAACACCATACCACACCACTACCAACCCAGGCAGCAATCGAACATTCACTGAATGTTAAAAATGAACATTCAGCCAATGTTAGAAACGACAGATTCGTGAACATTCAATGAAGGTTAGTTTTAAATGTTCAGTGAATGTTCAGATTTAAGCTTTAGTGAACATTTATAAATGAATGTTTACTGAACATTCAAAAATGAACATTCAGCCAATGTGAAAAACGACAGATTCGTAAACATTCAATGAATATTAGTTTTAAATGTTGAGTGAATGTTTGTTTTTTTTTTTTTATCAAACTGATCATCACTAAGAATTGTATTACCTATATGGAGCTGAAAAGCTGAAAAAAATAATACTTACTATGTAGGTGTATTCCATTTATCAATCCATCAGTGAACAATATAAATTATTATTATTATTATAAGGTCACATTTGCTCTTCCGTGTTGTTTTTCTTCTTCCTGTCTACATCATAATACCTACCTACCTATAATACCTGGGATGAAGAATTAGATTAGTTTGCATCACTCTCTGCACCTTCCCTCTCCGACCAGACAAGCATAAAATACTTAGCTTGCTGATAATTTATTGTGACTTTTATACCTTTACATAGGTATATTCATAGTTTAGAAAAACAAGATGAAATGCCAAGAATAACGGACATATTGAATTGAACACAAGAAGACTGGGACTGGGAATGAAATAGACAAGAGAGCTGCGCGCGCAACACCTCGTTGGAATAATTATAATAATATAATTCTGGTTTTTATCAATTTTTAAGCCAAATATTTTCGTTTCAGCATGTGATTTTCCAATTTTTTTTGGTATATGTTATTTACCTGATGTCAGTGTACCTGTATGTAATTGCGTGCAATAAACATTTCATCTTAAACATTGTATGAATGTTAATTAAACATTGCATTTTGAATGTTCAGTATCTAATGTTCAATGAATGTTTATTCAAGGTCTGAAAACGAACATTAGAATCTGAACGTTGACTGAATATTCGGAACGTCTGTTTAACATTAGAGCAATGTTTAATGTTCGGTGAACATTTAGGGAACATTCAGTGAACATTCCTTGCTGCCTGGGAAATAATACACTAGATAAATAATACGTGCAGCTCCCGGCTCCCGCTATTTATATGTAATAAAAAATGGGTACAAAAAAGTGACGTCATCTGTTGCCTTGATCGTTAACTGGAATTTAAAAAAATCACGGATATTGCAAATGTCACGGACATAATAATATTATGTGGAGTTCTTGGGTTCCGGTAATGATAATTATCACTTTCGTGTATTTATATAGTAAATATACACCGTTCACTTATTATAAAAGAATTGGGTTGTTTTTGTTTTTAGTTTAGGGTGATAGAAATCACTGGCACTGGGTATAACCGCTGTCAATCATTGACTGGAGTTTGGTTATGTCTCTTTTTTATGCCAAGGAACAGGACATAGTTGCCAGATGGATTTTTGATATTTTTGGTATTCTTCTTGTTATATTTATATTTACATCTTTGAGGTTGGGGGCTTTTTATTTTGAATCATATAGTCACATATTGCAATTTTTAACTAGAACGCAATGTCGCTGGATCTAAGATCTTAAAATCTTAAGCTTATTTTCATAAGAGTTTGAGAAAAAGGTTATCATGTAATTTTGCCAAGTTAGGAAAATACACAAATGTACTTTTTGAATATAAAATAAAAAACTTGAATCAATTATATTAATTTATTTATAATGAATTATATTATATACAGGGTGTTAGTTAAGTACGGGGCCAAACTCCAAGGGGTGCTTCCTTGACTGATTTTAAGAAGAAAAGTTCAAATAAACATGGGTCCAAAAATGCATATTTTTCAAGATACAGGGTGTCAAACTTTTATTTTTTTTTCTCGAAAACAAAGCAAGATATGAAAAAAACTCAAGAGATAAAATAGTTGTGTTTCTAGTTGCTTAATTCGAAAAAAATACAAAATTTAAAAAAAAGTCAGTGGCGCCCAATTTTTTAATCAAAAATATTAGTTAGACTGTCTTCCGGGACGCCACTGGAATTAATAATTTTAATCTAATTGGGGCTAAATTACCCTCTTGTTATTACAAACAGAACTGCCAAATTTCAACAAAATTGATTGAAAGAGTTTAGAGATATTCACGAACATTCGAATTTTTTTTTAAAGTTTGACACCCTGTATCTTGAAAAATATGCATTTTCGGACCCATGTTTATTTGAACTTTTCTTCTTAAAATCACTCAAGGAAGCACCCCTTGGAGTTTGGCCCCGTACTTAACTGACACCCTGTATACCGTGTGTCCCCGGATAGGTAAACAACTCTTATAAAAGACAAAAATTTTTTGATTTTAATTTTAATTTTTTGGGATTCAGCCCTGCTTGGCTAAAGAATAATTTCTAACAAAATTTTAGTTTTGAAAAATCAAGCATGCCTTGGAAATTTCCAAGAAACCGGTTTTTCTGTCGAGTAAAGTGCCTTTTATGTGGCAAAAACGACAAAATGTTATTTGAAAAAGTTGTTCAGAATCAACATTTAGGCCTGTATACCAAATTTCAAAATCATAGGCCAACTTTGATCTTTTACATTTACTTTTATGTTTATTTCACAAATCAAGGAATTTCATTTGTAACAAAGACTGATATTGACAAATTTCCTATTGCTATGGGTACAATTTGGTTTTTCCATGGCAGTCATTGTTAGAAAATGAAATTCTTTGATTTGTGAAATAAAACATAAAAATAAATGAAAAAAGTTAAAAGTTGATCTATGATTTTGAAATTTGGTATAGGGACCTAAATGTTGATTCTGAACAACTTTTTCAAATAAAATTTTGTCGTATTTGCCACATTAAAAGGCACTTTACTCCACAGAAAAAATGTTTTTTTTTATTTCCAAGGCATGCTTGATTTTTCAAAACTATAAAATTTTGTTAGAAATTGCTCTTTAGCCAAGCAGAGCTGAACCCCAAAAAATGAAAATTAAAATCAAAATTTTTTTGCCTTTTATAAGAGTCGTTTCACCTATCCGGGGACACACGGTATAATATTTAATATTTATTTATAATTAATATGCATAGCAGGTAATAAAAATATATCGGTACCTACTATACGGTCTTGGCAAAGTATATCTAATTGGCGGTAGGTCGAAAGATGCAAGAAATCGTCAATAGCCCATCGCTTTATCTTATATGTACATAAAAATATAGGAACACACATTTTGGTTTTTGGATTATACTTTCTTAAGTATACAAGCAAATATAGGTAGGTAAATGAAAAATATTTTTCATAAATTCGTCGGTTATTCGGTATCGTAGTAGTGTGTCGGAAACCAGCCAAAGATTCTGGACTTGAGAATGTTTTACACAAGATACTTTTCAGTTTTCGCTTCTGGCCCAAAATTATCCCCCATTATCAATAACCGCTACTGCATCCTGCTTAGAATCAGAATCATCTTCAGTTCTCTGATTTTAATAAGATTTTCACCATGTCCATTTGTTTCGTCCAGTCCTCCGAAATAAGTTTTTCACAATGATTATATTAATTTTGTCACATGTCAGGTGTACTTACATTATGAAAGCTCTTCAAGACATAATAACATTCCTTACTTTATCCTTGGAGGGAATAAGCTGCTATAATTTACGTGCTTGTGTAGTGAAGTTTATAATACCAGTTTGTTTGTTTGTTTGTCAGTTTGTTGAGGTCTCTGGTGGCAGATTTGACGTCTTTGATATTTCTTCTGGTGTCCCCCAAGGCTCCGTTCTGGGGCCATTGCTTTTCAACATCTTTATAAATGATGTGACTGAGATACTTGCTGGTAGATGTCTGCTCTATGCCGATGACCTAAAAATTTACACTGTTATTAAGTCTGCAGATGACACGGAGACGCTTCAGACATGCCTTGATCGTTTCGCTGAATGGTGTGAGAGGAATCTTCTGTCTCTGAACATTCCCAAATGCTCGGTAATATCGTACTCCCGTAGCAAAAACCCAGTCTTACATCAGTATAATATATCTGGTGTCGTCCTGAATCGGAGTTATTGTGTTAAGGATCTTGGTGTCTTATTTAACCATAATTTGGCCTTTACAGAACATATCAATATGATTATACCCTTGCCGCTTATAGACTACTCGGATTCATTATTCGAAATTCTAAGCAATTTCTCAATACTGACACAATGTTGTCCCTGTTTAAAGTATTGATAAGGTCTCGCCTTGAGTATGCCTCTCTGATATGGAGCCCTTCTTATATTTCACACATGGATATTTTGGAAAATGTCCAGAGAAAGTTTCTCAAATATTTAAGTTTTCGTTCTGACTCGGAGTATCCGCCAAGAGGCTTCCCACAGAATCAGCTCCTGGAGAGATTTGAACTGGACAGCTTACATGATCGTCGCACAGCTTCCTCCATTGTTTTTTTATACAAGCTTCTGCATAATATTATCGCATGCCCGCAGCTCCTTAGTAGATTGAACTTTGTAGTTCCGAGGATGGGTGCAAGATTCCCAACAACGTTTTACCTTCCAACGCCTCGTACACGTCTGCTTGAGTCGTCGCCTATTTATAGGATGTGCTCTAATTATTCCTTATATGAGAGTACTCTGGACTTATTCTTTGCGTCAACTTCGGAAATCAAGTCGTTAGTTGTGAACTTTCAATAATTGTTGTACATAATTATAATTTTAGTGATGTAACCATTGTAATGATGTATTTCTCCCACCAATAATTGGCTTTTGGCTGTTGAGTGGATGTAATCTAAATAAATAAATAAATAAATACCCCCATGTCATTTCGATTGGTTGTATTGGGCAAATCTTGCGGAAACACAAATTTCACAATTTCATAATCAGTGCCTGTTTTATGTAGGCTGCCCAAAGGTGTAATATCAAATTTGTCCTGTCTAAGATCCAGAAAGTCCAAACTTGAGCAAACATTTAAGTCATTCTGAAGGTGAAATATATTTGGAATGTAAGTATTGAGTACATATGTGTACATATCTGCTAAATTTCTGGTAATGCTGTCTCTTATAGTAGTCAGACCGTGCATTAGCAAGTATTATTAATCATTGAAATGCTTTCTTAATGCGGATTTATTCATCTTAAAGATATTATTTTCGTCATTTTGCTCTTTATTTTTATTTTAAATTTAAAATGTCAAAAATTTAATAATTTTATTTGTCAGTTTGAAAAAAATTGATCAGAGTAAAAAATCACCTTAGATAGATATCCCCTTCTACTAAAACTTCAATTAGACAACAAGGCTGTTAATCAGCTGAGACACTTTGAGTGATTTGACAAATGTCAGTCTTTACTTAACCTTTAATATCTCTCGATCAGCTGATATTGTCGATCGAGATCTAGGGAGTTTTCATTTTTGTAAACCTAAAAACAAAAGTTCATGACCACCTAGTGCGTTTTTAATATGTGAACGGTGTATATGACGCTATGGTTTTATGGGACAAAAATCGCGATACTAAAATTACTCATGACGTTAAATCATGGGTTTTTTAGGTTTCACACCCTTTGAACTTTTACCCCAATGGAATTAAATCTCAATATAAAAGTCGCCTAATCTTATCATTTAGAATATTCACATTTGAATGTTGATTTTCTTGGAAATTCAAGTATTTTTTCATGGGATTTTCTTGATTTAAATAAAATTAACTTACATTTCAACATTCCAAATCGCATTTGGGTATTTAAAATCGCATTTTATAATGTTGTAATGTAAATTAATTTTATTTAAATCAAGAAAATCCCATGAAAAAATAATTGAATTTCCAAGAAAATCAACATTCAAATGTGAATATCTTCTTAAGGATAAGGGTAGGCAGCTTTTATAAAGAATACCTTTTTTTGGGTGTGAAACCTAAAAACCCCATAAATAATAAATAAATATTGTATGGCTGTGGTAAAGCCCAAGTGCCAGAAGTTTTTAGATAGCCCAAGGGCCTCTGACGTAACTTAACGACTGCTGTGAAGCAGCCGGGACCCCCTTTTTAACGTACCTCACGATCGGTCACGGAACTTTTTTTTACCACTATATTTGGTCACCCATCCAAGTACTGACCAAACAAAGCCATGCTGCACTTTAGAGATCGTTTGACCGAAACTCTAACAGTTTGGCTATTGTGACCGATTAATTAAACCCCATAATCTACGCCAATTAATTAACGCCATTAGTAATTTTAGTATTGCACTTTTTGTCCCATAAAAACATAACGGCATAATTCGCTTCAGCGGTTTAGCTTTTTTGATATCTCCTAGCGGGCAAACCAAGCAGCTTTGGTCTGAGATAAGTTAAGTTAAATCGACTTAGTTTCACTGGAGGAACATTTGGTAGTGTCATTTCAGGGGGACACCTTGTAAACACGTAAAAATAATCGTATTTTTTCTATAAAATATTGCTCTAAAACGCTTCACTTTTGAGATGCAGGGTGTTAAACTTTTGTTAAAAAATCGTGTTTACTTTCGTAATTTTTAATTCCTCGATCAGCAGATATTGTCAATAAATGAAGGTCTAGGGAGTTTGCATTTTTGTAAACACACAAACAAAACTTCATGGTCTAATACTGCGTAAATAATAATATGTGAACCGTGTATATATTTTAATATTAGGTACATGATATGAAATTTACCACCCTGTATACAGGGTAAGTCATTGATATGGGAAAGCTCGATTGCACCTACACCATTAAAGATATCGAAATGAACCAAAAAGTGCTGTAAATGGGAGGGTAAAGTGCAGTTTGTAAAATTATTTTCAGATACACAGGATGGCCCAATATCGCTGTACGCCATACAACTTTGTAATTTTAAATAGGACACCCTCTATATTATTACATCTTCAGATTATTTGAGAAAAGTCAAAAAGAATGGTTTGTAAAGTTGAAGTTTGTAATGAGCGATTTATGAGTTATAAACAAATGAAAATCGCGATTTTCCGTTTTCAAAGCAGCTTATGTTGAAAACGGCTCGAGATATGGAAAAACGGCTTACATGTCCCTATCTTAACTTTTCAAGCGGTATCCTATTGGATGGATGAAATTTTTATACAGAGTGGTAAAAAATTTGATTATTTTCATCACCCGGTGTAAAAATTTCAGCTACATGATAGGATACCAAATTAAAAATTAAGATAGGGACATGTAAACCGTTTTTCCATATCTCGAGCCGTTTTCAATATAAGCTGCTTTGAAAATGAAAAATCGCGATTTTCATTTGTTTATAACTCATAAATCGCTCATTACAAACTTCAACTTTACAAACCATTCTTTTTAACTTTTCTCAAACAATATGAAAATGTAATAATATAGAGGGTGTCCTATTTAAAATAACAAAGTTGTATGGCGTACAGCGATATTGGGCCATCCTGTGTATCTGAAAATAATTTTACAAACTGCACTTTACCCTCCCATTTACAGCACTTTTTGGTTCATTTCGATATCTTTAATGGTATAGGTGTAATCGAGCTTTCCCATATCAATGACTTACCCTGTATAATAAAATCTTTTAAGCGAAACGTCATTTTGAGCTGAAATTTATTTTTTAAACTTATTTTTGATGAGAGGGAGAGGACTAGCCCTTGAAATTTGGCCCTATATCACTTAAGCACCCTGTATGTGTATAAGTACAGGGACATAGGATATTTCGTATAAGAACCGACACAGCAGAGCAAAGGCGTGTGGCGGGGAATCCAAAATATGGTTGAATCACCATACCTATGGGCTCCCCTACTCTATGCCGGTTCTTATCCGAAACACCCTCTACATACTTTGCTGTTTAATATACAGGGTGTTAAGAAAATGACGGATAAACTCTTCAGTACATTGTAGGGAACACTCAGTAGAGTACGGGAAAAATAATTTTAAAAAATCTGGTCTTCAATTTAGTGAGATAAAAAATGCCAAAGTTAACATTTTACTATCTTTGTTTTTCAGTATTTGCGAAAAATAAATGATTTTACAGATATAAAAAGGGTACTTTAATCGTTATCAATTAAAAAAATTGCTTAAGATGTATTATTACTGGCTTGGAAAATTTAATAAGATTTTTTTTTCTTTTCTAAGATGCTGAAAAAAAAGCATTTGGCAACAACGGTTTTGATACCTTGACTACCTACATTGTTAGAAATTAGACGAAATTACCAAATACCAACTGTTATCGTGTTAAACGTTGCCAAATTTATTGTTCAATATTTTGCTTATATCTTTTAAAATGTAGCTCTGGATTTTTTAAAATTATTTTTCCCGTACTTTACTGAGTGTCCTCTACAATGTACTGAAGAGTTTATCCGTCATTTTCTTAACACCCTGTATTTGCAACAATTTGACTTTATTTCTAGCATGTTCATCATCAATGGAAGCTCCGCTATTGAATCTAAACCCAGACCATTCCAGCTCCAACATTTTTCTTGGCTTAGAGTGGCCTACAAATGTGCAATCATTTTCGTCAAACATAGCCTCAGTTACTTTAGAAAATCCAGACTGCATAAACGACGCTTCTGACCGAATCAGCGATACCATTCTTATTGCCGATCGCATCACGAATTCCCTGCAATCGAATCTAATCGACGATGAGATGTTGTTGAATGACGATATCAACGAGAGAATAAGTGAGAGTTTAACAATGGTGCAGTCACATAGCGATATCTCAATCGATCCTGATTTGTTAATGTTGAAACCTGCAAGGAATAGTCATAATAATAGTGAGAGTTCATATCTTGATAATATTGAAAATTGATTCAGTTATTTTGAGTCAATAATAATTATTGTTATAAATTTATCGTTGATTATGTTGTAAACATTAACTTTACGCACTTTCACTCTGTATAATTATACAGGGTAGGGAATCATTGCTGTGTGTTTGGACACACTAGCACTAGAGTGTTCACGTCGGTCTGTGCATAATAAAAAACAAAGAAATTGAAGAGAGTTTTTTAACATTTTTAACACCCTCTAAACATTTTTATACAAGTAAGCACTAAAATGTTTTGCCACAAGTATCCTGTGTTCAAATATGATGGCCTATAGTAGGTATAACATTTTTTTCATAACCTTCCTTCAATCCGAGTGAGCCCTGTATTTTCAGTAAGTTATTATTAGCATTACAACTCATAATAAAACTGTGTTCAAAAATATTTGGAATCACATACAATTTAAGCTATGTGCAGAGACTGACACGAATAAGGTGCTCCACCCTGTATAAATAAAAATGACTATAAATGCAGTAAATTTTGTTGACATTATTTAAAGTAAATTATCGTTTTATGAAACTGTAGCTTTTGATGATTTATCCATTTGTAAGTTCTATGCGGTTATTATTACTTCAATGGAGCCAGTGGTGTAAAGATGGTGAATGTTCCTTTAGTTATCCAATTTTTTAAAAAAAAGGTCCTTAAAATATTAACAATAATTTCATTCAAGCTTTAATTTCGATGTTCAGGAAACATATATGTCTTGAGGGAGAGGAGGTCTGCAAATTTTAAGAGAACGGGGGCCTTACTCACTCTATTAATGGATAGATTTTATACAGGATGGAAGAAATTAACATTATTATACGTGGGAAATTATTTCAAGACTTATTGTATAAAAGAAGACTCCTTAAATCTGAATTATCATTAGAATAATTTCTGGAACTCCCATAGTGCATATTATACAAAAATTTTCCAATTTTTCACTCAGTGTGATTGGATTTACAATTCTTTTAGTAGAGTACAGATAGAGAGTATACCATTGAAGCCTGGAATATGCAGACTGACCTAGGATAGGTGAAATATGACTCTTATAAAAGATAAAATATTCTCGATCGACTAATTTCTAACATACCTAATTCTAGTTTTGAAAAATCAAGTATGCTTTGGACATTTTTTTCTGTGGAGTAAAGCGCCTTTTATGAAGCAAATACAATGAAACGTTATTCACAATCAAAATTTAGGCCTCTATACCAAATTGTCAAGATCAAAAAAGTCTTGGATTTGTGACATTAACATTTAAGAAATTAAAAATAATATTTGGGCAATGGTTTGGAAATTGGGTACAGAGGCCTAGATGCTAGATGTTGATTCTAAACAACTTTTTTAATTTTAAATAATTTTTTGTCGTATTTACTATACATAAAAGGCACTTTACTGCACATAAAGTTTTTTTTTATTTATTTATGAGGCATACTTGATTTTTCAAAACTAAAATTAGGTGCCTATATTAGAAATTAATCTTCAACCAAGGAGGGCTGAATCCCAAAAAAAAAAAAATAAGATCGAGAATTTTTATCTTTTATAAACACCTATCCAGGCCAGGGACACACTGACTGTACTTCCTACAGAGTCTCCCAAAAATTTGGCAATTTTTTATTTGTCCTAAAAATTGTTCTCTGCCTTCTTCAAAATTTATTTTCCCCTAATCAGATATACAGAATGATTTTTGTTTACTAAGAAAATAGGATCTTTAGAAATGATTGTGAAAATCAAAAAACTGCTATTTCAACTAAACTTGGTAGTCTATGACGATTTCAGCTCACCTGATAGTCTCAAAGCTCAAACACAAAATTTTTGAAAAACTTGTTCAAAAAACTAATATTTAATTTTTTTATTTTAGCAATTGATACCCTAATTAATTATGATGACTGTAAAATAGTGTTTAGAGGATTTGTGTTCAAGTCAAGTAAATTAATTAACAGGGGTGGTTTATTAGAGTTTTAACAAGCTATATCACAAAACATAACTTTTCTGTTAATGTAGGGAAATTCAAAAAATAATTTAAATATTTCATTGTTCAATACAATAACCACACTTGTGAGTTGTACCTGAAAAAAATTTTAAATTTAAAAGCAAAATTTTGAAAAAATAAAAAATGTAGCATTCATTTTTTGAAAGTCATAAAATTTTTGTTTTTAAGCTTTCAGATTAAAAAGTGAGATGAAATTGACATACTGTTAAACAAATGAAATCAAAAATCTTGATTAGTTTAAAAAAATAGCAGTTTTATGATTTTCACAATAAATTTTTTTCTCATTATGATGCCAAATTTTAGGCAGACACTGTATAATATTATGTAGTTGCAAAAGTTATTTGTTATATTAGTTTTAGTACATAGTGTTTTTATAAATGTTTTCTGTAATCTAATTCTGTAAACTGTTGTGTTTTTTAATAAATTAAATATATGCTACGTTTCATTTAATAATGTTAATTTGACGCTTTAATTCTTCAATATGCTCTCATTGACAATATTAATGGTTCCTCTAGACACGACCAGAAGGAAAAGATCTTCTTATGGGAAGAATTCTTATCAGTCTGGATCCCTGAGTCGCAAATAATTGAGACACCGAAAGTGGAGCTTGCAAATTCCACATCAACATGTGCATGCATGAATCTTCCAGCAACAAAGCAGATCTTGAATATAGAGGAGTTCTGGTCGATTAGCGCCGGTGAGATATCTTTGATACCTTCAAATAATTTCTCCAGAATGACACTATTAACACGTTGAGCACGGCGAGGCATCACATTGATGCCTCACTGAATTGTTCATCGGGCCGGCGAGACATCTATGAGTGTCTCACGTGAAAAGGATTTCGGGACGGTGTGGCTCAGTCTGATGTCTCACTATAAATAATGCTGTATGCATGGAATATGTAGGATAGCCGTCTATAGGAACAGTTTCTGCCAACCCGTCCTTGAATTTTTATTATACTACACGATTTACTGATTTTAGAGAACAGCATGGGTGGTCTGTGTGAGATATAAGTGTTATAACGTACAATTTAGTGTTTGCGAGCAAATGTTTGGTAGTTACAGTGCATACAAAAAATGATAGCGGAGAATTCCCGGAAAAGAACCTCTTGGATTAGCCAATCTATAGCTTATAATGTGGCATCATGTTGATGCCTCGCCGTCTTAGTGAACAGAATTTTTTGCTAAAGACGGCGAGGCATTAAAAATGTTTTCAAAATTTTTGACAAAAAAATGCTGTTTTCAAACAAAAAGCATACAGTATACTTCATACAGACTATATATATCTGAAAAAGCCCAAATTGAACCCCCGTCTAGTGGACCTCCATTTTTTCCACTACACCCGTGCTCAACGTGTTAAAGCTGGGCACTTGAGATATAAGTAGCGTATAACACATACTTACAGCATAAATAAAGACAGGTATAACACAGAAGTTCTTAAAAAATAACTGATGAGGCAATATTGAGAGTCTATCCCATTTTTAAAAGAAAATGCTCAATAGCTGGAGCGTACTCAAAAAATCCCTCCATCCCTTTGATTTTATGGAGTACACAATGGATTTTTTCAATTTTTTTTTTTTTGCAAATTCAAGAACAGGATCACAATGGCCATAATTTAAAATTATTTTGGAATATACAAAGTGAACCATATGAGAGTGGCAATCGATCAAAGTTATATTCCTATGTAATTGCATTTTTAGATTGTCTGAGAAGAAAAATTAATATTGGTTTTTACAGTTGGTGTTTGAATTGAGAAGTTTGTGAGTTTTCAGGCCCTGTACTCTCAAACTTCTCAATTTACAAGTGTAGAAACTTTTCTTAAAAAAAAAAACTTTGATATGCCACTCTTATATGGGACCCTCTGTATACTCCTAAATAATTTTAAATGATGGCCGTTGTGATCCTGCTTGAATTTGCAAAAAAAAAAAAAATTGAAAAAATTAATTGTTTGGCTCACACAGACATGTATACAGGGTGATTCACTCAACTTTTTCAACTTATAAAAAAGTATCTATCTATCTTGAGCTTATCGAGATTCATTGAGGTAGTTGAGAAGTTCAACTAGATACCATTTCTTTCTCCATTTATTTTAACTCTGTCTCATAACTCGAGAAACAAGTTTTTATTCACACAAAGGATTGAAAGATTTAAAACAACATTTTATAATATACATTATCAATAAATAAATAAATAAATATTTCTAAAAACCGAAAATGTAATGATAATAATTGTGAATCCATGATAATCTGCGGTACACGTATATCTAAAATAATAATAACATTATTAATAAATTGTGTTTTCCATCAGTATTAATTAATAATATTATATATTATTATTCTTATACATACAAAAAATATACAAGAGGTTTCGAATAAATAAATATTTACAATTAATACAATTATGTACATCGATGATCTTATCAATACTATCACAATGGCACTCAAGTAATATTTTGTGATATTCTAATTGAACACTTCCCTGAGTGGAAAAAATTAATTACACTTAATAGCCTAATCTTGACTTTGTACTACGCTAGGACAGCCGTGAGAGCATCAAAAAACCTCGTCCTGTCTTTTGTGTGAAGTTCGACATCTGCAAAAAATATTGCCTGAGTAACTTGAAAAAATAATGTTAGTGAATAGCAAATGAGGGGTAAAGATGCAAAACCAGATATGTCCCCTTTTGGAAAAAAAACACCATTTTGATGTGGTTTACTTTCAACTTAAAAGGACTCTTAAATCAGTAAGCGGGGAACGTCTACATAGAGATGCTACAAATCCGGTCATCAAAATGGTTTTTCTTTGGTTATAGGTATTAGAGATTAGAATTTTAAAAAAAGCTTATAGCCATAGTGCTGTCACCTATTATTGGAAAGATAATAGTACCTTTGAGACACAAAGAGCGACATGTCCATTTAAACTAATAAAAAAGATCATACATGACCGCATGCATGGTAGAGACCAAGTGTTCCTGTTCTGGTTAAAATAAATTTTATTTTATTTATGATGTTTTTTCATTTTCTTAGGAAGTTCTGAGGTGTTAAACAGGAATAAGCCCAGTATAAATTTACAAAGAAAGCCAAACATTCATTCAGTACATCTATCAAACTATTACAAAGATTCTGGATTGTAGGGTTGAGTTTAACTTGCGAAAATACAAATTAAAACATGATCTACCCAAATTTCTTTCAATTACTTTCTACCTGGAAAGAGAGAACATTTCTCTTCGGGGGGTGTTTCTACCCTTTGGAATTTTAATTCTCAGCCGCATTCACCCTAAAATGAATCTGTATGCCAAAATTCAACTTTCTATGTCAAGAGGTCTCAGCTGAAGCTCGATAGGTGAGTCAGTCACCTAATGATTTTATACAGGATGTTACAAAAAAGGTGGCCCCGTTGCTAGGATAGGCAGAACAATGAAAAATAAGTGGCGTTAGGTTAGTAAAGAAATTTCGTGAGGGCATCCTTATTCAAGATACAGGATGTCGTAAAAAATATACTCATTTCTTGCAATGTAATGTAATAATAATTAACAATACCTACCTTCAATACAATATTCAATAAATGTCAGTTTTCCATTTGTTCCGTCATCATAGTTAATTTGATCGGTCGAAATTGAGACCTAATCGTGACGAACGATACGCTAAATTCATTCAACAAATTTTCGTTCGTCACCGCCAGACTCTGGGTTCAGAAAACAACACCCTTCCCTTCCTACCTTTTACCCGCACACTCGCCCGCACATGAAGGAAGAAACAGATACTTGACCAGCCGAAGTCGTGGCAGCAAGTTGCATTCGTAACGTGACAATTCGTGTCGTGTCAATTGGACTTAGTTACTCGTAATCGTCGAGTAAAATCGCATTTCGTGATACGACAAATCGTGTCGGATCAAATTCGTATCGTGAACCTAAAAGCCAGTGAACCTAAAAACACTCGCGGTTTCTAATTGTTAAATTAAAGTGATTACCAACCCTCACAGCAGGAGACAGAAGCAGACCGAAGGTCAGTACCTATAATTATTCGAATTATTCATTGTGCAACCTATCTACTCCTGTTTCCTTCGGGGTTAATAGCCCTGGTCCTTCAGTCATTAAACACCATTACCAACTGAGTTGGTAAACACTTACTTTAACACCAGCATCTAGTTATTACTTCATTATTTTCAAATTAAAATATTCCAGAAACGATACACAGTATCCAGTCTTATAAAGAGTACATACCTTTTTGGTGTGAAACTAAATGATCAACTTCACTTAAAATTTGGATTAGAAAAATTTACCTCAAAAAGTTTTGTTTACAACTCACAACTCTCTACTAACCATGAATGTAACTAGCACCCTCTATTGTCCGTATTCATCAAACTTCAAAATACAGGGTGTTCTACAAGCTCTATGACAAACTTTGACAGATGGTAGGTTGTTGATTTTAAACATATTTTTTTTAATAAACATGGGTCCGATTCGTTTTTGTTTAGAAGTTACAAGCATTTAACCTTTATTAACAATCAACAATAAAAATTTAAATTAAATGATAATCACAAAACTTAAGACTATAAAAATTGTTCGAAATGTCCACCCTCAGCTTGAATGCAAGCCTCACATCGACGAACTAAAGATTCGGTCACTCGAAGAATGAGATTTGGATCATTTCTTATTTGGTTAGCTGCATCTTGAATTATTTCAAGTAACTGCTGATGGGTAGCGATTTCAACATGGTAGACCAGCTGCTTCATGTGTCCCCATAAATAAAAATCCAGAGGATTCAGATCGGGAGAACGAGGTGGCCATGATATTGGACCTCCTTGACCTATCCATTTATTCGGGAAATGTTCATTTAGCCAAGCAGCAACTTGTCTTCCTCTATGTGGTGGTGCACCGTCATGCTGATACCACATATTTTGAATAATATTGAGTTGCACGTCATCAATAAACTCTAAAAGGTCGTGTTCTAAGAAATGTCTATAAAGATCTATATATATTTTATAAGTGTACATTGGTTGATATAGTGTCTTAGTGACATAGCGACTTAGTGTCACTTCCTGGTTGACTGAAAAAATTACGATTCTTTAAATGCTTGTAACTTCTAAACAAAAACGAATCGGACCCATGTTTATTAAAAAAAATATGTTTAAAATCAAGCAACCTACCATCTGTCAAAGTTTGTCATAGAGCTTGTAGAACACCCTGTATAACTATGGGGTTATATTTATTAATCAATACGGGCCTATGAAAGACAATTAATAAAACTGGGATGTGCCAGCTTCCAAAACATATTTTCATTATTCATACATATCATTACAATGTTGCCAGAAGTAATAAATTTTTTTTTACAACACCCTGTATCTTGAATACGGATTTTTCTACTAAGCTAATCCCACTTATTTTTTATTGTTCTACCCATCATAGCAACAGGGACACCTTTTTTATGGAAACACTCTGTATATTAGTATAGATAAAAAAAGTGAAAATAGTAATTTTTAATTTTCACAGCTAGCAGTTCATATTAAATAAATAAAAATGTAGGGAAATGTTTACATTGTGCCTTATCTTCAGCCCTTAAGCGATCAATAATTTTTAGGCAGTCGCAGTCCACTATGTGGCAGGGAGATTTATTTTTTAAATAATTTTTGTTTCATTATAATTTCGAAGAAGAATTTGACACGCCAGTGACCAGTGGCACCCCCAAAGAAATAAATTATATTTATTTTATATTATTTAAACAAGAGACAATTGTTATAAAGTTATTAGTTATAGCAAAAACTTTGAGCACTAGTAGCTGCTATTTATAATATTTAAAAGGTTCAAATCAATAAATAAATAAATAAATGAAAAATCATGAAAAAAACCCCACTTGAGAGATTAAAATAGGTATTAAAACTGGTATAAATATACAATAATAATACTCACATGATGTATCAAGAGAATCACGTTTTATAAAACAATTAATCCTTTCAGCTGCTTGTTCAAAAGCTTTTCCAAAGAAACTGAAATTATACATTTACAAATTACATTTACAACTTAATAAACAGAAAACAACATCTTACTTCTTTGGAGAGTTTTCACAGAGCGGAGGTATCCCCAGAAGAACGCAAGTTCCTCCCTCGAGGTTCTTTGGTGTAGAAACGATCAGCGGTATCGTAGACGCTTTTTTGTTCCTCGACATGGACACGTATGCTCTCAGAATGTACTGAGCCAGCAGGTATAATATGTGATGATGAGAAAACATGTACCAGTTCAGGCAACTCTGGAAAATTAAATAATTCATAATTTCATTATGCAGCTACACTTGATAGGAAGAGTATTTATTACAAATACTTGCAAATGTATATATTGTTATGAAAAATCGAGTTAAGTTAAAGATGAGTGATGATTTCAAGATTGAATTCGATTTGAATATTAGGACAATTAAATTTATGACTTGTAACAAGTAAAAAGTATTATTAATTAGAAATTAGATATGTCAAAAAGAAATTGTTTTTGATTGTTTAAAAAAATCATTGGATGAAAAGAAAAAATAAAGGGGCAGGAGGTTGATAGCAAAGGAGGTGAATTAATTAATTAGATTGGAATTTTAAGAGTAATTGTCAGAAAAAAGTAGAAAAGGGTGAAAAATAATTATTTAGAAGAACTAGAGACAAGAAAAAGTGATAGCAAATAGAAAGAGGATTAGAAAAGAATAAATTATTATTAAAGAAGAGAGTTTGTCAAAAGAAAATAGAGGAGAAAATTTGAAAGCAGAAAGAAGAAAAATAACAGAAAGGAAAGATATATTTGTAAAGGGAAGAGAAGCAGTACGAAAAATAGAAAGAGATTACGAGGACCAGAGAGAAGTTTTATTTTAAAAGGTCAAGGATTAACGAGAGTCGGAGGACTAGGAATAAAATTTGGGAGAAGTGTTGTGAGAGAAAGAGTAAAGAAGAGAAGCAGAGGGACTAGAGAAAGGTTTTTGAGAAAAGAAAAGGATAATGTAAGATTTTAGCATTGTACTTTACTGTACATACATTTACATTATACAAATGAATATTACTTATACTTCATGTTAAATAAATAGTTAGTCTAGTGTGTAGTATGTAAAAATAACTGTTGTAACACTTTAGTAAATAATTAATAGAGTCTGAATTTACTCTGTAGATGACCTTCTTAATGAAACATCAGTTACATTATATTTATTCCTGGCTATACAGACTTAATAGAATCGATTCAGATAAGTTTACCTGAAAATTTCAAAGTTAAAAAAGTATGCAGACATATCCTAAAATTTAGAAACTTTCCAATCTTCAACTGATGAGATTCTGTGAGGGATAATTGAGAAACAAGAATACTTACCAGACAGTGTTTGAAGATGTAGATGAGGAAAATGTTATTATTACCAACACAAAATAAGTTCAATTTAACCAACACTACTAGTTTTTATGGACCCCAAGAAAAATTGAAAAAGATGTAATTTTTTATTTTCACTCATAAGAAAAAAAATGCATAAACAAAAATAATTACCTTTTTATTAAAAAAAGTGTAATAACTCATTTTCTCTTAACTCTCTTCACAAGTTTTCCTCCTAATATTTTTCTAATCAAGACTCACTGAGATTATGTTGAACAAAATATCGACTCTTTTCTACAGGGTGATCCATTTTTATCCCCTCAGTTGATTATTTCTGACCACCAGTGTTGTAACATACACTTTGTACGTACCGGCTAAATGCCAGCGACACGGAGACAACGGCGGGCGCGCGCAGTGAGTGAGTGATGGTGTCGTTTAGTGCAATGCAAACACGGCCGCTGGAGGCCTCAAGCTCGTCGACTTCGACTGTCGAGTCTCGTCGACCTCAACTGTCGAGTCTCGTCGACCTCGACTGTCGAGTTTCAGTCCGGCGTGCCGGATACCTGAGGTTAACGCTTCTTTCTCTCTTGGAAATTCGCTTGAAGAAGGTGCACGCAAAATACCTGTCGCGAATAATGCATCTAATGGCGTCGTGAAGTTATTGGTCATTATTATAAACATTGCCCACGTTTTTGGCTTGGTGAGTGTCGTAAAATGATTTTATTAATTGTGTTGGAATTATACAGATCATATTTTGTTAATACAATATGCTATTTTTAATTACAGCTTTTAAATCTGATCGAGTTTCGCTTCGCATGTAAAATTTTGTCAATCACCTTTTTTGATCTCAACCTATCTTGAGGACGGGACATAATTTTATGTACCCTTGGCAAGCAGACTCGATCGAACCGTTCATTAATACAAGAGTGTCTCTGATACCTATGAAATTGCAGCTTTTTCCTACGGATTGATTTTTCCTGGAGGCAATTCTTTTTCCTGGGTGGCAACCTTTTCTCCCGGACTCAATTTTTCCCCCGGAATCAACTCTTTGACGGAATCCACTTCTTCGTACGGAAGCAAGTTTTCTCTTCAAACAAGAAGGCAGCACATTGGTTGTACCTGAGACCAAGTTTACCACCAGGTAAACTTCCACCCTCGCTCCGGAGACCCTACGAAGCTAAGTGCCTTTGCCTACCAAGTTTTAACCGATCAGTTCATTCGGATATACTACACGCTCTTGTTCCTTATTGTTGTTAACCGTGCTCAAGTCAAGATTCTGTGATAATAGCTGTGATTTTATTTTAATAAAGAGTACCTGTTGTTCTGCTGACCTGCTTGTTATTGCTGACCCTCTTAGACTAGCGACTCAACCCACGACCCTTGTTGTCTTTTACTGTCTCATGCTCTCAACGACTATTTTTCCCCTCTAAGGGTTAAATAGTTCGTTACAGTGTTTAAGAAAAAAAATCAGTCAAACAATGTTTAGTTTGGAGGGGCAGGGGCACATCGTTTGGACACAAAAATCATCTCCCACCCCACTCTATCACAAGGGGTGATAAGGAGAGATATTGTGAAGCAAAGTTGAGCAGTATAATCTTACATAGATCGCCAAACAGTAACCCACGTTATTTAATTTAAAGACTTATTTTCCAATAACTCATATTACTAACCTCTTGTATGATGAAATAAACAAACGGTCCGGCCGTTACGATCTGCTTCATATCGATGGCGGTTTGAACAGTTTTAAAAAGACTCCGTATGATAGTTTTCGATCTCTCGATCGCTTGATCCAGCACCTCTTTTTTCCTAGACAAGCAATCCAAGGCGGCGTTGAAACATTCCTCCGGCTTCTTATCCATTGGCTAAAATAATTTGTTTTAATAATAATTTAATAAGTTAAAACAGTAGGTGAGTACTTACCGATGCTTCTAAAATGGCAAGCAACGCATACACGATGTCGGCTGCGCAATACTTATTTCTGTAACCGTACTGCAATATGAAAGATGCGTACACTATATCTTCCAAGCCGTACTTTTCCGATAAGCTTTCTAAAGTTTTATGGAATTCCTGTCTTAACTGTAAGTCCATCGAGGTGAACGTTTGTCTGCTTTGTACCAAAGGAAGGCTGAAATAAAAAAATAATAATAAAAGAAAATGTTAGAGGTTGATCTAGAAGTTGCAACAATACGATTATCCAATCATGCCATCCAATACAGTTTTTAAGCAAACAAAAAACAAAAACATGGAAGAAAAAGGTCATTTATTTTTTCAAAGGTTGAAAGCCTATATCTACAAATAATTACCAAGAAGCTGTAAATATTTATTAAGTTATTAGGTTGTTCCAATTTATGGTTCAAGGACTTCCATGATGGAAAGAAACTTCAATTTAAAGTTAAATAGGGATGCCCCCTTGATGGAACAAATATCTGTCAAGATAAGGTCCAAAGTGTGAACACTCTTCAACAGAGCAAAGCATAACGGAGATTGAAAAAGCTACCAAACGGGAATCTTCAGTTAGATTAAGGGGAAATTAGAAAAGCTAAACAATATTTTCAGAAAACTTTGTGAAAATGTTACATCCACCCCTGAAGGCATGCCCAAACCAAAAAGTAACATGGCGCCCAAGGATGTTTAAAGAAACCTTACAGTAGCTTAACGGAAAATGAAGAGCAGAGAGCTCTTCTGCTCCTGGAATCACACTTTCCGGGAAGGGGAGGAAAAAACAGCTACAAAAACCTTCTCTATGGCAAAGTAACTTTTTTCAATCAACACCTAACCATACAAGTCACCAGGTGCAGACAACATATTTCCTGCTTAGCTCCGAAAGGGGCACGAAGGGATTATGATGCACTTGGTAATATTGCAAGAAACAGCTTAGCATTCGGTTACATACATGAGAATTGGAGAAAAACTGGAGTTATTTTTATTTCAAATTCAAATGTAGGAAAGGACATGAACAGAAGTACTGGAGAGGGCACCATTGCACCCAAACCAACATGCACAGCAAGAAGGAAAATCTACGGAGACGGTCCTGCATCAGTTAACAACAAAAATCCAGAATCAGAATACACTGGAACTGGAAGTAAGAAAAATTTTCAGAACCATTCAAAATTCTACATTAACTCTGGAAAATTTAATTGAATCGGGTGCTATAATCAACTAGTCACCAGAAGGGGCATCCTGATATAACTCACCCCATTTCGGCCAGCAACTGATGCAACTTCTTATCTCCCCTCAAAGACCACAACTTCATCCTGCAAGCGGTGAACATCGAGTACTTGAGGCTGCTCTCCACGGTCCAGTGTCGGTACAGAGCGAGACGTAAATCAGGCTGGAAACTGATCCTTAACGCCGTCCTTGTTTCCGTATCGTTGTTTCTGTTGTGCAGAAGGGTGCAGTGGGAACGAAGACCGCCCGTTTCGAGCACGTAACGAGTATCGTCGATCTTGCCCAGCAGCATCTGCTCGGTGAGACCAAGGATGGCCAGCCAACAGAGGTCTTTGTCGTCTTTGTTCAGTTTCCAGGCGAGGTGGAACATCACAATTGCACTCTGCGGGGAAAAGGGGAAAATAAGTCGTGCGTCATAATTCTGAACCTTTGTTAACAACGTCGTGGACCACTCACCGCTTTAGCGTAATACGTGAACTGGGAATACTCGAAATACAACCGATCCCGCTTCTCTTCCCACAGTCTAGTTTCTCTTCGCTTAAGGATGGCTTGTTCGTCCAGACGTCTTCTTTTAGATGCTCGATTTTCTCCGCTGCTATTTTCGTCATCGGAGCCACCGTCCACTTCATTTTCTTCATCATCGGATGCATCATCGTCTGACTAAAGATTAAAAATAGAACAGAACAGTGATAATGATGTTATTAAAATCTCAAAAGCCAGGAACAACTTATCAGCAACACAACAGACAACAGCTAATTATTTTTCTCATGGGTGAAAATCTAAAGGAGACAATAGAAAAACTTCGATGCAAACCTTACCTCAACCTAACCAGGGTGCTATTAAAGTGTTTGGGGAGGGGGGGGGGGGGCGGGGGGTTAGGGAAGAGAATTGAGGATGCAGAGAAGATGGAAACGGATGATGCTGGGACTGAAAAGGAATCCAAATTACCAGAGGGAGGAAAATATCATCCTGAATGAGGTAAGACATTCGATTCCTATAAATCGATCTATACCTTTTCAACTTCAAATTGAGACTAATCATTTTCAAATTGAGAATAAACACTATCAGAACGAGACTGCATTACTGTCAAACAAATAAACAATTTCAAAATAAGATTTATCAATGTCAGGTTGAGAATAAACAAAATCAGGTTGGGACCAATGACGTCTAAATAAAATAGACCCCCTTGTTTACATTTTTATAGAATCATTCATTGCCCCTCCGCAATTGCATGTTTGCCAAACCGTTACTGTGACCAGATTTTTGAATACTATCGTTCTTGAAACCATGACGTAAATATGTAAACAAGACATTATCAATACAAACCGCGCGAGGTACTTCTTACTAATAATTAAATAGCATAATATTTCTAATAAACTCGAACAACAATAATGGGATAGACGTCATTTAAATCATATTTGAATATAATTTTCAATGTTAAGAAATGAAACACAAAATGAGCGGCAACGTCGTATGTTTACGCGACTACGATATTTTTACAAATTTTTAAAATTCATTCATCATTTCGAGTGCGGTGTTGTCCCTATTTTGATTTCATTAGACGGGTATTTTAACCAAATTAAACTGCTTCCTGCTATTATTTTCACCAATTTAAAATTATAGACTATAGACAATAGTGCGAACTTAGTTGATGTGCAAGAAAAGTGACGATTTAAACCCAGAAGTTTGTTTTCGTAGGTGAGTACCAGTAAGTAAGGCTATGTTCATATCAGTGCTGTAGTCGCCGCACGGAAAAATCTTTGGCAAATCCAGTAAAATTATCCTCTGAACATTGCAATTAGGTACCTACTGTGACAAATTTCAACAGTACGTCCCATTGTAAGTATATTAGGTATTATTTTGATAATAATTATTGGGCTTTAGGTTCCGGCTTACTATTTTCGAAGTTTTAGATTTTGACAAATCTAAATGTCATAATTATATTTTATATTTTAATTTTACTTTTAAATTTTTATTTGTACTTTACTTATTATTAACTGTGATCAAGGGACTAATCAGTCTCGAAACGTTAAACTTCCGATTGGTAACTTCGAAAATAGTAATAAGCCGGAACCTAAAGCCCAATTATCAAAATAATCCCTAATATACATCATCGGCGTCAATTTGGTTCAATATTTACAATTTTCTAATTATCCTCTAATACCGTTATCTTAGAAGATGTTCACAAATTGTATGACTTTACAACTTCAACTGTTACACCATGCAGTTCCTTCCTAAGATTTGCGTTCCTGTTTAATTTAGAAATGTCTATACATTTGTCTCAAAAATTTCACAAATCACCTTTATTGAGGGTCTAATAAATAACAAAAAATATTATGAATGTCTTTTGTAATCTACTAGTTAAATATGCTAAAGTACCTATATATGTATTGTCTTAGCTTTCCTGTGAATCAGGAGAAGATGTTGCATTGGCTTTCTGTACATCTAAGAAAAGTGTTTTATAGGATTAATCTTCATACAGACAGATAAGTACGGTATTCCATTAATCATACAAAGTAACCCAAACTCGCTATTTTTCGTCCTAAATACACAGGAAATAATAATTATCTTGAAAAACCCTACGCCACTGGCTCTCATCGCGAAGGTCTCTGACAGCATTGCCATTTTTGCCGCAAACCTTTGTTTATGCGATCGGTCACTCCTTTTCCCACTCACATGAAGATACAAATTAGATGATGGATTTCGAATATTTCATATTTATGAATGGAATGTTGGGTCTATTTATTTAGACGTCATTGGTTGGGACTAATCAATTACAAATTGAAAAGTGTCAAAAATATTAAATGTCATTGGCAAAAGAAACCAGAAATTAATTCTAAAAAAATTAAATACATTAAAATAAATATCAATTAATCTTAAAAGTGTTGCTTCTTAATATAAAATTGATTAGTTTCAAATTGGTCATGTTTAATCTTAATTTGGATATGCTTGCCTGCATACAAAATGTTGACTCTCAATTTGAATGTGCTTATCCTCAATTTGGAAATGATTAGTCTCAACTTGCAGTTGAAAAGGTATAGAACACAGAAAGGCAGCTCCAGCAGCTTTGCAACAATATGTAAGACAAAATAATCTTGATATCTATTATACTGATTCAGGAACCTTTTGGATGTCCATTTGGAACCATTAGAGGAATCAACATGGATGACAAACCGGAATTAATCAGCCCATACATTCTGTCTGATCAACAGGGCCAACCACCGACTAGAGAAATGAAAAGACTGGTCCATCAGTGTGATGAGAAAAACAGTCAGCTTCTGCTGGGATGTGATGCCAATGCACACCACATAACATGGGGGACCACAGGAGCAAACAAAAGAGGTCAAACACTTTCAGAGTTTTAGTAATCATTTGGAAGTGGCCAATCAGGAAAACGAGCCCACCTTCATAACTGTGACAAGAAGAGAAGTAATAGACATCACTATCGGCACTACCAAAATGTGCAATGAAATTGCAGCATGTAGCAAACAAGCTAATAAGCCATCACTCGCAGACCACAGATATGTTACGTTTAGTATAATGGGAGGAACCCGGACCTACAGACACCCAAGAATCTGTAACTGGGATCTCTATAAAGGGGCACTAGGAGAAGGTTGGAAGAATATAAGAAGGAGACAGCCTGGTGAACTCCCCTTCTTAAAGGTAGAGATAGAGACCGTACGTAGTTTATCTGGACCAAAAAAACCGGACCAACCAAACATACAAAATCTCCCGGCGGAAATATGTGGCAACCATAAAAAAAAACTAAAAAGTAGTTAACTATAACAAACTGATATCGGCGCTACATTCCTTTGCACCATATGAGTCAACCAGCCCAACTGACCATACCACTGTGCAATTCTTCATAGCAAGTTTAGACTAAAGCTATTGGCATTGGCATGGTGAAAGGTAAGAGTGGTATTTATTCATACACAAACCAGGGCGAGAAACCTATGCCCAAGCAAAATCCTTTAGTTAGACCAATAATAAGCCTAATGTTTTTGATGTTAAAGATGCTAGAAAAACTGGTGGATACACACAAAAGGTACAAGGCGTTGGAAGCTCATGCACTGAATCGACACCTCAACCTGGGAAATCATGTGAGGTTACTCTCCACGTACTAACAAACAAAATAGAAAGGGCACTGGACAATAAAGAAATTGATATTGGAATGTTTCTGGATATAGAGGGACTTTTGACATGACAACACCTCTTTTAACTCTATCAAGAAAATCGTAGAATTGACCAGGCCATTAATTACTGCAGTGACGCAACAATAAGCAGCAGATAAATTTTTAGTTCCCTTCGAAAAGCAAGTAAAAGTGATGGTCGCTAAAGGATGCCCATAGAGGGAGTACTATCAACTATTACCGCTGCTGTGGAGCCTGGTTGTTGACAGCCTACACTGGGAACTAGAAAGAAAACAGATTCATGCACATGATATCACATACTATTCTAGTAATGGGCAAGCCGGACAATGTTACTCTACTACACTAAGAATAGTAGAAAAATTGGGCCAAGCAGAAAGACCGTCAGTTAACCCTGACAAGACAACAATAATTGCCTTCACAAAAGGAATCTTCATGACCTGAGGCTTAAACTGGAAGACTAGAAATCCCACTGAGCCACTGAGAAGGTCAAGTAATTGTTATCCTAGACAACAAACCGAACTTTGGAGCATGCATAGAAAAAGCAACAAAAAGACTAAAGGCTACACACCCAGGCGTTATGGGTCAGTAGAGGAATATAGGTAGAACGTGTGAATTGAAACCAGACATGGCACATTGGATGTATGTACACCAAGGTTATGGTTCCCAGGATAACATAAAATGGATCTTATGGTGGCATAAATGCAGAAAAAAGGAACAGGTAACAAATAAAAGCTTAATAAGCTACAGACTTGTGTTATTAATAATAACAGGGGCGATTAGAATAACACTAACAGCAGCCACAGCAGCCACTGAGGAATAAACATAGCTCCCACTGGAATGGAGTAAATGGACTGAGACATTCCAAGATATTTATCAGAGAATAAAACAACTGAAATTAAAAAGCTGAGTAAACAGTAAACACCAGCTGAGATGGCCAGTGGGACTTTTAACAGTACACTGATGTCCACTGATGAAAACACCTCACAATAATAGGTGTTGAGAACAATCCTGACTACAGGAGAAGTTGATAGGGGAAACCACAATGTCCAGCCCTGGAAGGAGCTAAAAAAAAAGCACATGCACGGGGCACTGGTCATTAGACTCATACTGGACTATTTTCAGGAAATGGGGCTAATAAGTTAAAAGCGTAGATGTACAATAAGCGCAAACTTCAGTAAGACGACCTTGGACCTACCCTAGAGGAATAATAATAATGTTTGCTTAAATGAATTCTACCTGATGTTAAAAGAAATGTCTCAATTAAACAATCACTCTGACTGTTTCGTTTGTAGTAATCAGAGGAAGCAAAGACTTACGTCTCTAAACATGTCACTGAAAGCAGGTACATCTGGATCATCTTCCGGACTAGAAAGTAACCGAATTTGTTCCGTACTGTATATGTTACACAAATCGGTAGGTCTGTGAGCGTCCAACACAAAGAACACGATTTCCTCTTCAGGCTCCAAGATTTCAACGATGTCCACCGTACCGCCACAGTTGATCAAAATAAAATACTTCACATCCCCGCAGTTCTCCCGAAAGGCTGTCTTCATGTCCTCCAAACCACACACTACCGCCATGGAGTAAAGAACGTGCCGGTTTCTCAATAACGTCTGTAGAATTCTGCACGCACATATGCTGTCGATGTCGTAGTGTACCATTAGGAATACTCTCTGAAACAAATTTGTGTCATTAAAAATGTTACAATTTCTAATGGTGCATTGAATGGCTTCATTGATAAAATGAGTATTTGCAAGAAATGCGCTTCATTTCTCTCAAAAAAGGCATAAACATTCATTTCGATTAGACGAGATGAGTTCACAGAAGTTTAAAAAGTCAACTTACTTTTCCACACAAAAACTCATAAAAATCCTTCTTCAAATCGTCAACGTACATTTTAATGAAGATTTATGTATGGTTTCATTTAAAACAATTAAAATTATTCTCGTCAACTTCTTAGAGCAACATCTCAAATTACACTTTCACACAACCGCCAAAAACAACAAAACCGTTTCGATTTGCATGTCCAATTTTTTTGAGGTGTTTCAAATATCTGTCAGATTTCAGGTTAACATTTTTCTTTTTCTTTACGAAAAGTTTTCAGTGGCCTTATTTAGTATACCCTGACAGCCAGAGTTCTGAATACTAATTCCTAATTCACTGTCACTGATTGCTTGTCAGTTGTCATAGTCCTGTCATAATTATTCATTGCGCAGCCTGTGACGTCAGTGTGGTGATAGCTAGTCACGTTACGTCACAAGATACACAAGCACAACACACGGTTTTCCATACCCTACCACGATACACGAAAAAGGATGGAAGAAATATAATTTGACATTTATTTTATAAACAACCTCGCCGCGATTAATACTTTCAGTCAAAATAAAACCACATATAATATGACGTCATTGCGCAGTAATAACCAAAATAGTAACAGCAATCGGCATACCGTGTAATGTGTATCGTGTACCCTACTAGAAATATAAAATCAGTATTAGGAAATACACTAGATAATAATCGCAGCTTTCCTCTATTTACATGTAATAAAAAGTGGGTAAAAAAAAGTAGCGTCATCTATTTCCTCGATCGTTAACTACACGCAGAACTTGAAATACGCCGTCAGTGTGACGTCATTAGGCTAGAAATAGACGGTCCCAAATAGACGTCGTCAGTGGTCGGAGAAACCGGTTACGGTTCCAAATAAACAAGCATTTGACAGTTGCAGAGTTACCAATTTCACTGTAAACTTTTGATTACAGTAAATGCGGGATTTTTTAAAAATTAAACTACCGACAGACGACGGCTCTAGCTCCACGGAAACCTAAAATAGGATTTGGTTCAATTCAATCTCAGGTCAGGACTCAGGACCACGTGAACGGTTTGTTTATTTGGAGCCGTCGTGACGTTCCACTGTCGGCGAACTAGATCAGATTATAGATCTTTTATGTTGCAAAGATCTAGATCAGTTACAACAATAATGTTCTCCAGCCAGACCCTACTATAATATACGAGTATTAGATATAATATGCAGATTGTATCATTACTCATTAGGTACGTTTACCTGACGTCAAACTGTTGAATAGCAGAGTGTTAGTTGTTGCGTTGCAACACTTGCAACATGTTGGAAATAGTTTGAACGCACTGTTGAGATCGAGTGACATGTGACATATGTTTCTGGATACGATTCAAGTTCATAGAAATAATTATTATCATTTCTTTGTCGCTGATCGTATCAAGTGGATCCTTACTTCCAACTTTTACATATACACCGTTCACATATTAAAAAAGAACTAGGTGGCCATGAACTTTTGTTTTTAGGTTTGCAAAAATGAAAACTCCCTAGATCTCGATTGACAATATCAGCTGATCGAGATATTAAAGGTTAAGTATAGACTGACATTTGTCAAATCACTCAAATTGTCTCAGCTGATTAACAGCCTTGTTGTCTAATTGAAGTTTTAGAAGAAGGGGTATCTAGGATAGGTAATTTTTTACTCTGATCAATTTTTTTCAAACTGACAAATAAAATTATTAAATTTTTGACATTTTAAATTTCGAAAGAGCAAAATGACGAAAATAATATCTTTAGATGGATAAATCCACATTAGGAAAGCATTTCAATGATTAAGATCCAGAAATTCCAAACTTGAGCAAACATTTAAGTCATTCTCTGAAGGTAAAATATATTTGGGATGTAAGTATTAAGTAAAATATGTGTATCTGCTAAATTGCTAGTAATGCGGTCTCTGATAGTAGTCAGACCGTGCATTAGCAAGTATTATTATTAGACAGGTCAAATGTGAAATTACACATTTGGGCAGCCCGCCTAAAACAGGCACTAATTATGAAAATATTGTGTTTCCGAAAGATTTGCAATAATCTATTTCCAATACAACCCAATCGATGCTTAGCAGCTTCCCTCTAAGGATAAAGTAAAGAATGTATGTCTTGAAGAGCTTTCAAAATGTAAGTACACCTGATATATGACAAAATTAATATAATCATTGTGAAAAACTTATTTCGGAGGACTGGACGAAACAAATGGACATGGTGAAAATCTTATTAAAATCAGAGCGCTGAAGATGATTCTGATTCTAAGCAGGATGCAGTAGCTGTTATTGATAATGGGGGATAATTTTGGGCCAGAAGCGAAAACTGAAAAGTATCTTGTGTAAAACATTCTCAAGTCTAGAATCTTTGGCTGGTTTCTGACACAGTACTACGATACCGAATAACCGACGAATTGACGAAAAATATTTTTCATTTACGTACCTATATTTTAATATTTTAATAAACGCACCGATATATTTTAATTACCTGCTATGTATTTGTTAAAAGTAAATTAATATAATTGATTCAAGTTTTTTATTTTATATTCAAAAAGTACATTTGTGTATTTTCCTAACTTGGCAAAATTACATGATAACCTTTTTCTCAAACTCTTATGAAAAGCTTTAAGATTTTAAGATCTTAGATCCAGCGACATTGCGTTCTAGTTAAAGATTGCAATATGTGACTAAATGATTCAAAATAAAAAGCCCGCAAAGATGTAAATATAAATATAATAAAAAGAATACCAAAAATATCAAAAATCCATCTGGCAACTATGTCCTGTTCCTTGCCATAAAACTTCAACCTCATAAAAAAGAGACATAACCAAACTCCAGCCAATGATTGACAGCGGTTATACCCAGTGATTTCTATCACCCTACACCATAACCCAATTCTTTTATAATAAGTGAACGGTGTATAATATGATATTCCGCGTTCGAAAGTGACGATTTATGACACTTTGCGCATGTCCGCAACGTTGACTGTGCTGTTAGTTGCTGTGCGTGAAACAGTTTAGCAACGGTAAATGAGTGTATTAGACAGTCCTTTTTCCCGCCTGATTGGAAGATCGCTGAGATTCTTCCCCTGAATAAAATTTCAAATCCATCTGGTTATGGTGATCTTAGGCCCTTGAGTATATTACCTATTTTCTCCAAGATTCTCGAGCGAATTATGTTCAAACAGCTCTCGAAATATGTAGACTCATCCAAATTGCTACCAGAGAATCAGTCGGGTTTCAGAGCTGGTCATAGTTGCTCAACTGCTTTACTTACCATTCTAGACGACATTCTGAGAGCTTATGACTCCAAGAGGGTTACAGTGCTAGTGTTGTTGGACTTCACAAAAGCTTTCGACACTATCAATCACCAGCTGTTGCTTGCTAAATTAAATTATCTGGGACTATCTAGAGATTCGATAAAACTTGTTCATAGCTTTCTTGATGATAGATCCCAGCGTGTGAAACTGAATGGCCAATGTTCCTCCGTGTTGCGGAATATGAGTGGTGTGCCTCAGGGCTCAATTTTATCTCCATTATTGTATGCGATATATACATCTGACCTACAAGATAACATTTCTCACTGCAGTCACCACTTTTACGCTGATGACACCCAATTATATTTATCCTTTCCACCTGAGGAACTGACAGATGCCAACTTAAAAATTAACAATGATTTGAATGCCCTGCTGGCGGCAGCCGAAAAACATTCCCTTAAAATTAACCCCAAAAAATCATCTGTTTTGGTGTTTGGTCCAGCAGAGGCTGTGTCATATGTGAAGGGTCGGCTCAGGATCAGAGTAGGTGACCAGACTCTGAATCTAACGGATTCTGCAAAAAATCTGGGTGTTATCATCGATTCAAGCTTAAAATTCGATCTGCATGTAAAGAAATTGATACAAAACTCCTTTCATAAACTTAAGCTATTATATAGCAGTAGACACTTCCTCAGCTGTGAGACAAAAAGAATGTTGTGCGATAGTCTCATTTTATCAAACTTCAATTACTGTTACCAAGTCTATGGAACCTTTTTGTCACGAGCTTGGCATAGCAGAGTCCAGAGAGTTCAAAATTCCTGTCTGAGATTCATTTATTTGATCAGAAAATACGACCGAATTTCCCACAAATTGAAGTCGGCTAACTGGCTCAACATGTACAACAGGCTGCGTCATCACACTGTTGTCCTAATACATAAAGTACTAATCGAAAAAAACCAAGCTATCTTTACAGGAAGATCAAATTCAGAACTGACATACATAATCTGAATGTCAGGCGCAAAAATCTTATTCACTGTCCCAAACACAGAACTCAAATTTTTAAAAAATCATTCACGTACCTGGCATTCAGTTTGTATAACAATATTCCCACCGACTATAAATTGCTTAGCGCTCTCAAATTCAAAATTAAACACAAAAAAAGGCTTTTGCATGAACAATGAGCACAGCCCGCCGCCCTCCGGCAATTTTTCTAAAAGAGCTTTATAGTCCATCTCCTTCATATAGTCACGGAACTCACGGATACGCTGGGTCGATTCATTTACTCCATGTGGCGGAATCTCATTGTCATACGTCGTTGCTACGGGAAATTCTGACGAATATTGAACTTGTTATTTGATAGGCAATGCGATATGTGGTATAACTCATGTGGGTAGCGTCCTCCGGTCCTTGTGGGTGTTGTATGTATTTAGTTTTAGTTTCTCATTATAATACATTAAATTACGTTTATATTTTCATATTCTTCCTTTTGTTTAGTTTAGGGTCGTTTTTTATAGTTTATATGATAGGGATCATTATTGTGTTGGGATTAGGTTAAGATTCAGGGGTTGGTGGAAGACCAGAAACCTCAAAAGAGGCGACTGAACCAGTGCCTTTTGCACCCTATTTGGCACATCATGTAAGTTATCTAACTATCGTTTATTTGTTGTATATTATTGTATGTATTTACATGTATGTGGTATGAGGCGATGCAATAAACATTATTATTATTATTATTATTATTATTAAATAGTGAGCGGTATGTCTAGGGCGTTAGTGTCGGTAATACAGGTTCTCTAAGTATGTCTGGACGCAAGCGCAACGTACCCATTGATAAAATAAGCAGTACCTGTCATCTGTCACTTCATGATAGTGACAAAACTAGAAATCTGAGTACTTTTTATAGTTTTATTAGAATGTCATTAATCAAGGCCAGTAAGTTGGTTCACTTTGAAATAAAAAGAAGAAGAAACACGTGCGAATTTTGCTTTAGTAGGTGTTATTATTTTTATCTTCAAATTCTTATCAATTTATTTATTTTACATGGTGAAATTGGTGGTGAACTGTTAAGTTCCGATTTTGTAAATAAAACAAGCTTCTAAGAAAAAAATTATGTCTCGCCCCGAACATTTGGCACCTCCAGAAATCGTAAGTTTTCAAAATTTAAAATCATGTCTTCAGCCCCTTTAAAACATTTCTTTATTTTAGTATTATGACGAAAATGAAGCTAGAAAATATACGCAAAAGTAAGTACCTATATTTAGCAATTTCCTCTGAACGAAACTATCTAAATTTTCAACAATTACCATCAGTTCCAGAATCATCGAGATCCAGGAACAGATGTGTGCGAGAGCGATAGAATTATTATTGCTACCCGAAGATGAACCTTGCTTTCTTCTGGACATCGGTTGTGGTTCTGGTGTAAGCGGCAGTGTTCTAGAAGACAATGGTCACTACTGGGTTGGTCTGGACATTTCTAAAGCGATGCTAGGTTAGAGCTTCTTTATTGTATTTTTATTGAACACGACTATCTGAAGGAATTTAAGGAAATGAACCTTGTACGAGTGCGTATTACATTACAAGCAACCCAAAGATTATACTCGTTATTGTTTATTTTTAATTGTATATTTATTTGTAATTTATTGTTTTTTCTAGATGTGGCAAATGAGAGTGAAGTGACCGGCGATCTCTTACTTTCCGACATGGGACAGGGATGTCCTTTTCGAGCTGGTACTTTTGATGGAGCCGTCAGTGTTTCCGCCCTGCAGTGGCTCTGCAATGCTGACAAACTCTCTCATAACCCCGTTAAAAGATTGTATAAATTCTTCAGCACTCTCTATTCGTGTTTGGTAAATTAATTTTAATAATATTAACAACACCATTATACATGTGAAATTGTTCAATTGATCACCCTTTTTGCAGGTGATGCTGAATGAAAAAAAGTTTTGGACAAAAGCTGTACAGTTTGAAGGGGGAAATCTGATCTGGCCTCTTTCTGAGGCCAAGTTGCGAATTATGTACTTGGTATCTTTCTACAAAAGCACCATAGCTCGCTCAACATAAATTCAACATTATTAGCAAAATTTTTGCAAAATTACTCAGGCGGTCGTATTCGCCCGCTGCAGCACGGGCGGCATCATAAGGCCTCCCTTGCCGAGCGGGCGTACACAGGCGGTCGCGTTTGCTTCATCATCGTGCCTCCCTTGCCGAGCGGGCGTACGTCAGCGGTCGTACTCCAGCGTAATAGACCAGTCGGATCAAATGTCATACCTACAAATGTGAATGTGATGTTATACAAAATGAATGTTATACAAAAAAATTCAGGGAGAAATACCTAAAACTCGTCTACTGTATTTTCGTACATTAGGTTAGGTTTCATTCATTAAGAATTGTTATTTAGTTTTATTTCTAAAATAAACCGCATTACTATTTTTCCTGCATTATTGCTTTGCTGAACACCTAAAAATCCAATATAGATATGTGCTGAACATCGGCGCCACGGCGGTCGTATACGACCGCTGTCCCTTGTTGTCAGTTACTTCTATAATTCACGAAATATCCCGAAACTGGCAGTGTATAACCAGCTATCTGTGCCATGGCGGTCGCCAGATGTGGTTAAACGGATCCAATTCACGACCGCTGGCACAGCACGCATCGACAAAGTATACACTCTGCTAGCGGGCGTATACGACCGCCGCGGCATGAGGGAAAAAATTACTAGCGGTCGTATACGACCGTCACGGCAATCAACCTGTTAATACATTTTTATACATCCAAGGTCAAAGTTTTTTCAGGCATTTTCAGGATTTCCTTCTTCAAACTGTATGTACAGCTTTTATCTGAAACTTTTTTTCATTCAGCAGAAGCTGCTGTTCAGGGTGATCAATTAAAATGGTATTATGTATCACGACTGCAATAATTATGATACAGCTAGTCATAATACCTACATGTAGTAGGTAGATATTATGAGCCTTGAAAAGTAAAATCATTCAAATAGTTTTATTTATAAGAAAAAAGGCTTCCTATACTGAATGTATCTTCATTTATTTATGTTTGATAAAAATACTCTCTCCTTACATGTTAAAATTATTAGCGTAATAACACACTCAATGGGAAGCGAGTGTCAATTATTTATCTATCCTTTTTTGTTCTATCCTGTTTCGCTGTCATTCTCCAAAGATCAGAAATAATGTACGAAGTTTCAAATCAAATGGACAGACTTTTTTATTTGAATTTATATTTTAACTTTGCATGATCGAATGGATTTTTGAGAAAAGAATAGTCCGCTTCCTGGGATTGTATTCTCTAATATGCCTATACAGGGTGTCTCATGTAACTTATCCCTGTAACTTATTAAAGAACCTGAAAGTGGTAGGAAAAAGTTTTTCAAGAAAATGTTGTTTCGAATAATGAGATCTTTTTTATACTGAATTAATTATTCATTATTAATAATTATTTTTATTTGTTACAAGTCATAAATTTAATTGTCATAATACTCAAATCAAATTCAAACTTGAAATCACTATTTTTTATAGCTGAACCCAATTTTTCATAACAGTATACAGGGTCACAACAATCTGCAAATTTCTTGTTTTCTATGCCTTATCTTCTGACCAGTAGGTATACTTTCATACAGTGTTGACCCTGTATAAAAAAGATCCCATTATCCAGAATTATAAAAAAAAATTGTACCACCAAGTTCTTTATTAAGATACACAGGCCCCAGTTATATCTGACTTAGACACCCTGTAAATATTAAATTACAGTTTAGTTATTAATTTTAGAGTCGTTCAGCTCGGGCCGCTCTGCAGTTTTACCCCCAGAACGCCGATCAGGTAGAACTTATAACGTCACAGGCGACCAAAGCCGGTTTTTATGGGGGAGTTGTGGTGGACTACCCGAATTCTTCGAAAGCGAAGAAATTCTTTCTCGTCCTGATGACCGGGGGTAACGTACCTCTTCCCAAGGCGTTGGGAACCGAAGATTCAAACTGTAAGTAAAAAAATGAGCCCAAATAATTATTACGTAGTCGCCTTGCTTTTAAACCTTCTCGCGTATCAGTCGCTATCGTCGCTAACAGACACTGAAGGCTTTCCCCTCAGAAAAGTTTGAACCTTCATTGATTTGCGTGAAAATCGAACTGTGATTTTTCACTTTGTATTGAAATTTCATCCGCACAATAGGATACCACGTGAGAAGTCAAGATAAGGACATGTAAGCCGTTTTCCGATATCGTGACCTGTTTTCAATCTAAGCTGCCTTGAAAATTGAAAATTGCGATTTTCATTTGTGTATAATTCAAATCAACTTCTGATTGGTGAAATGGTGTGGGGTTGTAAATATTTCAGTTCAGGTCGTTTTTTTTTTACACTAGAGTAAAGTTTGAAAAACACTTTCTTATTGCATGTACAGGGGTTCAAAAAATAGCAATTTTTCCTAAAATCCAATTAACTGGATGAACCGATTTTGCGCATATGCAATAGCATTACCACTCCTTATGGATATCTTACTCCCACAAAAATTTTTGTCCCCTATATTGAAAACTGTGACCTGAAATGGGAGGCCAAGAATTTTTTTTTTTTTGAAATTTGAAGAGACAATCTTTGTCCGGTCAATCTAGACATTCAAAGATACATAAATTTACAACAAGCTGAAAATTAGTAAAATTGTTAAAAACATAATTAAAAATTAAAAGTTCCCATCGTTCTTGTACGAGGAAAAAATTTACTAAAGGTCAAAGGTCAAAAAATGTTTTTTTGCGATTTTCAGCAAAACGGTAAGTTTTATCATAAATTACTGCAGACAAAAATTGTAGATCATAAAATTATCTATAAAAAATGTATTAATAATTTTTTTCCTAAGAGCCACCGTTTTTGAGATATAGCGGTTCAAAAAGTTGTAGAAGCTTAATTTTTAGTCATCATTATGGACTCGTTTCCACGCCACCTGCTGGGTAGTGTACTTGACGCGTTTTTTTTTACGTAGTTTCTGCAGGTATATCTCAGAAACGGTGGCTCTTAGGAAAAAAATTATAAATATATTTTTTATAGATAATCTTATGATCTACAATTTTTGTCTGAGGTAATTTTATGATAAAACTTACCCTTTTGCTGAAAATCGCAAAAAACCATTGTTTTGACTTTTGACCTTTGTAAAATTTTTTCCACGTACGAGAACGATGAGGAGCTTTTAATTTTTATTTTTAATCATATTTTGAACAATTTTACTCATTTTCAGCTTGTTGTAAGTTTATGTACCTTCACTCTTATTTTTGGTCTAATTTGACCTATCTATAGAATAATTGTGCTCGCTCGTTAATATGCTCGCTGGTTCGAATCGTTTTAACAAGTCAGGTTGGCCGAGCGGTCTAAGGCGCCAGATTTAAGCTCTGGTTCTCGAAAGGGAGCGTGGGTTCGAACCCCACACCTGACAGTTGATACTTTTTTTTTTCTTTAACTTTTTTTTTTATTATTTTTAATATTCCTAATAATGTGTAATTATTTTTTTGCAGCTGCAATTTATGCCAAACGGAATCGCATAGCACAAGCTAAAGGTAAACCATTGAAAAATACCAAAGCTTGGATATTAGCCAAGAAAGAACAAAGAAGGAAAAAAGGTGACAAAGTGGCTGCAGATTCCAAATATACCGGAAGAAAAAGAAGTGGCAGATTTTAATATTGTAGAATCTTAATACAATATAAGTATATAAGTAATAATTCATGTTATTATATTATTTATAATATGTAAATATTATTGTAATTTTTCAACAATAAAAAATAATTTTTATCATGCTGTTTAATTATTACAGTTCACCTACCTACCTAATAAAAAATAGTTTTGCGATAATATACAGGGTGGAAACTTGTAAATTATACTCTAAATTGCAGAAAACTGAATTTGCATTTTATAACTCTATGACCCACTTATTTACAATAATAAGTTTCCAGTCTGTATAAATGTAATAAATAAATATATGAAATTTAAATACAGGGTTTACAACAGAACTAATTAATAAACATGTCAATAGTGAGATATCCTAAACCATAACACATATATTTCTGTTAAATAAGACAAAAGTTGCATAATTTTATGCTTATAAATAAGAATCTTAAAAAAATTAGGAAAATTTCAGTCATTGCTAAAAAAAACTTAGAAATCGAGATTGCTTATTTTTGTCTTATCTTCCTTATTATTGAAAATTAATTATTTTTTGTGGGCTTACCATATGTCGCCAAAAGCTATTAATCCGACATTACAAAAATTACCAAAGCTGACTAGATCTCAGAGTATTCACAGCCAAATTTTGTTTTTCTTTTTAATGTCGCTCAGCATTAAAAAAAATCAATTTCACCAAAAATCTATAAAACTCAAAAGTTTTTTTTTGCAAAAATCCATTTTTTTTAGAAAAAATTTTTTTTAGAATGCCTTCAGTATGACGTCATATTACTTGCCCTGGTTTTTCGGTAAATATGGCTTTTGCTTAATGACGTTATTCGATAAAGATATTTTCTTATTTTTTTTTTTCGAAAATATATAGCTTTTGATGACTTGTGTTAACATAGAAAAATAAATCATTAATTTTCAATAATAAAGAAAGATGGCAAAAATAAAAAAATTCCTTTTTTCAAGACTTCCAGTTACCTATAAGGACTGAATAAGTTATCTTAAATTTTTTTTCAGACAGCAGCTTTTCTCTAATTTAACCGACAGTATCTCTTATAGTTTAGGGTATCCCATGGGGACCCGTTTATTAGTTGTAAGTCCGTAGGTATAAGTCGAATTACATTTATAATAAAAAATGTAAATCAATTATGTTATGGAACCATTTTTGGTATTATAAAAAAATTTAGCTAAAAAAAAAAACACATTATAATCTCTGAATTTATCAACAACTCTGATTTGATATAATAAAAAATAATTTAAGCTTATAAAATTTTACAAAAAAAAGTTGCTGGGCCTGTCCGGGATTTGAACCCGGGACCTCTCGCACCCGAAGCGAGAATCATACCCCTAGACCAACAGGCCATCTGATGTACGAGATTCTTTCATCGCATTTACGTAGAGCGCTAATATTGTCTGGTAAAAACAATTGATTATTAACAAATATATTGCCAAATTCAAGTCAATACGATTATGAACCGTTAATCAATTAGAAATAACAATAAACTATCATTATTTATATTGCATTTTCAATGTTTACATTAATTTTAAAGGATTTTATGACGATATAGGTAAGTGATATAAAGTCGATAAGGAAGGATAAATCAAAATAGAAAACTGAAAACCATAGATCTCGGAAATATAAAAGGATGGACTGGACTGATGTTGCCAATGTAAAGGTTCGGCAACCTATTTCGTCCCTGTCAACTATCAAGTCAAAATCTGCTATATGTGGAAATTGAAAATTTTACGGATCTAAAGCAAGCAGTGCCCAAGGTTAGCGCAGTGCCTGATTTAGAGTTCTGACAGCCGTAGGCTAATAATTATAGAAATGCGCCCCCCCCCCCCCCTATCTGTTTTGCTTGTCAGTGCATGGCGAAATGGCGTATTGGAAGTATAATTATTCAAAAATACCAGGTATTTTTCATAGTTATACATGTTTCATAGGGAGAACATCATGTTTTCCATAGATAGAAGTAATTTTTATGTAGTTTATGTAGTTAGTATTTGACGGAAAACTACAACATATAGTTTTTAGTCAAAAAACTACATGTAGTTTTTTGTGTAGTATTTACATTCATTCATGATACAAAGATACAACCACAGAATAGGTACAATCGGAATATAAACTTCAATAAAAATACCGAGTTCGCGCATCTACTCGGCGCATAGAGATCCGCCATGATTTGAGATGAGCTTTCATTAGTTTTGAATGCGGGCCCACAGAATAGAATTTTACCTATTCTGTGGCGGGCCTACGTCTCTATTCTGAAGCAATGGCCGCTAGAGGTGTGGCTTGTCTCTAAAAGATTAAAGGCGCCGCCGGCGAGTTTAGCTTCTGATTTATTCTATTCTGTGATACAACTATGTACATAAGTATGTCAGCTTGAGGCTGTAAATTCGTCCGCGATGCGCATGACGTCAGTATGGTGATTCGTGATTCTAATCCGAATAACGGAAGCATTATTTAAAATATTATTTGAAGGTGGAAGTCAGTATTTGTGGGTTGTGATTAAAATTAAAAGTGCTTAATATACTAATTTGATATGATATTTTGTAATATCATATACCACCATTGCCTATGCCAGCTAGCAAACTAATAAAAAAAATATCACACTTTGCCTTTCGTTTTTCTTGCGTGATTCTATTACACTCTCATGCACTTATCGCACAACAAATCATTTTTGCCGTCAGACAGTCAGGTACTCAAGTCAAACTAATAAAAATTACTGCAACATCTACAAATGTCGAAATCATTTACCAAATCGCGATTTGACGTTATTATTACTGTCGAGTTACCTGGCAGTAATAATAACATCACCTGACTGACGTCAGAGGCTGCGCGCGCTGACATATCTTGTTTATTTGTATCATATACATTCATTTACTACTTCCGAACCCTGTACATGATGACGTCGCGAGGTTTATTTATAGTAACTTTGGGCGCCTAGAGATACCAATGAATGGAACAGCAGAAATACAGAACAGGTGTCCAAGGAAATGTCATCTACAACGTCATAACATTCATAACCTTTATACTACGATTATTTATACAACTATTATTATTATTATTATTTATACAACTTTAAATAAAGTATTTCTCTCTCTTAGATTTGTGTGTGTATATTAATATTATTCTAAAATTAGTAGTTTATTTCGACTGTCCAGTTATATTATGATATTAGGAATTATTTGGGTTTGCAGTCAAATTTGACTGCAAACCCAAATAATTCCTAATATCATTAATATTATTCAATAAACAATATTCGTCCAAAAGTGTTTATTGTCCCGGGTGCGAAATTTTTTTCATGTTAGATAAAGTTTAATTTTTATAATGGACCGTTTTGTAGAGGAAATTATTTTTAAGGCATATGTGCACCACGCCTTGTTTAAAATTGAATAAAAAAATATAGCTATAAAATAAATTTTAGGACTTACTGGAACCTAATAGCTTATCAATAACAATAATTAATAACTTATTCCTATTTCAGACTCCAAAATAGATAGTTCTTTATTATTGCTTTCCATTTTCTCAATTTTCAAATTATTTTCAAGACAAATGTCACAAAACAACAATCATAACATTCATAACCCCTACAAGTCCTACAACACAGCAAAAAGCCGCATCGCACGCAACGCACTACCCGGATTCAGCTTAGGGAACCTGTATTACAGACACTGACGCTTACTATATAGGGTAGCGCAATCTCATTCTCACAAAAAGTTGGGGGAAAAGTTGGGAATGTCAAATTTAACTTCAAAAACGTCAGATTTTTCATGAACATACAACTGTCTAAAAATTCACATAATTTGTTATTAAGTCCGCATATTTTTTTAAAATGGTAAACTTTTGCTGCGTTAGAGGATGTTTTAACAATAAAAAGAGGGCTTTCTACTTGTTCGCGTTATAGTCCTCTATCAATACTTACCTGTTATACTGGGATTTTCTGGACAAAAAATGCACCTAGCCCCATCAGCAGCAGTTATCTATTATGATTGCAGAAAATATACGGAGCTCAGAATTTCCGTATAACTGGAAGTTTGTCAGATAAATTTTATTTTACATCTTGATGAATTCTGTTCGTGTTTTTATTTCGTTTCATTTTTCAAACTCCGCTTTCTTCCACTTGATACCTACGCCTGTGATCAAATGTGCCAAAAATATGACATTCAGCTGTTCAAACATAACCGTGTTAAGTAAACGTCAACGAGTGAATGCGCTACCGTAGTAAGCGTTAGTGTCGGTAATGCAGGTTCCCTACAAATCACACCATACGTAACTCGAAGCTGGCCAAGTGCAGAACAATTTCACAAGCTGGTGTTGGTGTTCTTCTTGTTCAATATAGTTCACTTTTACTTTTCAGTTTTCAGTTTTAATAATAAAGCTAAAAAGTGTTTTATTCTTGGTTAACGTTTAACTTAACTAATTATTATTGAAAATAATTGTGCAGTACTTTAAAGTTGAAAATTGCAATACCTACCTATCAACAGGAAGCTTGTGAGTGACATAAATAAAAAATAAACCCAATAAAATGAGTGCCCAAAGGGAATCTGAATCAGCTTCCGACCAAAAATCTTTCGCGGAAAAACAGTCGGAACGTCTGAAAAAACTCCGCAGTCTCCACACGCTTCGCAACGAGGCTCGCAGTCTCAACCATCAGGAAGTAGTAGCCGAGGACGCCCGCAACAAACTACCCTCCAACTGGGAAAGTCGAAAGAAACGAGCCGAATGGATCCTCTCTGACCAGAAAGCACGCGAAGAAGCCAAAGAAAAGGGCGAAGACTACGACCGCAAACGTCTAATGCAAGTCTCGGCGGCGGACGCGGAGCGAATAGAAAAAAAGAGAAAGAAGAAAAACCCCGATCAGGGCTTTTCCGATTTCGAAGCTGCCACGTTCCGACAGTACAACCGATTGGTGCGAACTTTACCCCCGAAGGACATGGAGAAGTACCAGGAGGAGAAAGAGAGATACGGGGACGCTTTTTATGCAGGACCGAACGTTATCATTCACGGCCTGCACAAGGACAAACCGGAAGCGATCGATAATATGGTGAAGAGCGTCGAAGATCAGATTGCGAAAAGGAGCAAATACTCGAGGAGACGGATGCACAACGATGATGCCGATATTGACTTTATCAACGAGAGGAACGCCAAGTTTAACAAGAAATTGGAGGTATTTTACGGAGAGCATACAGCGGAAATTAAGCAGAATTTGGAAAGAGGTACTGCTGTTTAGTGATTACAGCACACCCCTGCTATCGTTGTATTATATGATATGTATGTATGTAAGTATGTAAATAGTTTTTTATTTTGTTATTATCGAACTCTAGAAACGTTAATTTTTAATAAAGGTAAAGTAAAAATTGTGTTTTTTTATTTATACAAGATACAAGTGAAGTAGTTAATGTTTTTCACAGTGGTGAAGTGAGCATTGAACCCAGCTTTGCCCTCTCTCTCTCTCAATCTCTTTAAGAATGACCTTTATTAATATTTAATTAATTTGTCAATATGGGTCATGTCCATGTTGGCTAAACTGGCCATGACATCATTTTATACAACTTTATTTACATGACAAAAAAAAATCAAATTACAAAATGTTCAAACTGTCCAAAATTCTTTTCAACACACAATTTTTTGGTTTAAAAAATTTCTCACGACAAGAGAATAATAGACAGAAGCACCGTCATGCTGAAATCACAGATTTTCTAGAACATTTTGTGCGGCATTGTGCAAAATAAAATGTCCCACAAAATTTCTAGAAAATCTGTGGTTTCAACACGATGGTGCTCCTGCGTATTATTCTCTTGCCGTGAGAAATTTTGTAAAATAAAAGTATGAAAATAGATGGATAGGAGGGGCAGCCACATCAACCTGACCAGCTAGATCACCAGACCTGACTAAGATGGATTTCTTTTCTTGGGGACATGTTGACGGTATTGTCTATCGGACGTCTGCTACTACTCCAACTGACTCGACATGGAAAATACAAGAAGCGTTTAATGGGGGTTACAATTGAGACGTTAATGGAGGTGAGAAGGGCATTTTAAAGAAGACCTCAAAAGTGTGTTGAGCAGAATGGTGGACAGTTTGATCATTTATTATAAATTTCGGTAATCTGTTAGGTAATGTAAGATTATGTTGGCAGTCTTTTGATGTTTTTGTTTGTTGTTGATGATCAATTTTAGTTATTTTCCAAAGAAATTTTTCTAACTTCTAAACTATAAGAGATAGGTATAGGAAATTCTATAATAGCTTGAAGGAGGACTTCAATACCTAATTGATGATTGTGAATAACTTGAATACCTAATAGTTGTATAATAAACAAGAAAAATCAATTCGAAATCTTCAAAGTTTGTAGTTGGCTTTTGAACACTGTGTATAAAAAAAATAAACTTCCCAATAGATATTTAAACACCTCATGTGTCTCCTTGTTGGTGCATGATGCGATAGTTTTTAATAATGAAAAACGAAAACGATTTTTAGGGTATTTTTTTAATAAAAAAAATATACATTGAGGACATCATCACTTTTCGAAAATCTCATCAAATGTCCATCGACTCTGACCCCCAGATCACGAAAAAGTAGCTTTCCAAAATTCACCTGCCCACGATATATACAATTGTCCCATAATAAGTGGGCAATCTCCCGGATTTGGGTAAATTTCGTAAAAATAAATGAAAAAATAGCTATAAAATTAATTCCTCAGAGACACCCCTACAAAAATATTAGCTGTTGAAGTTGAGGGTTGAAAATCAATTTTTTGCAATAACTTTTTTATTTCTTGACCGATTTTGATAATTTTTGATGTTATCTTGTATTATTTTGAACTGTTTAGAATAGTGTTTCTTAATCTTTGGTAGCACATACATACCCCTCGGGATGGCATAACCCCCTCATTCACTTGAAATAAAACAATAAAAATAATAATTTTACAGTTTTTTAAGGTTAATTTTCTTTTTATTTGATATTTTTTACATAAAAAATGTATCTTTATTTATTTCGATAGAGCGAACCGTTATCGAGATAAACGTCATTCTAAATAAGTGATGCGTCGCAGGAACTTTCTAAATTTCAAGTAAATTTTAACAAGATGGCTGCCTTTGACAGTAAATTGAGCAGGAAACAAAACAATAACTTACTTAAATACACGTCAGTGTCGAAAGATTTCATTTCATGCAGATTCAATTCTAACTGATTTTCTGCGTATTCAGCGTTTTTGTAACTCATTTTAAAATCAGTTAGAATTGAATCTGCATGAAATAAAATCTTTGACACTATTTGACGTGTATTTAAGTAAGTTATTGTTTTGTTTCCTGCTCAATTTACTGTCAAAGGCAGCCATCTTGTTAAAATTTACTTGAAATTTAGAAAGTTCCTACGACGCATCACTTATTTAGAATGACGTTTATCTCGATAACGGTTCGCTCTATCGAAATAAATAAAGATAGATTTTTTATGTAAAAAATATCAAATAAAAAGAAAATTAACCTTAAAAAACTGTAAAATTATTATTTTTATTGTTTTATTTCAAGTGAATGAGGGGGTTATGCCATCCCGAGGGGTATGTATGTGCTACCAAAGATTAAGAAACACTATTCTAAACAGTTCAAAATAATACAAGATAACACCAAAAATTATCAAAATCGGTCAAGAAATAAAAAAGTTATTGCAATAAATTGATTTTCAACCCTCAACAGCTAATATCTTTGTAGGGGTGTCTCTGAGGAATTAATTTTATGACTATTTTTTCATTTATTTTTACGAAATTTGCCCAAATCCGGGAGATTGCCCACATATTATGGGACAGCCTGTATAATATAAATTTGAGCTAATGCAATAAAATTCGCATTATTTCTATTAATAAAGCCAGTGGCGTGGGGCGTGGGTAAGAATAAAAGGAATAAATGGCTAAATTTATATAACCATTTATGCATATTTTTGGAGGAATTGAATTGAAATTTTTACAGTAGTTGATTAAAGGTAGTGTAAAGAATAGTATTTTTTAAGTAAAGTTAGCCGGTGGCGGGCACAGGAAAAGGGACAAAATTTTTAAATTTTTCAAAATATTTTCATTATTTTTTTATTATTTTAAAATACATAATTATGTACATAAACAAACTTATATTGAATTTATTTCGACATGTTACCTCATTTTCCAAGCAGTTATTAAATAAATAGAAGTTACATAAGTACTAAAAATAACTTAGTAATTACAAAGAATGCGTTTCAAGAGTGCATGCTATAAAGTGCGTTATTTATTAGTTTTTGAATAAAATGTTATAGGAACTTCTAACATTAATTCTTGGACTTGAATCATCTCCCGAATTCCTTTGCTCATAGGTAATTTCCGAACAAGAACTTCGCGTGTGCCGCCGGTTTTTTTCCACAAGTTACCTCTATCAAGAAATGATGTGTGTAGCATGTTTTTTTATTAGCTTTTTCTCCAATAATAATAATAATCGATTTCTGTAAAATTAACCTAATTCTGTAACCTACATAAGACGGAGAGAGGAAATAGAGGGCCTCGGAAGTTTCATCTGAGATCATGTAGAAGCAAGGCAAGGTTGCCAAGTGAAGTTATTTGTCGTAGGTAGTTCAGGGAATTATCTGAAATTTATAATAATTTCACCTAGGAACGGAGTAAGTCAGGAAATCGGACCATGTTCGAAGAGGGCCATTCTTTATTTCCCTTCTAAGATGCTGTTGTAGTAACATCGTTTTGTTAATTAATCCCTTTGTGGATTAATGGTGTGTGATAAATAGATATCAGATATGTCGTAGAGTTGATTCTTTATTGTTCGATAGCGGTTATTAAATAAATCTGCAAACACTCGAATGGGACGTGAAAGAAAAATTCCTACTATTTCTCCTAAAAAGGAAATTTGGTGAGTTTTGCATGTGCATGCAACCAATTTTTCAAACTTTTCTATGATATTGATAGAATCAACCCACTCCGCCTGCTCGGGAAGGGTCAGCATAGCTCCCATTACGGAAGTATCTGCTGAATGTTTGTCTATGTTTGTGGAAAGGGGTCGCAGCGAACGAGCTCATCTGGTAAAAAATTTATTCACATTAGCTAAACAGCGTGACAAGGCGCTAACGTGGAAATGGAAAGTATGGTGTCGATTCGGATTGTTTTACTAGTTTGAGTTGCTTTTTTTTCGACTTGTTCAAAAATTTGACAATATCCTCCCTCCCGATACTTTGTGCTCTTTCAATCGGTGATACTTTGTAATAATTGTCCTTGTAATCAATCGTTGCCCCCGCTTTCACAATCATCTTGATTAGCTCAAAATCTTCCGTGTCAACTGCATAATCCAGAGGTCTCCTCCCGTAGCAATTATTGACGTTCACATCAATCCTGTGGTGTCTTAACAAAATCTCCACGACTCTCTTATGCTTGTTCCTAACAGCACAATGTAGCGCAGTGTTACCAAACGAATCCGTCTCGTTCACTTCTTTATATTTCAATTTTATAAGGAAATATTCAACCATAACTGATGCATATCCTCTGGTTGCTGCTCGATGAAATGGGGTGAGCCCATCCCCATCATTGTCGATTTGCTTATAATTACCCCCGTTGTCGATTAAGTAACGAAGGATCTCTACGTTGCCTGTTTCACAAGCAATAGCGATCGGGTTCATCCCGATGCGGTTTTCTAGATTGATGTTCGATCCGTGCTCGATTAAGAGACGAACGAGTTCTGGGTGGTCGTATTTAACGGCTAAGTGAAGAGCGTTGTTTCTTTCGTAACTTAATCGGGCATCCAGCAAATGGGGCTTAAGCGTGTTGCTAACATTCGTTAAGCAGTGTCGAACAATTTCCAAAGAACCGTTTTGCGTTGCGAGCTCTAAATGGCTCAAAAGACCAATATCTATTTTTATTATATTGGCGATTTTCTTGATATTTGCTGCCGCAGGGATCCGAGCGATGAAATTATCCAGAGCGCTCAAGAATTCCTTCTCAGGCCATCGATAGAAGCTAGTGATTATAATTTTGTCCTGTATTTCTTTCGATTGTTCTTCAAGAAATTCAACGAAATAATCAACGACAAGTGTTAGATTACTCTCACACGCGTGGCAGAGAATAGTTTTATCAAAAATGTCTCTTTCAGTTAATAACGGTAAGAAAGTCTTGGTATTGTAACGATTCTTCAGTGATTCCAGGAGAAATATAACGGTGCCCTGACACTCCTCCAAGATTAATATGTGGAGTATACTATCATCTACATCATCTTTATCATCTACATCATCAAATAATGTACTGTCATGTGCTATTAAAATCTCCACGATTTTGCGAGAATAAAATGGTACATCCTTGGGAGTTATTTTCGAAATATACGTCTCCAGAAACATCCGGACGATACTAAATTCCGGAAAAGTGAGGACACTTATCAGATACTCTTCCAGCTTTGGTAGCTTATCCGGGCATCTCCCGTTACGTTTCTTCAACCAAGCATAAATTTGACGGGCGAAATAAAATTCCTGGATCGTCTGATGGATGAATTCGGTGCCTTGGATCAATCCGGTGTGTTGCAGCGTCTCAAGTTCTTCGAATTTATCGTAAAAATCGTATTTAGAAGCGGAGAAAACGCGTAGTTTCTTATCAATAAAATCGAGGTAGCCGCTCTCGACTAAGGAGAACTCTCCGCGATGCCATTTTTTGCAAACAATGGCCAGTTTCTTGTCAACGAAAGCTTCAAAGATCTCCGTTAAACTACCGGGGAGTTTCAACGGGATACGATTGAGACTTTGACTGGACAAGGAAGCATACTCTGGCGGTGCTACTTCGGCCAAGAGTTTGATTTGGAGCGGGATCCCGATGAAGTTAAGGATCTTCCGATCGAAGATCTCCTCCGCTTTATCAAGGAGTCTTTTTGTGTAATCGTCGAGTCCTTCTAACGTTAACCGTTTCAGTTTTAAATCGAGATGATACATCTCGCTCCAGTATTTCGATAAATATCCTTCAACGTCTTCTCGATCGAACTGCTTGAATTGTAACGAAAATATATTCAGGGCGTTTTCTATCATCTCTCGCTTACTGTCACGAGCTGTTATTATAACCAGCGATTCCGTTTTGTTGCACAAATATTGCAAGAACTTGATTATTCGTTTCTCGTTATTTTGGTCGTGGGATGAGTCGAATATCTCGTCAAACAAGAAGACGACTTTGATCGACGTTTTGTCCACGAGATGATACTTGAGGAAGTCGAATTGATTATTCGATTTAATATCGAGCAGATGCTTGGAAATCTGATCGACCTCAAAGTTATCCTTCAAGTTTTTAACGATCGTCATACAGTCGTTATAAGCCAATTTGAAAACCCAACTGCGTTCGATTTTCGAGATCAGATTCGTTACGGTGGTCGATTTACCAATTCCAGGATCACCCGTTATTAACACAACCCCCCGATCCACTAATTCTTGTTCCCCTATCGAAACGCCATGAGATATCGTTAAAAAATCACGAATGTCGCTGATCTCGTTATTATTATCTGTCCGGTCCCAGACGTAGGAAACTTTACTGTTTTTTCGATCTATCCTGAAAATGCAATTCAGAGATCGGTTGTCTTTTCTTGTTAATGTAACAGTGACACGGCGGTTGGATCCTTTTTGTTGCTGTCGCAATAACTGTTCTTTAATCGGATTCGTGATGTTCCTTTCATCAAGAAGCATTTCGTAATAGAACGATCGGGGGATGTATAATGCGGGGTTATAGATTTGCTTCAACGAGACGTTTTGATCGCAGTGAAACCAATAAAATTTTCTTGAACTCTCTTCATTGCATTGTGATTTGAAATATAGTGACGCTGCTTCAAGATCGGCCGTTTGTAATTTACCGCAGACATTTTGTAATTTTTCGATTGCAGGTGGAAGATCGCAGACGTGCGTTATTAGAATCTTCGATTCACTTAAATCACATTCAGAGGTCTCGATTAATTTAACGAAGTCGTCATTTGAATAATTTTGGTCATCGTCTGCGTGGATATAGAAGTTTTCTAATTTCGAGAGATTGAGCGAGTCGTTCTTTAGCTCGATGTAACGATCGTTTAGTAACAAATCTAAAAATTGATAATCGTTAAGGAATGGTAAGTTTCTGGGCCAGTTATCGGTATTCATGTTGAGGAAAGTGGCTAAAGAGTAAGTTTCGTTTTGGAATTTTATTATTTTAGTATTTAACGCAGTCTTTTGACTATACACCGTTAAATCGATGAATTTGAACTTCGGTATCGCGATTTCTTTACTACTCGTTGAAGATAAATCATTTCTTGAAGAGGTAACGATTACAACTTTACGATCGCCTTTCGCGAATCCATTTATCAGATTCGAGACGTCATAATGAACGGTTTCGTTTAGTAAATCGACGAATAATAATTTTAATTGAGACCTTATAAATAAATCTAGCTCGGTGTATTTAAATAACGTTAGCAAATAAGATTGATTAACGAAGAGGAAACAATTGTTGCCTATGTATTTATCAATATTACCACACTGTTTAGATTTAATTTGTTTGAAAACGTTAAACAATCGTAACATCTCGATTTCATAGTTCTTAACACTCGGTTTAATGATTAAAACATTCTCTTTAGCTTTGAGAAAATTATCTAGTTCAAAACAATCGTTAAAATCAACCTTACAAGTATTAAACGAGTCGTTATAAGAATCTACAGCGACTTGCATAATAACCTCGTGCGATTTCAATAGAAGTGAGTTTAAAGACGTTTTGATCTCGTCAGGATACCACCTGATGATCTGCTTGCATCTTTTAATTGTCTCCTTCATTGATAACTTATCTAGAAATATTAAATCTTCTCCGATCTGCTTAAATGGAAAAAACAAGTCTTTAAATTGTAGATTCAACGGCGTGAACCTCTCGTTAATCGTAATCGGTGACTGAACGATCTGCAACCAATGCTTCAACAAGAATAGTTCATCCTCTGAGAATAAAGAGACGTTACAAGAGCTAACCGAATATCTCTTAGGGAGGTAACGGATGGTATTAAAACGACCTTCCCCGATGGAAAAGACAGTTGTCTCAATATCCGGGTTGAAATCCGTTTCTTTCTTGCTGGATTCAAAAAACTTATTATATTCCTCATTAGAATAGACGATGGTATTAGGCCAGTCAAAAATTTGATCGATGTCCACTGTGATTGTTTCTCCATCAGATTCAAAAACGGATTTAATTGCGTCCATATTGTGGGTCTTTAAATGGTAATGTGGGGTGTTTGCAGACCAGAAACTCATCTCCTTGAAGGGCAACTTAAGTCTCAGCAAAACTCCGACGTGACGGTGGCACATATTAACTTTATTCGGGGCCGACAGGTAAGCGGTCATGTCCAAGGTGCTCGGGAAAATCGTTTTGAGGTATCTCAAATCGCAATGGTCGGTTATTTGGTCCAGCATTTCCGCGCAGCCTGGATTATCGAAGCTGACGCAGTGACTGTGTATTCCAGAATCTGTTATTGATTTCAGGAATACATCGTTGTATCGTTTCAGGTATTTCACCCCGAAAGTTGTTATCTGCGCCAGAAAACCACCCAACGAATGTCCAGTGAAAGATAACTGGTACCTCCATTTCTTCTCGGATCGAAGCTCCACAATTACGCCTCGAATGAAATCGGCGAAAGTTAGAGCGGAGTAGATCTGCGGGGAGATGGAGCCCCATACAACGCTTTTCAGATCGGTCCACACGGCATTTAGACTATCCGTCCCGCGATGGGCGATAATTATTTGTTGCTGGAAGGGGTTGAAGAACGCGGCCCCTACGTACCCGTTTCTGGGGAGCTTGTTAGTGACTTCTATCAGTAATTTCCAGTCTTCAGGGATGGTGAAGTTGTCTTTGTAGATTTCTGAGGCAAAAAAAACCAGACGATAGTCACTCGGATGTGGTTCTAGGTTGTTTATGTCGGTTACGGTGCTTGTTTTCAGTTTGTCTATTATTGCTGTTTGTGATTGGATGAGAGATTCGAGGATGTATTTGTCAACTTTGAGTTTTCTGGAGAAAGGCGCAGGTGGTGGTTCCATGGCACTGGAAGAGATAAATAATTAATCAATGTTTTTCCTCCATCTCTTCATAATATAAAAACCGTTACAGTTAGCAAAGGTGGTGTTTGGAACCAGTCAATTATTTGGAACCCGAAAATTAATACTAAATAAGAATAATACTTTATTTAGCATAATAACTATACAGCTACATAGCCACGTAGAATATTCCTTTAAAATAAAAACACAAATAGTAAAAAACACATTCAACAACTGCGGGTAGCTCTTGACACTCTGTGATATTGATAACTTGATATTATCTGCTTTAAGCTTATAGACCATTAAAGTTTTTTACAAATCATATGAAAAATCATATCATATGGTCCTTCGAGCCGGATCGTGAAATGATATACAGTTTTGGTTGTTCATTTTTACATCCTAATGTGTAATTGGACGCAATTATTTAATGGCCATTTGGAGGCTAGAACCAATAGTGACGTATCTACAAAATTCACGTTTTTAACGAGTTACACGATAATCACCTTATTCGCGAATTTACTGCCAAATGAAGGGAAAGACTAGTTTCAAGAAAAAATATAAGAAATATGAAGGGAGAGCATATGAAGTGAACAATATTAAATGCATAAGAGCTCAAGTAGTCAAATAGTCAAAACAAGTCAAATAGGTCGTTCTGTTCTTCTCGCACCAAACCAAAACGAGACTTTAGGTGCCTGCATGCAAGGCAATGAAGTATTCTAAAGAACGATCTTCATCTTCTTCTGGCTCAATTTCCATGGCGTCTGCCGTTGGGTCGTTATTGTTTCATGCATGGCGTTATTCAGTTGAAATGGACAATTCTTGGTTTTTCTCTGTGCTGCCTCTGGATTCTGTACATTACGTCGTTGATCCTCGCCAGAACTTGATACGGCCTCTCCCAAGACGATTGCAGTTTTGGAGATAGGCCTCGATGTCGTTGCGGATTATGGATCCAAACCAGGTCTCCAGGTTGGTAACCGCCTTCCTGAGCTTTGGTGTCGTAGGTCTCCTTCTTTCTGTCGATTGCATCTTGTATGTGCGCTCGTACTTGCTCATGTATTTCAATCATGTTCTGGCGAAGCTCACTTATATGGTCTTCCCGAGTAATTTCTTCTCCCGGAGGGCAACCAAATTTCAAGTAGCAGGGTAACCTCAACCCTTGACCCACTATCCCCGCCGGCGTTTGGCCCGTAGTCTGATGTGAGGCATATTTGTAGGCCAATAGGAACAGGTGCAGATAATCTAAGTCTCTTTGATGGTCAGAGACTATACCTTTAACAGGTATCTGTCAATCCTGTTCATGGTCCTCACCATTCCATCAGATTGCGGGTGCAATGCAGGTGTTCTTGTCTTACGTATCCCCAGGAGTCTGTAGATGTTCTGATCAGAGTGAAGCTCCAATGATACACCAAATCGACAGATCCATTCCTTGACGAAAACCTCGGTGATCATTGCGGTTTCTTGATTTGGTAAGGCATGGGCGTCGACCCATTTGCCAAAATAATCCAAAACGACCACGATGTGCTTGTTCCCTGCTTCACTTTCCGGGAACGGACCAGCTGTGTTTGTACTGTCTGACTTCCGAGACTCGGTTCTGGGGGATTATGATATTATTTCGTTCTTCCTGACCATCTGCGCAGGAGAAAATTTCTTCCGTAAAGATACTTGTAGAAGTGTTCTACGGAATTTACAACCGTGAACAGTTCTCTGCGGGTGACACAATAATTGCGCTCCGACTTGGATAAGGTCTTGCTGAAATATCCGATAACCTTTTCTTGGCCATTCTACTCTTGCGACAGTACTGCACCAACTCCAACATTACGAGCATCGGTATCCAGAATGAACCTTAACCCGGGCAAGGGATAACACAAAATCGTTCTAGAATTTTGTAGTTACGTCACTGTGTCTCTTAAGGCATTGACTTACAAAATAAAAATACCCTAATACTTAAAAAAATCCCTTCTCCTGGAGGACTAGCAATCTGATGTTTGATATTTGAAACATCAATTTCACGTCCAAAAGTAGCAATAAATTCATTACTGAATTCTATGTTGGAGCCAAAGTTCTATCTTATTCTGTTCAAAATTTGAGGAGCGCGGGGGACTGTAAACGTCCTCACTGTAGAGTCATTTCAGCCTTCTGCATAGTGAGAGGTTATACATTTTACATACAGTGTGACACATAAAAGTACCTACGCATCATGGGAAAAAATTTTCCTTTCCCAGCACATGATATGGCACACTCCTCTGGTGGTGGTGATATGTCAGACTGATGAGATGGAAATAACCATCGATGTCTCTGTCTTCACCATACCATTAAGGGCAAATGTGTCGTTCAGAAAGCGTTATTGTTTTTCTTTTCCGATTTAGGAAATTTTTGACTTCGCTATAATACGAGTAGTTTGTGCTTTAAAAATGATTACAAAAAATGACATACAAATCTGCCACGTGTCTTTTACAACTATCAAATTTTACATTTTTTGATAAAAAATTACAAAATATGGCATTAGTTTTCAAAAATTTGGAAAAATCCACAGGAAAAAGTTGTTTTATATTTAATTTTCCACCCATGTACCAATTTTGAACCCTCTAGAATTTTTTTTTTTTAATTTGTTGAGCATTGGCATTTCTAAGTTTTCAAAAATTTCCAAACATGAACAAAATTATTCCTTATACAGGGTGCTAAGAAAATGACGGATAAACTCTTTAGTACATTGTAGGGGACACTCAGTAAAGTACGGGAAAAATACTTTAAAAAAATTCTGGTCTCCAATTTGGTGAGATATAAAATGCCAAAGTTAACATTTTACTATCTTTGTTTTTCGGTACATATATTTGCGAAAACTATATGATTATACAGATTAAAAAAAAAGGATAAAAAAAAAATTACCGTAGTCTACTGAGTGTCCCCTACAATGTACTAAAGAGTTTATCTGTCATTAGAAATAACGTTTTCTTATAAAAATAAAAAAAAATGACAGCGGAAACTATGTTAAAATTGGTACAAGCTTGATGCAAAGTAGATTTAATTTTTACAAATAGCCAAACATTTGACTTTATTTGGGTTATTTACTAAGTAAATACACCATACCTGCACGAATTCAATAACAATTCAACAAAAATATTTATTTTTACCTTTCTCAGCACTTTTCAAACACAACAAAATATTGTTTAAATAATGATAAGGAATATTAGCAATGCAACGGAACCACGAGTGCTGTTAAAGCAATAAACAATAGTAGTTTTCGCTTATTTCATTAGGTGTATACATGTATTTAGGTACATGATAAAGGTAAAGAACTGAAATAAAGTCAAAAGTTTGGCTATTTGTAAAAATTAAATCAACTTTCAAATTAAAAGCAACTTATTTATTGTTATTTGTACCAATTTTAACATAGTTTTAGCTGCCGTTTTTTATTTATATGAAAAAAAGTTATTTAGAACAACAACGGGTCACAAAATTAACATTTAAAACATGAAAATTACATATATAATTTCGAAATATAACAAGTTTATTCAAAGTTTTTTAAAACTCAAAAATGTTCAGTTCAACAAATTTTTGAAAGAAAAAATTGCTAGAGGCTTCAAAATAAATATCAAACAACTTTTTCCTGTGACATTTTTAAAAATTTTGAAAACTATTAATAAGCGAAATCAAAATTTTCCTAAATCGAAAAGGAAAAATTTTTCCCATATGATACATATCATATGGCGGGTTTTTTCCCTTTTCTTTATGTGTCACACTCACACTGTATAGGTACAATACAAAAGACCACGGACACTTAAAATTACAGGCGTTAACCCAGAGGATCTCGCAGTGGCTTGCAATTTCATATAGCGAGATCTAATGAGAGCAGAGCTTATAAAAATGGGTTAGAAATACAATAAAGTGAATCGAGAAAGCTGCGATTTTTTGATATTGTGTGAGGGGGGGCTTAAAAAAGCTTAACTTCAAATAATTGTCGACCAAGATTTCCTATGTGCATTCTTCGCCATCTTGAAAAAAGTGTTATTTTTTTGCAATAACTCGACTCCGTCGAGATACAAAACTTGAGATGGTATTTTTTTTTTGTTCGTTCTACATTATACATTTTTCACCTACCATTCATCGCTGTTGAGATATCGAAAAATATAATGATGGTTTTTTCTCTCTCATCACAGTCACGCATTCATTTTCAAATTTTGGCCATTCTAATAATTATTTTATAGAAAAATTTTAGATAGATCCATTTTTAAGATTAAAAAGCTACCGCTGTTACACTAATGGTCTGTTGAGCAATTTTCGAGAAAAACAGTAACAAAGTTCCATTTTGTATTATCATTTTTGTAGTTGCATTTACTTTAACAATAAAAATTACAACAAACAAAAAACGTCAACAATTAAAAAATATCTCATTTTAAAGTCATGGCCAATAAAGAGCCTATTACAAAAATGACATCACAAATTAAAAACGTTTCCCTGATTTTTTATCCCCTTAAATAACGTTTCCCTTATTACAAAAAAAAATGTAACACTTCTTTCAAGATGACTGAGAATGCACATAGGAAATTTTGGTCGAACATTTGAAGTTAAGCTTTTGTAAGCCCTCCTCAAACAATTTCCAAAAATCATCTTTCACGGTTCACTTACATTTCCGAATGTAAGTAAACATACGACAGGGTGTCGCTATAAAAGGTACCACCAACGTTCTACCACAGACTCCCGAGTAAAAATACGCCGATTTAATCAAAATTATCTATGTCCAAAAAGGCACCCTTTTCAAGGTACAGCCCTTATCAACCAAATAATAAACGTTTTCCAGAATAAGTCAAATATTAATTAACTGAGAAACTTCCAATTGCACCGCCTACTGCTATTGTTAGGGGCAATGGACTGGCGTAGTTTTACAAACATTGGTGTTCCTCTTTTTGATGTCACGTGTCTCATTTTTTACCCTAGAACTTTTTTATTCGTACGCCACTGGTTGATTCTGTATTTTTTGTCCAAAGGCGTAAGTATTACCAAACTTTTTGCCCTCTTAAAAAAGTTTTGTATCTTTATGGTTTTCCCATAATTGAATTTAATGATGGGCTTAGACCAGGAAAACGTATTTGTGAAAATCTCATTTTTATAAAAAAAAATAAATTGTTATTTCACATTTATTGACCTTGAGAATAATAGTAGTACGTCAATGTTTGTAAAACTATGTGAGTTTATTGGTCTTAAAAATAGTATAGTAAGCTCTGAAATTTTGAAGCTTCTCAGATAATCCATTTTTGACTTATTCTGGAAAACGTGTTTTTGGTTGAACCCCTTTTTATATTTTTATATTTTTTTACTCAGGAATCTGTGGTAGAACGTTGATGGTGGTACCTTTTAGCGACACCCTCACCCTCTGTAATGACTGGACTATTCTGACACTCGCTTAATCGTGTCTTAATCAATGATTGCACCCTATTAATAATTGATGAATAATTTTATTCTTGTTAAAGATTAGTTGATAGATTATTGATGATTCATTTATATCATTATGAAAGAAAAGCAATAAAGAATTAGTTATACCTGGGATGTTGATGAGAGTAGGAACAAACTGGCGTCCCTTTATTATTATTTATTTATTAGAAATCGTTCGAAGAAATTGCTGTAGGTATCCAGCTCGATATTATTCAAATCTTGGAATAAAGATGACACATTCACAAACACAAGACACACCTTTGAAATGAGAAGTAATAGTAACCTGCTCAGAGATATAAAAATTTGTGTTTAAATGTTTGTCAATCATAGATAATATCATTTACTACCTACAAAGTCTTATCATATCTCATATCGCTATTATTTTATCGTATCTCCTTATATTGTATACCGAAGTAAAAAATAAGTATACAGGGTGTATTGTAACGTTCGCATAATATTAGCACCACGCGATTCTACATCAAAAACAGAACAAAAAAGTCCTCAACAGTTTTTTCTTGATGTACACAGATTTTAAGATATGGACAATTTAACGTTCTTAAATTTTGCAACACTGGCGCTCGTATAAAAATTAAGATAACTTATTAGACGTGAAGTCACCTCACTGGTAATAGTGTGCCGTTGCTATGTAATCGAAAAAAGGTGCAACAAGACAAAATGTCATGCTGCGACGTGTCAATGTTGCAATTTTTTTAAGATTTTTTATTTTTTCAATTTTTTATTCAACAATTAAAACGCGCAGTAGCAATATTGATTGGAAGTATTGGAACTCACGAAATCAAATAATTCCTAGTTTTGAAATGTTAATTAAAACCATTTTTAACAAAAAAAATCTAAAATTTTGGATAATTTGGCTATTTTACTTCTTACTTAAGAGTTTTTTAATAATATTAAGCAATATTTTTGAGTATTAAAAAACTTCAAATTTAAACTACAATGGTCGATAACTTCGTTATTTGAGGTCTAAGAGCTAAACGGTATTAAAACTTTATGTTCTATTTTTGATGTAGAATCACGTGGTGCTAATATTATGCGGACGTTACAATACACCCTGTATAGGTAACAACTGGAATTCCTGAAAATAGATAAATTTGCATCGTTGATGAGAACTTACGCGTTCTCTGTAACCAATCACCACCAGGGACTTTTATTATTTTAAAACTGAAAAACAGCGGAATAAATAATCAAATACTTGTTTTGAAAATATGGAAATATACAGGTATGGTCCAACTTAAAATGTCAGAGGACTTTACCAAACGATAGATAACGTTAAAATAATGCCAGTTTCTCTAACACGCTTATAGCCGGGAAAGCTTCCTTTTCAAGATGTTGAAGTTTTGGGAAAATAATAATGTTTTGTGAATATTGTCAAAACGGCTGCTTTAAAAAAAAATTAAATTTGGCACGCAGCATGAGCTAAATATCTTTCATGATTTACGGCTTATGGTGATAAATTGCGAAAACCAGCGGCGGAGATATATGGGTGTGCCATCGCCCCTTAAAAAAAAAATGACGCTACCTGACTCTATGGTTACTGCATGACAATTGTTACATTAGTTAGGTGTTGTTTATTTCTGTTATTTAATTATTTAAGTAAAAGTTATTTGATTAGAATTTGTGTGTTATTCTTAAAATGGCTACGGATATTACCTAAGAAAACCTGAATTGTCTCGAAAACGCGCCTTGTGAGAAAAATTAGAGAGTACTTTTTTGTTCTAAAAAGCATGGAGCATTGAATAGTATTATTAAACTTTCCATAGAGTCAGTGGCGTCAATTTTTTTTGAAAAGGGGCGATGGCACACCCATATCTCCGCCGCTGGTTTTAGCAATTTATCACCATAAGCCGTAAATCATGAAAGATACTTAGCTCATGTTGCGTGCCAAATTTCAATTTTTTAAAGGAGCCGTTTTGACAATATTCACAAATGAATTTTTTTCCCAAAACTTCAACGCCCTGTATCTTGAAAAGGGAAGCTTTGCCGGCTATAAGTGTATTAGAGAAACTGGCATTATTTTAACGTTATCTACCGTTTGGTAAAGTCCTGACATTTAAGTTGGACCAGCCTGTATATAGGATGCTATTCATTTTTTTAAGGGTGGTGGCTGTGATGTTAAAGTGGGGGTTGTTTTCATTCTGTCATGTTATAGAGAGCTTTAAACTATAATAAAATCCCCTTTATTCGATACGATGTATATTATGAGATACTTATGGTATGGTCCATTAAGTCTGGGACAGCGTGTAAGTAGGTATATCCAAATCCTATAAAAGAGGAACACTGCATATTTTTGAACTCAGAATAGATTCAGTCTCCCCGGTGACCTATTTGTAGTAGATATATTATGTATTTTTTTTTATTGAAAATGCACATGCACTGCAGGGAAATCCCTATGACGCTCTGGGAGCGGTGCATGAGCGGAGATGTCGATTCACGTTGGCCTTGAATCTCTGTAAGTTGTATACTTCGGGAAACACGCCCTTTGGAATGCTATTCCAAAGTGATGCGGTTCTGTACATAAAAGAAGTATGAAATAGGGTGGTACGAGGTGTAACGAGCTGAACCTGATACGGATGAGCGTCTGCGGCTCGACGTGTATATCTGCCCGGTCTTGTTGGGATCAAGCGGGCCACGTCTTTTGAACACCTTCCATTAAAATATCTGTAAAACAGACTCAGGTCAGCTACTCTTCTTCGATGTTCGAGAGTGTCTAAATTTTTTGTCATATCTATGGGTCGCCAATCAAGCGGATGGCTCTTTTCTGAATCGAGTCGAGAAGTCTCAGCGTATGTTTGGGAGCTGAGCTCCAAACATGTGAGCAGTACTCCAAGGATGGTCGGATTTGAGCCTTGTATAAGAGGAGAAGCTGTTGTGGTGTATAAAATTTCTTCGTGGGGAAGAGTGTTCCAAGTTTTTGAGAAGCACCCTTCGCCAGACCAGCAACATGATCATGCCAAGACATGTTCGCTCCGAGGCTCACTCCAAGTAAACGAAGAGATGACGCTGGGGTAAGAGAGTGTCCCGCCATCATCATATCTGGGTCCAAAACGTTGGTCTTTTTGGAGAAGATGACTGCTTGGGTTTTTCCAGCATTGAATTGGACTTGGTTTCTATCGCCCCAAGTTGGAATGTCTTGCAAGTCATTGTTAAGTATGGCAACTTTCTTGCTCCCTGCGAGTCTGTGCGTCGATGGCAGATGTTCGCTCATCTAAACGTATAAGAAGATATGAAGGTACTGTCGTCGGCAAAACTGTATATTGGATTTTTTATTTTTTGTTGTTTCAAGAAAGTCGTTTATAAATAACAGAAAGAGAGTCGGAGATAAAATTGATCCCTGAGGCAGACCGGCATTGATAGAAAAGGTCTCAGAAAGAACTCCATCGACTGCCACCTGTAATGAACGATCTCCGAGATAACTCGCAAGCCACAAGCAGAATTTCTCGGACATGCCATAGGCCTGCAGTTTTGCCAACAGTCCACCATGCCAAACACGGTCGAAAGCTCTAGAAATATCAAGCGCAACCCCTCGAGACTCCCCATGGTGCTCGATTGCGCCGTTCCACAGCTCGGTGACGTAAGTGAGGAGGTCACCAGTTGACCTCTGTTTACGGAATCCGTATTGGCGGTCGCTGATTATGTTAGCTCCTTCCAAGTACCTATTTTAAAAGATGTTGGTTAATAGCTTTCTCTATAATCTTGGTTATTACTAAAAGCAGTGCCACTGGTCGATAGTTACTTGGTATAGTCTTTTTGCCTTTCTTGGGAATAGGTTGGATCCGTGCACCTTTCCAACAAGACGGAAATATTCCCTTTTTATACGACAAGTTGAAAAGTCGGCAGAAAACAGATGACAGCTCAGTGGCGCTTTTTTTTGTACGATAACAGGTACGCCATCGGGCCCAGAAGCTTTGTTTGGGTCTAAGGCTAACATAATGCTCTTTATGACCCGCTGTCGGAAGACAATGTCTGACATTTTGGTCTCCACGGAAGGGATCATTGGCAGAGTTCATCTTCCATGAAAGTCGACGGAAGAGTATGAAGAAAACACTCCCGCCAACAAAGTTCGCCTTCTCAGTAGCCGTGGATGCGATAGTCCCATCTGTCCGTGTAAGTGGTGGAATCGTTGATCTGGTGAGGTTCTGGCCGACTGCCTTAGTTACAGACCAAAAAGATTTTGAACCGTTAGGGCAGGAGAGTAGTTTGTTCCTAATTCTTTGTTTGTGAGATTCCTTGGTTTGATCTATTATTTCTTTGCATCTGTTTCGAGCAAGGATGAAATTGTGGTGGTTTATGCCGTCGGGGCTCTCTCGCCATTGGCGGAAAGCCAGTTGTTTGGAGGCGACAGCTTCCTTGCATCTTTTGTTGAACCAAGGTTTGCTGTTTGAGGGCTGTTTTTTAGAAAAGGGAATGTAGGCTTCCATGCCTGTTAGGATGACTTGAGCAACTTCCCTAGCACAAACAGATGGATCATTAGAGCCGAAACAAACACTCCTCCATGGAAAATCTCGATAATATTCCCTGAGTTCTTCCCATTTAGCAGATCTGTAGTGCCAGACTACACGAGGTTTACTTGATTCTTTAACACTAGTAATTGGTAGGACACAAGATGTTGAGACGAGTTTATGATCTGAGGAACCTAGTGGGGATTTCACCGTGATGGTATACATTTGAGGGTTCGTGGTCAAAAACAGATCCAACAGGCTAGCGAATTCTCCCTCGCGATCGGGAATGCGTGTTGGTTCATCAACGAGCTGGGTAAAACCACAGCTGATCGCAAACGATTCCGCTTCACGGCCTTCTTCATCAGTGAAGTTTGAGTATTTAAGCCAGTTGATGTTATGTACATTAAAATTACCCAAAATGGATATCTCAGCTTTGGGGTAGTTTATCTGTATGAATTCAACAGTTTTTGTGAGGGACAAAAAAAGTGTCCTTTACTGTGTATCGCTGGGTGGTCGGTATAAACAACAGATAAATCTCGTCGTTTGTCGGTCTGTTATCCTAAGCCACATGACGTCAAAGTCATTGGACTCAAAGTCTTCCTCACGATGACAGGAGAGGTCACTTCTGACAAAAATGCCAATTCCGAAGTTTACGTCTAAATCGGGAATGTAAGTCATATCCTGGATAGAGATAATTAACTGTGCTTGATGACGCTTGGACTTTTGTTTCGCACAGTGCTAGAATGTGAGGTTTATTTGTCTGAAGATGTTGATGTACTGAATTGATATTCGTATTTAAACCTCTATTACAAAAGTCGACTATAAATGTTTCCATTCTGGAGGTGTTTTTATTCTTTCTCTTGCATGAATGTGCCCCTGGATTAGCCTCCGCCCGGAGATCCGAATGGGGGGTCGTTTTAACTCCGGAAAATTTTAACCCCGGGAACGCCATCCATATCCATGCATATTAATTATTGTTTCTTACCCCAAGGACCGGAATCTCTGGCATAGCAACGAAACGTCAGCTCTTTAAAGCAACTTCACGCCGCCTAAGCCAGAAAGATGGTATCGCACCGGGCGAGGCTGTGTGGGTTCTATGTCCTCTACCATCTGCTGGTTTGCTAGTTTTGGTCAGCCCCGGGGTATTTAATTTCCCCGGTGTCATCTATATGGACGACATTCCCCTATCCGCCACCCGGGGAGGCTCCCGATGGGGGACCTTGTTTTCCGCCCAGGTGTCTATTGTTGTTTTGGCAGTATTTGAGGATATGCCAAGAGCAGGTTCCGGTCCTGTAAATTTGGATTCAGTTGCTCTTCTAGCCAGAGAGTCGGCTATTTCGTTCTCTCCAAGGCCGGAGTGACCTGGAATCCAGACCAGAGTCAAGTTATTGTTTTTAGCTACCTCATTGAGTGCTGCTTGACAGTTCCATACTAGTTTGGAATTGCAACGAATGGAGCAAAGGGCTTTTAGGGCCGCTTGGCTATCTGAGAAGATTTTAATTGTTTTCCGCGTGCAGTGCGTTTCATCCAGCATCTGAGCGCTGAGTACAATGGCATAAATTTCTGCCTGAAATATTGTTGCGTACTGACCCAGGTTTGCAAAGAATTCTCGTCTTGACCCAGCGTCGTACGCTCCGGATCCAACTCCCGTTGGAGTCTTTGAACCGTCGGTAAACCACGTGAGGTCTGCTTTGAGGAGGTCGTTTGAGTTACGCTCCCATTCGTCTCTGCTTGGAAAGAGGACGTTGTATGCAGTGCAGTGGTTTGTTGTGTATGGCATCATGTCTGAGGGCATACCCAGAAGACTGTGACTTTGAGTGTCGTCCAGTAGACTGGTCCGTTCCATGACACAAGCCATTTGTGTGCTTCGTGCTACCCGTAGTAGTCTGTACGTTGTCCATCTGGCCTCTCTTTCCAAGTATATATGGAGTGGAGGAAGGTCCAGAAGTATTTCCATAGCCGCCGACGGTGTGGTGCTCATTGCTCCACTGATTGCCAGGCATGCTTGTCTTTGCAGACTTGACAGCTTCATTTTGGCCAAGGCTTGTAAGCCTTTGGACCACCAAAGCTACACAGCCATATGCGATCATTGGCCTAATGATCGTTACATATATATCCAGTGTATTTGCTTGGGACCAGTGCCCCAAGTTCTTCCACAGATCTTTTTGCAACTCCATAGAGAGAGCTTTGCTCTGTGAATAATCTTTTCCAGATGGAAGTTCCATAGTAGCTTCCTATCAAGTGTGATACCTAGATATTTAGCCTCCTCCGCAAATGGTATAACTACTCCTTGAAGAGTAGGTGGTATAAGGTCTTCCAGCCTTTTTCGTCTAGTGAATGGTACTATAACAGTTTTGCGAGGATTTACAGACATCTGCTCCCTCTCGCACCACTGATACGTGACTTGAAGAACTTCCTGAAGGACATTGGATATTGTCCTCTCGGAGTTTCCTCTGATCATTATTACAAGGTCATCCGCATATGCTTGAACCTCAACTCTCCATAGGGAGAGGATCGCCAGCAGGTCGTCTACAAGAAGGGTCCATAGTAGGGGGGAGAGTACTCCTCCCTGTGGGCACCCTCTCCCCGGCCTGAAACTGACTTCAACTCCTCCCATCGAGGTCGTTATCATCCTACTATCTAGCATATTACGGATCCAGCCGTTTATGACCGGTTCTATTCCTCTGGAAACTGCGGCTTCATACAGTGAGTTTGGTAATGCATTGTTAAATGCTCCTTCTATGCCGAGGAAGACTCCCACCATGATCTCTTTGTTGTCAAGAGACTTGGTGATCTTCCCCACGAGGTTATTAAGTGCCAAATCGGTTGATTTGCCAGCGTGATAGGCATACTGGTGCACATTCAGAGGGTGTGAAACTAAGACACTCCTCCTGATGTGTACATCCAGTATTCTCTCTAGACTTTTCAGTATAAAGGATGTAAGGCTAATGGGTCTGAATGACTTAGGGTGTGGCTCTGTACGGCCCACTTTGGGAACGTACACCACCCTTGTTGCCGTCCAGCTGGATGGGATGTAGTTCCATGCCAGACTAGCCCTGAATAATTTTATAAGAGAGGGCGTCAGTATCTTTATGCCCCTTTGTAATAGGGCAGGAAAGATGCCGTCCTCTCCAGGTGTCTTGAAAGGCTGAAAAGTTTTTACAGCGTTTTCAATTGCCTTGGCTGTAATGATCGAGCGGCAGACTTTCCATTCCGATTTTTGAGGTCGATTTATACGTCCTCCGGAATTCAGCTGCCACTGATTGTACAGAGGCGAGCTACCTGGGAAGTGATTTTCCTTTAGGAGTTCTAACGTTTCCTTTTCTGAGTCCGTAAATGAACCGTCTGGTCGTTTTATCGAGCCAAATGGCTGTGTCGGATCTCTTGAGAGAATCTTGTGAATTCTGGCGCTGCGGGGCAGATCATGGATGCTCTCGCAGAACCTTCTCCAGGACTCTCTTTTAGATCGTCTGATCTCTTTGTAGTACTCCGTTAGCTTAGTTCTGTATTCATCCCAGTTACCCATCTCTTTAGCTCGATTGAAGAGTCGTCGAACTTCTTTTCTTCTTTTCTCTAGGTCTTTGTTCCACCAGTCGACTTTCCTGTCGTTTCTCTTCGTTTTTGGTGGACAGTTTTCGTGATAGGCTGATATTATTGCGTTCCGGACTTGTTCCGCCGCAATTTCAATATCATCACGATTTTTTATTGTGGGGATAACGGTCTCAAGTCCAGTCTGGAGGGATTTTTCATATCCGCTCCAGTCTGTTCTTTTTGGATCACGATATTCCACAATAGGTCTATGACCTATTTCGATGTCGAACACTATTTGTCTATGGTCTGAGCAGGAAGGTTCAGAGGATACCTGCCAGTTGGTTATCCTATTGCTTATAAAGTTTGAGCTGAATGTTATATCTAGTACCTCCTGTCTATTTTTTGTGACGAAGGTTGGTTTGGAGCCGATGTTATTCACAATAAGTTTTTCACCTATTATAAAGTTATAGAGCGACTCACCTCTTTCGTTGATGTCCGTGCTCCCCCAAGCTAGGTGGTGCGAGTTTGCGTCACATCCAACGATAAGTTGTAGGTTGTTCCCACGACAATAGGCGACCAGATTTAGCACTATTGTAGGAGGAGGTTGTTCGGCAGATCTATCTCCCGGGAAGTATGCTGAGCAGACGATTAATTCCGTTCTACTGTTCCCCACCGGGAGAGTAACTTTGACTGTCGTAATGTCTCGGGCGCAGTAGTCTGAAAGGACATAGAAGTTTAGGTTGTTCTTGACCAAGATGCAGGCTCTCGGCGAATGCTCTGAGCCGACTGCTATCACCTTGGCAGATAAGTTTCCCAGGCCTCTTATTTTGCCAGACTTGTCCAGCCATATGGTTCCTGGAGTAGCGCAATGTCAAATTGCTCTCTTATGAACCTTCTGCCAAGAACATAACTTGCTGCTGTGGCATGTTGGAGGTTGAGTTGTATACATTTTATGTGGGAATTGTGGAGGGGAAATTGGGTGCATGGTAGATTGGGATGTTAGGCACATGAAGGGTATGGGGTGAGGGGGGGGGGGGGGGGTTATTTCTTTTCTGGTGCAGGCCGGGCGGATTTGTCCTTCCCGGTAGCACCAGAGCTTTCTTTCTGTCTGGGGGGCGGTTCATTTTTCCCTTCCCCCCCTTGTATTTGTGCCCTGACGGCCCAGGCCGAGGAGGGGCTGTCCCCCTACCAGGCGGTTTGCGGCCGCTCTGATCTGGGGCAACCCGCATCTCGGACGGCCCTGCCAAGGCAGCTTGATATGGGCGCTCCCCTGCCAGAAGGGGCGGTTTTTCGCTCACCTTCGGGGGGGGGGGGGGGGGTCTCTTATCAGACCTTCATTTGGAGGGGCTTTTTGGGCTATTCCCCCACCTCGGATCTTAGGGCGGAAAAGCACCCTCCCATTGAGGCCGAAGTAGGGTCGGAACCCTAGCCCTTCAAGTCCTTTCATGGACGCTTCGTCGACGGCGAAGGTCCATGTTTGACCTGGTCCCGAATTTTCGCGGTGTAGAACAATCCACTCCCGCGTGTTCAGAACCGTGTTCATTTTCCTCAGCCTAGTGAGCACCCTATCCGGAGTGAGACGATTTTCGTCATCATCCGGGATGAAGGCCACACAGATGTGAGGTTTGGGGATCTCATCACCTCTCACCGCTTTTAGGAGAGCGCCCTCTCACGGTTTAAGGTCATTAACTGAAGCCTCCAACCAGTTGGCGGCCCTCTCCCCGGCGCAGGTAATGAGTAGCCATCCAGGCCGTTTCGATGAGCAATGCTCGAATCTGACCTCTGGCCCGCCGTCTGGGATTTCCTCTACAGCGGTCAGGATTGACCTCTGCACAGCGCCCAGTTGCTCGTCCCCATATGACAACTTAGCAGCTCCTTCCTCGCAGGGCCTTTTTGGCCTCTGTTCAGTTGGAGTGCTTTCCTCCGACCTCCCTCGCTTCGCAGTGAAGGATCGTTCTGGGGGGGTTGTGCCCCTCTCCATTGATCCGGCTGCGTCACGTTCGTCGAGGATTATTTTCAAAGCGGTCTGGTAGTCAGTCCCGCTTTTTAACATACGACTAAGCCGTTTCCTTGCGGCTCCGGATAGTCGCGGTTTTCTTGTTGAAGAAGGGTCCGTCTTATCGGACCCCTCTTCAGTCAAGAGTTTTTCCTGACCCGTAGATTCGGCGATTGGGGACTTTAACGTCGCCCTTTCCCGATTTTCCGGGGTCGGACTGTTATTTGGAGTCGGATTGGTACTAATCTCCATTAGTTCTTCCGTTTCCGGGGGATCGAGGGTATGGCTCCCCTCGTCGGAGCTAAAGTTCTTGTTAGGTTCCATGTGGTTCCCACGAGAAGGTAGGGAAAATGATGTTCCCCGAAACCAGAGCCCTGCATGGAATGGGGAGGCTATGTACAACGGGGTTTCGCCCGGTGCCCCGAGGTTAGGTCCAGTAGAGACTGGTCTCCTATCCAGCCACGCATCCTATCGGCCTGGACCTCCGCTTTAGGATTTAGGTTTTTGATGAGGTTGTCTCCTCTTGGTTCAGGCGGTTAAGCCAAAACCCCCACATCTCTCTGCTCGCGAGACATGTCCACGGCAGCAGAGAGATACGGTTTAACGGATAGTCAACAATTAGACGTTCTCCGGCGCCGTAAGAAACCCCTGTGCAAACCCTTTAGTCACGACACGACAACTAGGTTGGGGGAGGTGGTCCGCGGCAGGGCTTTAAGCTGCCAGTCTGGAGTTTTAAATCCGACGAGCTCTATCACCGCTGCTAACCTCACTCACTATCGATCACTGTGAGGCCGTTCCCTATCCGCCACCTGGGACGCGCCTGATGGGTACCTCAACCACACAGGAGTATCCTGGTGTGGTGACTGTCCAGAATTTTAGAGAAGCTGTTTTGCGATACATTTCAAATTTTCGAGGAACAGGAAATGTTGTGAAAACAGGAAGTGGCAGATCAAAGAGAATACTGAAGAGCTGGCAGTGTTATGCAAAACGATCCTATGCCCGTATTCACAAACGATAATTTCCTAAATAATTACGTAATCAGTTATCCCCATCTCATTCTATTGCAAAAAAACTGCATATCTCCATCTCACTCATTTAATTAATTACGTAATTATTTAGGAAATTATCGTTTGTGAATACGGGCATTACACATCACAGTTCGTCATCTAGCCTCAAATTGATGTTTCTGTGGAAACCTGTCGCCAAGCTATACTTATAGCAAAAATTTTCACTTGTATCCTTATCGAGTGAGGGTGGTGCAGGAGTTATTACCTCGTGAATTGCATGGCTGCTAAATGCAGGATCGAGAAGAAGTTCACCGAGATAAATGATACACCACAAAGTGCCCTTCGTGGAGTGAGACACCATGTATTAAAATATGCCCAGGAGGGTGGAGGGCACTTCGCTCACCTCCTAAATGAATTAATTGATTTTATTTATCTGCTTTATGAAAAATGTCAATAAAGTGAGTGCCTATTTTATTAACGTTCTTGAATGTTTTGATAACTGTTCTAAACTAAAAAATCAAGAGCTCTCATAGTGGATTAAGTGTAATAGTGGATAAAGAAGCATAAGACAAACCTCTTTGTGTCAGGGCCTACTCCATAACGATTTACGGTAAATATGTACCTACATTAGCGGCATGGGTATATAGGGCGAAATGGCTTATATTATCGGATAGCTTGTGTCTCTAGGAGTATCAAGGTACCATTATTGAATTTTTGCGGCGGCAAGTAATAGTCGCCCAGGCAGCAATCGAACATTCACTGAATGTTAAAAATGAACATTCAGCCAATGTTAGAAACGACAGATTCGTGAACATTCAATGAAGGTTAGTTTTAAATGTTCAGTGAATGTTCAGATTTAAGCTTTAGTGAACATTTATAAATGAATGTTTACTGAACATTCAAAAATGAACATTCAGCCAATGTGAAAAACGACAGATTCGTAAACATTCAATGAATATTAGTTTTAAATGTTGAGTGAATGTTTGTTTTTTTTTTTATCAAACTGATCATCACTAAGAATTGTATTACCTATATATGGAGCTGAAAAGCTGAAAAAAATAATACTTACTATGTATAGGTGTATTCCATTTATCAATCCATCAGTGAACAATATAAATTATTATTATTATTATTATAAGGTCACATTTGCTCTTCCGTGTTGTTTTTCTTCTTCCTGTCTACATCATACCTACCTACCTATAATACCTGGGATGAAGAATTAGATTAGTTTGCATCACTCTCTGCACCTTCTTTCTCCGACCAGACAAGCATAAAATACTTAGCTTGCTGATAATTTATACGTGGCTGATTCTAGCAACAGATTCATATCCGAGAATCATGTTTTTACAGCGGACCAGACAAATAATGCTCGGCAACGTTAAAATTAGTTATAGTCATGGTATTTTTGATTTTTTAATCATTTACCCTGCTCATATGGTCCGGAATTCCCTATATTATCTATTTTGAATGTTCTACCAATTATTACCAACCCTAAATATTCGCTATTTGAAGATATTATTTATAAAAAGTAAATAGGCAGGTATATCATGATCTGTAAAATACGTTATTTTAGTTATTATTGCAATCATGAAAATCAAGTAAGAAAACTTAGCATTATTTCGGGTCAGGAAGGCTATGGCGGACAAAAATATTTCAAAGGATTCCCTATCCATCGAGACCAGTGGCGTTCCGAAATTATTGGGGGTTGAGCGAGAAACAAAAAAAATCCCCTACATTTAAAAAATTCACAGCTTCCACGCACAACATTGAGTCAGCGAAACTATGGCAGGGAAAAATATTTCAAAGGATTTCCTACTCATGGAGACCAGTGGCGTTCCGAAATTATTGGGGGTTGAGCGAGAAACAAAAAAAATCCCCTACATTTAAAAAATTCACAGCTTCCACGCACAACATTGAGTCAGCGAAACTATGGCAGGGAAAAATATTTCAAAGGATTTCCTACTCATGGAGACCAGTGGCGTTCCGAAATTATTGGGGGTTGAGCGAGAAACAAAAAAAATCCCCTACATTTAAAAAATTAACAGCTTCCACGCACAACATTGAGTCAGCGAAACTATGGCAGGGAAAAATATTTCAAAGGATTTCCTACTCATGGAGACCAGTGGCGTTCCGAAATTATTGGGGGTTGAGCCAGAAACAAAAAAAATCCCCTACAGTTAAAAAATTCACAGCTTCCACGCACAACATTGAGTCAGCAAAGCTATGGCAGAGAAAAATACTTCAAATGATTCCCTATCCATGGAGACCAGTGGCGTTCCGGAATTATTGGGGGTTGAGCGGGAAACAAAAAATATCCCCTACAGTTAAAAAATTTACAGCTTCCACGCACAACATTGTGGCAGCGAAGCTATGGCAGGGAAAATTATTTCAAAGGATTTCCTACTCATGGAGACCAGTGGCGTTCCGAAATTATTGGGGGTTGAGCGAGAAACAAAAAAAAAAACCCCGACATTTAAAAAATTCACAGCTTCCACGCACAACATTGAGTCAGCAAAGCTATGGCAGGGAAAAATATTTCAAAGGATTTCCTACTCATGGAGACTAGTGGCGTTCCGGAATTATTGGGGATTGAGCGGGAAACAAAAAATATCCCCTACAGTTAAAAAATTTACAGCTTCCACGCACAACATTGAGTCAGCAAAGCAATGGCAGGGAAAAATATTTCAAAGGATTTCCTACTCATGGAGACCAGTGGCGTTCCGAAATTATTGGGGGTTGAGCGAGAAACAAAAAAAAACCCCGACATTTAAAAAATTCACAGCTTCCACGCACAACATTGAGTCAGCAAAGCTATGGCAGGGAAAAATATTTCAAAGGATTTCCTACTCATGGAGACCAGTGGCGTTCCGAAATTATTGGGGGTTGAGCGGGAAACAAAAAATATCCCCTACAGTTAAAAAATTCACAGCTTCCATGTACGACATTGAGTCAGCAAAGCTAGGGCAGGGAAAAATACTTCAAAGGATTCCCTCTGGATACCGCTCTGGATATTTTAATGAAAATTAATAGACAGGTATTACTCATCAAGAGGCATTTTTTCATGTACCACATTTTGTTTTATCTCCACTAGTGACATCTTGCTTTTACCTATGCATATTTTTATATTTTTTTATTGTCATTTAACGACAATCTTGTGACCATGTAGAGAAACAGAATTTATGTTTTTTTAGGCGAAAGCTGTGCTTCGTACAAAAAAAAAATAGTTAATCAAATTTGCTTGGAAATGAATGGGGATTCCAAAAAAGATTTCTATATGAACAGAAAACAGTGGCGTACCATCAATGTCTGTCTGCTAAAATATGCAGGTAAAATTCTGCACAATCGTGCACCATCGTCACTAGTACAAATAAAATGAAACGTGGCACGTGAAAAAAATCTCCTTGATGCGTAATACCCTCGGTAATACCTGTATACAAAATTTCATTAAAATATCCAGAGCGGTATTACTGATATCACGAAAAAATGATTTATTTTAATAAAACTTTACCACCCTGTATGTCAAAAGTTAAGACTTAAATCACCTCCTTAAATATTGACATTCAATTACATAGCACCCTGTATGTGGGTTTCTAGACATTCGAGAACATTTAATTTAAAATAATGATCACATCAGTGATGAAGTAATTTAATTTTATTGTTTGCTGTTAAAGTGTGATTGTTTTCTACTAAGTGTTTTGCAAAATTTTATGTTTCTGGATGTTTGAGTCTGTAAGAGTTTAGGTGTTCGTTGTAGCTAATTTCTTGGTTAATTTCTGCAAGTCTGTCCTTGTATAAACTGAATTACAATGAGAACAGTTTAATCGATAACTATCAAGTTTTTGTAATTGAGATGTTTTCTTTTGCATCCAGCAATAATATAGACCCATTGCTCATAAAATATTTAAATGAAATATTAAATGTAATGAAATATCGTGTGATCTACAAAATTTTTCATCAACTAGTGCCTTGGAAGAGAGAGATGGCTATTGCAGTCATGTCTGAGCTCATTTTACTAAAATAATTCTGTAATAACTTTTGTAGTTCAAATTCTCATGTGTCATATTTAATTTCAATTCCTGTCAGTTTCATTAAAATAATAAAGATATAATAGTGAAAAACAATAATTTATGACTATAATTTAAGAACGTGATGAAATTACTGTTATATGTTACTAAACACCTACCTTAATTGTCACTTTTTTATGATTCATGACATTTTTGACCACCATTCTTCACAAATTTTGTCAAATTGAGAAAGAAACGTCAAATTGAAATACTGTTTTATCCTCATTCAGAAAGACATAATTCTGAGTTTCTGAGATAACGATTTAGGGTTCTTGTATTACCGACACTAAGGCAAGTAAGGGTCAGTGTCGGTAATACAGATACCCTACAACGGCTCGAGTTGTTCATCCTCCTTGAAATACAACCAATGCCAAACTGCAATTATTAGTAAGAAACTCAGCACCATATACGTACTCAGCAGATATCGTTACTGTTCCAGGTTAGTTTCTTTACTCTAACAAAGTTCATTATGCAAGTAGTCATGTTTTTATTTATTGTTCTATGATTTGTAGATCATTGATTGGATTAGTCAATTACACATCAAAATACAATTGTTTGTATTTTTCTGACAGACATGCTTCATTTTATTCAAGGCAATAATAATAGTTGAAAAAAATTTTGTGGATCACCCGATATACATATTACTGCACAAGCAATAATAAGCGTAAATTTGCATTGTTTATTGTTTCTTTTGTTTACATTATTTACGTTCTTGACGTTCTTTATTTAACTCTTTACATTCTTTACCTTAAAAGAGTCCATGTAAAGAATGATTTCATTACCCGTAAAGAATCGCGTAAAGAATAGAGGTAAAGTATACTGCATATCACAAGCCACAAGCCAGTTATAATATTTTATTTATCTAATTGAACCCTATGCTGCAACAACGTTGTAATTGATAAAAGTAAATTTTGCGGGAAATCGAAATAAAAATTTTTTGTGAACCAATATAATAAAGGATGTCCCAGCTTATTCGAAGCGGTCTCTGTAGGCCAAACAATGGACTTTTTAATAAAAATTTTGAAAATTCAAGTACAGAATCACAATCGCCATAATTTAAAATTATTTTGGAGTATACAGAGTGTCCCATATGAGAGTGGCATATCAAAGGTAAATTTTTTTAATGGAATATGCTCCTATGTTATTGCGTTTTTGGATTGTCTGAGAAGAGAAAATAAGATTGGCTTTTTAGTTGGTGTTTAAATTCAAGGGAAGCTGGGACATCCTGTATTATATTGGTTCACAAAAAATGTTTATTTCGATTTCCCGCAAAATTTACTTTTATCACTAACAACGTTGTTGCAGCATATGGTTCAATTAGATAAATAAAATATTATAACTGGCTTGTGGCTTGTGATATGCAGTATTCTTTACCTCTATTCTTTACGCGATTCTTTACGGGTAAAGAAATCATTCTTTACATGGACTCTTTTAAGGTAAAGAATGTAAAGAGTTAAATAAAGAACGTCAAGAACGTAAATAATGTAAACAAAAGAAACAATAAACAATGCAAATTTACGCTTATTATTGCTTGTGCTGAAATATGTATATCGGGTGATCCACAAAAATTTTTATCAACTATTATTATTGCCTTGAATAAAATGAAGCATGTCTGCCAGAAAAATACAAACAATTGTATTTTGATGTGTAATTGACTACTCCAATCAATGATCTACAAATCATAGAACAATAAATAAAAACATGACTACTTGCATAATGAACTTTGTTAGAGTAAAGAAACTAACCTGGAACAGTAACGATATCTGCTGAGTACGTATATGGTGCTGAGTTTCTTACTAATAATTGCAGTTTGGCATTGGTTGTATTTCAAGGAGGATGAACAACTCCAGCCGTTGTAGGGTATCTGTATTACCGACACTGACCCTTACTTGCCTTAGTGTCGGTAATACAAGAACCCTAAATTGTTATCTCAGAAACTCAGAATTATGTCTTTCTGAATGAGGATAAAACAATATTTCAATTTGACGTTTCTTTCTCAATTTGACAAAATTTGTGAAGAATGGTGGTCAAAAATGTCATGAATCATAAAAAAGTGACAATTAAGGTAGGTGTTTAGTAACATATAACAGTAATTTCATCACGTTCTTAAATTATAGTCATAAATTATTGTTTTTCACTATTATATCTTTATTATTTTAATGAAACTGACAGGAATTGAAATTAAATATGACACATGAGAATTTGAACTACAAAAGTTATTACAGAATTATTTTAGTAAAATGAGCTCAGACATGACTGCAATAGCCATCTCTCTCTTCCAAGGCACTAGTTGATGAAAAATTTTGTAGATCACACGATATTTCATTACATTTAATATTTCATTTAAATATTTTATGAGCAATGGGTCTATATTGCTGGATGCAAAAGAAAACATCTCAATTACCAAAACTTGATATACCGTGTGTCCCCGGATAGGTGAAACGACTCAAAAGACAAAATTTTTTTGATTTTAATTTTAATTTTTAGGGGTTCAGCCCTGCTTGGCTAAAGAATAATTTCTAACAAAATTTTAGTTTTGAAAATTCATACATGCCTTGGAAATTTACAAGAAACCGGTTTTTCTGTTGAGTAAAGTGCCTTTTATGTGGCAAATACGACAAAATGTTATTTGAAAAAGTTGTTCAGAATCAACATTTAGGTCCCTATACCAAATTTCAAAATCATAGGCCAACTTTAATTTTTTTAATTTATTTTTATGTTTTATTTCACAAATCAAAGAATTTCATTTTGTAACAATGACTGCCATGGAAAAACCAAATTGTACCCATAGCAATAGCAATCTGTCAATATAAGTCTTTGTTACAAATGAAATTCTTTGATTTGTGAAATAAACATAAAAATAAATGTAAAAGATCAAAGTTGGCCTATGATTTTGAAATTTGGAATACGGACCTAAATGTTGATTCTGAACAACTTTTTCAAATAACATTTTGTCGTATTTGCCACATAAAAGGCACTTTACTCAACAGAAAAACCGGTTTCTTGGAAATTTCCAAGGCATGCTTGAATTTTCAAAACTAAAATTTTGTTAGAAATTATTCTTTAGAAAAGCAGGGCTGAACCCCAAAAAATTAAAATTAAAATCAAAAAATTTTTGTCTTTTATAAGAGTCGTTTCACCTATCCGGGGACACACGGTATAGTTATCGATTAAACTGTTCTCATTGTAATTCAGTTTATACAAGGACAGACTTGCAGAAATTAACCAAGAAATTAGCTAGTGTAGGCAATTTTTTTTTTGTTTCCCGCTCAACCCCCAATAATTCCGAAACGCCATGCACTGGTCTCGATCGATAGGGAATCCTTTGAAATATTTTTCCCTGCCATAGCTTCGCTGACTCAATGTTGTGCGTGGAAGCTGTGAATTTTTTAAATGTAGGGTTTTTTTTTTTTGTTTCTCGCTCAACCCCCAATAATTTCGGAACGCCACTGGTCTCCATGAGTAGGAAATCCTTTGAAATATTTTTCCCTGCCATTGCTTTGCTGACTCAATGTTGTGCGTGGAAGCTGTAAATTTTTTAACTGTAGGGGATATTTTTTGTTTCCCGCTCAACCCCCAATAATTCCGGAACGCCACTGGTCTCCATGAGTAGGAAATCCTTTGAAATATTTTTCCCTGCCATAGCTTTGCTGACTCAATGTTGTGCGTGGAAGCTGTAAATTTTTTAACTGTAGGGGATTTTTTTTGTTTCTCGCTCAACCCCCAATAATTTCGGAACGCCACTGGTCTCCATGAGTAGGAAATCTTTTGAAATATTTTTCCCTGCCATAGCTTCGCTGACTCAATGTTGTGCGTGGAAGCTGTGAATTTTTTAAATGTAGGGGATTTTTTTTGTTTCTCGCTCAACCCCCAATAATTTCGGAACGCCACTGGTCGTTGTGGATAGGGAGTCCTTTGAAGTATTTTTCCCTGCCATAGCTTCGCTGACTCAATGTTGTGCGTGGAAGCTGTAAATTTTTTAACTGTAGGGGATATTTTTTGTTTCCCGCTCAACCCCCAATAATTTCGGAACGCCACTGGTCTCCAGGAGTAGGAAATCCTTTGAAATATTTTTCCCCGCCATAGCTTTGCTGACTCAATGTTGTGCGTGGAAGCTGTGAATTTTTTAAATGTCGGGTTTTTTTTTTGTTTCTCGCTCAACCCCCAATAATTTCGGAACGCCACTGGTCTCCATGAGTAGGAAATCCTTTGAAATATTTTTCCCTGCCATAGCTTTGCTGACTCAATGTTGTGCGTGGAAGCTGTAAATTTTTTAACTGTAGGGGATATTTTTTGTTTCCCGCTCAACCCCCAATAATTCCGGAACGCCACTGGTCTCCATGGATAGGGAATCATTTGAAGTATTTTTTCCTGCCATAGCTTTGCTGACTCAATGTTGTACGTGGAAGTTGTAAATTTTTTGAATATAGGGGATTTTTTTGTTTTGTTTCCCGCTCAACCCCCAATAATTCCGGAACGCCACTGGTCTCCATGGATAGGGAATCATTTGAAGTATTTTTTCCTGCCATAGCTTTGCTGACTCAATGTTGTGCGTGGAAGCTGTAAATTTTTTAACTGTAGGGGATTTTTTTTGTTTCTCGCTCAACCCCCAATAATTTCGGAACGCCACTGGTCTCCATGAGTAGGAAATCCTTTGAAATATTTTTCCCTGCCATAGCTTCGCTGACTCAATGTTGTGCGTGGAAGCTGTGAATTTTTTTAAATGTAGGGGATTTTTTTTGTTTCTCGCTCAACCCCCAATAATTTCGGAACGCCACTGGTCGTTGTGGATAGGGAGTCCTTTGAAGTATTTTTCCCTGCCATAGCTTCGCTGACTCAATGTTGTGCGTGGAAGCTGTAAATTTTTTAACTGTAGGGGATATTTTTTGTTTCCCGCTCAACCCCCAATAATTCCGGAACGCCACTGGTCTCCATGGATAGGGAATCATTTGAAGTATTTTTTCCTGCCATAGCTTTGCTGACTCAATGTTGTGCGTGGAAGCTGTGAATTTTTTAAATGTCGGGGTTTTTTTTTGTTTCCCGCTCAACCCCCAATAATTTCGGAACGCCACTGGTCTCCAGGAGTAGGAAATCCTTTGAAATGTTTTTCCCTGCCATAGCTTTGCTGACTCAATGTTGTGCGTGGAAGCTGTGAATTTTTTAAATGTCGGGTTTTTTTTTGTTTCTCGCTCAACCCCCAATAATTTCGGAACGCCACTGGTCTCCATGAGTAGGAAATCCTTTGAAATATTTTTCCCTGCCATAGCTTTGCTGACTCAATGTTGTGCGTGGAAGCTGTAAATTTTTTAACTGTAGGGGATATTTTTTGTTTCCCGCTCAACCCCCAATAATTCCGGAACGCCACTGGTCTCCATGGATAGGGAATCATTTGAAGTATTTTTTCCTGCCATAGCTTTGCTGACTCAATGTTGTGCGTGGAAGCTGTGAATTTTTTAAATGTCGGTTTTTTTTTTGTTTCTCGCTCAACCCCCAATAATTTCGGAACGCCACTGGTCTCCATGAGTAGGAAATCCTTTGAAATATTTTTCCCTGCCATAGCTTTGCTGACTCAATGTTGTGCGTGGAAGCTGTAAATTTTTTAACTGTAGGGGATATTTTTTGTTTCCCGCTCAACCCCCAATAATTCCGGAACGCCACTGGTCTCCATGGATAGGGAATCATTTGAAGTATTTTTTCCTGCCATAGCTTTGCTGACTCAATGTTGTACGTGGAAGTTGTAAATTTTTTGAATATAGGGGATTTTTTTGTTTTGTTTCCCGCTCAACCCCCAATAATTCCGGAACGCCACTGGTCTCCATGGATAGGGAATCATTTGAAGTATTTTTTCCTGCCATAGCTTTGCTGACTCAATGTTGTGCGTGGAAGCTGTGAATTTTTTAAATGTAGGGGATTTTTTTTGTTTCTCGCTCAACCCCCAATAATTTCGGAACGCCACTGGTCTCCATGAGTAGGAAATCCTTTGAAATATTTTTCCCTGCCATAGTTTCGCTGACTCAATGTTGTGCGTGGAAGCTGTGAATTTTTTAAATGTAGGGGATTTTTTTTGTTTCTCGCTCAACCCCCAATAATTTCGGAACGCCACTGGTCTCCATGAGTAGGAAATCCTTTGAAATATTTTTCCCTGCCATAGTTTCGCTGACTCAATGTTGTGCGTGGAAGCTGTGAATTTTTTAAATGTAGGGGATTTTTTTTGTTTCTCGTTCAACCCCCAATAATTTCGGAACGCCACTGGTCTCGATGGATAGGGAATCCTTTGAAATATTTTTGTCCGCCATAGCCTTCCTGACCCGAAAAAATGCTAAGTTTTCTTACTTGATTTTCATGATTGCAATAATAACTAAAATAACGTATTTTACAGATCATGATATACCTACCTATTTACTTTTTATAAATAATATCTTCAAATAGCGAATATTTAGGGTTGGTAATAATTGGTAGAACATTCAAAATAGATAATATAGGGAATTCCGGACCATATGAGCAGGGTAAATGATTAAAAAATCAAAAATACCATGACTATAACTAATTTTAACGTTGCCGAGCATTATTTGTCTGGTCCGCTGTAAAAACATGATTCTCGGATATGAATCTGTTGCTAGAATCAGCCACGTATAATTTATTGTGACTTTTATACCTATACCTATACATAGGTATATTCATAGTTTAGAAAAACAAGATGAAATGCCAAGAATAACGGACATATTGAATTGAATTGAACACAAGACAAGAGAAATACTGTACTGAGTGTACTGGGACTGGGAATGAAATAGACAAGAGAGCTGCGCGCGCAACACCTCGTTGCAATAATTATAATAAATATAATTTTGGTTTTTATCAATTTTTAAGCCAAATATTTTCGTTTCAGCATGTGATTTTCCAATTTTTTTTGGTATATGTTATTTACCTGATGTCAGTGTACCTGTATGTAATTGCGTGCAATAAACATTTCATCTTAAACATTGTATGAATGTTAATTAAACATTGCATTTTGAATGTTCAGTATCTAATATTCAATGAATGTTTATTCAAGGTCTGAAAACGAACATTAGAATCTGAACGTTGCCTGAATATTCGGAAAGTCTGTTTAACATTAGAGCAATGTTTAATGTTCGGTGAACATTTAGGGAACATTCAGTGAACATTCCTTGCTGCCTGGGCGAGAAATAAGGCCTTAAAGTGTCATCCTTGCCCTAATACGTGTAATCGTATATATGCGCTCGAACGGGTAACACGCCTCCATCGTCGTATTCGTCGTGTGTCCGACGGAGTGCGAGCTTCCTGTTCGAGCGCATATGTACGAATATACGCGTATTAGGGCAAGGATGACACTTTAAGGCCTTTATTTCTCGACTATACTTGCCGGCGCAAAAATTCAATGGTACCTTATACTCCTAGAGACACAAGCTATCCGATAGGTAGTATATAAGCCATTTCGCCCTATACCCATGCCGCTCATTTCAATAATCACCCGAATTACTTTTCGAACACCCCTTACTACAACATCTCAGTATCTCACCAGTTTTATACAGGGTGATCCCGAAATGGCGGACACGGACAGCACCACAGAATCCATTGTGGATTAAGGATTCTAAGTTTTATTTACTGTTTTCTCCAGTATGGCTCATCCCTTAAGAAGATATGACCACTTTTGTGGAAAAAAAGTCACAACACTGCACTACCCTTCTTAAGGCAGAAAAATAATGTGTAGGTCTACAATAATACTCAGATAGATATTACCATGGAAAATATGAGATGGAAAGTTCAACAATGTTCAAAACAATAATCTTTGCGGGGAAACATATCCGATAATATTATTCAATAGTATATTATTTTATACGGAGGGAAAGTGACACTTTTCATGGCGCGCTCGTGTTTGGCTTGCTCGTAATAGAGAGCAAGCCATGAAAAGTCACTTTTCCTCCAAATAAAATATGCTATTTTTTCTTCAAATGTGGTCAAATTTAAACAAGTCCAGTTTGTCTAAACACTCCATCCCGCATAAATAAGTATACGTCAACATTGGTTTTGAATGAGAATTAAATGCACAACACAGAGGATAGAATGTCATTACGTATGAATAAATTTTATGTAGTTGTCAGTGGCTCTCAAACTGACGTAAGCGGTTCAATTCATTGTTTGAATGATTTTTTCAATAATTTACGCTCCTTTTACAACTTGACAATTAACTGTTTGACATTTTCTGGTGAAATTAAAAATATTAATTCGGACGGTTAGTGTAACGTCACATCTGACTTTTCAAAAAGTTAATCCTAACTATATCCTTGTTTTCAATATTCAAATTTCAATACGGAATAATAATTATATTTTTGTTTACCGTGCAATAACCGCAACTTTTTTTCTGACGTTTGAGCCGAGCACGAGCCCGACTCGACTGAAGTCGACTTCGGTTTCGGGTATAATTATGACGTTTCACAGAATTACTTCGTTTCGGTGTAGATTTTCCAAAGATTATGTTTGATTAATACCGGATTCCTTTTAACCTTATTAGATAATAATAAACTAGAGAGTTTTCATATCTTAGGTTAAAGTTTATTGATGATATACGGGCCTACATTAATAAAATTTCAATAGTTGATTCTTAATATAGGTAGCTATGTGTTTGTATGTTGATGTTGCTATGGCACCACTTTAGCTCCGGCGGAGGTAAAGTGTTGCTATGATAACACTTTAGCTCCGCCGGAGGAAAAGTGAAACTTTGCGACCGCGGCTATACTGAGTCGAGTAATGTCTGATTTACTGACGTTTGAAGAAAAAATCTATTTTTGTTGCATTGTTGAGCTCGAATTTGAACAACGATGCCACATTGAAAAATTTTTTTGAACTCTCAGGGAATTGGTAAACTTTGAATGCCGGTAATTCCGTTCCCGATAATAATAAAAATAAAAAGCAAACGCTATCGTTATAGTTTTGTGAAATCATGTGCTTTGCCAGTGGAGGTTGTTTAAATTTGACTGCAGTTTTGATTTAAAGTTTAGAAAAAGGACACACTATATCTCGGTAACGAAGGCGAGGAAACAATTTTTGTTTTAAATTTACAGTCTTTCTAAACATACTCTACAACACCCTGATGTATACCGTGTCCGCCATTTCGGGACCACCCTGTACACTTTTTGTAACACCAGTGCAGAAGTGGTCATTTACTTTATAATTAACAATGTTCATAACATCCAGCTGCTAGAACAAATTTTGCCGTATTTCCGGTGGCACATTTTTTCAACAAAATCGGTAATTATTATTGGTTGACCAAAAAAAATTTAGAAACACGTCGCCACTTGGGGGTCGATTCAAGAAATGTGGTCCAATAATCTTGCGTAATAATTTTTGTGAGAATGAGAATGCGCTAGCCTAGTAAGCGTCAGTGTCGGTAATGTAGATCCCCTAGAAATAATCTACTAATACTGCCGTGTCTAACGACGTCACAGGCTGCGTTCACTGACATCGACACACGACACATCAAAAAGTGCTAATAATCTGACAATGCTGACACATCATCCTGTGTGTGTGTGTGTTTGTAAGTTGTAACTTGTAACTGTAACTACAGAAGAAGAACTAACAATAAACAAAGAGCCGCCTAAAGTTCATAGGCAATACCGACGTTGTCATATCGGGCCGAAGAGGTGAAACTCGACTCGATAGTTATTGTAACTGTGAGGTTACAATTAACTGTAACATATTACAATACATAACAAAAACGTTATGTATCCATAGTAGGTAGGTATATATTCTATTGTATAAATTCTATCGATAAAATAATTAATATTTTATCGTACAAATAAAAGTACAATTCCTATTTTGGTTTTCGTGGTTTTACTGCCCGATGGTGCTACTATTTTGGATCTGAGCTTTAATAAGTTTATCTTGGGAGTGACAATTTTAGACATTAGGAAATTTTCGACAACTATATCGTCGAAATATCTCATCAAATTTATTAGGTCTAAAATTTGTAAAACGTGTGCGATAGATTAGACTATATTCAAATTACTAATTGTTTATAAAATGTTAAACATTTGCGAGTTTTAATAAAGTTCCTTCCGTTTTTAAATTTTTTGAGATATATTTTATTTATTACTAGCTGTACACGGCATGCCAATGCCCGTTAGTATAATAATTCTCGGTAAAATTTACACATTTGTCAGCAAATACAGGGTGCACCATATATGCCTTCTCCTATATTGCTATCTCGTAAACGCTAAGATACAGGTTATGGTTAAATTAGAGAAAAGATGCGCAATTTTGTGGCCATCTCGAATCCGTCAAGACAAGATACCTATCTGTGACCGTTCCTGAAATATCCTGAAAAAACTGAAAAATCGAGATTTCTTATTTTCGCCATATCTTTTTTATTATCGGAGATCAATAAATAATTTTTTGTGGGCTTACATAAGTCGCCAAGAGCTACCCTTCTGAAGTTTCAAAAAGTTTCAAAGCCGACTAGATCCCAGGAGTTTTTATAGTCAACTTTTGTTTTTAATTCTTATGGCCCCCATATCGTTTTTTCATGTCGTTCGATATGAAAAAAATTATGGGAACCAAAAATTAATAAGCTTCAAAAAATTAATTTCAAAAATGTTTGTTCTTCTTTTTTCTTAAGAAAAAATACAACTTTTTAGACCAAATCATAGAGAAATTAAAAAACAATAAGGCAAGCAGGTATGACTTCATATTGACGTATTTCCGCGAAAATTTTTTGTTTTTCTTCTAAAAAGGAAGAATGAAAATTTTGGAATTTTTTTTCGAAAGTATATTAATTTTTGGTTTCCATTATTTTAATTTATATCGAACGACTTAAAAAAATAATATGGTGGTCATGAGAAAAATGAAAGTTGACTATGAAAACTCTGGGATCTAGTCGGCTTTGAAAATTTTTGAAACGTCAGATGGGGAGCTCTTGGCGACTTATGTAAGCCTACAAAAAACTATTTCTTAATTTCAAATACCTAATAATAAGAAAGATATGGCAAAAATAAGAAATTTCGATTTTTCAGTTTTTTCCGGATTTTTCAGCAACGAATACTGAAAATATCCTTTAACAAATTTCAGATTCTTATTAATCATCAAATTGCGCATCTTTTTCTCTAATCTAACCGGCTCTGTATGTTAGCGTTTACGAGATAGCAATATAGAGAAGGATATATGGATTCACCCTGTATACTACAAATATCGGGTGTGTCATAATTATGATGACGTAAAGTCTATTTTTTATTTAGATGGACTTGTCAAACAGCTGTTAAGTTGGTACCCTGTGCAATCTTTAAACAGTAATTTTCATATTGTCGGATGGTAGCCTGTTTTCTTGACCTAGGCAAAAAATTTACGTTGTGACTAAAGTAACGGCAACATTCCCCGATTCGTGTATAGGCTATGACGTCACCTGCAAAACATGTTTCCTTGTTGTAAGTTGCTCAGTTATAAAACGCAAGTTAAAAACTTCAAATTACTTTATTTTCTTCGAAAATAGTCCTTCTTTAGAAGTTATTCGTTTTTTGAGGATAAATTTAACTGTTGCTTGGATTGACTATAATAATCTAATGACGTTTTGCGAAAACTAGGTCTGGGTCCTCAGTCGGCACTCTAGTCACAGCGAAACGCCAGAAACTTGAAAAGTTGAAGTTGTCAAATTGACAAACCAAATTATCAAATTCAAAATTATTAAAATGCTCAGGCAGGTAAATTTATTTCAAAAGAAAGAAAAGAATGAATCATCAAATGCTATAAACATTAGCGATTGAAAGATGTTTCTCCAGATTAAGCAAAAATACAGTTTAATCAGATTCCTTGAAATATTCCTTGAGAAATTCTTAAAAAATGATTAAATAATGTAAGTACCTACCTCTATTTGTCAATAATAGATCTTCTATTTTCAACATTTTTACATAAAACTAAGAAGGAATCGGTCTAATATCTTGGTATTTGGTATTTGGTATTATAACTAAATGTGAGAGATGGTTTATATGGTCCCAAACACTGAAGCCAGCGGGCTTATTATTGTATTTCTCACATTTAGATTTTCCTTGATTAGAAGAGCTCCGTTCCTTTGGTCTAATATCTTACATATATAAGATTTATAAGAGTAAATAGCTAGGTGCTTACACTTACAAGTCTCTAAAATTTTCCAATTTATTACCTCTAGAAATTGCGTTTACAGCTTTTCGAATTTTAAATTTTGAAATAAAATGACATTTCAACTAATCGACATAACCTAAATTAATTTATACCTATCTCAGTGACTATTTTAGTAACAACTATCACCATAACCAACCTAATCAGTCTTGTTGCCAATCGTTCCCCTAGAATTTTGACTTGGTGGAATCCATCTAAATAAAAAATAAAGTATACAAAACATTTTTGATAAATTTAGTTGAAAAATACTAAAAAAAAAATCATTTTACAGGGTGTTATTTAAGTATGTGGCCAAACTCCAAGGGGTGCTTCTTTTAAGCGATTTTAAGAAGTAAAATTTGGTTTGAAAAAGTTAACAAAGTTTTACGATAACATTTTTGTCAAAAACATTAGTTTGACTGTCTTCCGTGACGCCATTGGACTTAATAATTTTGATAATAATTGAGGCTAAATAATTATCCTCTTATTGTTACTACAAATAGAATTGCCAATAATATTTTATTTGCACCATACTTATACAGAGTTACTAGAGTTTTACAAAGTTACAAAGTTTTACGATAACATTTTTGTCAAAAATATTAGTTTGACTGTCTTCCGTGACGCCATTGGACTTAATAATTTTGATAATAATTGAGGCTAAATAATTATCCTCTTATTGTTACTACAAATAGAATTGCCAATAATATTTTATTTGCACCATACTTATACAGAGTTACTAGAAATAAATACACTAGATGACTTTCGTAATTAAATTAATTTTCCTAACAAAAATGAATTATGGGAGTAATTAAGACAATATACAAAGACAGTAACAAACAAATAACAAATAAGCTGCTATCACGTTAACAATGATTATAAGATTTCAAACAAAATGTCTATGCCGGCTGTGGACAAAGTTCTGTATTGCAATTTGTATCTTTTATTTATACAATTTTATTTTTATTTTATTTATAAAACCAGTTTTCGGTCAACAATAATTCTTGTGTGTTTTATATGCCTAACAATAAGACACTTATAAAATAAATAACTATATATTACCATGCAAAATTCACAAAAACGAATAAGTATAAGTACATATTTTTACAATTTAGACAAGTTTTCCCGCCAAAGTTTAAAATACCCTCAATTTTGCAATCGGTGCAATTTGGCAACATCGGTATTTCCTATGAACTTTAGCCCCTCCTATAAACAATACGTTACGTCACAGAATATTAAGTCTATTCTGTGGTTACGTTTTGAATTGAAGTCTGTTTGTTGGTTATGGATGGTTAATGTTAAATGTTAATACTTAATAAGAATAAGATTGATGTAAGAATTGTTATAAGATTGTGCACACGACACGTGCAATAACAAAAACAAGAAAACACCAAGGGGACCTATTTTGAAAGAAAATAACATCATGAGTTTAAATGAAGACAACTATATTAGTCCTCTTCAACATCAGGAGAAAATGATTATCAAAAGAGAAGCATTGGATGATGATAAGTTTACTGAGTCCGATGAGGATGGCTGCTTACAAGAAGTGTTCCTAGGCTCTCAAAAGGTGAAGCTTGAAGTTGAACAAAGTGATAATAGTTGCGAGCGTTCTTCTGAATTAAATCATTTTGAGAACAGTACTGATGCATCTTTTCGAATAAAACACGAACCCGAAAACTCGTTAACGTCGGCCCTGAAAGAAGAGATTCACATTGAAGAATACAAACCAGCACCAGCAGGATGGGAACTGGCCGGAGCCGGAAGAAGTGGTAGTCTTGAAATATTCAAGGATGAATTCGCTCGGAGTGAGTCTGTTCGAGAAAGTGAGGTACAATCATCCGGAAGTAAGAGCAAAGCAGATGTGAGGTATAACTGTGCGCATTGTCCCTATAAAACAAACAGAAGAGGTAATTACATCAAGCATTATATTCGTAAACACAAACAGTGTAGGGAAGTGTATAAATGTCAGGAATGTTCATTTGAAACCAAACGCGAATGTGATCTGACCAAACATCATAAACGTAAACATTCAGAAGATTCAAAACTGTACAAATGTCAGGAATGTTCATACATAACAAAATATAAAAGTTCTCTGATCCGACATTATAATCGAAAACATGTAAAAGAAGCAGCAGGATGGGGACTGGCCGGAGCCGGAAGAAGTGGTAGTCTTGAAATATTCAAGGATGAATTCGCTCGGAGTGAGTCTGTTCGAGAAAGTGAGGTACAATCATCCGGAAGTAAGAGCAAAGCAGATGTGAGGTATAACTGTGCGCATTGTCCCTATAAAACAAACAGAAAAGGTAATTACATCAAGCATTATATTCGTAAACACAAACAGTGTAGGGAAGTGTATAAATGTCAGGAATGTTCATTTGAAACCAAACACGAATATGATCTGACCAAACATCATAAACGTAAACATTCAGAAGATTCAAAACTGTACAAATGTCAGGAATGTTCATACATAACAAAATATAAAAGTTCTCTGATCCGACATTATAATCGAAAACATGTAGTAAAAGAAGCAGCAGAAATGTTCAAGTGTCCGGAGTGTTCATACGAAGCAAGAAAGAAAAATCATTTAACTCAACATTATAACAATAAACATAAATGATGCATCATTGCATCATCAATGATGAAGTTCATTCACTCCTTCACAAGGAGCTGAATTAGTACCAGAACACAACTAAAATGTGATGGGAGTTCAGTTGGTAAGTAAAAAATTTCTCAAAGTTCATAAAAAGATTTTCCTTCAATAATTGTTAGTGAAGGGTTCTAGAACATAAATCCACAAAAATCAGTTCTAAGGGTGCAGTGCGTCCCCCCCCCCCCCACCAAGAAAAAAACATGCCTTTGGAAAAAAGTATTTTTTTGCTGATAGGTAACTGGTTATCCATTGCATTTATCAAAAACATATTATTTACTCATAAATTAAAGGTATCTTGTAATTTTTTTGTATGTCATAGTTTTAGATTAGATTTAGAGTTATTCAATATTTAAGAAACTGCAAATTTTCAAGGGGTAGCATGGAACATGGTAGGTATATCAAACAGAACATATAGAACTAAAAAACAGCAATTGAGATAGCAGATGGTAATTTTTCTTCATTTTTTTTGTCCTTTAATGACAGCTGATGGCCATAACAAATCAGTACCTCAGAGCTAAACTGTATTAACTACCAATCTTTAATTAATTTTTGACCAGAAATATTGCGCTCATAATTTAGTTTAGCTCGGAGTCGACTAGGAACTTAATACAGTTTTACTTTGCATAATTCCGAAACAGTATTACCTAGGAGTTAATACTGATAACCATTCAACAGAGCAGTACTGAATTGATATTAAAATGAATAAAGCCTATTTTCGAAAAAAATGGAGTTAATACAGTTTAGCTCTGAGGTACTGAAATGAATCGCTTATTATTAAAAGGGATTAAGTCCATTTAACCAGTTCTGAGAAAAATGAAAAAAACTTCCTAACTTAAGAAAAGTTTTTTTTTTACAAATTTCAGTAACTCTAACTATTTCATTATTTAAGTGTATAAAAATATTTGGTAATTGTATACATCTGCGGCTCCTAAGTTTCATCAATTTTTTTGGGACCGAGGAGCGAAATAGGGGTGCTGGGTGGGTAATAAAGTAAAAACAGCAATTGCAAACTAATATTAAGGTCACAACTAAGGCCTCTTTGGCACTACGGTCGAATTTCTATTTTTTTTTTCACTTTTAGGGCAAGGAAAATCTTTGAAAATAACAGTACCACGATTTTTATTTTGAATTTTGCATTTATAATCCAAAAATCATTGCGTCAATCCCTGTGGACTGGACACGATATGTGAAAGCGGATATATCGCCCAGTCCGCCTCTGTAAGCCTCGAACACAGAATACAATACTTGGCAATTATCCTGAAGTGGTGTATCCGGGATCGCGGCATCTAATCGGTGCCTCTTGTCAGGACCGCACTCTCAAAACCGTTTTTTTTACGCCGTTTTGTGGCTTTCCCTTTCATTTGCAAAGCAAATGAATACCTTCCTGGTGTTACTATAGGTATGTTCTCCACCCCTATATAGGTGCCATAGTGAAACTGTAGGAGCCGCGGATGTATATAATGACCAAATATTTTGTGTGCGTTTTATTTTGATTTTTGATTTTTTTTTCACCAAAAATAATGTTTGAAAAAATTGCACTTAGGCCCTTTTAATAATGAAAAACAATAATATAGATTTTTTTCATATAATATTTATTAAATTAATTCTTTCAAATTCGATAATAAATCAAATAACTTCAAACATAAACAAATATTGTTTCTTCAGTTGCAAAACATAATAAATTCTAAAATTATGTGTTAGAAGGTCATCCAGAATCCCCATCTCATTTCTTTCTGGACTTTTTCTCCCACGTGTCTATCAAATTTTTATAAAATTGAACATTTTCATCATCTACCCACCAAATCAGTTGCTTAAGGTGATCAATTTTGGTATCCAGTATTGGAATTTTATCACCGATGTAGGCTCTCGGTGTGTAGCGATTCAGCTCGAAAGACCAAATGTAGCGATCAGGCTAGCGAACTGCCTTGTAGCGAAACCACTTTTATTTAAAGAAATGATAACGCCGCAATTTAAGTGCTTTTAGGATGCCCAAGTTTAGGGCGGACCTAAGATGAAATGAACTGTAGCATAGGTAGTAATTATTTACTGATTGGAAATAATACAACTGAAATTACACTTCTCACACTGATTACAAAACAACAATATAACTTCTAATTAATGGTAGTAATAGTAATAGCAGAAACATATAACAATAATTAATAAATGAATGTAAATCGCGACACCGGCTGTAGTAGGTACCTATGTAGGTACGTGTTCGTAGTAAGTAGCATTGTTCGAAGCTCGGCCGCGTCTTTCACACCCTTGCAGGCAGGTGCAAGGTTAAAAGTCAAGTCTTTACTCTTCGAGTCACAAGTAGGTAGTGCTGGTGCTGTCTTCAGAGAGTCTGGATTCTGGATTCACCCCTCACCCCCGCTTGGGTGGTACAATAGCTAAACGTAGTTGCCAGCTTGTTAATAAAGTCCAAAATTATACACTGTGAAGGCAAGATTATATGTTGTCTTTTATTTGGCTGTGCTAAATCGAAATGATTAACAAGCAGCCCATTTATGTATTCACGAGTTTGAATAATTCCAGGCATGTCTTTATTATGTACAATATGGTGATACTTCGAAATTGTAAAGCTGACTTTTTGATTTCTATGTACTTTTTTATTAAGGGATTCATTGGATATGTATGTCTTTTTATAGTAAGTCGGCCACCATTTCTTCCAATCTAAGATGTCCTCCGTTGATATTTCTTTTACAACAAAATTATTACTTCGACTGGATTGAATGATTTTTTCGGTATATTCGTGTACGGAGTATATCCTGTCAAATTTTCGTAAATGTCTTTTTATGACACCAAAATCCCTGTCACAAGGAAGAAAGGAGTGTCCTCGAATTGGAAAAAATTGTTGCACTTTATCAAATCTCCCTGTTTGAATAAGTGCCATACAGAACCTTACCAGTGTATGGTTCTTGTTTTGCCCTGGACAGTTATCTGAAAAAAGTCTAAGCTCTTTTGAACCTGGCTCTGCGTAGTTGTTAATAAAGTCCATCGAAAACGAACATACTTCATCTGGTGTCTTTGAAGCTAAGCCTTCATGATAAATGCAATAGTAAGCTTTTCCAGTTTTCAAGTCATGGATGCCAAACACACTCACACTGAGCTGAGTTAGATAAAAAGAGTCTTGAACAGGAACTAATGGTAGTTGTAGGTTTTGCATAAAATCAAACGCTATAGCAGTTCTGTTTCTTTTACTTCGGCGGCAGTATTTTTCAATGCAGTGTAAAATTTCTTGGCTCTTCGTGCATGGACAATTTTTTCAGCAACAGCTGCCATTTTTGCAGCTTCGCCTAATGAAGGACTTTTTATTTTTGAGTGAAAGCTCTTCACATTGACAACATGTGTCGATCTGTGGGCGACCAAAGTGAAGGGCAAAATTTTCATGGAAAAATTTAATATAATAGCTATATTTAACTTTGCTGCTTGGATATTTTGCCTTAAACATGTACATTAATTTGACATTTAATCTGAAATCGAGATACTTATAGTCTTTTCCAGAATAATGTGTCTCCTTAACAGGAAAGGACGATATATGCTGACGAACTAGTGTGTTTTCTTCGTCAGAAATGGCATGAGTTTTTAAACATTTACATCGTTTATCACGAGGAGTCAAATTATTAACCAGTAAAGTTTTCAGTCTTTTAACTCGTTTAGCACTTATCCCGTGTAGACTTAAAAATGCATTCTGACATATTTTCACTTTAACATTATCAGAGGTTCGGAGCAAAATGATAGAAGGATCGTTCTCTTTCTTTGCCACCATCTTTACCACCACGTTTTCGACGTCTAGAAACATCAATGACAGTAATAAGAGATTGCAAGTATATATCTTGCTCGTCTTTAGTAATAAAATGAGAATAAAACTTTTGAAATAATATGCGTCATTTCGTTCAGAATCACTAAAATTTTTAAAGCACTTCATAGCACATCTAGAAAGTAGAAAACATTGAAAAAGTTAAGAATATCTTCTGGTATAATATGTTTAAAATATCTTCCTTACCTGCAAGGAACACCCTGTTGTCTTGCTAAAATTGTAAGCCCCTTATGGTTAACATATTCAACACCTTCAATCCTGGATTTCTTGATAATGTTTTTCTTATATTTTTCATCATTTCTTATCCCCTTGTGACGCTTTTTTGGTACTTCATCAACATCTGTCACTTCGCCCTCATTTTCATTAAAATGTACTCTTTCTTCATGCATTATTGTTAATAATAATATCAACAAAATGACACACGAACTATTATTATTGTGTTTTGTTTAGATAGATTTTTTGAGGTTGGGTTACATTCTAATAAAATGAGCGGTAATTTCAAAAGGTACTAAGTCAAGCGACTTGGGCCCTTTTAAAAATAAACTGAAGTAAACGCCATTCAGTAGGCACATTTGTAATAGTGGCACTTGGTTCCTTTTACTACCAAACGATTCGCCTATATTGCTTCAGTAAAACGCCATGTATAGTATACCTCAAAACGGCTGAAAAGTGATTTTAGTCCTTTTTAATAATAAGCGATTCAAATGATTTTTTAAGCCTGAATTTTTTAAATCAGTTACTTTGTTTTCTAGTTTTTCGTTTTACGCCGCATACATTTTCTTCTGCATCATAATTTTGCTAAATATTGTTTTCTTCTATTTTTTGTTTTATAGAACTCTCCTTGTTATGATTTTATTATTTTTATTTGCTTCTTTACTTGCATTTTGTCCTGAATTTGTTTCTGAAAATATAGACTTTTCATAAATAATTATTATTGTCAATGTTTTCTGCTCTCGTTTCTTCTGTCAAGTTGGTATTGTTGTCTTGTTCTATTCCAGACTCATCTTTTTTTGAATTTGTACTCTCTGTGCTTGTGCTTTCTGTAGTTTTTCCCACTAATTGCAAGTTTTCAGGTGAATTAAATTCTGTCTGGTTTTGTGAAGATGTTAGGTACCATGTTTGGTTCAGATTATGTGTCTTCTCTTATTACCTCGCCAATTTCTTTAGTTGTTTCTTCTTCCAAATTTACTCTTCCATTGCGATTTTCAGACAGTAAATAATTGTACGGGTCAAATCATCGTTCATTGGAATCTAGACTTCGCTGAAATTTAGATGACATCGCCATCACACCTAGATACCATTGAAACGTCCAAGTTATTAGGGACGACAAAGCTTAACTTGGTGTTTCTTCTTAAAAAGCTAACCTCATATTCATCTGAGCGATGATCTGCTACTAGTAGGTACTTTACCAATGTAGTACTTTATCAATTTTTTTTTGTAATTGAAATTGCACTGAAATATAATCATTGATCCCAATTGCTGTCTTATTATTCAGTGAATCTGGAACGTTAATTCCTTCATCCTCGAGGTTCCATATTGTTTAGGTCAGATGAATGGGAAGACCATCTGCTTTTTTTGGGGTTTGGAATATCAGAATAAGAGGAAGATGTCTTATCTTTGATTTTGTTTTGACAGATTTTCTTTTTAGTTTTTTCTTCTTTGAAGTTTTTCATGTTCTTCTTCTTCAATTCTATCTTTTTCCGGTGTATCGGTATAAATCCGGGAGCTGCCTTTGAGCTTACCTACTTCTGTGTTTACCATATATATTTTCCACCAACTCTTCAACAATAGCAGTTACCCTCGCAGTTACCATATTGACAATGCTGAAACGAATTTTAAGACAGATAGACACGTTGGGTGCCACTTGAAACGTACTATTTAACCCCTAGAGGGGAAAAATAGTCGCTGAGAGCATCAGACAAGAAAAAACCAGGGTCGTAGGTTGAGTCGCTAGTCTAGGAGGATCAACAATAACCAGCGGGTCAGCAGAACAACAGGTACTCTTTATTGAAAAATATAAAATATATCACAGCTATTAATATGACACTCTTGAGCACGGTTAACAATTAAATAAGCAGAGCGTGCGGTTTAGCAGAATGAATTGGTCGGATGCTAGTAGTTCACAAGGCACTTAGCTTCGTATGGCTCTTCAGTACGAGGATGACGATTGTTAGGTCAGGAGCCCTTCGGAGCGAGCTACAAGTCTAGCTGGAGGTAGACTATAGTCGGTAGATAGTTGGTTCCTTTTCGTTACACGTGCCATCTTACACTACTCGTGCACGAGATATGTTACATGTGAACCAACATAAGACAAATTACGGTCAGAAGTGTCCTGTGGATAGGTGTAGTGCAGTAGTGAATGCTCATAATATGCTGATAGATTTTTCTATTCCATACGGGACGTTCAAGAAACTCTCAAAAAATGAATTTCTATGACTTTCACGATGTTTATTTGATTTATTGCTTGTTTGGCATACTCTTAATAGTTTTTGCACTGTATTTCCTTGTTTAGTTTAATTATTATCTTGTCTAACTCTGTATATAGCCTGGCGGCGTAAATAAAGGTTTATTATTATTATTATTAGTATTATTACCAGACTGGAGCTTCATGCTTGGCTCCGGAACTTGCTTCGGTTCGAAAGGTGGACTGGGTAGCAAAGAAAATCTGCCTTGGTACGGACAATCTGCTTGGCACGAAAAAAGCAGTTGCCTCCGGGAATAAGATGGCCTCCAGGAAAAGGATTGCCTCCAAGAAAAAATTGCCTCCAGGGAAAAATTTGCCTCCAGGGAAAAATTTGCCGCCAGGGAAAAAGCTGTAATTTCATTGGTATCAGAAACACTCTTGCATTAATGAACGGTTCGATCGAGTCTGCTTGCCGAGGGTACATAAAATGATGTCCCGTCCTCAAGATAGGTTGAGATCAAAAATGTGATTGGCGAAATTTTACAAGCGGAGCGAAACTCGATCGGATTTAAAAGCTGTAATTAAAATTAGCATACGGTATTAAGAAAATATGATCTGTATAATTCTAGCACAATTAACAAAATCATTCTACAACACTCACCAAGCCAAAAACGTGAGGGATGGTTATAATAATGAGCAGTAAATTCAAGACACCATTGTCTATTATTCGCAACAGGTATTTGCGTGGACCTTCCTGAGCGAATCCAGAAGTGAAAAGAAGGTGAAAACGCAGGTATGATGATGAAACGCACCTGATTCCAACTCGGCAGTCGAGGTCGACGAGGCGCAGTAGACGAACTCGAGGCCTCCAGTCGGCCGTGCACTAAAACCCACCATCACTCACTCACTGCGCGCGCCCGCCGTTGTCTCCGTGTTGCTGGCATTTAGCCGGTACGTACAAGGTGTACGTTACAATAGCTTGAATATTTGATGGGCGAGGCATGTAATTTATGGAGTCCTGTGGGCCCAGAGATATATTTAGATCTTGAATTATTGCAGGTGTGCTTAAAGGTTTATTTGTGACCGAACTTGGAAGGTAATCAGTTTTTGAAAAAACCAGAGAGTTCATCAGCCAAATTCCTGTTTTTGAAAATGTTTTTATAATAGTTGCTAAGTAAATGATAACAAAAGTATGGTTCGTAAGAAAGTTGGGGAATATGGTTGATGATTTTAATTGTTGTCCCAGCATTTGAGCTCAAATAGTCATTGAAAGATGACTTACATTTTGATTTAAAAGGTCATCAGGTAAAGTGGAGACAATTTTTCCCACGAAGTGCCTTATCGTCCTTTTAGTAGGAAACTGCACCAAGACGAAATCTTCCGGATTCAAATCAGTGTCTTCTGTTAAAAATGGTAGTATATTTCTTCAGGTTCGCTTATATCTGAATCCAAAGAATAAGAGTGCTTTACTTTTTTTAAGTTTGCAATATTTTCTTCGGAGTCTGATGATGACATAGCTTGTTTCCTTTTATGTTTAATTTTCTTCTCACTTATTTTCTCTCTATCTGCTACGTAATTTTTAGGTGAAGGTTGTTCTTCAGTTTCAATCTTTCCCTCTTTTTTTTTCATTTGACTCTTTTATCTTTTTTGCTTTTTTTGTATGTATCTTCTTTTTCAGTTGACTTTTACCTTTGGTATTGCACGAAGCCTCATCTATTGAAAAAACTTGTTTTCTTAATTTTTCCAATTTTGCCTTCTCTTTTTCTTCAAGTTTATCTTTATCTGGGGAATCTGTAAATATCCGGGAAGCACCTAACTCGGATTTTTGTCCCCTTATCTTAGATGGCTGATAAATACAAGCGTCTATGAACAGAGGCACAGGGATGGAAAATGATCCGTCAAATCAATATATTATGTTGTTAATTCATAAGTAATATGGGTATATTATGTATTTTTGATATGGTTCTGTATAATATTAAATTAAGATGATGTTTTTGGGAAATCTGTCTTGTGGGCGAAAGTAAAACTAAATCAAGTTCAAGGCCCTGTACAATGAAAACGGTTCAAGATAGAGAAAAACAGCTTACATGTCCCTATTTTAACTTTTTATGTACTATCCTATGGTATAGAAACATTTGTACTTTCTTTGATTTTTTTATTTGGCGACGCGTGGAGAAATCTCAGAATTTTTCAAATTTTTTATCACCCTGTATAAAAATTTCATCTACATGATAGGATAGTACTGTGACGTTCTCTGGCTCGCTGGGAAATTCACGGATCGTATGCAGATGTAGTTCGGCGGATTGCTCGGGCGCCAGATTTTTATTAAGGGTTTACTCCCTGGGGAAAATGTTCTCGCTGAATATTTCCCAATTGCCTGAGTCGCACAGATGATACGTTTATCATATCCTTGTCCCTAAAAGCAGCTCAATGGAGAAACGGAAACGCCAGGGGTCAGATAAAGTTATCACCGAAGACGATGTGTTCAATACAACGGGCTTTAATCGCTTACTGAACGTCCCTTATGCCTTCCCGTAGAGCGGAGATGTAAGCTAGGATGATATTACTCGGTGGTGTCGGTGCTGGTGCCCGGCTGGCTATTATAATTGCTACGAGAGGGTCTCTTACCTTTTCCTTCACTCTCGGTTAGTTTATGACGGTGTCGTCGGTCAATTGAGGGGAAAATTTCGGTAAAACAGAAAGGCCCAAATTTTCATGAATTATTATTTATTAACATGAAATAAATCACTATCGAATCTACAGAGTTTTGCCAACAAAATTAAATGTACATAAACGTCTTTACGGGGACCAAAAATTTATTGTCACAATCATCACGGTTTCTCGGAAAATTTTCTAAGTACAAATTTATGAAAACAAATGACGTACGTAACGTGTGCGAAGAGCAAAACTATTTTTCTAGTTATTACAACCTGCGAAAAAATTCTAAGTTTAAATTTATGAAACAAATGACGTACGTAACGTGTGCGAAAAGCAAAACTATTTTTCTAGTTATTACAACCTGCGGAAAAAATTCTAAGTTTAAATTTATGAAACAAATGAAACAAAAACGTAACGTGTACGAAAAGCAAAACTATTTTTCTAGTTGATACAACCTACAAAAAAATTATTCTACGGTTATGAAAATATATGTACAAGAAGCAAAACAAAATCCCTACTTACAAAACTGAAAATACTTTGTCGGAGCTAAAATAAAACAACAAAAAAAAAATACAATTCCTAAATACCTAACTAAGCATATACCTACGCAAAATTATATACAAAAAATAATATTTTAAAACCGGCAATTGTTACCATGAGGCGGCGTTATGTTCTGCCAGAACAGGACAACTAGCGTACTTCAAATTAATTTCGACCGGGCCGTGAGAGAACGGGGAAAAGTCGGTAAGGGTCGGGCTATCTGATCTTAAATGTCCGCACGTAGAGGCAGGGCTCTGAGAGAGGACGGGCGTTACAGGGAAAGTGAGGGTTCAACTATAAAACCACCTTCTCAGGCTACCCAGCCACGAGGGGGGTCACGCACACCTCCTGCTCGGCAGCGGGAAACGTTAGTGACCGGTCCCTATATGACCTTTGGAGAAGAGCGGGGGAAAGGGGCTTGATGTTAATGACTGGTAAAAAATTGGAATGAAGACAGGGGCAAAGCGGCGTAATCAAAATGATGTAAGTTGAATTCAAACACCTACCTTATGGTTGATTATGGTCAGCGCAGGTCACTACCGCGGAGTTCTATCTGTTGACCAGATTAACTAACGTCAAAAAGCTTCGTCGGCAAAACTATAACTCTTTACTTTCACCCGAAAGGGTTCTACGACTGTTCGGGCGAAGCTGTAATTATTCTATCACTCTATCGTTGGTGCGAAGAATACGGCGGGCGGTGGCGGCGGTCTGGAAACGGTACCAACAGCTTACGCACTTCAACAACGACGGCAGAATGAAAGAGGCCGCTCAAAATAAATGCACCAATATTTATACCCTATCCTATCGGTTCGTACTCGCTATCGAAACGCAAAAACAGGCTTGCCATTTTTTCTACTCTGTTCGTTTGATTATTCTGGAAAGGCTTCATGAAGACGATCGCTAATTGTGTTAATTGAGTTGCAATAAATTTCGACTCCGTGCATAAAAAATCTCAAAACTTTCATGAAAATAAAATGCATCGCCGGTTCGCGAACTTATAGTAATGAATAAATTTATAATAATCATTTCTCGGCTCTTCTCAAATTTTATATTTTCATGATTGGTACCTACTAAGAAAATGAAGACGGAAATAAACTATTTTTGAAATTTGAGTTGACTATTAGGATTTTAATAATTATTACTCTTTTATTCTTATTGAATTTAAACTTTCCTGCCTATGAATTACTGTAAAACGAAGGCGAAAATACGCGACTTCGTTACAGTACATGAAAAAGTAAAATAGGGACATGTAAGCCGTTTTTCTCTATCTTCAGCCGTTTTCGTTGTACAGGGTGATTCATTATAATGTCGCCCCCCTTTAACTTTGTTATTTCATGTGTCTCAAAAAAATTGAAAGTAGGGTTATGTAGGTGCTAAAAAAGACTTTTTTATACGTATAACAAAAATTTGAAAATAGATCAGTATACAGGGAAAACCAAAAATTTAATTTTTTTTTCAATGGAACACCCTATATATGAATTTATTTTTCGATTCCTCGTAAAATTCTAAGCATAATTTATATAACATACCGTATACCTAAATTCAATAGTTTCTGAAATATTCGCATTTGAAACTATTTAAAAAACCGTGTGTATAACTACCAAATTGAAAACCTCGATCATCTAAAAGATTTGATACGGATTAAAATTAATAATTTAAATGAAAATAACCGAGAATTCATAACAGATTCATTGGAGAAAATGCGAACAACCCTTATAAACCCTTATAAACTCTTATAAAATGTGTTGAAAAAAATGGAGGCCCAGTAGAGCATTTTATTGTTAGATTTCTTGATTTGCAACAGGTGTTTTATAAAATATTTGATGATGTTTCAAATGCGAATATTTCAGAAGCCTTTGAATTTAAGTATACGGTATGTCATATAAGTTATGCTTAGAATTTTACGAGGAATCGAAAAATAAATTCATATATAGGGTGATCCATTGAAAAAAAAATTAAATTTTTGGTTTTCTCTGTATACTGATCTACTTTCAAATTTTTGTTACACGTATAAAAAAGTATTTTTTAGCAGCTACATAACCCCACTTTTAATTTTTTTGGGACACATGAAATAACAAAGTTAAAGGGGGGCGACATTATAATGAATCACCCTGTACAGGGCTTTGAACTTGAAAAATGACGATTTTCACTTGTTTATAACTCAAAAACTTCTGAATTTAAACACCAACTGTAAAAGCCAATCTTATTTTCTCTTCTCAGACAATCTAAAAATGCAATAACATAGGAGCATTCCATTTAAAAAAACATAACTTTGATATGCCACTGTCATATGGGACACTCTGTATACTCCAAAATAATTCTGTACTTGAATTTTCAAAAAGTTTTTTGAAAAAGTCCATCGTTTGACCTACAGAGACCGCTTCGAATAAGCTGGGACACCCTGTATAATAATGATAATTCAGGGTTTCTACCATCTCCTGTGTACTAGGAATTTATTTTACGAAAAGTCATAATAAAAACGATACAAATCAAGTCTCATTTTATTTTAAATAAATAACTTATATTCATTTTTACCCACAGTAACATGCATTAGAAGGCGAGAGATAATGCCAATTTTATAGATTCTTCATTTGATGGTTTTATTATCTAATGAAATGCTGAAACCATCTACTAAAAATGTTTGTTTGAACCCATCCACTTGGATGTACGGCCATAATGGAACCTGGTGGAGCTCCCCTCATTAGTTGTTGATTCTCGTTTTTACAGGGAAATATAAGCATAGGTGGAATAAAGTTCCCAGAAGCACTCATTGCTGCAATTAACGTTATCAGTGACCCTCTTTCAGCAGAAGTTAGAGAAGCAATTTGTCGTTTGCCTTTTCGACCTACAACTTCAACTATCTTGTTTTGCACAACTGTCAAACCTGTTTCGTCTACGTTGTATATTCGATCTGGACCGTAAAACTTCATTTCATATTCGTTTTCCAGAAGTTTAAAAAAAGATTCAACGTTTTCTGGGTTAAATCCTTTTGCACGAGCAAAGGAGGTGCCTGTAGGGCGTCGCACTGACAAGACTTCCTTATGGCGTCGCAAAAAGAGCCTTAGCAATGCTTTTCCTGCCACATCTCCACCAAAAGGATGTTTAATCTGATTTCTTTGCGCTAAGGTGTATGCCATCCTCCTCAGATCATTCCTTGTTAACCCGTAGAATTTGGCTTCCATTTTTAAAATATATGCAACTAATTCACTCTCTAACTCCTCACCAAGAACTGTTTTACGCCCTAATTTAATTTTCGCGGCTTCTCCTGGTTGAAATTCCAACTTTTTTGATAAACGCTGCAAAGTCGACCGAGGCACATTAAAGGTTTTTGAGGCTTTCAAAGTGCCCATTTCGTGCTGTCGAACGGCTGTTATCGCATGTTCCATGTTAGCTTCATCCCATTGTTTCCGCTTTTTTGTGGTACTTTTTTTTTCTAGGCTTTCTGAAAATTGTACCGAAGTAAGTAATGATAGAAAAACATACCGGTTCTAAATATGGGCCACTAGCCCATAATAGAGACATAAGGGTAGCCCATATTATAGAACGCCGTGGTCTGGGCAATTAGCAAGGTTATGTCAAATAGTCTTAATTTAAAAGTAAATTCAAATGCACATATCAAAGCCGCATTATTTAGCTATTGGTTACTCCAGATTTTGTTATAAAAGCTTCACTAATTTGTATGTCACAATGGAAACAAGACTTACCTGATAAAGTTTTATTTCTTCTAAACGCACGAAAAATATCACAATGCACATGTTTGATAAACTGCTACAGTGCCATCTACACTGCAATTAATTAGGCTTATGATCTACAGATTTGGTTGGTTGGTTACAGAAAATAGCACAAGATGGCCGAGAAACACACCTAGCCCATATTACCACCCCTAGCTCACATTTGGCGACTTTCCTCTAATGATTTTCTTTTATAATTTTTCTTTTTGGTGGAGACGAGTCTTCTTTGGTGGGTAATTTTTTTGCTATGTGGGATTTTTAATGTTGTTATTTATATTGTAGCTTTCGAAATTCTAAGGGCCTTGACTGTTGGTTTATTTAATGAAAGCAACACATTTTTTGACAACTGTAAGCTCCTCAAAATTCATAGTCCCAACCTCTTCAAGAAGATTTGCTACTAAATTATTTGTCACTGCAAGTTTCTCCGCTTCCAAACTAACGGCTGTCCGTTTTAAACTAAGTTCTATTAAAAGGGCTTTCCTTTCATAACCGACACTTTCAGGAAATATTAGGTAATTCATTTGCTTCAACTAAAAAATAAAAATAATTTTCTATTATTAAATAAAACTATAAAGATATAGTTTTACCTGATTCTTGTGATGCATTCAGGTTAAGATACCTGCAGATAAGATGTATATGTTTACACATATTGTACCGAATTGATGAGTCAACCCAAGAGCAAATGAACTGATGCAGGCAAGCTTGACAGTCAGAAAAAAGAAGCTGACACTTGCAAGTTTCCTGTACTTTTTGGATCTGATATAGCTCTTGCATATCGTTAGAGGGGATACCCCACCCATCACTCGAACAAATAACCATGTCTACATCTTAGGTTGTACTGCTAGTGTGTCTAGAACGGATAATTTGGTTTTAATTTGGATAATTGATTAATCAATCTTTTTAGATAATTTACCATTATTTAAAATAATCAGCCGATCTATGCATTTATCCCTGACTAGTCGCATTATAGCGTTTATTCATTTGTCAAGTCGTTTAACTTGTTTTCCTTTTAAATGTTTCAGAGTTCGGTGCATCCTTTCTAAGTGCATATTGGTATTTATGCCTGCCCCCAACCTATAGCAATAGGCCCAATGAGAAGTATTCATCATATAATGACTTTTAAAATTGTCCGCAAATTGTACAGTACTTTGGTCTGCACTTAGACTATCATAAAATTTTAAAAGCATTATTTTAAATACGTTTGCGTTTCTTTCTTCCAGAAGAACTCTGAGCTTTTTATATACTTCAACCTAAAAAATACAAAAATATTTTTATTAAACCACATCTACCACTTTGTCAAAAATATTGTAGAGAAATTGTTTTAATTTAATAATCTACAAACATACCTGTTTTTCTTTTGTTACAATTTTAGATTTCAAGTTCTTCCTCCATGCTTGGTCTACATGCCACGTACAAAATAATCTAAAAAAAAAATGTAAAACTACTCTACGAGTATCGAGACGAGTATACTCATTGGTAGATTGAAAATTATTCAAAACTTTACCTTAACTTAGGAGGTGGCATAGTTTCCAGCCAAGAATTGAAAAAAGCTGGATCCATATCCGACATTATAGTACATTAGGTGCTATCGCTGATCCCAATTTGTTTTTTACGTAGTACAAAAATATATTTAAAACATCTTTGTCGGGTCTGTTTGACATCAGAAAGCCGCAGGGAAATCCCTGACGAATATCATCGACAACAAGTAATGTAATTAACTGGAAATTGTAACTACTGATACCATGAGTTCCATCCAAACAAACACAATCAGAACCATACTTCTTCAACATTTCACATTGAGCTCCAGTCATTATAATTAATACAAAATCATTTGCATTAAGTAATGGCCACTCATCTATTTTGCAACCTTGCTGCTTATAAAATAAAACTGCCTTGCCCTTTTGTTGCATGTCATGTATCCATGATTCTACACTGATTACATCATTTGAATGTCTCACAGCAGAGGAACATAAATTGAAGCTGCTCTCTATATTATAAAGGTCTTTCTTTGTAAGAAGATGGATACGTTTTAAATTTGAATCAGAAATTGAGTCATGCACTTCATCAAGGATATCATCAAAAGATATTTTTAAGGCAATTTTGGTTGCCAATATTTCTCGTTCGGATTTCTGAAGATTTAAATGTCTAATTCCAGTCTGATGTCCTACATGGATTTCTATAATATGAACATAATATCTCTTGCCGATCTTCTTCAGGTTTATACTTGCCGGACAAAAGCCATTGTTTGTTGGTTCCCATGATTTTTAAATGACGAAGTCAATTACAATTACAATTACAAATTTCTTTATTGTACTTGAATTACAACAGTCATTGCTCAGTACAACAGCGTCATTACAGAAATTATAAAAACAAACATAAAGACAAACAGTAAATTTAAAACACACAGCATGTCAACATAACGCCGGGAACAGTGAGAAGTCTATTTGCTTTGGGTAAATAAGTACCAGTTGTTATACTCTTTAGCAAATAATGAGTTTGTCTCATTTTCATACATATTTTTCAAAGTATAAAAATGTTCGATACTACTAAAGTCAATGTAATTTTCTTTAATCAATATGCCATGTTCCTGCCTATAATGAATCAGCATAGTTCTTTTATTACAATTGAAGACCTTGCTGCAAGAATGATGCAAGTCCATTTTTCATGGTTTCGAGATAATCGAAAAAACTTCCTAGCGTTTTCAAAATTAATTTCAGAAAGTTTATTTATCTTACATTATATTCTTCTTAGGTATGAATTAGAGGATACTCATTCAAAAATATGATTTTTTTTTTATTTGAAATTTTTGGACCTTTTAGGTTGGACTTACCTCGTTCTTGCACAAAAAAAATCGAAAAAATTACTACAAAACCGAAAAAAAATTGCCAAAATTAGGTTCTTGATAACTTTTTCTAAACCATAGCTGCCAGGGTTGAAAGAAATAAAGTCCAAATTATTGCTTTTTGGTGTTTTATTGAACTAGATTAATAAAACAGTAGGTTAAGGTACAAAAGTCTAATCTTCTGATCCACTATCATCGTCGGTGTAATCGGTTTCTTGGTGGTTTGCATTTTGTGAAGAATGAGGCTGCGTTTATTAAATTTCTGTAATAAGGCATACAGTCTTCAGACACATATTTGGTCACTAATGTCATTACATTGTCATACTTGACCTTCTTTAGGGTAAACTGACCGTTATAAGCTTTATTTTCCAAGGTTGGAAGTGGGATTGGAAAACAGGTATTCTTCTGCCGGATGTCAAAATTTGAATAAATTGGAATACCAGTGGACTGGCTGCATTGAATTTCTGGTGTTTCAGAATCAAAACAAAATATTTTTTGTTTTGAAATGGCAAATTTTTTCTTATTTTTGTCGACAACCGCTTTTTTAAAATACATTCCGAGTACAGCAACATAGTTAAGAATCATCTCCTGAGTCACTTCAATGGTCACACATGTCTTTGAGGATTTCTTTAGATGATTAATATGTTCTTGTAGAGTGTAGTTTGTTTCAATTGCAGCTTCACGTATCACGAAACTTACTCAGAATTTGTTTGGGTTAATTGGTCTGCAAACAAATCCAAAAAAAAGTTGTGGAATTAACATTGAAAATGGTAAATTAACACCTGGAAAAATCTTTATTTCAGATGACAAATTTATTCAGTGTATAAACGAGACTGATCGTATTCGTTATTTAGGTTGTAACTTTAATTCGGAAATAATATTCGACAGGAACATTATTGAACATTTCAATTGCAATCTAGAAAAACTGACTGTATCAGAATTATTGAAACCATATCAAAAATTGAACATCATGAACCAATATATTTTTCCATTATTAACATTCCCTCTTCAAGCAGCTCCTTTATCTAAAATACCAAATCTTATAACCAACAGTTTAGATATCATCATCCGCCGTTCTGTTAAATCTATCATTGGTCTTCCTGCTTCTACTTGTAATAATATGTTATACTCACCAAGGAAATTCAGGGGCTTAGGTCTTGTTTGTATGAAATGGGAAGTACATTTACAGCATTTTTCAATCGCAAAAAAATTACTTTCTTATAATGACGAGTTATTTCACTGCGCTTTCAATTGCATTGAAGAAATAGATAACTGTTGTAAAACCCTAGCTACAAACGGTACAACTTCAAGACAAATTCGACAGAATCTTAGGGAAACTGAATTTCAAAAATGGTGTAGCTTATCCTGGCAAGGTATTGGTGTTTGTCATTTTAAAACTTATAAGCCGGTCAACAACTTTGTAAGTAGTCAACATTCGCTTTCTTCCTCTGAATGGACAGCAGCGATTAAACTTAATTGTAATTATGCTAACGTGAATGGAGTCCCTGGAAACAATTGCAGCTCCGACCGTTGCCGTAAATGTGGTAACGAGAAAGAGACACCCGCTCATATTATAGGTAGCTGCAAGAGTAACACACTTCTTATCACCTCAAGGCATCATAAAGTGAAACACCATATTTCTCGATTACTTCAAGAAAAAAATTTCGATTGCTACGAAGAGGTTTTTGCAATAGATGAAGCAGGAAGGAAGCGTTTCAGTGACATAGTTGCATTTGATAAAAAATCAAATAACGCCTACATAATTGATCCAACTATACGTTTTGAAACTAATAATCCAAATCAAGATTCTGATGTTCAATTGGAGAAACAAAATATTTATGATGGTTGTGTCGAATATTATAAAAAAAATATTTTGAAAATTTTGGTAATCGAAATTGGCATACTTTAGGTTTGTGGTTTGGGGCTAGAGGATCAATTAGTAATAGTGTTTTAAATTTTTTCGAAAAATTCAATTTAAATAAAGATGAATTATTGATAATTTCGAAAAATATACTAATTGATTCTCTGCACATCATTCATCACCATATTTATGGTTGATTTTATAATATTTGTATTTATTGATTTTATTATTATTATCTTCTAAGACTGATTTGTATACTGTGTATATATTGCAACCTACTAAATGTAGACAGTAAATAAATTCTAAATCTAATTCGTTCCACTCTGCGCATGTATTTTTCAGTCCTTTCGAATGAGCGGTCGCAAGGAAGAAAACTGTGTCCTGGTTCAGGAAATCTGTGTATAATCTGTTTGAACCTGCCGTTTTGGACTAAAGAATGTAAAAACTGTACCACAGTATGATTCTTATTTTGTGCAGCACAGTTATCCGAGAATAGATATAATGTGTCAACATTTTTGTCGAGTATATTGTCAAAGTAGTGCATCAGCAAGCTACATGTTTCATTTGGGGTCTTCTTAGCCGTTACTTCATCATACACATAATAATGTGAAAGCTGGGTCTTTGCCGAATGGATGCAAAAATTAAAAGCCCACAGTTGGCGCAAATAAAAAGCATCACCAGATGGAACTTTTGGCAGTGGTGCATTCTGCTGAAAATCGAAGCACAACGTATCCACCGTAGCATCGTTCTTCGCTAGTGCCGTTTTCTCTTGAAGGCTGGTAAAAAACGTTCGTGCTCTGGTTTGATGAAGTTTCTGATCTGATTCTATTACTTTCAGGTCATCTGCCGACACATCGCATTTTTTCTTGTTCTCAAGCAGATCGCATTTTTGACACGTATCTGTCCTCGATCGTCCGAAACGATAGTTTGGAAAATTTGTTTTAAAGTATCGAAAAAAAAAGTCATAGGTAACTCTTGGTTTGAAATCTGGCGTATTTTCACGATTTTGTTTCAGAACTTCATGCATGTTAGGCTCAAACTTCTCGAGGTATAACTCGTATATTTTTTTGACATTTAGTTCAGAAGAAAGGAAGTACATTCCAAGATTTTTACTGCGGCCATAATGAGATTTTCGACGAGGAAACTCGTGTATATGTTTATGGATTTGTTCGGTTATTTCAGCAGGTATAGCATTAGGCCTATTCTTATGCTTACCCCTCTTGTCGTGAGGAGGAGTGACTGCAAATGGTTTAGCAATGTGCGAGGCGATTAGCTCTATATCACTACGTTCTCGAGCCCTACCAGGAACAGTGCTTGCAATAAGCCCTGCCAAATAACCATCTTGGGCATTTTTTCCGCTAAACCATTAAATGAAGTTATTATTGCTCTTCTGCTGTCGACATTAACTTTATCAAAGCATTTTTTTCGGCATTTACAGGCTGGTCCTGTCGATCTCTGTGGAACAAGCCTACCGGCTGTATTAACATGTTCTTCTCCTTTAGCTAACTTTTTCTTTCTTATGTTTCTTGTCCATTGTTCTGGGTTTTGTTTTTTCTTGCGTTTAAGTCTAACTGTTTCTAATAAAGCACCATCAACACCGTTTTTTACCCTCCTTGTATTTCTATTTGGTCTTTCCGAGTCACTGCTCTCATCCGAGTCCGTCGGTTCAAAATTATCCGACGAATCGGCACTAAAAGGTTCACTTTCACTTTGAGTTTCATCCATTATACTACTTTATTTCTCATTAAATTAATCATAATATTTCGCCTATGACATAAACAATACCCTGATAAATTTTAAGGTTATAACCACATGGCACTGCCTGATAACAAATGTTTGGCGCAAGAACGACGTAAGTCCGCACTTACCTCGTTCTTGCACCAATCTGCTTCGGGAGGTCCTAAAATCGTGTTTTAGGCAACCAGGGATTCACTTACATACAGCGTTCTTACACCAATCGATCGGGCTTGGCGAATTGTATAAAATTGCGTCAAAACCTCATTTTCGCCAAAAATAGACTTACCTCGTTCTTGCAGCAGGGTCTTCAATTATACTCACAGAAAATACATTTATGACTTTTTGAACTTTTAGTAGACGTGAAACTTTCCACATGCTTTTTTATGTGAGAATTTAGATTTGTCAAGTACATAAATTGCTTAGGACATTGATCACAAAGAAAACTACGAGTTGTATTATTTGAAGGCTTAAAAGGAATTATTGTTTCTTCGGAACGCCGACCTTTTACATGTTTTTCTTCCTTTCCTTCCAACATGTAACTTGAGGATGTTGGTTTTAATTCACTACTGTTAGAGTGAAATATCTTGACATGTTTATTTAAGGCATAAGGGTTGCTGAAATTTTTACTACATGCACCACGATCTGTCGGTTTTTCATTCGTTTTTCCTCTCTTATGCAAGGACTTTAAATAATCCTCTTCCCGAGGATGCAGTCCATTAACATGTTTTTTCAGGTTAGAAAAATTGCTAAAAAACATTTTGCATATTTCGCAAAATGCTTTTTCTTTCACTTTCTCTTCCATAATAATTACACTTCCATAAGCTACACTGTGAAACTGAAACAAAACTGGTATGGCTATGAACTAGCAAACTGTGAACTACACCTAAGTCCTAAACCAAACCAAACAATAACAATAATACACATTTCACAAACTCAGCCAGCAGCCAGACCGCAAACAAGGCAACGGCAACAGAGCAAATATCATAGATGACATATTTGACGGATCATTTTTCATCCCTGTGCCTCTGTCTATAGACGCTTGTCTGATAAATTACAGGGAGGGGCCTGACGTCTATAATTATTTTAATTTTAGATTTCATCAATTATGTTTTTTTTATAATTTTTCTAGTATCGTGGTGACGAAAGATGCAATGTTTTGCTCGTTTATTTCTTGAATAATTTCATTATCCGTGAAACAGATCGCGACATATATTTTTGGAATTGTTGGAATTCGTTGAAGAAACCGGAAGAGATGTCTTTGATTGAGTCGATGGGAAACTGAGATTTTCTGAAATAGTGGAGCGGAAAGAGGCTGAAAATATGCACAAAAAATTTTTCGGAGTAGAAAGATATGGGACCGGTACCATCATGTTAAGGGATCTTTGGGGCACTAGAATCTCGTTTTACGACAAGCTCCCTTGGTGCTGACAAAAGTTACAGCCCTTTGAATCTCAGATTTGTGATTTTTTTTTCACGAGTAAAAGCTTCGCAAAGTATTTTTTTTCTCCGTCACCGGTTGACATTGGGGACTCTAGTTTTGTTTTTCCTATATAGTTATGATTAGTGAACGAAATGACGTATTTGAAATCCAAGAAGTTTGTTCAATTTTCAAAATATTCAGTGTTTTTGACCGATTAAACACACAATTTCTGCAAAGTTCCGACTTTGAACACCTTTAAATTTTTTTTTCACGATATCGATTTCAGTTTTTTTGTTACCATCTGATAAAATGAAGCTTAGTGAACATTTTATTTCGTATAACATGTAGTCGCGTTTCAAAAATAAACTTTCTAGAGCCGTTTATAAGAAACCCTGAAGTTGAACAGATATGTTTAGCATAGAACGGACGGAGTGCGAGTTATAGCGCGGCGACGGCTGTTGAACAAGGAACGGCTGAGGATAAGATTGTTACTGCGAGTGTTACTGTTATGTACCTATTCAATAATAATTTAGGGACGTTTATTTATTGTAATATTGTTTAAATAAGGCTTTGTTATTTATTAAATATTTTAACACGCTTGAAAAGAATAGGTATACCTATCTACGACATGCGGCTACACCTATTACACCTTAGAGCGGCTGGTCGTCATAATTATTATGCGAAGTATGTTCCTGTTTATCTCTCCGATATGAATAAATTAAAAACCAAAAATTCGAAAATGTATGATTTCTTAAATGAGGGTAATTTCGTAGTCAAAAAGACTGCAGAAAAGATATTCAATTGTGTAGCTTTCGACATGGCATTAGATCAAAGCATTAATAGAGACTGATGCAAATGCCTCGGCAAAAGCTATGGGGGGAGGGGGTAGTGGGCTTCACTAAAAAACAAGAAACCTTATTGAGATGATTAGTAATTCAAAACAAGACATTCACTTGGCGATTATGTAAAAAAAAAATATGAAATACTGTCCCGAACTGATCACCGTCAACGGCAACAGTGCAGTACTGAAAAATAACGGGATGAAAAAGACATACAAAAAATGATGGAGCTATTTGAAGAGCAATGGACAAATCCATTTTGATTGTCGATAATTCCCGAGAATTTAATTAATATTACTACTGGGTGGATCGCATCAAAAGAAATTGAAAATAGCCTGATGACATGTGTGTCTTATTGATGCCAAAAAGAACCACGAAGACTTAATGAAAAATACTTTTTATGCAGAGACTTTTTTGGCAGCTGTTGGGTCCGAAGCTATGTTTAGAAGAGTTCCTAACCATTGCTCGCTTAACCCTTTAACTGATACGTCAGATATAATGTCATATGAATTATCTTCTGTTCCTTTGTCAATATTTCATGAAGATTTTACAACGAGAAAAAACGTTAAGTCGGATTTAAAGTCAAGACTGAAGGGACACTCTACTTCTGTTTTGTATCAAATTCCCGATATCGTTGACTCTATTCTAATAGATGGAATGGCAATGATTCAAATCAGTTAAAGAAACAAAGCGAACATTTAATGATCTCTGCAATTTACTTTTGACAAAAATTAGTATTGCCAACATACTTCGCATAATAATTATGACGACCAGCCGCTCTAAGGTGTAATAGGTGTAACCGCATGTCGTAGATAGGTATACCTATTATAGGTACCTTGCTTAGACCATACCTTGCTTTCTATTGCCCTTTAGGTATACAGCGGGTGTCCCAGCTTATTCGAAGCGGTCTCTGTAGGCCAAACGATGGACTTTTTCAAAAAAGTTTTTGAAAATTCAAGTACAGATACACAACGGCCATAATTTAAAATTATTTTGGAGTATACAGAGTGTCCCATATGACAGTGGCATATCAAAGTTATGTTTTTTTAAATGGAATGCTCCTATGTTATTGCTTTTTTAGATTGTCTGAGAAGAGAAAATAAGATTGGCTTTTACAGTTGGTGTTTAAATTCAGAAGTTTTTGAGTTATAAACAAGTGAAAATCGTCATTTTTCAAGTTCAAGGCCCTGTACAACGAAAACGGTTCAAGATAAAGAAAAACGGCTTACATGTCCCTATTTTAACTTTTTATGTACTATCCTATGGTATAGAAACATTTGTACTTTCTTTGATTTTTTTATTTCGCGACGCGTGGGGAAATCTCAGAATTTTTCAAATTTTTTATCACCCTGTATAAACATTTCATCTAAATCATAGGATAGTACATGAAAAGTTATAATAGGGACACGTAAGCCGTTTTTCTCTATCTTGAGCCGTTTTCGTTGTACCAGGGCCTCGAACTTGAAAAATTACGATTTTCACTTGTTTATAACTCAAAAACTTCTGAATTTCAACACCAACTGTAAAAGCCAATCTTATTTTCTTTTCTCAGCCAATCTAAAAATGCAATAACATAGGAGCACTCCATTTAAAAAAACATAACTTTGATATGCCACTGTCATATGGGACACTCAGTATACTCCAAAATAATTTGAAATTATGGCCATTGTGATCCTGTACATGAATTTGCAAAAAGTTTTTTGAAAAACTTTATCGTTTGGCCTACAGAAACCGCTTCGAATAAGCTGGGACACCCTGTATTAACCAATTGAAAATATGAATATTTTCAATGAATTTCAAGTGTGTTAAAATATTTAATAAATAACAAAGCCTTATTTAAACAATATTACAATAAATAAACGTCCCTAAATTATTATTGAATAGGTACATAACAGTAACACTCGCAGTAACAATCTTATCCTCAGCCGTTCCTTGTTCAACAGCCGTCGCCGCGCTATAACTCGCACTCCGTCCGTTCTATGCTAAACATATCTGTTCAACTTCAGGGTTTCATATAAACGGCTCTAGAAAGTTTATTTTTGAAACGCGACTACATGTTATACGGAATAAAATGTTCACAAAGCTTCATTTTATCAGATGGTAACAAAAAAACTGAAATCGATATCGTGAAAAAAAAATTTAAAGGTGTTCAAAGTCGGAACTTTGCAGAAATTGTGTGTTTAATCGGTCAAAAACACTGAATATTTTGAAAATTGAACAAACTTCTTGGATTTCAAATACGTCATTTCGTTCACTAATCATAACTATACAGGAAAAACAAAACTAGAGTCCCCAATGTCAACCGGTCACGGAGAAAAAAAATACTTTGCGAAGCTTTTACTCGTGAAAAAAAAATCACAAATCTGAGATTCAAAGGGCTGTAACATTTGTCAGCACCAAGGGAGCTTGTCGTAAAACGAGATTCTAGTGCCCCAAAGATCCCTTAATATGATGGTACCGGTCCCATATCTTTCTACTCCGAAAAATTTTTCTACCTTAAATAAGCGAGATAGCGGGCTCTTTCCGCTCCACTAAAACTGCTTGACTGCGTTTGGAAGATGGAAAGAAGTCAAAATCTGTATAAATTTCAGAATTCAGAGGCCGTATTCCTGTTTTCTCGAAAGCTCGAATTATATTCAATGGAGTGAATGAGCTATAAAATGGTTCAGCTGATAATCAGGGAATTAAATCAATTTTTATTGCAAAACCTGGATTTGATATCAACAGGAAGCATTTTATTTCTTTCATTAAAAATGTTTCTTGTCTATAAGAAGTTTTATAAAAAATATCAAATGGACTCTCTTTGCTAAATTTGAGTACCTACTTTAATGTCATTCCAGTTCACAGTTTCTCCTATTTTAGATTTATTATAATAATTATATCCCCATTTCTCTTGTAATGTCTTTATATCCTTAAAAGATTTATACTTTAATTCATATACACAAAAAAGAGGCTTTGTCTTTCTTGCACTTTTTATTAAAGTCTTCTTTCTTAACTTCTTTTTCTATAAGACTGTGGACATTGTCTTCTTCATTCTGTGTATGCCCTCTGATTAAAAATTTATGTGTGATTGTATCTATATTATAATATGCCACGGCATACATATAAACTGTGGCAATAACCTTATTTTTATTTTACCCACAGCCCACAGCAATTATCTAATAAAATGTTATATTCAGACTTTCATTATTATTTGCATGTCCAGTTTTTTATTTTATTATTTTTATTTTTTTTATCAGATTTTCAAAAAATGATGTTCTTAACGTGATAAAAAAATAAAAATAGAATTATCTTCTTGATATGCATCTTTATTAAAACAAATAGTGTCTTATCCCTATGATATACCTACAATGGTATTCTGCTAAAGATTCTTATAGAAATATGAGTAAAATTATGGAATAATGTTTTTTTCCAATAGCTTCAATAAGCCTTCCTTTTTATTATCTTCAATCTTCTGCTTGGTATTGTATACTGGTTGGAGTTCAGTTGTGAATGGCCGTTCAAGGCTTTTTCGAGCTTTTTTGATCTCAATGGTTTGAAAATCAGTGTCGGAAAACGATGATTTATAAAGCACTCTAAATGGAAACTCATTTTCTACTCTCAGTATGGAGATATCAGTTATTTTGACAAGCTCACCATTTTGGTTTTTAAGAACATTAAAACCCGATTTGCTGGCTAAATCTTTCAGGTCATAAAATGTTTCGTAGTTAACCTAGTTTACTTCATACAGGTTACCCCGTTTTTTTCTCCGCGAATAATAGTCACGTATTGTTGAGGAACATAAATTGGTCCTGATCTTAATGATTTTGAAATTTCACGCTCAATTGTTGCATGTACACTTACTATCACCCTCATTCTGACTGTGGCCTTTCACAAGAAACTTATGTGAGGATATTTTTTTACAGCAAATAAGTACATTGACATCATGAAACGGTTTTTCTGTTGACCACAGCAATTATCCGAATAAAATATCACATCTATTTCTTTGCTATCTGTATTGTTGGCTTTATTTTTTAAACTTTCAATATACAACAATACACATGTTCCTATTTCATTAACTCCGCGATTGGCCTCTGTCTCATCCCAGACATAACATTTGGCTACGTTACGTGTAAGCTCAAAGACTGTAAAGTTCGAATACGTTTATTTTTGACGTGTAATAAAAAGAGGAACTGTTACCTCTAGGGCATTGCAGAACCGCCTGCAGGTCGTATACTGCGACAACTAAATTATCATTTGCACTATTCTTATCTTTGTTTTTTCTTCTCGTGCTAGATCTTTTTCTACAAGATGCTTATCATACTATGCCCTACATTTTTCCTCATCTTCATCACTTTTATTAGTAAACGATACACAATCTTCGCACGCCTTTTTTATTTTTGTTCAAAAAACGAGATATTAAAATATTCTATATGTTAAACATTCTGAAATACATTAGGTAATTTACATAAGGGAGATTATTTTCCTTGCATTGTTCGACGTAGTTTCTATGTAACTCTGCTACAGTTTTGCCTCCCTCAATATACTCTCTTTTCGAATCCTTTCTACAATAATGGCTCTCGACTCTGGGAATCGAGTTTATGTGCTGTATAACTCTTTCTTTTATTGAATCGTCAATTTTATGATGATTTTCATGTTTACCTCTCAAGTCTGTGCTAATCGTTCTACTTACTGATTCTTTTTTCTTATGTAACACCAACACCGTTCGAATTGGGCGATCAGTTATGGCCAAAGTTCCCTTAAAATTTTCGCCAATACGAAAATAAAATGCATTGTTACACATTCTGTTGTCGTTATCTCTTTTATATTGATATTTAGGTTTAACGCTTTCCATACTTAATAAGATAAATTGATGTTGTCCTTGGATATCACCTAATTTCCAGAATGCATCAAAAATTTGTTGACGTTCTTCTTCTTTTATTTTCATTGTGCACTGTAGTTTGCATTTAGTAGTGCAGGGTTTCCCAATTTTTTTAGCATCAAAAAACTTCTTGCTCTTGGAACTGGATACATACTGTTTCCCGGAATTTCGACAAATCTTAGCTGCCGTTTTTTTTCCATGCCCTTGGTTCAGCCTTTCTCTTTCTTGTTTTCTCTGATTCAAGTTGTTGGGGAACTGGTACAACTTCGGAAATGTCTGATACTGCTTCAGAAGACGATGACTGATTGTAATTTGGATCTTTCAAGCTGTCGTCACTTGAAAAGTCCTCGTCAGAAGTATCGGTATCTCATAATAATAATAATAATAATAATAATATGTTTATTGCCCAACAGATTTAAAATCCAATTACAGGACAATTTAGACAACATAAGATTGTGAACCAATTTAACAATTAAATATTTCAACATAATAAGTTTCAGAAGACATAATTACAGCGAAACATATCAAAATGCACAATATATCAGGCACATATACATTTTATAAATTGATATCAAAACCAATGATAATTTCACAGTTCTACAACGACGAAAATAAATCCTATAATTCTCGAGCAGCGATCACCAAGGTATCTGACATGCTATTCATGTTAAGATCGCAAATGGTCGAAATGCGGTTAAAAAGTGTCGACATTACGTACACGGGTGACTTTACAAGTACATTAGACCGCGGTATCCTCAGTGAAAATGTTCTTGTAGTCCTTAAATTCTGACAAGGGACGTGGAAACTAAAAAGCGATAACATCAAAGGACAATCTATGTGATTATGGAAGAGTTGATACAGGAACTTAATTGCAACAATCTTCCGTCGCTTTTGTAGAGTCGTGAAACCGAATCTCTCCAACAAAAAATCACAGTTCATATCTCTCTGTGGATAAACACCATACATTTTATAATTCAGAAATCTCAGAAATCTTCTCTGTACACGTTCCACTTCATTGACCTGACAGAAATAATAGGGGGACCAAACCAGACAACAGTATTCTAATTTAGATCTTATGTAAGAATAGTATAAGACCTTCAGACAGTGAGAGTTGTTGAAATCTCGGCAGTTTCTATGCAAGAACCCAAGCATCCTCATAGATGACTTGGTGATGAGGGTCACATGGTCAGCGAACGTAAGGCCACTATCAAATGTTACACCGAGATCCTTCACAGTACTGCTACGTGCTAATGTCTCGGACCTGAACTTATAGTCGTATGTTATGGGATTCTTTTTCTTAGTAAAAGTAACTACCCGACACTTACCCGTATTCATCTGCAGCCTATTATCCTCACACCACCCTTCAATATTGTCAATATCGTTCTGTATCAAAAGACAATCATCATGACTATTGATTACCGAAAATAATTTCAAGTCATCCGCGAAAAGAAGCTTAGAAGAATCGATAACATCCGTAATATCATTTATGAAAATCAGAAAGAGCAACGGCCCCAGGTTCGAACCTTGAGGTACACCAGATGTAGGGGTAAAAGAACGCGAACTATAGCCGTTATACAAGACGCACTGTTGTCGACTCGATAGGTAAGATGCAAAAAATGATCTCAGACGTGAACTGAAACCAAAATATTCAAGTTTTCCGAGCAGCAAATCATGATCAAGTCTATCGAAGGCCTTCGAGAAATCGGTATAGACCACATCAACCTGCCCCTGCGAATCTAAAGTCTCAGCAGCAAACTGCGTAAAATAAGATAAATTTGTCACCGTAGAACGTCCATTCATGAAACCATGCTGCAACGGTGAAATTGCCTGATGAATAGCAGGATAAATACAAGAATACACCGACGCCTCAAAGACCTTAGCGAAGTTATTAAGGATGGAGATTGGCCTGTAATTGCTGATCAAAGCTGGATCACCATCCTTCAATACCGGACACACCTTAGCTGTCTTCCAAATAGTTGGAAAGATTGATGTTTTGAGAGACAAGTTAAATATAAGGGTTAGAGGTTCAACGAGGACACCTTCGCAATCCCCAATCAAGAAGCTAGGTATCTGATCGGAACCCGCCGTAGTCTTACGTTTGAGCTTCCTTATAGCATTAATGACATCGTCCACAGATAGCTCAGGGACATCAACGAACAGCGAGTCGAACTGGGATCTGGCAGTATAAACATTTCGTTGGGAAGATGATGATGGTAAGTATACACTAGCGAAATATTTAGCGAAATTTTCCACAATATCAGTGGGATTATCACACTTCAAACCTTCACTGTCAATCACAGAAGCCGGTATCCTAGATGTTCCCCTCTTACTCTGAATATACTGCCAAAATCTCTTGGGCTCATCCACCAAGCTACCCTGTAAATTATCAATGTAACTCCGATATGCATCTTTTATTATGTGCTTAATTACGGCTCTCAGTTCTGTGAATTTTTGAAAATGAAATACTTTCCCCGTACGCTTAAAACAGCCATGATGCCTATGCTTGAGTTTGATGTAATTTATAATCTCTTTATTAAACCAAGGTGGATAAGTACGAGATCCCGGTCTAGTGCTATTATAGTGAGGTACAAACTGGTTGAAAATCGAGTATATTCTCTGGTAAAAATAGGAGCAGGCCTCATTCACATCATCATAAAACCTCAGCTCAGACCAATCTTGAATGAGGAGAGCCTGATACAATCCTGGGAAATCAGCCCTTTTAAAATTATACTTCTTAGTACCTGGATTACATGAAAAAGAGCCTACCCTGGAAACGACAAAATCCAACTCAATGCAAAGGGAGGGATGGTGTGTGTCCTCGGGGACAAACGGTATGTTGTCACGAGATACGTCACAGTCAATGTTCCCCATAATTAAGTCCAACACGTGATCATTACTGTTTTTTACGTGATTAAATTGCCTATAGTCGTTATAATCTAGAAAACGACTTAATGCCCGACCCTTAGGACCCCTGCTCAATCCGTAGTACCAGTCTGGAGCATTAAAATCTCCCAGTAGTAATACATGACTGACATTTGACAAATAGTTACAAAGCATTTCAAAGAAAGTCTCATAGTCGGTGACGGTGACGTCCGGTGGAATATAGATACAAAATATATACAGATAAGCAGTATTTAATCTAACTTTACACCCAACGCAATCAATAGAAGGAATCTCCTTTGATAGGAAACCAAGGTCCAAATAAGATGCAATATATGAGTTTTTCAGTGCCAGGAGGACACCGCCACCGCGGACCACATTGAGCCGGCTGAACTGGCGGTCCTTTCGATATACAAAAAAATTATCAGAGAAGTATTCAGAGCTTGATATATCCTCAGACAGCCAAGTTTCAGCCAGACCAACACAATCGTAGCTCGAAGCAGATGAACTTACATAAAAGTCTGACGTTTCAGTCCTCAGACCACGCACATTCTGGAAATAACACCTAATATTGGATCCTCTAGGTTGGGCGGCTACATGTTTTTTGCTCGGTCCAAAGAAGGGCCCTTAAATTTTGATATATAAGGGCAATTGTCTCTGTACTTCAAGGTGATATTCTGCTCCCCCTCTTCAATCCTCTTTTTAAAGTCGTGTACCACCGCTGCATTGGTAGTGCGCTGAACATGCGTCAGATCAGCGTGGAAGAGGTGCTTGCGATCCTTGTTGCGCTTGCTCGAACGCAAGACCTCACCAGCCTCCCTTTCGGTATCATATATGATCTTCAGTGGTCGAACTCTGTCCTTTCTGGTCGCACCAATACGCACGATTTTCCTGGGTTGTGCAAATTTCCCCAAAGGTGATAGAATCTCAACGACACGGTCCAGATCATCCCGCACCCTATCAGCCACAGATTCGGATGCTGACTCAGGAATGTTGTAAATTATGACATTGCGGCAACGCTTTCTTCGGTCATCCAATTCCGAAATTACTTCAGACACCCCCGGAAGCTGCATCTCGGTTGGAACGGCAGCCTTGATTTGTTTCAACTCTTCTTTCACTATGATGACATCATTTTCAAGAGCATTTAATCTGTCATATATCTTCTTAAATTCCTCAGTAACAACCTGCATTACATTGGACTTGAATGTCTCAAACTGCAACTTTATTGCATCCTCAATCAACGCTGTATGAGAGGAAGCACTCTGCTGGGCCACGTTACAATGTGAGCACTGCCACTTGTTCCAGGACATCGTTTTTGCTTGTAGGTCACTAAGATTCAGGCATTTGATATGTGCAGACTTCCTGCACAACCCGTTGCATTTAGTAGAGGGAGTTGTGGGAGTTATAGCAGAAGAACAAACCAAACAGTAGCCTCATGATGATGAGGCGGAACTTGATGTGGAGTCGGAATCTGACGACTTTGACGATTCTATATGAGATGTTGATGATGGCAAGGAACCCTTTGTTTTCATCTGAAACAAGGTACATGTCGACAATTATTAAAACTTCGTTATTGTGATAAACATCTTGATTTTTGAAAAACTAATGTTACACTGACACAAATTCCTACCTTCATGTGATGTGATTTGATGTAGGTACTCTTGTGAATTGTTTGCAAGGAAAGCCTAGGTTTGTTAGAAGTGGACCTGTATAATGTTCCAACATTGGTTGCAGTTGTTTATGATCTACTTGTGGATGATAGGTATTCAATTTTCTTAGCCTTCTGAAGATTTGTTGTAAAGGCTTATTTGGTGACTTGACTATACTTTTTAGGGAATCTAACCTAGATAATATTTGAAACAACTGGGCCTAAATACAATAAGTAATTCCCAAACTCAGTAGCTTTCCACCTTGGAAATTCGTTCACCCCCGCGAGGTTTTCTGTTGAATTCAATTGGAATGTGAGCTCTAAGCTGTACCATTCTCTCCGATATTAAATTAACCAAACGACTTGATATACGGGTCTTTAAACGGCCACTTATTCAACAATTTAATAATTTTTTACAAACACCTAGACAATAGGCATGCGTGTAATTGGGAAGTTAGTCTCCATTCCTGTATTTGGATCGATTAGTGGAGATTCTCCAATATGATGGTCTTCATCGACTTGTAAAAGGAATGATCTTTAAGGGCTATCACATTTGTCAGTATAACTCTATTTTGATTATATTCTACAGTATCGACACATTTGTCACAACTGGAATATCCCCCATGTGACTTCACACATTTTTTTTCACACGCTTTGATACCTTCGCTTAGTATAAACTTTAATTCTAAAACAACTTTCTCAAAAAATGATTTTAATGGGGCAGGTTTTGAATTTCCACAAAAGATTGCTGTTACAAACGGTTTACAACTAAAATTTTTAATTAATCCCAATACATGCCAAAACTGTACATTTGAACTTTTAAACAGAGGCATACTATCTATTTTGAATTGAAACTAATAATTTTAATGTTACCACTGTCTAGTGATTTCAAGTTTTCTGGACTGGTCACAAATAAAACATTTTTTATCTGTTCCTCTATGCCCAAATAACACAACTGACCAATGTCTAGATTCTCAAAAGTTCCCTGCCTGGGAGTTTGCAATAAAATTCTTGCATCTAGAGACATGAAGTATTCTGCATGTAGTATTTTATACTCCTGTGTCCATATTTTCAATTCTTCCGTTTAATTGACAGATTTTGGTAACATGTCAGAAGAACTGCTATTATCCAGATCTTCAGTGATAAATCTCAACATTTTCATTATCAACGTTATTCAAACTACAAAGTTTGAACCAAAGAACTGAAGTTATCAAAGACACAGTGGGAGTGTTCGTATCATTTTGACTGACTAAGAGAGAATTGCTAGCTACATTATTACCTTGATCAAGTTCTTTGAAAGCTTGTTGAATGTCACGTGACACTCTACGATAAAATTGGCGTTTGCCAACATGCCCTTTATTGTTTTTATTCATTATTCTGCTCCTGTTTCTTCGGCGTTTCAAGACGGTCTGGAGCATGCTTCAACCAAACCTTGATAATGTCTTCGATTTCTTTCTCGCTTTCACAGCACCTAAAGAACAATATCAATTAAAGTAAAACAAAAAAATAATACATCTTAATAGAACTTACCAACACCAACAATTATATTGTTTAAAGTCAAAAAAGGCTTTCTTTTGCCTTTTTCCGTAATAATTATAATTTTGAGAGATTTTATCACATAAAACGTGTTTTAAAATTCTATTAGGCTTATTTGTCAAGCTTTTGCCTCCAAGGTTTGACAAGTGGTTAGGTACTCTGAAAAAATAAATTTACTTGAGGTTTTATTACTATTATATTGAATGTCTTACTTTTGTCCGCATTTTGTCTTAGATAAGTGTCTAACGTTTTTAAATCATCCACAGACTTGATGGGCTTCCCTACAGGCAAAATCAGTAATTTCTGGAATGCAGATTGCTGATTCAGCTGCAAAATGATTTGTTTGTTTTGCTCTATAATATGAATTAATTCCATATTAACCTGTATTATTATCCGCAGTTGGTGCTGGTTCTTTTTGAGAAAACAAATTATTTGGCTTACTGCTACTACAGCATTTATTGAGAACAACTATTATTTTATATTTTACTGTTGTTCAATGTTACCCACTAATGGGGGTTATATATCAAACACTTGACTTTTTTCTCAGCATTTGAAGCTTTTAGATGAATGAAAGGATATTATAGGCATTCATAACATCCTAAGTATATCGAACAGATGCTATTAAAAAAATGTAATTTTTTTTAATAATGGTTGTATTATGGGGCTCAAAAATGAGATTAAACTGAAAAGTGACTATCTCTAATATGATTCTTTTCAGCATGCAACGGATGGTTTCTGGGTTGTATTTTTTTCAGCACTATATCTGGGTTGTTGAGCGATACACCGGTTCCTTTAAACCCAGCCAAAATATTGTCTTTCAATTTTGCATTGCAGCTCACGAGCAATTTTTTCAATAGTTTTGGAAATTCTTGCTTAGGCACAACCCCTCGAATTTTTTGTTTCCAATCTGTCAATATTAGGACACTTTCATTGGATGGAATACCGCAACGTCTAGCGGTTGGCACAGATGTGTGCTGTTTTTGGGAAGCAAAACAAAAGAAATGTTATTATCCTCGCATGCTTTTAGCACCATGTAGGAAATATGACTTCCCAAATTGTCACCAATAAGAGCAAACCTTCCTCTTAAGAAATGGCAACACTATCGGGAAAAACCAGTCTTCAAAGATATTTGTGTCGAACCAACCTGAGGTTGACCGGTTGTATCTGGCATCTCACCAGTCCTTTCCCGGTTGGTTATCACTAAAACACTTCACACGAACGCCCTTTCTGTCCAGGTATTGTTGCACGAAATCTTTTAAATTTTTTTCATTGAATGGCATACGAAAATTTGCTGCAGTTAGGAGAGCACCAACAATGAGTTTTTCTTCATTTTGCAAAATAGCCGACAGCTCTCCACCTCGTCAGAGTGCATTCCTTTGTATTTTTTCATATAGAGTTGTTTTCAGTCGCCGAACTGTGAGGCAGCTTGGCCAAATGAGAGTCTGCCATCAACCACAGACTCCAGAGCATCCTCCAATGTCCTCCATCATCTGGGGGTTGTAGTTCCTCCTGTGTACTGTTCCCAGCCGGTGGACATGCTTTTATGTATCTTATTTAATTGGACAAAATTAATATGACCAGTACTTGCTGAGCTATGAAGAGGTTTTATGGCTTTCAAAATTACTAACACTTCTTGTTAATCCAGTGCCGGGAGGTCGACGTCAATGTGCGTAAATATATTTTCCGCGACTAACCTAACCATGAAGCATCAACATTATCATGTTAGGCAACACACTAAACAGGTTCAAGTAATGAATATTGCCTACCACTGTTGCAAATCGCCAGAGATTGAAAAATAACTATTTTGTTCGATATACATATCCCCGTTATACGGTAGCTCACTATTCGACAGGTTTAAAATATTCGGGAATTCTTTAATAATTTCTTGAAATTTTGCATCAGGTGCCACCGTACTCAGAGAAGCTACAGAGCCAACCACACGACTGCCACTAGAGCAAACGTTTGCGAGCTGGTCGATTAACATACCTTTCCTGAGGTCGATTAAGATGCTAAAGTGGTGCGAGAAATCGGCTCCAATGATAGCACTGCTAGTGTCCTCTATAATGAACGGCCATATTAATGGTCTGCGAAGGCCTAGGCTGTGGAGATACTTGGGCCTGGAGCCGTCCGACAGGCACACTATGGTTCGTTGCACCATTTGATATATCCAGCATTTTGTCAGCAATGTCTGCTATGTCGGAAGCGGCGAGCCCATTGGTAACAGTGAGTACCTCTGGGAGTCTTTGCAACCAGAGTGCTTTGATGACATCTTCGCTAAACTTACTATTTGCTAGAGTTTCGGTTTCCTGTCATCCAATTATTGTAGTTCGGTGTGCAGCTTCCTCAGTTGAATTTCTAGCGAATCAGAGAATCTTGATATTAATAATTGTGACTTCAGGGACTCAAACTTGTTATTGGCTGGTGGTGATGGTGAAATTATTATATCTTCTACTTTCTGCAATACGGTTCCGTCCAGCGTCGCAATTACAGCAAAATATTTTGCACTGTCTGCACGTATTCTGTTTGTAAAAAGCTGAGCCTCCACCTGTGCAAACCAAAGTGCTGGGTTCGTTTGCCAGAACGGAGGGAGCTTAATGCTTCGAATGTCGCTTACATCTGCTGGATTCTCTGAACCTGGATTACTTTTGCGTGGCGGGGGTGAGTGGAGTGCCGGTGTTTTGCGTGCTGGGTTGACTGGGGCAACAGGGTTTTGTAAGCCAGAGGTGGTTGGGTCTGGCGATGCACGTGCTATTTGAATTTCCTTCATCTCGGGGTCACCAATGTAAGGAGTCGTGTATGTGTGTGTGGCCAGCTCTTGCCTGCAAAGGTAAAATGAAAAAAGTGACTTTTGAGAAAAATGCCTTTTTGTTTGATTTGAGTGCCGTTTTTTCACTTATAATAATATAAATTGACGAAATTTGGGAGATAAACAGAGTAGCAGATTTCCATACAAACTGCACTCAAACCAGCATAATTAATGAAAAAATACGCCAAAAAAAAGCATATACTGCGTTTTACCTTGTTTTTTAAAAATATGAAATTTATTTTATAAATGATTCATATTATACTCTTTTACCATGGAATGAAAACAGCAATGATTATTATGTATTTATTAAATAAAAGTAAATTCGGAACAGTGGTAATATAAAAAAATATGAGCAATTGTAACAATTAACTTGAAAACAGATTGTATTAAAAATTTTGTCTAGCCAAATCCAGTGAGGCATTTTTGTTACAAGGTCTGACATAATTTTGGCTATCTTATTTAATGACACTCCTCTGTAAGTGTTCATTGTAGCAGACATATTTAATTTGGCCTTTTTCTTTGGCGTATTATTTGAAGTTAAAAATTCACCTTCTGGAGACGTTTTGTATGTGAAGTCTGCTGAATCACGAGTAAATTTAACACATACAATATCCTTGAAATAAGTAATTGATTCTTCTCATTGATTTGGTCTTCTCATTCGTATTAAATTTTCGAACTTATAAAAATCAGTATAATCTAAAACTGTTAAGTCCGCGCGACTGGAAGATTTTTCACAAGCAAGTTTAACCCTTTAGCGCCCGAATTTCATAACCTTTTTTATTTTCCTTGATTTTTTCTATAATGTAAGTTTTTATGTTAAAAGTATAAAAAATAAAAAATAAAATTTTTCCCAATAATCTGACTAAGAAAAAAATACTGTGATCATATGATCACGCTAGGCGGCTACATAGGCAGATAAACATAATATCGGATAAATATTATGGATGAACATTATATCATATTTATACATGCATAATACGAACAATTTATCAAAATATAAATAAAATATAAAAATTCAAGATATAGATATGGGGATACGTATAAAATAGGTAAAATTGAGTAAATTTAAAAATGCTTTATTCATCGAAGTAATACATTTCAAATGTTATGAAATGAGCTGAAACAGTGAATACAGAGGCCAACATTACATTTCGAACATTGAGTTCTTACAGTACTTCTGCAGCTACTACCCGCACACCTTCGTCTACTAGACTCTTCTATTAGATGATTGCGGCCATCCAGACGAACTGTGTCAGGAACTCTAGAGCAGATAATACTGAGTGATCGGGCAGGACGACCAGAGGTTAAAGGCTTCGTCCCATACAATTGCAAGATCGTTTGTACGATATTTCTCCGAAAATCAAGCTGAGAAATATCGCTTCCTGCCTTCCTCATCATTATCCAAGCATTATGAACAGCGGTGTCCAAAAGCCATGTGAAAATCGGCCACCACCATTTTTTTCCTCTAACAGATACTCTATAACATGAGACATTTTGGTCCATACGATCAGTACCTCCCATATATCTATTGTATTGTGTAATGGCAGATGGCCTATCTACACGCACTTTCCTTTTTTCTTTTTGAGAATAGCGCTGAACTTGGGTAAGTGGATACACACCATGAGAAGTTGATGCAACTGAGACTGTGGAGTTATCCATCCATTTTACAATAAGTATACCATTTTTTCTGTCGAGTTGAGACTCATGAGACCCTCGTGGTTTCTTCTTCATTTCTTTATTAGAAGGAAGACTACAATGTCGAGGTATTCTGTTTTCACGGATAGTTCCTGTGCCGTGGTATCCTCTATTACGTAACTCTTGGAGTAATGGAACACCTGTAAACAGGTTATCAAAATACAAATGCATTGGCAGGCATTTAACATGCGGTGGTAAGCAGTCTAGCATCTGAACCAAAGGAGCGCTGCATTTCCCAAATTTCTCCTCGTACTCATTATTGCTGTTAGGATTTTTCCCTTGGTATATATCGAAATTTATCAGGTATCCGTCCGGGGTGTTTAGAGACCAGGCTTTGTAGCCAAATCTGATTGGTTTATTTCTGATACACTGTTTACAGCCGTGTCTGCCAAAATATTCTATCATCGACTCATCAAAATTTATACATTGTTCAGGCTGATAAAATTTGATATACTTTGACTGTAACATCGTCATTAGTGGTCGGAGCTTCCACATCTTATCTGTTTCCGAAGGGATGTCATTATTTGCGCAATGTAAAAATCTTGATATTGTTAAAAAGCGATTCCTTCGAATGGAATTGTAAACCAAATCATTTCGCATGTCATTGTGTGAGTCCCAGTAATGACGTTTTGGTGGTAGGCGATTATAGCCAGAAAGAATTAGAATTGACACAAATATTTTCATCATTTCATCTCCTCTATTGAAATAGAAGGATCTAAACAATTTTTTGAGGCAGCATATTTTGAAGTTTCAAGAACAAGATACTTGTAAATACTGTCATCGAAAAAATTTGAAAAAATTTCATGTGGCGTTTTGTCTCTAAACACGGTATAATTAGGTTCTGGAAAAGAGAGTAACTTCGGAACTAAATCTCCGTCTACCCAATCAGAAACAACTTCATTTTTTTTCCTTTTTTTTTTTTGAAGAAGAATTTGCCTGTTGTAATTCATGATCTCTATTTACTTCTTCGTCGTTTCCTCTAACTAGAAGTTCACAACCAGCTCTCAGCTGTGGCCCTGAAAGATTATCTATTAGACCCCCATCATCTTCCTCTGCAGAATCCTCATCTGTCAGTACATTTGATTCAGGAGGTTCTATGAATATGCCTTGAACCTAACGATCATCATCCTCAATCATAGATAACGCCTCTTCAAGACTAATTCCACTGAAAGACAAATAGTCTGATAATTATTTTTTTATGCAACCTCAAAGAATCGAAAAAAATCAAGGAAACATACTTAGGTATAGTTACCCTAACTCTAATTACAATATAAATTTCTTTATTTTCGAAATATCACACTAAAAAGTAAAAATCAAATAGTATGGAAAAATGCCACCCCTACCGCCCAGCGTGATCATATGATAACGCTGTCATTATCATAAAATTCTCATAACCCCAGAAACAAAAACCAAACTATATTACCATGCACATGTCTTAGAGTATCTCTACTGTTTATTTCAAAACATAAATTATATGCAAAACTGATCAGTGAAGCAGCCATTTACTTACACAAAACGGGTATCCATGATTTGAGCACTTTTATTTTATTGTTGATTTGAAAAGCTTGTAAAGACACTTAGATGAAATCACACGTTGCTGCAACGTATTTTATAGAAACGGCGACTTATTCAGACTCGGGAACTGCGAATAGCATACGAATGTAACACCATTGTTGCCAGATTGGGATCAAAGTTCCCACTACTGCAAACTGTGATCATATGATCACGCTAGGCGTTAATGGGTTAAAATCATTAAAGTCGTAGATATTCTTCATTTTTCTCATGCATTGCTCAATTCGGCCATGTATACTATCAGCAGCCATAAATGTGTGTCCTTTTACTAAATATTTAAGAATACTTTCATCTGTTGAACAATAAGTTGAATTTACATAGCAAAGAATCAATGAATAGAAAGCAAAATTTTTGTTTTGTCCTGTGCAATAATAATAATTATCCATCCAAATTATTATTTTATTAGCGTCTCTCAGCTTCAAAAATGAAATAAAAGCACTTGCTACATCCTCTGCGCGGCGATCAGCAATACCCTCGTGGCATAAAATTAAATTATTGATTGCATAATATATAAAATATATTAATATTAATAATAATATTAATAATGTTAATATATTAATATGTATATAAAAATATAAAAAATGTATTAATGATTTTTTTTCTAAGAGCCATCATTTTTGAAATGTAGCTGGGGAACCACATTAAAAAAAACGCGCCAAGTCACCTCATAGGTGGCGTGGAAACATGTGCATATGATGACGATTTTATAGCTTCTACAACTTTTTGAACCGCTATATCTCAGAAACGGTGGCTCTTAGGAAAAAAATTATAAATACATTTTTTATAGATAATTTTATGATCTACAATTTTTGTCTGCAGTAATTTATGATAAAACTTACCGTTTTGCTGAAAATCGCGAAAAGTCCATTTTTTTGACGTTTGATTAAAAAAAAAATTTGTCTAGATTGACCGGACTGGTAGGTTGTTTGGTTTTCTAGAAATTTAATTTTTTTCTGGAGGCTGCGCGCCAACAATTTTAAATGCACGAAAATTCGCGCGCCTTAAAAATTGAATAACTTGAAAACTATGATACAATATACGAAAAAATTCCAAGATACCTTTTTTATGAAATCACTTGAGCTCTTTTTCCTAATAAGTATTTTTTTAAATGATCCAACGATTAATGAGTTATTAGCGAAGAAATACTTTTTCACCAAGGGGTGGTTTTTTGGGTGGACGCGCTGGACCCCCAGAACTGATTTTTGTGGATTTATGTTCTATAACCCCTTTACTAAAAATTATTGAAGGAAAATCTTAGATAAGATTTTTCATGAACTTTGGGTACATTTTTTACTTTACGGACCTCGGACTGGACTACCTACTAGTAGCTAACTATACATATAAGTATAAACTTAATGTAACGATTGTACCTATTTATCTGCAATACATTCACCTCTACATAAATATTCAATGTGTTTGAAGTTCGGTGATTTTATAATATGTATTAAATTCTTAATTTAGATCGAGGTTTATAACAATAAAATAATACATTATGAACTTTTTATTTTATTATGGAAATTATATTGTTTTATAAATAAAACTTTAATTGAAACCTGAATTATAAAATTTTAGTACCGATTTTGTTTCAATAATAAGGTTCTGATAAATAAAATTTTAGTTTAAGTACCTACAAGAAACTAGACATTTCTATAATAATGTAAGTTAAGAAATTTTTTGGTAATAATATTTGTGGATATGTGCATGTTAGATTTAAATAATATGATTTAATCAAATGATTCTCACGTTACAATTATTATTCTACTGGAAGATTTTGTTGTGTTAGATTGGATAAAATATTTCCAATAAAATTATTATTGTTAAATTTTCGATTTTTATTTAGGGCCTGAATCAAAAATAGAACACAACGTAGGGCAGCCCAAAATTTAATTGTTTCCTTTTTTAAGAACCAAAAAGACGATCAGGAATTAGGAATTTGTGTAATTTCAAGTGTGTAGTTCACTGTTTAACTAATTCCCCCCCCCCACACTTTCTCTGTTCTTTTCGCGTTCAAACGAATCTGCGAGGACCCGGACAAAACGCGAGAAGTTTTTCTACTTCCCTTTTTCCCTTTTTATTTTCAAAAAAGAAAAATCGGTAAGTAGAAAGTTGCAAACAACTGAAGATATCTTGAATTTTTTTGAGATTATTACTCTAACAGCGATTACAGTAGAACACCTTCTCCTGGACTGTCACAAATTTAACAGAGAAAGAAGAGATCTCAACCTCCCCCACAATATAAAGGACGTACTTAACCCAAAGAACATCACCAATGTCCTAAACTTCCTAGAGATAACTGGGCTAGCTAACAAGATTTAGTGTCAACATACGCGCTTGATTATATCAATAATGCCTCTAATTAATAATATTAAGCAAATGTAATGTAATAACATTGGGACCGCTAATAACCTAAATGGTTGATGCGAATTTATTAAAAAAAAAAAAAAAAAAAAAAATTACTCGGCATAAAAATACGCAACTTTGCGCCAATTTAACTGACTTCTTATCTCTCAAGATAACCGAGATCCCTGAGGTTAGCCTCGAAAAACGAACACATTGTACAGGATGGGGCGCGAGAACCTTAGGACATTTTTATATGGAGAAGTGTTTGAAGTAGAAGATTAAAAATTTGTACATTTATGATTTCAATTTTGACGAGCCGAACTAAAATATTTACAATCCCACACCACTTCCGGTTATACCGGAAGTTGCAATCAACTTTCTTATTTTAAATAGGACACCCTGTATATTATACATTTTCAGATTGCCTGAAAAAAAGTAATAAAAATTATGTTTACAGTTCAAATTTGTAACGAGTAATTAACGAGTTATAAACAAATGAAAATGGCAATTTTCCATTTTCAAAGCAGCTTAGCTTGAAAACGGGTCAAGATATGGGAAAACGGCTTACATGTCCCTAACTCAGCGTACTGCAGGTGGTGAGACTGGCTTGAGAATCAAGTATGTAAATGGCATTGTTGTTTTAAACCAATAGTGACCAAACAGTGTTGAATTGACTTGCTATTATCAGAACGCTTCTGCACTTTCAACCAAAGTGGATGAGTTCCGCTCATCTCTTTATCGCTCTGTGAGTATGATGTGCACCATTCTGGACCTAATAATTTTGAGCACCCTTGTCCAAGCTTTCCAAAAACATACTTGATACATTTGTTTATCCGTATGAGAATGTTTTATCTTTTAAAATATATCAGCAGGGATATCAAGAGCAATTTGCTTGAAAATAGGAAGCTCTTAGCAGTTGAAAATTTGTAAACTTTTTTACAAAAAAAAAGGCTATTTGTTTCATCAAAATAATTCTAGTATGTTGTAGATTGTAGGTTTTGGGAATATGTATAGGTACCTAATAATTGTAATGTATTAGTACAAAATAAATTAGCTATTAGCAATTTATTATGTACCTAAATATTATTTTTAATATTATTTGATTACTAACTACCCTTTCCTTGTTTTTCACTAGCTATGGTTAATTTACATTGTTTGACACTGTATAGGTAAGTATCGTAAATAGGCCCTTTGGTGTATATGTAAAGAAAATAAGGACACTCATACTGCTGTCATCATTTTTCTTTATATTGATATTTTTCTTTAGGCCGCTATTTCGTAAGTGGAATTTCCGCTTCATAAACAGTTTGAAAGCGGACTTTGCTCAGGATTTAAGTAAGTCAGGTAGGACAAGACATGGAATGAATAGTGCTGACACTGCTGACCCGACTAACAGTGCTGATCTGACTGTCGGACTGTCGAGGTGTGATGATGCGAACAATAAACTGCTCCAAGAGAAATAACAAGACCTGAATTAAAGGCTTTAAACGGTGTTTCTTTTATTTTTTCATGTGAATTAATCTTGCATTTACTGATAAGGAAATTAATTAATTATTAATTTCATTGTTGTTGGGAACATTTTGTAAATAAAACTTTTATTTTTTCAGAGAAACGCAATTACGCTTTTATTTCATTATTCCCAATAAGAGAAAGAGAGACAGGAATAATAAATCATATTACATAAATATTTTATTATCATTGATTATTTTCTGTATTAGGTAGGTATAGGTACACATTTATTCGTGATATAGGTAAGTATAATATTTTATAACTTTTTGATAATAAATTTATTCCTGAACTTTTAATGCAAAATATGGACTTGAGAATAAAAATGTAAATTCATTTACACTCCTTTTTCCCGAAATAATGAATAAATCTTTTTTTTCCTACCTTCGAACTATACTTAACAATAAAACAGTCACAAGTAGTTATATCACTTATTATTTATTATACATTGGCTAAAATAAAAAAAATTAGGTTGATAAACCTTTTAGTTGTTCATAATGTGAATAAATATCTCCTAGATTTATTTTTTAACTTTCAGCTATGCTATTACAGTAACATAATTATCATGTCCATACTCTAAAAACAAAATTAAAGTAAAATAATGATTCGCCTTCGCCAGCAAATATTAGTTCAGACATCGAACATAGCTAATGAAACTTTAAATTAGAATACGAAATACGCCCCAATCTAACGCCAAAGTAGTGGCCAACAGACCAGAACTGACACCAAATACTCTAGATAATAATACGTACAGCTTCCACTGAAAATTGTCACCGGAAGTTACTATCGCCCAAGCGGCTGAATTTTTAACTAGCGTTGATTTAAAATGTCAATTTAATTGAACGAAACGTCAACCTGTCGTTTGCTTGTCATCTACAAAATAAATCATATATGCAAGTTTATTACATTCTAATGCCTAAATCTGAATTTATGTTATAAGATGTAGAAGTAATGAATTATTGACATGTGTTCATTACTAAAATACTTACACGAAAGTGATAATTATTATTACCGGCAAGCAAGAACTCTAGATAATATTATTATGTCAGTGAACTTTGCATTATAATTATATCCGTGATTTTTAAAACCAATTACCGGTTCTGCGTGTAGTTAGCATAGCGATCGAGGCGTGTAGATGGCGCTCCTTTTCATACTTCACTTTTATTACATGTAGTAGTAGTATGGTGGGTTGGGGTGGTACACCCCAAGCGACTAGGCCACCGAGGGCCCTTTTCGCCGTATTTTTTTTTTTATTACATGTCATGTAAATAGCGGAGAGCTGCACGTATTATCATCTAATGTATTTGCTGACACTCTCGACTTCAAAGGTGCTGACACGAAGTGTTTCGTTAGCTATGTTCTGTGACAAAATGTTAACTTTGTTGAGTCAACGTTGAACTAAACACTAAAAATAAACTGATGTATTTTCTGGATTTTAACTGATCCTAGCTGGTTAATAAAACATACCTTTACACTACATAAAAGATGTTAAATTACATGGTCAAGCAAATTCTGGTAAATAAATTTGTTTCAATTCTGTTGAGATATTTTAAGGATGTTAAGATATTTTAAGGAAAATTTTGTGTGAGCGACAACGTCGCACCTTTCCTGTCTCCTGGTAGACACTCACACGAACGAGAACCACCATCACAGCTCGAGTACATGTTGAGTTATTTTCTCTTGCTAATAAAACTATTATTTCTACTTGTTTGTTCTTTATATAAACAATTAAATACAGTCCATTATATCGAGTAAGCCAATAGGCACCATTTGGTCCTATCGAGCCACATTAGTTCCATCGAGGATAATAATTATAAGAAGATAGATAAATTAAAACGCAGTGGAAGAAAAGCAACTTCAAGTCCATCACGTCACGTCTCAGATCCAGTCAAGTGCAGCTGCAGGGTTCGATCAATCAATATCCAGTCAGGCAGTCAAGTAGTGAAGACGAACACGGTTGCAGATTGAGTTGAAGCATCAAGTTATATGAGCGACTGGAACTGGAAGAGATTTCAATATTTTACAACAGATTAGGAGAGTTCAGCGGTGTTACCTATACCTACCTACCTAGGTACACAACACTGGTTAGTAAGTTGTATCCTTTGATCTTATTTTATCCAAATCACCTGTGACCTGATTTTCTTTCTGCATGAATTTAATGTGGTCTCTATGAATCTGAAAAAATAAGTAGTTAATAAAAAAAAAATTGGTTTGATATCATTATGTGGAATTCATTATCTATAATATTAGCAAGGGTTTCATGTGCTTAATTTATTTGTGGATTGCAAATAATTGGCGGATAGTTGTGAAAAAAATAAATGAGCGGATAGCTTCAAGGAAAATAAAGCGAATTGCTTTAATAATAAAAAAAAAAAAAACGGATTGTTTTTTGTTGGAATAAAATTGTGAAATTAAGATTGGTATATCTAGAAATACAATAATAGGTGGGTGATTATTAATAAAATAAAAAAACGGATTGTTTTTTGTGGAATAAAATTGAAAAGTTAGATCGGTATAAGGTATTATCTGGGAATATAAAAGCTGAGTGTAATAAATTTTAAATTAGTAGGATACAAAGTGATCTGAGGAATTGATTGCATTTGCAATTAGAGGAATTAATTAAATTTGCGATTACCCAGTACACCCAGTAGGTATAAGATGGTAGATCTTAAGGAATTGATACGTGTGCGAGGCACAGTTAAAACCAAATTAACCAATTTCAATACATTTTTGAATCCTATTCAGGAAAAATGGAATAAAAATGAGGTAATCTCTGACTGTCTTAAAAAACAGTTAGAAGTTAAATTGGAAAAGTTTCTGTTGTGATGAGGTGTGATATTTATACTCGGGATGCAGAACATTGTACATGATAACTGAACTAAATATTTATTATAAAATAATATTGTTACCATACATCATACAATAATTAATAAGAACGACGGAGGAGTGAACAGTGAGAACTGAGAAGTGATTAAATCAATCATCATCCCTTGACAGACGCAAAACTCAAAGTACTAAATGACAAGACAAATGACATTGAACAAAGTACAAAAAGATTGTACCACCAACACCAAATCAGTACCACACGTACTCAAGAGATGTCGCTACATCACAGTTAGTTTCTTTACTCTAACACTACCCCCGAAACTGAACTGTGAATAAAAAATTTAAGGAAACAAAACACATAACAGTTACCTATTCACAAAGTCCAATATTACAGCACATTGACCTGAAACTGTTTGCACTCAAAGGTTTTGTAAACATATCTCCAAGTTGGTCTTCGGAAGGAACATATTCAACGTTGATAGTCCCATTTTCATAAAGTTCACGAATAAAGTAGTAACGAACTTCTATGTGTTTAGAACGTTTATGAAATTCAGGGTTTTTAACTAGTTTAATGGCACTGGCATTATCGACAAACAACACAGGAGTATTTTCCTTTCTACTAATTTCTGACAAAAGTCGATTTATCCAAACTAATTCTTTGGCTCCTTCGCTAGCAGCAACAAATTCGGCTTCTGTTGTAGACAGAGCGACTGACTTCTGCAGCTGAGACATCCATGATACCGCCGTACCTCCTATTAAAGAGACAAAACCATTTGTCGAACGTCGAGTCTTAATGTCACCTGCGAAGTCGGCATCCGAATAGGCACAAAGTTCTCCGCCAGATGAAGAATAGAATAGACCAAAATTCGAAGTACCATGTAAATACCTGAATATACGTTTCACAGTAGTCCAGTCAGAAGACGTTGGTGCAGCCATTGATCGAGCAACTTTCGAAACTGCAAAAGCAAGGTCCGGGCGAGTACAGCACGCCAGATACATCAAGGATCCCACTGCAGAGCGATACGGAACGGAGCTGTCAAGAGCAATGTTAGACACATCGTCAGGTTGTCCACCATCAGCTGGTGTCTTTGTCGATTTGCAGTTGGTCATGTTGAAACGACGTAGCACTTTCTTGATGTATGTTCGTTGTGAAACGAACAGACCGGATTTTCGCTGCTCAATCTGCATGCCTAAAAATGAATCCAACGAACCAACGGTAATTCTGAATTCGGACTTTAGCAATTTTAAAAACGAGTCGACTGCATGTTGTGTTGATCCTGCGATGAGACCGTCATCGACATAAATAGCGACTAATAATTTTTCTGAATTTTTCTCTCGAATGTAGATGCAGGGATCTGCTGTTGAACGAACGAAACCGTTATTAGTCATAAACGAGTGGAATTTATTATTCCAGCAACGCGGCGACTGTTTAAGTCCATATAATGATTTATTAAGACGACACACACGACCTGACCCGTCATCGAAACCTTGCGGTTGAGTCATATAAATTTCTGCATCTATCGTACCATATAAAAATGCTGTTTTAACGTCGAATTGTCCGAGCACTAATTTTTCTTCGGCTGCCACTGCGAGCAACGCACGAATCGCGTCGTAACGAGCCACCGGGCTAAAAGTCTCATCATAATCAAGTCCAGCACGCTGAAATACACCGCGAACAACCAACCGAGCTCGATACCGATCAATTGAACCGTCGGTCTTGTGCTTTACGCGAAGCACCCATCGGTTATCGATAGCACATTTACCTTTGGGCAACTGCACTAAGTCCCACGTTTTATTTTCAACGAAAGCGTTCATCTCCTCTTCCATTGCACTCAGCCATTTAACCGAATCACGACTTTTCATAGCTTCACTGAAATTGGTTGGAGCAAGCTCCTCGTCGACGGCTTCTATCAGACAGGCGAAAGCACTGTTTGCTTGAGAGCGAAGAACTTCTTGACTAACTTCATAATCTTTGAATTTAACTGGGGGACGAATCTGACGAACCGGGCGTTGATTCTGAATTTCATTAACATCTTCTAAATCTAACTGATTATTTTCATTATCATCGAGGTTAGATTCTTTGTCTTCTTTTTCTTTTTCAATTATCGGAAGATCACTGACTGGACCGGTTGAGCACTGACTGGGTTGGGTTTCTTCTCTAGTACCAAAATCAAGCTCTATCGAATTATTTACGGTACATAATTTTTCAGGGCGAAAATCAACATTACGTGACTTCATTATTCTGCGTTTTGTAGGAACCCAAACCTTATAACCATCCTTTTCATTTACATACCCAATGAAATGACCGAATACAGCTTTGTCATCGAATTTTGAACGAAACTTCTTAGGTATGTTCACATAGCATTCTGAGCCAAAAATGCGTAGGTAATTAAAACTGTTGAACCTTTTACCAGACCATAGTTCGTATGGTGTCTTGCCTTGAACACTGGACTTTCCGGTGCGATTGACGAGAAACGCAGCTGTGTCGCATGCGTGTGCCCAGAATATTTTCGACAATTTGCTTACCGAGAGCATTGAACGAGCCAATTCAACTAAATGCCGATTGGACTGCTCAGCAACACCATTTTGTTCAGGGGTATCAGGACATGTCAAACGAAGTTCTATACCGCGACTACGCAATTCTTGTTCCACTGCCTGGCACTCGAACTCACGACCACCATCGGACCGGAAAACTTTAACTTTATGTCCCGCTAGATCACACTCTTTCAAAAATGTTTTCAAATTTTCAGCTACCTCTGACTTATGTTTCAAGAAGAAAATACGAACGTACCGAGAGTAATCATCTTTGAATACTACATAGTAGCGAAAACCATGAAATGAATCTACAGACATAGGTCCGTTCACATCTGCATTTATTAGTTCTCCAACTGTTTGTGGTCGGTTTTCACGGGAGCGAAATGGTTTACGATGCGACTTTCCCAAGGCACAGCCATCACAAAACGAAGTGGTGTCCGAACACTTAACCACTATTCCCGAGCGAGAGAGAATGTCACGAACATGTCGCTTGTCTTGATGACCGAGTCTCTCGTGCCATCCTTGCAATCGTTCTTCAGATGTTGCCAAGTTCACTTGAACATGAGAGTCTGGAGCCCGAACGCGCATATCTAATATGTAAACCGAACCAACAAGCATGCCTGACATGACAATTTTACCATCGCGCCGAATGCTAACTCCTTCACTGTCGAAACTGACTTCACAGTTATGCCGCGTGGCTTGACGAATCGAGAAAAGTTGATGACGAGCGTCTGGCACATACCAGACGTCTTCCAATAAAGCAGACGACCATTTTCCATTTACCAGCACCTCGACATTCACACTACCGGATCCATGTGCAAGAATAAATTCTGTGCCAGCTGTTTGTATCTGCTGTGGAATTGGAAATTTTTCGTTGAACTAAAATGTTGCTTATTTGCAGTTATATGATGCGTGGTGCCAGAGTCTGAAATCCAGGAATTTTCAGCATCGAAATTTGTAGCCAGTACTAAGCTTGTGGCGAGAAATGTACTTGACTTGCTGTTTTGCTTCACACTCGAAACATGGGCACTGCTGCTGGTCGTTGCTCTAGTTTCCTCTGCCGCCATTCTCTTACGACAGTTAGCAATTATGTGGCCGTTCTTTTTACAATACAGGCAAGAACGAGTTTCTTTCCTTCTTGATTTGTTCGAATCTGTCGCACGACCTTGATTTCGTTGTTCGAATTTGGGTTTATTTGCGTAGAACGCGCCGGCTGTCTGAGACTTTCCATGAGTCGCCAACGAGCTCTCAATCGAACGCAAATTTTCAACAAGCAGCTTGGTCGTCTGTTCATTTTCTGGAACTCGATACCAAGTTGATCTGTAGTATTGATACTCTGGACCCAATGTCTTGAAGATGCGGTGATGAAGTAATGAATGAGGGAGAGTTGAATACGGATTACTCTTTTTTAATTCGCCGCATAAATCTTCGAACAGATTAGCGAGTTGAGAGGCATGTTTTGTTACCGAAGTGACGTCATCTTTCGTGGTCTCGAAGAAATTATCGAACAGCGTGTATAATCTTTGAAGAGAAGACTGTTCGAACACTGATTGTAGTGTATCCCAAATCTCTTTGGCATTGGTCTTCTTGCGAACATAGATGGCAGGTTCTTCATCGAGTGCCGTCCCTATTAGACGAGCCGCCCGTGCATTATCTTGCTGCCACTTGCGATACTCGTCGGAAGGGTCTTGGTTAGCTTTCGGAGGGTCTGGACACTTCCTGGAACCATCCACGATTGAATAGAGGCCATGTTCATTTAAACACAGTTCAATCTGCCATTTCCACGTATCCCATTGCTCTTCGTTATTTAATTTACGAATACTAGCTGTAATACGACCGCTGTCATCACTATACTGCTTCTGCAAACCTTCCGCCATTTTGTAGATGTCTGATGTCCTGTTTTTCTTTTAGAAACGAATCCCGAATTTTTATTGTACGAAAATATCACTCGAAAGCGAATTACTCACAGCGTAACTAGGCCCATAACCTGTTGTGATGAGGTGTGATATTTATACTCGGGATGCAGAACATTGTACATGATAACTGAACTAAATATTTATTATAAAATAATATTGTTACCATACATCATACAATAATTAATAAGAACGACGGAGGAGTGAACAGTGAGAACTGAGAAGTGATTAAATCAATCATCATCCCTTGACAGACGCAAAACTCAAAGTACTAAATGACAAGACAAATGACATTGAACAAAGTACAAAAAGATTGTACCACCAACACCAAATCAGTACCACACGTACTCAAGAGATGTCGCTACATCACAGTTAGTTTCTTTACTCTAACAGTTTCTAAAATTAGAAGAAGAATTTGAAAAGGTTCAATCTATAATTGAAATAAAATGTGAGGAAGCTCAGCTAGAGGAAAATTATAAATACAGAGAAGATTTTGAGAATCAGTACACTGAATCGGTGGCAAAGGCAAGTATAATTTTATCTGGGGTTGGGTCAAGACCGTCACAAATAATAACTGCGGAGAATGTTATGAATGATCAGGAGGATAATAATGGTGACAGGGATAGAATTCAATATCCAGAATCTTTAAATGAAAGAGTTGATAATTATAATAATTCGGAGAATGATATAAGTACAGGTATTAGGGATATTAAATTACCCACAATTGCTTTACCTAAATTTCTCGGTGGGCATGTAGAGTGGCTCGGATTTAAGGATTTGTTTCATTCGTTGATTCATAAAAATAATTCAATTGGGCAGATCCAAAAATATCACTATTTGAGGGCATCACTGCAAGGGGATGCACTTAAGGTAATTGAAGCTTTGGAATTTTCAGCTAGAAATTATGAGGTAGCTTGGGAGTTGCTTTGTAAAAGATTTGATAATAATAATTTATTAGTTCACAGTCATATTAAGGCGATTTTTGACTTAGAAGGAATAAAAAAGGAAGCAGCCAAAAATTTAAGGGTACTGATTGATGAAATGAATAAAAATGTTAGATCATTAGAGTCGTTAGGTCAGCCTACACAATATTGGGATACTTTATTGATTTATATATTGACCTCTAAGCTAGACAAAAACACAGCTAGAGAATGGGAAAATTATAAATCTAGCAAGGATGAAGTAATGCTAGAAGATATGCTAAGTTTTTTGTCAGCTCGAGCCAATTTGTTTGAGACTTTAGAAGTCAGCTATGTTAGACAGGAAACCAGTAAGCCATTTCGGGGTACAAGTAATTATCGTCATGCTTCATTGGTAGCCACAAATCCTGTGTGTTATAATTGTAAAGGCACTCATAGAATATATAAGTGTGAGGAATTTTTGAAATTGTCAGTGGAGGATAGGATAAAAAAGGTAACTGAATTACAGTTGTGCAGAAACTGTCTATGTCAGGGACATTCTGATAAGCAGTGTCGTTCTCAGGGATGTTTTGCTTGTAAGGCAAAGCATAATTCATTGATATGTAAAAAAAGAGTAGCACCAAGCGTAACAATGAGTTGCTATAGCAATCAATTTGTGCTTCTTTCCACTGTCATAGTTAATATGAAAAATTCGGATAATAAAATATACAGAATTAGAGCGCTTCTCGATAGCGGGAGCCAAAGTTGTTTTATTTCAGATAAGCTAGCAAAGTTTTTGAAGGTGAAGCAGGAAGCTGTCAATATTTCAGTGCAGGGCATAAATCAGGGCTCGTCTGAAATAAAATCTAAATGTGAAATAAGTATTTCCTCGGATGATAATTTATATGAGAGTACTGTGAATTGTTTGATTGTTCCAAAAATTGCAGACAAGTTGCCAGGAATAGATATAGACATTTCCGATTGGAAAATCCCAAAGAGGATTAAATTAGCAGATGATAGATTCAATTTGTCTCATGAAATTAATTGTCTCTTAGGGGCAAGTCATTTTTGGGAAATTATTAAGACACACCGAATTTCACTGGGAAAGAATAAACCGGTATTATTAGATACGAAGTTTGGGTATGTAGTGTCGGGGTCAATAAATTTGCCTTTGAATAAAAACAATACTCTTTGCGGTTTTACAAAAAATGATGAAGTGCTGGAACAGATAAAACAATTTTGGGAAATAGAGGAATTGGAAAATAAAGCAGAAGTTTCTGCTGAAGATAGGGAATGTGAAAGTCATTTTGTAAATACTGTTAGGCGGACAACAGAAGGAAGATTTATGGTTAATTTACCATTAAAACATTCATATGAAAATTTAGGGGATTCAAAAATTATGGCTACAAAAAGATTCATAAATGTAGAAAAAAGATTAAATAGGAATAAGGAATTGAAGGAGAATTATCATGAATTTATGAAGGAATATGAGAATTTAAACCACATGCAAATAGCAAAGGATAATTTAAACTTTTCGTATTTTTTGCCACATCATTGCATTGTCAGGGAGGATCATGTAACAACCAAGATTAGAATTGTATTTGATGGGTCAGCAAAAACTGATTCAAATGTATCTTTGAATGACGTACTGTTTACAGGTCCTATGATATTGAATGATTTGCTAGAAATATTATTAAGATTTCGTCAACATAAATTTGTAGTGGTAGCCGACATTGAAAAAATGTATAGGCAAATTTTAGTTAGCGAGCAAGACAGGCACCTACAAAGAATATTATGGAGATCTAGCAATGATGAGGAATTAAAAATCTATGATTTAAAGACAGTTACTTATGGTACGAAATGTGCACCATTCTTGGCTATAAGATGTCTTAAGCAGTTAGGATTAGAAAATATGGATAAGTTTCCTGAGGTATCTAATAAAATAATTTCCGATTTCTATATGGACGATTTAATTACCGGTTTTCAAGATGAACTTCATGCCACGGAAATTTGTAGGGATATTAAAAATATTTTACTAACTGCTGGATTTAATTTGAGAAAATGGCATTCGAATTCAGAAGTGATTTTAAATGAGGTAAGAAGTGAGGATGATCCAAATAATGCGATCCAGTTCGAAAATAGCGATTCTGTTAAGACACTTGGGATAAGATGGAATCCAAATAATGACAATTTCACATATCAAGTAAAAGATATGAACCCAAATATGCAAATTTCCAAAAGATCAATATTGTCTGAAATAGCTAAATTGTTTGACCCATTGGGTCTTGTTAGTCCTTGTATATTGTTTGCGAAGTTGATAATTCAACAATTTTGGTTGTTAAAATCTGATTGGGATACTCCAGTACCTAAAGAATTAGAGGATAATTGGCTAATTTTCAGAAATCAATTGGCAATATTAAATACTTTGCGAATTCCGCGAAATTGCATCCAGAGCAACTCAATTATAGTGGAATTACATGGGTTTTGCGATGGTTCAAGTAAAGGGTATGGAGCTGCGGTTTATGTCAGGAGTGTGGACAGAGATCAAAATGTTGAAGTAAATCTATTATGTGCAAAAACCAAAGTCGCACCTCTAAAATCATTGACCATCCCTCGTATTGAGTTGTGTGGCGCTTTGATGCTAGCTAGGCTTATGAATAAGGTAAAGGGTTCCCTTAAAATAAATATTGTTAATTGCTATTACTGGTGTGATTCCAGTATTGTATTAGGATGGATAAATACTCAATCACGTTCGTTATTACCGTTCGTGCAAAATAGAGTGGCGGATATACAAAAAATTACGGAGGTTAGTCAATGGAATCATATTCCTACTGACGAGAACCCAGCTGATGCGGCGTCAAGAGGTGTATTACCTGAAATTTTATTGCAATCTAAGATCTGGTGGTATGGTCCATTATTTCTTGGATCTCCAAACTTTGCAGTCAGTCCTAGGGTTCGAACGCTAGATCTTTCGGAATTACCCGAAACAAGGCAAATTAAGTATGTTCATGTAGCAGTAGAATCGAAGGATAATAAAATAATAAAATTTGATAAATACTCTAATTTCGTTAAACTAAAAAATACAATGGGATATGTATTAAGATTTATACGTAATTGTAGGGTATCTGCAGATAAGCGACAAGTTGGCAGCTTAACTGCAGATGAGTTGTCTCTAAGCTTGGAAAGTTTAGTAAGACTGGCTCAATTGGAGTGTTTTTCTAAGGAATTTCAGTTGCTAAAAACACCAAATAAAATTGATAAGGGAGATCATTATAAATTGAAGGCGTTATGTCCATTTATGGACTCAAGTGGTTTACTACGCGTAGGTGGAAGACTGAGTAATTCAATGTTGGATTATAATGCAAAACATCCAATGATATTGGAGGGAAAACATCCTCTTACTAGAATTTTATTTGTACATTTGCATAAAATGCATTGTCATGCACCTCCTCAACTATTATTGTCCATAATGCGTCAAAACTTTTGGCCTACGTCAGGAATGAATATTTCCAAGGATACTGTCAGAAGATGTATTGTATGCTTTAAATTTAAACCAATTTCAATATCACAAATTATGGCAGACCTACCAAGGCGAAGAGTGGAAGTGTCACCACCATTTTATATAACTGGCATTGATTATGCTGGACCTTTTGAACTGCGAGATAAAAAGGGCAGAGGGGCTAAATTCTCAAAGGCTTATATTTGCATTTTTGTATGCTTCGTTACAAAAGCTGTTCATATGGAGGTTGTCACTGACCTAACCACGGATAATTTTATAACTGCCTTGCGAAGATTTACGTCTAGAAGGGGTAAACCAGCTGAAATATATTCAGATAATGCTACCAACTTCATTGGGGCAAATAGAATGTTGCTAGATATGTCAAGGTTCATTTCACAATATAATGATGAAATTGCGAGCGCTGTCGAAAATGATGGCATTAAGTGGAAGTTCATTCCCCCAAACTCACCCCATTTCGGAGGAATTTGGGAATCAAATATTAAGCAGATGAAGCATCACTTGGTTAGGGTAATGAATGGAACTCAATTAATTTATGAGGAATTTTACACAATTGTGACCCAGGTAGAGGCCATTTTAAATTCACGCCCTATCCATCCTATGTCATCCGATCCCAAAGACTTGCAACCACTTACTCCAGCGCATTTCCTGATTGGAAGACCTCTGCTAACCGTGCCTGATCCAGTTCTAGCAGAGATACCAAGAAACAGACTTTCAAGATATCAACTGCTGCAACATTTGAACCAGAACGTATGGGCATCCTGGTCCAGGGATTATCTAAACCATTTGCAGCGAAGAGCAAAATGGCGGGAGAAGTCTTCAAATTTGAAACTCGGCACAATGGTCATAATCAAGCAAGACAACTCACCTCCATGTTCTTGGGTCATGGGTCGTATCGTGAAAGTATATCCTGATTCACAAGGAGTTGTCCGAGTAGCTGACGTCCAAACGTCAAAGGGCATATTTAAGCGAGCCGTCCACAGACTATGTCCTTTGCCAATCGACGAAGATATTACTGAAGATTAAGAGTTATTAATTATATGATAATAATTATTGTAATTGTAATGAAACATTGTTTTTTGATTTTGTATTAACTAAGTACTTACCTTTAGATGTTGAACTGTAGGTTCAAGGGGGGGAGGATGTTGAGATATTTTAAGGATGTTAAGATATTTTAAGGAAAATTTTGTGTGAGCGACAACGTCGCACCTTTCCTGTCTCCTGGTAGACACTCACACGAACGAGAACCACCATCACAGCTCGAGTACATGTTGAGTTATTTTCTCTTGCTAATAAAACTATTATTTCTACTTGTTTGTTCTTTATATAAACAATTAAATACAGTCCATTATATCGAGTAAGCCAATAGGCACCAAATTCTTTGATTCATTTTTTTTTCAATTATAATAAAACAACAAAAAAAAAATACAAGAGAAAAACGCAAAATTCATGGTGTGGTGACTACTCGTTAGCCCTAACGAGAATACGAAGCTAAAACTTCTCACATATCTCATGTGAGAGTGTAAATGTTGGAGTAAAAATAGTTCTTATCAAACAATTGTAGATCGCCTAATTTCTTTCAACAAATAATGTTCTAATAGTTTTTTCATAGAATGACTGATCGTTTGTGAGGTAGCTATTTTAAATTGTCTTTTTTCACTGGACTTGAACCTATAGGTACCTAATTCTTTATTCGGCGTAATTTGGCCGAAGCTTCCATATTCATTCAGTGATTCGGTAAAATATTGATTTGACACACTCCTAAAACCTAAAATAAATAAACCATTTTCTTATTGTTTGCACCTAAAAATACTTCAACAAATAGATCATAGGTAGGTATACTTCATTTAATAACTAGGAGGAGTAAATTTAAATAAACCGCCAAAAAAAGATGCTTCTCCATTGGTCAATTCATAGGCAAAATTACACCCAGCAAAACTTGTACAGGAAATTGAATCTATGCAAGGCTCAACACTACATATACGCTTGTTTTTTTATTGTTGTGTCATTATTGTTTACAATGTCAGCGTCGAATGTGACACATCAGTTTTATAATCAGTTATTTCCAAAACCCTATAAGTGGTTCTAAATAAGTTCTTTAAAAGCTATTTCAAAACCAAATAAGTTCTTTTTGAAGCCCATTCAGTTCTTTTTAGAGAACAGACATCCTTTTCAGAATTTTGAAATTATTTTTGGCTTTCCATTTTCATTCTGCAACGGTTTCAAGTGCCATTATGGATAATCCTACATCAAGTACAAGTGAGAGGATGTCTCCTCCAAAGAAACGGGAAGAAAAGAGTGTCACCTACAAGATTTATTCGGAAAAACTACTCTATATGCGTACTTCACCAATAATTGAAGAACATATTCCAATCGAACAAGGTGCGGATTTAGACCAAACAGGGACTGCTGTATATGATAAAGTTAGTTTCAACAACACACTTTGAATCTGGTCCTACAAAAACTGAAAAATGCTGTTTATAATACTGTTTGAAAAAATTGACTTATCCACAAATTATATATTATTAAATGTAAAATAAAAACTTTATCTACGATGTTATGTGTTATATAATACATACATAAAATATATTTATATGTTACATTAAATTTGTCACATAAGTATTGCCTAAAATAAAGTACTTTCAATCAATTTAATATGAATGTTAATAATAATTATTATCCTTAATATTCTTCGAAATATCTAGAAATTATTCAATTTCATTCTATTTATATCGAGAAAATTATTCAGCACTATAATACTGATATATTATGCAAATCACAATGATTTGTGATACTGCTGTAGAGTCTCTCCTGAAAAGTAGACTTCCTACACCGAAAACAAGTCCTATCTTCCTTATTAATAATTATTGTTTCAATTCAAATTTGCCGCCAAAAAAAATCTGGTGATTTAATCTGGTGACTTTTAGTGGTGTAAATGATACTTTGCAGTTTACTCCTCCTAGTTATTAAATGAGATATAGTGATAATGATCATTATAGTCCAATAAAGTCTAAAAAGTCATACGTATCGATTAAGAATACACCTCCATTTGATAGTTCGATTTATTTTGTTTCATATACGTGGTTTTTAAAGTAACCGTCCAGTTCGTCTAAACACTCCATCCCGCATAAATAAGTATACGTCAACATTGGTTTTGAATGAGAATTAAATGCACAACACAGAGGATAGAATGTCATTACGTGAATAAATTTTATGTAGTTGTCAGTGGCTCTCAAACTGACGTAAGCGGTTCAATTCATATTTGAATGATTTCCTTCAATAATTTACGCTCGTTCACAACTTGACAATTAACTGTTTGACATTTTCTGGTGAAATTAAAAATATTAATTCGGACGGTTAGTGTAACGTCACATCTGACTTTTTAAAGTTAATCCTACTATAGTAGCATCCAGCTGGTTTATTGCAGTAATAATAATAAATAACCGGTTTCAAGAACAAGGGACGGCAACAAGTGTTTAGAAAAGGGTGCCAACTCCAGTTACTCCAGCCTTCAAACTACGATAGGGCGAAGGTATGTGATCTTAACTCCCAGAACAATAATTTTTAGAAATATAAATCTGGAAAAATATCTGAGTTCTTATGTCAAACGTTTAATTGCACCACCCCTACAATAAACACTTTCCAGTTTTTCATTTGCATGTTCATGCACAGCGAATCAGTTGTATTTTAGTACTCACTCACTCACACATTACCTTCTTCTAACAGAGTGAGTGGACTTTAAATGTCTGACAAGGTCCCTTTTCATTTTAGTTTCATGCTGACACTGAGCACATTTTGTAAAATAATCGATGTGGCCAGTTCCCTGGTTGTCGTTATAATGTGAAATAATCGTTTTTACCAGTTCCCTGGATGTCGTTATTAAAGGTCATTAAACTGAATCGTAATTAGCTGCTGATATATTGGTATACTGATATATAGGTACAGTAATAATTAACCGAAAGTTTATAATACAATAATAATGTGATGGTAAATGAAATATACGTTCTTGCGTTCGAAGCTACTTTGACCGTTCTCCCTGAATACTTTTTGAATACTGACTTCTCGTTCTTCGTTCTGTCGCTGGAAAAGGAAAATAAAAACCTCTAGGACCAGGTCTGGAAGGGCGATCGATATCTTCGGCTACGGACCACCAAAGAAGAATTCACAGGTGTGTTTGGTGAACTTCTAAATTCGTAACACATTTATACACTTCCACTACTTCCTTTTGTTTATCTCTCGTATCTCGATACCTCTCGTATCAAATGAATTTTAAGGTGTTGTTTCAAATGATGTTCATATGGTGTTTGATATGAGCATTTGTCACACCTGTACATTTCCACTACTTTATGTTTAAATTTAGAATGTCGAGTCAAATTACTTTTGATTTCTGTTTCGTAAGAACATTCCTTACATTTCAACACTTCTGCGTCTTTTGAATGCTTTATTTTATGATGTGTGTTCAAACCACTTTTATGTGTTGTTTCAAATGAACACTCCTGACATTTGTACACTGCTGCATCTTTTGAATGTTTAATTTTATAATGATATGCCAAATTATATTTATGTTTTGTTTGTACAGAACATTCCGCACATTTGTACATTTTTGTTTCTTTTGAATGTTTATTGTAATAATGTTTAGTTAAATTACCTTTCCTCCTTGTTTCATAAGAACATTCCTGACATCTGTACACTTTGGGATCTTTTAAATGTTTCAATTTAAAATGTCGAGTCAAATGATTTTTCCAATTTGTTTCATAAGCACATTTGTCACATCTGTACACTTCTGCTCCATGTTTACAATCATAATGCCGATAGAAATGACTTTTATGGTTTGTTTTATAAGAACAATGGGTACAGTTATACTTCGCTTGTTCCCGGCTCCTTTCAGAAGATCGTGACTCATTTTCTTGAACCGACTCACACTGATCGAGTTCATCCTTTAACATTGCAACATTACTACTACTTCCCTTAATCATCTCCCATCCCGGTTTGTGGTCCTCGATGTCAATCTCTTCTTCTTTTAATGTCACATTTTCTGCTCCCTGCACTCGTCGAAGGTCATCTGGTCCTGATGAAGAATCTTCAGGTTCTATCTTTATTGCGGGGCAAGATGACGAGATATTCTCCAAATTGTTTAATTCACAGGACCAATCGCAGCTTGAATGTTCATCTTCACATTTCAACTTTGAGGACGCGAGCAGGGGGTCGTAGTCGAACTTATCCTCTTCAACTGCTTCCGTTTTGATAATCATTTCCTGGCCCTGGTGGAGTTGTTGACCACTACTACTATGTTTATTGTTTACTTCCATATTAATTATTAAGCTCATGATGTTAATGTTTTCCTTTCCTCATTGGTACACTCTCAAACGTTATTTTATGGCACAATACAATAAATGGTACACTCTCAAACGTTATTTTATGGCACAATACAATAAAATCCCTTATCACAGTAGTAGTACTCACTCACACTGCACACACAAATCGAAATTGCACAAGCACAATACTCTCTCAATCTCTATTCTCAATAATTCTCACTCAACTCGTCAAGTCACAGTTCAAGCAAAACGTTCAAGTCAACTAACGACCGTACGACCGAATAACCTCAAAGAGGAGAGGAAGCATTTCTATGACCTTTACATCATTGTGTATTTAGCCAGCCTCAACTTTTCCTTATTTCTTTTCCTATAGTAATGGCCATAGATAATATGCAGTGTGGGTAGCATAGGGCAATGCATTTTAAATGGGTAAAAAATTGACAGAGTTGTCAGCTCAATGCAAGCAGTGGCACAGGTTCATATAAAAATATTAAAATCGAAAGGAAATTGACATTTCTATTCTCAGGATTTCTAGACAAAAATAATTGAGGTTCTGTTGAAATGTCAAAAAGTCATAATTTTTTGATGTTTCTATAACGTATAGACTGAATATTGCAATGCTTGTAGGGTAGGTAGGTATTGCTTTTACATTATAAAAATATTATTTGAACACATCCTTTATTTAAACAGGTAGGTAAAATGAAAGTCGTAGTGCTTGTTAATAAAATTTTATTTATTGCTACTTTATTATTGATGACTTTATTTATCAATGCTTTATTTATCTATTAGGGAATGTGTGGCTATCATTTGATAGATAGGCAGGTATACTGCCTTCGCATTTTATATATTCATTTAAGACTTTTAGAAAAAAACAATTTCGAGTAGATGTCTCAGTATTTTTGCCAGTTATGTATCGTGTGAGCAAATGAAAACATAATTTAGGTAGGCCTTGGAAAAAAATTTCATGTCTTAGATTGGATCTGTAAAACTGTAAAATGAAAATTTTGGTTTGTAAAATCGTAAACTCATTCTGATATTGCCTTCTTCTTGTTTTACAATTTTATTGTCAAATAATAATTATTTTGACATTTGCTGAAATAAGGTGCATCAGGTTGTTAAAATTAGTTTTGTGATTTCTTGAATAACGCTGACATATATTATTCGGAGATTGTTCCAGTTAGGTACCGTGAAGTTTATTGGATTATTGACACTGCAAACCCCGTAAAAATGTCATGTTCAAGCCAAAGCAATAAAGGATTAATATCTAATAATAGTTTTCCTTAGTCTGCAGTTTGCCCTTTGTAAAATGGTAGGTATTCATGTTTAAGGCCCTATTACTTATCGAATTATCTATCTACTTATTAATTATAGTAAAGTCATTTAATAAGTATTTGCACCTGAGGGTTTAACATAAACACACACCAGAAAGAATCCACCACAAGATATAAAATTAAAATCAAACAAGGATAAAGTAACATAACCAATGAAAATCCAGAGATGTTTACACCATAATATTAGGAACTTTCTTCCTACTATGCACTCATGCTCATGATAAAAGTAAGGTCTGTGATCTGTGGCTCTAGTGGTGGCCATTTTTAAGAGGGCAAACTCTTCTGGAAATAATGTTTATAAATTTTTACCGGACAGTCGCTCGCCCAATTTTTTTTTTTTTCGAAAAACTATTCTCATAAAGTTGGTATGTCTATGCTTCTCCTAAATAGCTGCGCCAACGGAATCTTGCCTTGTCACACCCTTACCTAAAAAAGTCTAGATAGGTGGTACGATTTAAAAAACACAAATACGGCCCTGAAGGTGGAATGCGTTCATAAACAGAAACTGACGTTTTAGTGTAACAACCAGAGTGATGCCTTACATTTTCCGGAATATCTCGTCAGATTGTTCCATTTTATGAACGTAATTCGAACGAGAAAGCAAAGGAAATAATAATTCCAAAGTATTAGATTAGTAGGTATGTGTAACTGTCAGATTCACACTTTTTTTTAATTTAATACTAATTTTTGTAATTTACTAATATTATGCACAGAATTGATTCACCCATGTGTTTCTTCAAAACCTGAGTGCACTTCAAGCGTCGTCATCGGCAATTTATGAACGATCCTAGATTTTTATCCAATCAAGCGAACTGGTTATTTTATGAACGCATCCAGAGTTTTTCATGTATGATGCAAACTGTAATTCATGAACGCACCCCAGACCACTCAAAATCACAAAATAAGAAAAATAAGATTTTTAAAATTAATGACAGTGATTTTATCGTAGGATTCAATCTAAGACATGAAATTTTTTTCCAGGGCCTACCTAAATTATGTTTTCATTTGCTCACACGATATAAGATTCTCCCGAGGATTCTCCGCTTTGGCTATATACGGCAATGTAATCATAATAATATACTCATAATAGTCCATCTTCAGAGGACTTAGGTCAAATACTTACTTTATTCTTCTTCTCAGGGGGATGTTACCAATGAGTATTAAATATACATCAACACTCGTATTAGCTTGGAGCCTAGGTATTGGCTGTTGAACTGATGAGGTTGTTGCGATCCAAGAATATTTCGTTTTGAATAAAAAAAAAAAAAAACATACGCACTGTCTCCGAGAAAGAAGGAACTGTGTATTGGTTTTTAGTTGTAAGTGCAGAAAAATAATATTGAGACTCAAAATTTCTGTCCATTCTGCTCATATTCAAGAAATAATACAAAAATAAATATAACTTCGTGAATTGTTTTATGACCTCTGTAGTCTGTAGTTAACATGACAGTTTTATTATTTAATTATCAACGTTTGGTTACCAACGCAACGCCAATTATTGCAATTACAACAGAGTATCTGTCAGTTGAAAATTCAAATTCCGCATCTACCAATTACTCTGTGGAGTAAGTAAATGTAGATCTTTAGGAAATGTGTTCTCGCAAGGAATTGTAGAAGGAATGACAAATACCGCGTCATAGCATTTAAATTCATTTAGTATAAATAAAAATCAATATTAATTATATCAATATTATCAATACCTATACACCTACAAATATGTTCTGACTAACTAAATAATCGAAACTATTTTGTTCATAAAATGGATGCATATTTTAAAAAGAAGAATATAATAAAGTTTGACAGATTCAAAAGAATAATTATAATTATAATTATCTGAATATTGTAATAATGTATGAAGTTATAAACTCTACTAACTGTGCTGTTCCATGTTGTGCAATCCTCACTTATGAACGAGATCAATGTTAAAAGAGCAGTCTGCGGAGGTACAAAACGTTACAGAAGTGCAATGAATTAAATAATTTTCAAAATGGAGAGCGTACGCTCGTGGACGCGTGCTTCCCAGAAGTACAACAAAAGCGGCAACTATGAGCGCCATAAAAGCAATGCTGCATAATAACTATGGCCCTTACTATAGCATGATATCGTGTGATCCACAAAATTTTTCATCAACTATTGCCTTGAATAAAATGAGGCATGTCTGCTAGATAAAGCATAAATAATTGGTAGGAGTGTAAGTGAACTACGACTCCAATCAAAGATCTACAAATCATAGAACAATAAATAAAAACATGACTATTTACTATTTGCATAATAAACTTATGAAATAACGAAGTTTGTTAGAGTAACGGAACTAACCTGGAACAGTAACAACATCTGCTGAGTATGTGTGGTGTGCTGAGTTTATTACTAATTTCAATTTGGCGTTGGTTGTTTGTATTTCAAGAAGAATGAACAACGTGAGTCGTTGTAGGGTACCTGTATTACCAACACAGGTCGCTTACGAGCCTCAGTGTCGGTAATACAGGTACCCTAAGTCGTGTTATCTCAGAAACTCAGAATACTCGATCTTCCTGATTGAGGATTAAATAACATTTCAATTTGACGTTTCCGTTCGAGTTTGACTTTTTGAATGATTCAATTATCATTTACCATTTTACAATTTCACTTCTAAACCACAAACAATAACGGAATTAATGAAGAATGCTGATACAACATTATAATGAATGAATGATAGTGAAGAAAAAGATACAACATAGAGCAACACAAGGTATGTCATCCTGAGACAGAAAACTCGTCGGCGCTGCGCATGACGCCACTGTAGTGATTGTAATCCAAGCTCTATAACGGAGAATTGAAAATATTTGAAAGTGGAAGTCAACATTTGTGTGGGGTGTAATGAAAAGTGCTAGTGCTTACTGTATACGATACAAATCATTTATACATAATTGCCTTTGTCTTTCGTTTTTCTTGCGTAATTCTCACATCCGCACCATAGAGAAAGAATTTACCGCACAATAAACCATTTTTGCTATCAGACAGTCAGGTTCTCAAGTCAAACTAATTAAAATTACTACAACACCTTTGTTACAAAAAAGCTACTAAATCGCGACTTTACGTCATTATTACGGCCGAGTCGCATGTAGTTGTCACCACACTGACGTCATAGGCTGCGCGCTGACCTACCTTGTTTATTTGAATCATGGTAGGATGTTGGATGGATAAGGATAAGGCATAAGGCTTGAAGGCAGTGCTAGTGCTAGTGCTAGTGCTGCGAGCAAGTGCCAGGTCAGCCGTAGCCGTAGGACACGCCACGCCACACCGCGTTACAAACAAATCTGTAAAATCCGGATTCACTGATCATGATTCATGGTTGGCTAAATACCGTGGAAATAGGCTAAAAGTAAATAAAACTTGAAGAAGAAGATTTGTATTCTTTTTTGTTTTGTTGAACTCTAAATTTTGTGCTGCTGTAAGCTGTAACCCTAACCTGTCTGTAACTTCGTCTTTTTTTTTGACATTCTGTTCTGTTTCTGTTTTATGTATCCTCAGGCTCAGGTCATTTTAATTTAACACAAAAAGTTGTTTTAAATGGGATATGGATAAGGATATCACTAATTTATATATTTTATTTATCGTAATGATTATTGTGGTAAATATTGAATTGAGCGGCATGGGTACAGGGCGATTTGTCTTCTACATTCGGATAGCTTGTGTCTCTAGCAGCCAATATTATAAAGGCTCATTAGGCTAACGGACAGATTTCTGTGTTCTGTGACCATTATTAAAGCCAATATCGACGTCAAATTACTTTTATTAACATTTTTGTAATTACTTTCGTCTCCTTTAGGTGGTGTTGGTACAACATATGCGCTTGAACAGGAAGCTCGCTCTTCATCCATCCTCGTGTGTAGCGAGTAGCGACGGAAAGCGAGCTTCCTGTTCGAGCGCATATGTTCGAAGATACGCATTAGGGCAAGGATGATGACACTTCAAGGCCCTATCTCGACTATTACTTGCCGGCGCAAAAATTCAATGGTACCTTGTTACTCCTAGAGGCCTTATGACATGACACAAGCTATCCGAAAGTAGAAGACAAATCGCCCTATACCCATGCCGCTCAATTCAATATTCACCATTGGTCAATGAAAGTTTGGACTTGGAGAATTTGTTTTGTGCCTACTCCTAATAGGTAATTTAGAGAAGGTAAACAAATTGAAGAAATTTGTAAGTAGGTAAATATTATACGATAACCTACTTTTTAGGCACTTTAAAAGGAAACTAGAAGCAATCAATATAATATGAATGACCGAGAAAATTCACAGCCCAATAAGAAGCTCGATTTATTCAGAGACACACCACTACGATATCTAGGTCTGTTGACGACAATAATTTTATTAAAATTTAAAAATGCCTTCCTTTACATGGAAGTATTATTAATTACTCACTACGTAATCTTCATTTTAGGTTACGCAAACGAAGTAGGAGAATCCTTTAGACAAATAATTGGCACTAAATGGGTAAATTTTACGTACGGCGTAGCTACGTTATATGTACTGGCCGACACATCACATAAGACTCTCGAAACATACCATGTAAGAAAACTACAACTAAGATCCTAGTAAATATCGCAGGTAACCTTACTTGGTTGGTCTCTTATGGTGGTACTTAAGGAAGATGACTTTGTGACTGGATAGTTGTTTGGCCTCAGCTGTAGGGTAATAAAATGTTCTTGGTAGTTTCGTACACAAACTGTCAGATGACATGGGGCAACTCTTTGGTGAATTCGCATTTGACAAGAGACCCTGAAATCGTCTCCAAGGCCCGGAGACTCCCAGCGAAGCCCGGAAAGGTGGCAACCCTAGTTAGACAACCCCCGTGATCGTGCGCCACAGGTGGAAATTTTTCCAAGTTCAAGGTCACGCAATTTATCAGTACCTCTAGTCGGAAGTTTGCAGAAATGTAAAAATAAGAAATTCAATGTCTTAGGTACTTTTCCGGGATAGGTTGACACCCCACCGCTTTATCGCTTTATTTGTGGCAGGTCTTGATCACTCAGATAGAGGAAAGCAACAATCTTCAAAACTCAATACAAATCTGGAGGATAATCAGAAGTGGGATTAAGTTAATCTTTATGTTAATCTAGGCAGGTAATGACATGACTACCTAGCATATAAGCAAATAACATTTTTCTTACATTTTTTATCCTTAAAAATTGCCTTATTTATTCCTATAGTATCTTGATGTCTATTGTGTGCATCTTGGCCCCATAACGGTGCGATCTTGTCATTACAATGCTTGTATTGTGAAGAAAAGTAGAATAGGAAACTGGTAAAATCTAACTTGACTACTGTTTGGGACTCTAATTCCTTCTGTTAATGGTTCGATGTTTACACATCAGACCACTTGTGTATGTACTTATTTGGTCTGATGATTATTCTTATTTGGGCTTATGCCTTTAACATCAAACCATTAACAGAAGGAATTAGAGTCCCAAACAGTATCCTAGATTTTACCAGTTTCCTAAAAAGTGGATGGTTCTATCAGTTTGTAATTGTTTCTTTTATCGAGCAGCTCAAACATTTATTGGTCAGATTATTGGATGTCATAACAAACATTGGAAAATTGCATTAAAAAGAACATCGACAATGCCCAGTTTTGTAACAAAAATTAGGGACGAAGTTTCTTATCAGCTTAAAAAAAATGGTATTTATTAAATTTATGTATGTGTAACCTTTTCAGTGTATTTTTCTGAAGTTTATTTGATACAAAAACTCTTCCTTAAGTATTAATTTCTCACGGGAGACTGTCGCTCAGGAGTTTTTATGAATACCTTATAAATTAACAGTTCTAATGTATTTTTTAATTAATCAAACAGATCACTTTTAGGTCTTTTTTTTAACAAAGCACATTTGCTTCTAGGAAAACGAATCCAAAGTAGACTGCATGAAAAAGACACTTTACATTACCGTAGACTGCTTTGTATGGCAAATGTTGGCTTCGGTCGTAATCCCCGGTTTGACTATAAACCGAATATGCGCCCTCTCGAATTATTTATTGAAGAGAAGTGAAAAACTTTCCAAGGGCAACAGAAAGATTGGCGTCACTCTCATTGGTTTAACATCGATACCGTTTATAATTAAGCCGATAGATAATTTAGTGGACGACTTTTTAGACGCCAGCTTACGAAAACTCAGGCCGTAGTAAATAAATGAATTTTTGCTAGTTAGTAGCGTTTACAATTTAGCGTTTATTATTGTTATGATTAGCCTGTGATAGGAAAAATGACATTTTTTTGTAGCAATCTAGAAAAATTTATAATTGAAATATTGTTGATTTTTGTAAGTAGTTTGTAGGGAATATTTTAGGAGATGATTATAAAGGGTGTCTCTGTAGGAGGTATCAGATTTGAATTACTCACCATTTTTTTTGTTTTTGACATATATGTGCGTCTTGAGCCCTAGGCCACACAAAATGGAGCGGTATACTGTTGAACAACAAGTCAATATTATTGAAAAATTTAATGAAACTAGTAATCATTATTGCCAGTTTTGATAAAGATCAAATAACTGGTAAATTTAAAATTATATTTGAATGAGAAAACTGAAAAAACCAACGATGATAGTGGTCTATGAATGATCAACGTTAAACCGTGACATTAAAAATTACTTCTCAAGTTGTAACCAAAATATTTCTGCTACCCCTTTTACTGACACCCCTCTATATAGGTGATCAGTAACTCGCGCACTCGAAGCATGCTGTGATAACACTTGCTTTTTAATAATAAATTTTCTTACCTCAGTGTCGTGCATAATAAGTTCTTTTTTTACAAAGATATGACAATTTTTGTAAAAATAAAAGTGGCAACCCCGTACTACTCATGTGAATAAGTTCGGATTAGATATCATTTTCATTATTTTTATTTCATGGCAGTCTAGTTTTTTATATTCTAAAGTAAGATTGCCAAACTTCAATTTTTTCAGATTTAGGTATGTTGTTAATTTTTAACACTTTCAGTTCCCCTGTAAAGAGGTTTTCTGAAAAAAAAGGATGAAGAAAACTCTGTAATTCGAAAACTAACCGTCCGATTCATTTTTTTTAGATTATCCTTAATTTTAATGGGCTCTATAACGCTCTTAATTCTATCCCTATTCGGAGTGCGCGAGTTTCTGAACACCCTACGTTTATTAATGAAAATTTGTAAATTGTTGAACTAGCAGAATTTAGCAGGTTTATAATATTTATATTTTAAATGTTTGAACACCGCCTGCGGACTCATTAAAAATAATGTGCTTGAAAGAAAACCTGTATTCAGGTTCATGTAATAATTTGTAAAAGGGATTATTAAAAGTGCAAAACATTAAAGCTTAGAACAATTGTAAATAAAACAAAGATCGCAAGCAACATTGAAGAATTTTACTTCATTTATTATTCATCTTGTTATGATGGAAAATTGTATTTTCATTAATTTCACGGAGGATATTCTTCCATTCTGCAATTAACCAACCAGTTGTTGACTGAGGCTGACAGGTACGTCAAGTCTACAGAAAATCTCATAGATTCAAGGAATTTATCCAGAATGTTAGGAGGCCATTCAGTGTATAGAACAATAATTAGAACATTAAAACTGAACAGGTTTCATTTCAAGTTTACCGCTTTTGCGGCCTTTGTTTTTCTGACATAAATAGAGAATCCGAAAAAATAATGGAAACCAAAAACTAATAAATTTCAAAAACTTCTAGTCTTCTTTTTTCAAAAAAAAAAAAACAAAAAAAATTCGCTGAAATACGTCAATATGAAGTCATACTGCTTGCCTCATGGTTTTTTTAATTATGATATTCTATCTAAAAAGTTGTATTATTTTTTTTTTTGAAAAAGAATCAAAATTTTATAAATTTATTTTTTGAAGTATATTAGTTTTTGGTTTCCATTATTTTTTTCATACCGAATGACATAGAAAAACAATACGGCGGCCATAAAAAAACGAAAGTTGACTGTGAAAACTCTGGGATCTAGTCGGCTCTGAAAATATTTGTAATGTCAAACGGATAAGCATTTGACGACTTATGTAAGCCTACAAAAAAATAATTAATTAATATACAATAATAAAAAGATATGGGTAAAATCAGAAATTTTGATTTTTCACACATATTACGGGTTTCTGGGATCTACGAAGCTGCAGAATTTCGTTTTGTGTATATAATAAATGATAATAAATAATAACGTAGTTACTGAGAAAAAAGTCTCGGTAGACACACGAACGACAGAGTGATCTAAGTACTTATAAAAGACTACTGATCCTTGAAAATAAGATTCATCAAGATGTAATAAAATCTACCTGACAAACTTCCAGGTACCTATACGGAAATTATGATCTCCGTATATTTTCTGCAATCAACTATCTGCTGTTGCTGATGGGGCTTGGGGCATTTCTTGTCCAGAAAATCCCAGTAACAAGTAAGTATCGATGGAGGACTATAATAATGAGTTTAAAATATTAAGGTAGTTACCTTTAGGCAATAAGCTTTTGTTTTATTGTTAAAACGTGCTCGCTTTAATAACGTAGCCAAAGTTTACTATTTTTTTTTAAATACGCAGACTCACATTATTAACAAATTATGTAAATTTTTAGACGTTCAAAATCTGACGTTTTTTTAAATCAATTTGACATTCCCAAATTTTTGTGAGAATGAGAATGCGCTACCCTATTAAGCGTCAGTGTCGGTAATGCAGGTCCCATAGCCAGTATCGAAAAAAATATAAAAGTCTTGTCGAAATTTTATAAGTAGGTATGACTTTCGTGGCAATTTAATCTGCCATTTCGAAAAAACAATTAGAAAATAAAAACAGTTTTGAATTTTTTTACCAGAAAAAAGGTGTTTTAGAGCATTTTTATTTAAACAGAACATAATATTAAAGGACGAAGTATAGGAGATTCAAAATGGCGGTTACCGTCGCGCGTCGGGTTAGTTGCTAACCAGCATGCGCATGCCCCATTATTATTATAGACCTTGAGGATGTTTCCTATTCTAAGAGGCCACCAGACATCAATGGACGTTTGTATTTGTCAATTGTCATTCAGTCATCCAACATCCGCATCCGGGGCGGGAAATCAAATCAGCCACTTCAGCGTCAGCCAGACCCAATGATCACCCCGCGCCCCGCAGCTTTTGCGTTTATCAACATCACCACACCGGCCAACACGTGTTTAATACACTCGTCACTCATCCCGTCATCCCCTTCAAGACATCGCCGCGAAGATCGACACCCTCAGATCCTCAGAAAATCTCAACACTTTCAAGTTTCAACACCACCCAATCAAACGGAAAGGACCATTTCAAGTGAAAACCACGGGCATCAGGGCTCACATCACTCCAGCTCCAGAAAATTTAGTGTAACTAGTCCGAGTGCCCCCCTGATCGGTACGTAAAAGTAGTAAGACTAGTATTGCTATTGATGTTTGGAGTTTGGAATTGAAAGAAAAACAAAAATCATGATGAATTCAATAGAAACACAAGAAAAGATAGAAGGTAAATTTAATTCTTCTTTACTATCAGATTTGAAGGTTGAAGATGATGACAAAGAAAGTGTTCAAGTGTCACCCGACTTGAAGTTTGTTGACACTGTCTCACTTACTGGTATTATAAAAAAGGAACGGGAGGACTCGGAAGTCATCTGTGATGATGGGCTGCAAGAGGAAAATGTGACTTTGTTTAAAGAAGAAAATATTGACATCGAAGGGCACACACCAGGGTGGGAGTCGGCGAGGAAAAACAATCCCAACGATGTACTAGACACCAGTCAAAAAACTGAACTACAATGTTCAGAAGTTAAGAGTGAAGGAAAGGCGATGTTTAACTGTTTGCACTGCCCTTATAAAACAAAGATGAAATCTTATTACATCCGTCATTACAATCGCAAGCACAAGCAATATACCGAAGTGTACAAATGTAACGAATGTCAGTATGAAACTAAAATCAAGGGCGACCTTGACCAACATTTCAAATCTGTTCACTCGAAACACAGTAAAATGTACAAATGTACAGAATGTTCTTACGAAACACGAAAAAGCTATAATGTGACTCTGCATTATAAGCGTAAACACTCCAAAGATGCAGAACTGTACAAATTCAAATGTCAGATATGTTCATATCGAACAGAAAGGAAGATTCATTTGGCTCAACATTATAAATGTAAACACGCAGAAGAAAATGAAGAAACGGAAGTGTACAAATGTCAGGAATGTTCTTTTGAAGCAAGAATAAAGCCTTATTTGATTCAGCATTATAAATGTAAACATGCAAAAGAAGAGAAAGTGTACCAATGTCAGGAATGTTCTTTTAAAGCAAAAATGAAACGTTACTTGACCAAACATTATAAATACACTCATTCTAAAGATGCGGAAGTGTACAAGTGTCAGGAATGCGATTATGAAACAAGAAGAAAAGGTAATTTGATTCAACATTATAAAGGTATACATGCAACCGAAGGGGAAATGTTCAAATGCAAGGAATGTTCTTTTGAAACAAAATGGAAACATCATGTTACCAGCCATTATAAACGTAAACATGCAAAAGAAGTGAATGTGTACAAATGTGAGGAGTGCTCATACGAAACAAGATATAAACGTACTTTGACCAATCATTGTAGACGTAAACATAAGAAATAAACTGAAGTCGGCATAATTATTGTGAAGAACATCTACCTGTGTACAGAGCTGCGTATTCTGTAAGTAATTAGTAAATAAGTGCTGAGGTGAAATAGAAGATTCTTGGTTTTGGAATTTTACGATTTGACATTAGTCCCCCACTACTTTCTCAGCTCTTGTCGCTGTGAAAGCCTCTCAGTGTTGCCACATACAAGCCGTTTTCCTACATTTTCCAGACAATCTCTACTGGTTAGGCGAGAGACTCTTGGAATTCTCTTCGCTCCCCATCTGCTTACACCAGTCTTATTATCACAGGCTGGAATTAGTCTGGTGTCTCTCTGGAGGCGCGAACAGCATATGGCAACGCTGAGAGGATTTCAATGTGACACAAGCGGAGAAAGAATTGATAATAGAAAAATATACAGGGTGGAAAAAGTTGAAATTTCAAATATTATTTTTGATAACAAACTGAATGATTGTAAATGTAAGAACATAAAAATTTGGAAATAGAACAGACATTTTACAGTATGATCGTTATATTAGGAACCAAGAATCTCCCATTTCACCACTGATTATTACTTAAAGGACACAAAAAAACCATAAATTATGGATTGATTTAAAGATGAAATACTCTTATTAGCGTAATTGTTGTAACTAATTTTTATTTGCTGTAGCTATAGGTATTTCAGTAGATACCTATTCTAGAAAAATAATTATCCTGTATGGTATTTTGGAAAATTATTATAAAGGGTGTTTAATACAGGGTGACCAAACTTCAAGGGGTCATTCTTTGAGTGACTAAGACCAAGAGATCGTAAATACATAGGTCCGGAAATTAATATTTTTCAAGATAAAGGTGCCATATTAAAAAAAATTATTTTGTAGAAATATAAATATCCTTCACCCAATCCAAGTACGTTAGCAGTGGGGAGAGCTCAATGAAGTTGGCTACCCCAAGTACGAATTTTTATAAAATGCAAACCACATTCGTTTGGACATGATTTGTCCTCGTTTATCCAACCAATTTTTTCTTAATCTCACCAGCTTTTTTTTTAATATCTAAACTTATTGTCACTCGAAAATTGCAACATTCTAAGTAGCAATAATAATTATTATTCAATAATAATTATTCACTTGATAAGGAGAAAATGCAGTTTTACATAGAAGATACTTGCATGTTTTCTATTGTTTCTTCTGATGTCTGCCGAAAAATTAATCCACCAATGGCGAATGTGACTGTTTCCCATGAATGCAATCCTCACAGAATTGATTTATGGGGTTCATCTTTCCACTGGCTGCTTTATATGATTTGTTTTGCTTTCGCGTTTAAATGACAAACGTGACTGTTTGATGGGAAACAGTCATAGTAGCCATTAGAGTTTTGTCACCCAAGTTTTGTGCCTGCAGCTAGTAATTCGGCAAGAATTTCATCGAAATGAGTGAAACGGGTTGTTTACGGTGTATCTCCTTCCAGTTTAAGAGAGAGCGGTTTCTTGCGATAGGCTAGTGGGTAGCGAGGCTTCTTCTATCATAAATCAAATCTAAATCTTCGAAAATTTCCTTTACTGCAGTCTTGTCTGTTGCAAAGTTTAAAAACAAATCACTTAAAAATTCTATTGAGGGTACTTTTTGCTGTAGATTTTGTTTGATCCACTCTATCTACTCTGGAACTCGGTTGTCCACTAAGCCGAGTAAGTCTAGTTCAGAGAGGAGGGCACGCACTCGAAATTTCCAAATGGAATATATGATTGAAATATTGTCTGTAGACTAAACCCTTAATCAGTATGCATTTATGTAATTATAAGGGAAAAAAAAAGAACACACAAAACTTTGATTGTTCCCAAATAAATTTATTTGAAACAAGAACATAACATATAGATATAACTCTGTTCGAAATTCGAATACTTCGAATAAGAAAGAAAAACAAGCAATACATCATTTGATATTAAAAATGTTGAAAATATATGTGATTTTGTACCTATAAAGTTAACAGAAACAAAATTCTGGAAAATAAGTCTAAAATAAAAAATTAAATAATTGTACCTACAGCACTCTGAATTGAATGCTGTCTTCAGCGGGCCATAGAAAGAGACATCAAGCGGCTGGATCCTATGTGAGGTGTGTGGAGGAATGGACAAAAGAATAACACCGTTGGTTTTACAAAATTCATAAGCTTGCAGAGTAGAGTGAGTCGAATGGTTATCCATTATAAAGAGAACCGGATCCTCCTGGGTCGCTTTCACAAACTTTTGGAAATGTTCCAAATACTGTAGGAACAGGTCTACTGTAATCCACCCTTTGTCGGAACAAATATAGAGAGCTCCTGCTGGACCCCCTTTTTGGAGTTGCGGATTCATTCTTTTGCGTGCATAAATAAACATTGGTGGCACATAAATTCCGGTTGCGCTGAAAGCGCACACCACTGTAATGTTGCGGCCTCTTTCCCAGCTTGTGGCAAACCCAACTTGTTTCAACCCCTTTTTTGCTAAAATTTTTCCTGGAGTCTGAACTGTTGGGATTCCTGTTTCGTCAGTATTGAAAATTCGATGGGTCTTGAAATTATACTTTAGTTGTAATTTGTCATGTCAGTAAGACGAAGGTCTGAGGTGAACTGAACTTTATTAATCTAAATCCTAAGCTACAAGTATGGTATTATGGTATGCAACCATAAATACAAGGTACATGAATTCTCATGTATGACATCTCCCTTTTCTTGGAAGAAAAGAAGAAATAAATATATTACAAATTGTCTTTAAACCGTCTAGGTTTTACAATGTTTCTTCCTGATCTTGTTTGTATGTGCTTAACTCTAGGTTTCTTACATATACTAAACTTAACACTTTCATCACTATCACTACAATCTTCATAGTCACTGTTCTCTACACTTTCAGGATTTTTACAATTAAATGAATCATCAACATTGTGCAAGTCAAGATTTTTACTACAATTTGCTTGATTTTCTTCATCGATTATTTCAATGTTATCAGAATTATTGTATGATTCTATATTGACTTCCACATTGTTATCACTTACTTCTATGTCGACATTATTACTTACTATTTCTTTCTTATTACTGTCAGATATAAAATCAAGGAATTCATAATTGTAATTTTTTACATTGTTATCAGATACATTATTTATATTGTTACTGGTTACATTATTAGGATATCTATTTACATTTTCGAAAGAAACTTTCACAGGTCTAATATATCTAGAATTTCTAACAATATATGTATCATGTTCCCTTTTTATTCTGTAAGTTCTAAAATTTAGCTCTTCCGTTATTTTACCTATTTTCCATTCTAAGCCTTTTTGCATTTGATACCATATCTTCATTCCTACTTTAAAAGGTTTCCTATATTTTACATTTCTATCATAATATTTCTTATAATTACTTTGAGTTGAATCTAATCGATTACTAAAGTATTGTTTATTGATAGTTTTATATTTCAAAATTTCATCATTTATGGGTAAGTTATCTCGTAAATATCTCGACATAAGAATTTGAGAAGGTGTATAGTTACTACCGATTACTGGTGTGTTCCAATAAGCAAGTAAAGCTAAATGTATGTCCTCTTTACTTTCAACAGTCTTTTTAATAATATTTTTTACCGTTTGTATTGAACGTTCTGCTAGGCCGTTTGATTGTTGATAATATGGTGATGAAGTGGTGTGTTGAAAGTTCCATTTTTGGGCAAATATTTTAAATTCGTTACAAGTGAACATTTTTGCACTATCGGTTTGTACTATCATTGGAATCCCGTGTCTAGAAAATATAGACTTTAAATTTTCGATAATATTATAAGTTGTAATATTTTTGTTGAGTGTCATGACTTCAACATATTTTGAGTAATAATCTACAGCTAAGAGATAGAATACTGGTACTATTTGAAAAAGATCAACTCCGATTTTGTACCATGGTTTCTTATAAATTTTATGAGGTATCATTGGTTCTTTGCTGTTTGATTTACTATATTTATTACATATCGTACATTTATTTATGTAGTTCTCCACTTCATAATTAATATTTGGCCAATAAACAGATAAACGAGCTCTTTGTAGACATTTATTAATACCTAAATGGCCTGTATGAATGTCATCTAAAATTTTATTCCTCCATGCTTTAGGAATTATTAATTTTTGATTATAATACAAAAGCGAGTCATGTATAGTTATTTCATTTCTGAGCTTATAAAATTGTTTTATTTCTTGAGAATAAGTTTTTAATTGAGTAGTTGTAGGCCATCCTTCTACAATAAATTTTTTCACTAATTGCATGTCAGTATCATTGGCAGATATTGTTTTTAATTCAGCCAATCTATAGTCGTTTATTCTAATATTTTTCTGCACTAGACATATTTGTGAATCTATGTCAAAATTTCCTACATATTTCTCGGCTAAGCTAGCCCTTGACAAACTATCTGGAATTATTAGATCTTTACCTGGTTTGTATTTTATTTCAAAATCATATTTCTGAAGCATTAAAAGCATTTTTTGTAATCTAGCAGGACACGATGTTAATGGTTTTTTGAATATTGATACTAGCGGTTGGTGATCGGTCTCGATCAAAAAAGAAGAAGCGTAAAGATATTGATGGAACTTTTCACAGCCAAAACAAATAGCTAAAAGCTCCTTTTCTATTTGTGCGTAAGTGTTTATTTGTATATCACTCATGCTCCTACTCTACTCGAATATGCAACTGGATTATCGTTTTGCAGAATTACAGCCCCAAGTCCAGTACTTGATGCATCAACAGATAAAGTTGTTTTTTTATTCGTATCAAAATAAGAGAGATAAGTCTTTTTGACTATGCAATCTTTTAATTTGTTAAAAGCTTCAGTATGTTCTTTTTCCCATTTGAATTCATTTGTTTTCTTCAATAATTGTCTTAATATGAAAGTTTTCTCAGATAGATTTTCAATGAATTTTCCTACATAGGTTATTAATCCTAAAAATCTCTGAAGTGATTTTTTGTCTTCAGGTATTGGAAGTTTTTGAATTGCTTCTACTTTCTCATCATCAACTGATATGCCTTTCTCTGAAAATTTATGTCCCAAATATTTGACTTCACTTTGTCCAAATCTACATTTTTCTAAATTAAATTTAACGTTATTATCTTTGGCTATTTGTAACACTTTCTCTAACCTTTCGTCATGCTGAGTTTTATTTTCACCCCATACTAAAATGTCATCGATATATAGCTCTACCCCTTCAGTGTTAAATATTTTCTTAAATTTTTCTTGAAAAATTTCACTGGCCGTTTTAATGCCATAAGGTAAGCGTTTGAAACAATACCTTCCGAAAATTGTACCGAATGTTGTAAGTTTACTACTACTTTCATCAAGTGGAATGTTCCAGAATCCACTCGTCGCATCTAGCGTACTAAAATATTTAGCGTTTTTTAAATTTACAGAAATTTCTTCTATTGTCGGAATTTTATAATATTGTCTCTTTATTACTTTATTTAGGTTTCGCGGATCTAGGCAAATTCTCAGTGAACCATTTTGCTTATTTACTATAACTAGGGAATTGACCCAATCTGAGCTACCCGTTACTTTTTCGATAATGTTTGCTTTTTCTAGCTCATCTAAATGATTTTTAAGCTTGTTTGTTAAAGCAAATGGAATTTTCCTTACTGGATTAATGATAGGTTTTGCATTATTCTCAATTTCTATGTGATAAGGTTCTCCTATTTTCCCTATACCTTCAAATGCTATTCTATACTTATCTATCATCTTACTATATCTACAATGATTTTCTATTTTAATTGTACTTACATTACTACCGTTATTAACATTATTAATGCCTACGTCTTGAAGTTTAATTATGTTCAATTTCAACAATGTTTCTAAGCCTATGATAGCTTGATAATTTTCTTCTGTGATAAAAAATTCTGCATCTGTTTCCTTGTACTTGGTTCTCAGTTTCAATTTGCATTTTCCAAATATATTGATTTTCTCTCCTGTCAGGGTGGTGATGTTTTCTGGACTTTTCTTAATTTTTCTAAAATCAAATTTAATTGTTTGTAGAATTGCCTTGCTGATCAAGTTTACCTGAGCGCTTGTATCGATTTTGTAATCAATAAGTTGTTTCTCTTCAGTTTCTAGTTTAATTTCCATGCTCCCATTTCTTTTTCTCTCAACCACATCTACTTTTAGATCCAAACTTCTTTCTTCTGCCGCATAACCTTCATTTATTTTCAGTTGAATGTTGTTTACATTCTTACTTTTGCAGGATTCTGTAAAATGATTGCTTTTGTTACAGTTTCCACATGTAACCCCAAATGCAGGACGTTTTCTTGGTTGATGGTGTTTATCACATCTGTAACATTTCCTATAGTTTCCTGTATTACCGGCTTGTTGGAATCTTCTTGCTGATGGTGAACGGACGTCGCGGAATCTTCTTGCTGATGGTGAGCGCCCTCTCTGATTGAATGATGGTGAATATCTTCTTGTTCTCTCTTGGGTTTTGGATCTGGATCTGTGATAATGGTGGTTTCTGTTTGTTGTAATGGCGTCTACTTCTCTATGATGAGTTTCATTGTCGATGTTGGTGATTTCCGCCATTTTTCTTGTAAGATGCCTGGTGTTTTCCGCCATTAAGCACGTTTGCACTACTTGCTCTAAATTGTCTTCTTGTCTTTGGAGTAATTTCTCTTGAAGATTCGTATCATTTAGACCAGAAATTAAAATGGTTTTAATTAGATCTTGCTCCAGCGTTCCAAATTCACATTGTTTAGCTTGATTTCTTAACTCAGTTAAAAATTGCTCAATTGACCACGAGTTTTGTTTTAGTTTGAAAAATTTGTATCGCTCATACGTTAAATTTTTCTTCGGGACAAAATGATCTTCAAATTTTTTCATGATTACTTGTAGTTTCCCTTGTTCCTCTTCTGCTATCGTGAACGAATTGAAGATGTCCATCGCTGACTCTCCCATATAATGCAGCATTTGTGCAATCTGAATTTTTTCAGATTTTTTGTCAGTCTCAGAAGCAACAAGGTAATTGTTGAACTTCTGCTTCCACCTTTTCCAATTTTCAGATAAATTGCCCTTTAATTCCATCTCACCAATCCCTTTTGGTTCCATTTTATTATCACTTTTATTTTTCACTAATTTTCACTTTTTTTTCGCAACACGCGGTTCAATACTTCGATACTTCAATACTTCAATAATACGCAGCGCCATGTCATATTAGTAAGACGAAGGTCTGAGGTGAACTGAACTTTATTAATCTAAATCCTAAGCTACAAGTATGGTATTATGGTATGCAACCATAAATACAAGGTACATGAATTCTCATGTATAACATAATTGTTCCAAATTACTGAAAAATATGGCGACTTCCTCCTTACTAAAGGCTGTAATTCTGTTTATTGATGTTGCTTCCGGCTTACGGAGAGCAATCGAAGGATTTCTTTTTATGAATCCCCACAGCCAATCATCACCGGCACTTTTTGAATCTTTATTAAAAGGACAAGGCAGGTGATTCTTGACAGCATATTCAAAAGCACATTTTTTTATTTCTTGCCTGGAAATTCCGTAAAACAGTTTCGAGAGATGAATAACATGTTGTGCTAAAAAAGTTTCTTCATCTACAGAAAATACTGGTTTGCGCCCTAGAGAAGAACCAGCATCGCTGTTTTCTTTCAATCGCTTTTGCAGAGTACTTCTGGAAATGTTGAAAGCTCTGGATACCTCCCTGACTTTCCTACCGTTCCTAACCGCAGTGATAGATGCCTTTAGCTGTTCACGTTTCCAACCCCCTTTTTCAGTTTTCCTGTGATAGGTTCTTGGCATCTGAAAAAGGTATTACCTAACTGTTATCTCAACGTTATCTTCAACATGTTTGAAATAGTGAATCTTTTATTTTCCAATCAAAAATTGATACTTTCAATACTAATGGGGTAATGGTGGCCGGCTACTATTACCCTACAGTGGCCGGCCACGATAACCCCAAAAAACATATGTTATAAAAAAAATATTTAAAAAATACTAGATTTAAACAAACTGCTACTTACGATTATTTCGTTCAAAGTCTATTGATAACACAATAATACACAGCACACAGTTTCAGAAAAATCAAAACAATAATCTGAATTGAGAACCTGTCAACTCAAACGTTCAATACATACTGCGACACCAGAACTGAAATTTGATATTGGTTGCGTTAATATAGGGAATTCCTGGTCGGTTCTTGGTAAACTAGTTGGACTACCCATAAGGAGATGGCGCAACCGTGTCTCGTTTTAAAATAAAAATTATACAGTTATATTTCGTATGGCTACTATTACCCCGGAGGCCACCATTCCCCCGGTCTCCCCTACTTCTTTTTTCAGTCTTCAATATTATGGACTGTCCAATAACTTTTTATTGATTTTTATCATTTAATTTTTTTTTTTTTAATTCACTTTCTGAGTCGGTGTCTTGTCTTGACTGCCCAACATTATGTTGCTTTAACCCCTTCGCACCGGGCGCGCTCTAGTCGAACGTCGGATATATCCGGACCGGCGCGCCAAATTTTAATCTGCGGGAATGAACATAGACCAGTCCCTAGACTTTAGAATCTGAAATAAACTAACCAGTGATGCGTAGCGAGTACATATAAAACATAAGATATTTTATTTTATTTATTTAAATTTCGTAATAGATAAAAAATGATAATATGAAACATGCAACATTACATGAAAGAGCTTACACAACTATTTCAAGGAACTACTCGCATGGTATTCTTCGAAATGTTCCTTACTACAAAGAGCTTTGTCACAACTCGAACAAAATAGATAAGTAAGTTTGTTTTTCTTGTATGTGTTATAACATATAAAGCACCTTCGTCTTTTTTGTTCGTGTTTTGGCAAACGTATCAACCCGTGTTCTGGGGTGAATTTCTTTGACTTTTTTCCTTTCTTCCTGCTTTACGAATTGTAACTGTCTCGCAGTGCCGTGTATTCTGGCTTGTATTCTGACAGGAGATCGTCACAAAGCCTCTGTGTAAAATCTGCATATGGCAGCTTTTTATTATGCGAATTTTCATACAGAACCTTGGCATTCAAGACCATCCTTTGAATAATATGGACACCCAGTTTTTTGAACCAGGTGTAATTTTTTCGAGCAGCATTGTAGGGCTCGATTTCTTGATCCACTAAATCCACTGCACCCATATTCATATTGTAGTGTTCTATATGTTCCGGCTTTTTGTAGAACACTTTGGTTTTTTTGGACGTGTCATACCGTTGCTTTTCCTTGAAGTCGGCTGTAAGTTTGGTAGTCAGTACGTAAACGTCTTTTTTATCACGAAATCGTACGACAAGGACGTCTTTCTTCCGGATAAAACAGGATTGGTACTTTTCTAAAGGAAGCTGAATAATATCCTGAGGCACTCCTCTTCTTACATTTATTGTACCGGTAACGTAAGTATTTCGACTCAGCAAAAATTCGGCAAGACGTACCGATAGTTACCAATTATCGAGAATTACTTCCCGTCCATCATCGAAGTGGTTCTGCATAAGAAAAACTACAATTCTTTCAGACATTGATAGCAAATTGGCCCGTGGAATGTGAACCAGGTCATAAATGTCTTTCCCAATGTAAAGGGCAAAATTGAAGGTATAGCCTCTGAGTTTGGGATCGCTTGGACATAAACAGAACAGCTTTATGCCAAAACGCGACCTTTTCGTTTTTATATACTGCTTGAAGTGTAGCGCTCCTTTGTACAGCATCAGGCATTCATCAATGGCAATTGTCTTACCTGGATCCACAAGAATTGTGGTATTTTCGCGGACTTTTGCAAAAAACATCGCTACACGTGTCATTGGTTTTTTTTTGTCTACGGTCCGTGGATTACCGAACCTCAAGAATTTGAGTATCTGTAGGAACCTGGAATGTATATCACATTTAGAAAAACAAACAGAGAAAAAAAGATAAATCTAATTACCTATCTCTACTCATGATTTCGGCAGAAAATACTGGTGGTCCTCCCAATAAGTATGATTTTTTCCAGTAGTCTTGCATCCGAGGTAGGTGTACTAATCCCATCAGCAATAAAAGAGAAATAAAAATGTACATTTCATTTTTCAGTACAGTTTTCCAGTATAAACCGTGGATTTTCAGAGCCAAATTATCGCTTTCTTCCAGAAACATTTCGGCACGTTTGTTTGTCCACTCACAAAGAGACTCTACTATTTCAGGTGAAATAAAAGCCTCAAAGCAACTCCTGTATGTTTGGGAGGAATTTACCTCAACAGCTGGGTGAATTTCATAGTCGAAATTTTTTTCATATATTTCCGACTCTCTCTTGTCGGAGAAAGGATCTGAAATAACACTCCAGTCTCCAAACTGAACAGGTTCTTCATCGTCCGACAAATCTGAATTTGAGTAGTCCTCGTCGGAACTAAGATCGTCTTCAGATCCATTGTCCTCCCATTCGGAGTCACCACTATCGAAATCCGACATCTTTCTACTTTAGAAACACTTTTTCAGTAGACACACCCGCTTTCAAAGACAAAACGCTACTGACAACACCTACTACCTACTATGTAATATGCAGTGAACTAATACTGCCCCACCTCCACCTCCTACCTAAAAGATGGGTGTGGCTAAGTTCTTCCACTTTTCATAAACGATTACGATATCCGGAACAAGCTGAAATGCATTTAGGATGGATCATAAGCCGGAGACACCGTACACCAGAACGATATTCCTTGGATCACCCATGTGTATCATCCGGACATAGCTACCACGCGTGCATGATACACTCGTGTGTATCACCGACGCGAAGGGGTTAATAGTCCCTGTCAATCTCTGGCATACATTTTAACCCATTGCGGCAATGTCACGTCTAAATTCTAAATTGTCTTTCGTGCTACCGTATTCTTTAGAGAGAATCCAAGCATTGGTAACACAAACATCAAAAATCCAGTATAAAATTGGTATGTACCACTTTTTGCCCCTCATGGCAATTCTATAATTAGAAAGGTGGTTATCTAGCTCAGCGGTTCCTAACCTTTTTCAGCCGCGGACCCCCAAGGAAATCAAGCATAATGCCAAGGACCCCTGAGTGAAAAAATGGTGCAATTTTCGGACAATATTATATTTTAGTATTCCTTCATTAATTTTTTTATTTAAGATTAAGTGCCTCGACTTCTTGGGTCATTGGCACGGGTGGTACAGTAGTTTTACAGGGTTGTTTGATATACTATATACAGAGTTAGGTTATTTTAAATACAATTATAGAGATTGGTGGTTTGCAGGAATGACAAGAGTTTGGTGACACTTTCTTGTTTGGTATCTAGGATCTTACTTATATTCTGATCTATGTTATGTGTTGTTCTTGCTTGATTGTATCGTGGGCATTGAAGGATGATGTGTTTGACATTTATTGGTACTGCACAGGTTTCACATTGGGGGGCTTCTTTTTGGTCCAGTAGGTAACTGTGTGTGAGTTGGGTGTGTCCTATACGTAGTCTTCTGATGAGTACTCCTTGTTTTCTTGTTATGTTCTTTAATTGTTTTTCTTCTATTGTTGGTTCGATGTCTCTTAATTTTGTTGTTTGTTGTTGCCAGTGTTGCTGCCATTTTTGTTTGCATAACTCTTTCCATTTGTGTGATGCATCATACGGTGTGTGTATTTGTATGAATTGGATGTTTATGTCTGTAGCAGCCTCTTTTGCTGCTTTGTCTGCTTTTTCATTACCATCTATTCCGCAGTGAGATGGCACCCACATGAATGTGATTTTTTCCGGGTGATTCTGGAGTAAGTCTTGAATTTGCTGTACAGGGGGATTTTTGTGGAATAGTTTTTTTAAGGATTGGAGTGATGAAAAGGAGTCTATCAGATGATTGATGTGCAGGGTAGTTTGACTGCTTGAAGGACTGCATACAGTTCGCCGGTTAGTATGCTGCAAAAGTCGTGTAGTTTGAACTTCTTGGTAGATTCAGATGTTACGACTGCGGCGCCAACTCCTTGGGGGCTCTTTGAGGCATCGGTGTACAGTATGTGATTTCTTGATTGTTCTTGGACAATATTGTAGAACAGGTTTCTTAGTATGTGTGAGGTGTTTCAGATTTGTTTTGGCTGGTTGGTTAGTGTTGTCTCGAGTTTAGGTTGCTGTAGTCTCCACGGTGGGGTATTTGATTTGTTTACAGTCTTTGGAGGTAGTAGTTCTGGAATTCTGGTTATGGTTTTGAGTTTTTCTCTGAGTGGTAGTGGAGTGTTTGGGTCCTTTGCGTAGGTGGTTGTGTATTTTCTTTCAAAAATAGCTTCATATGTGAGTTGGTTGTGTCTAAGGGCAGTTTTGGATGCGTACTTGAGGATTTGTTCTTCTCTTCTAAGCCAGAGTGGTGGGTCATTTGCTTCTCTGTATAGGCTTTCTATAGGTGATGTTCTGAAGGCTCCCAGGATAAGTCTAAGTGCATTATGTTGTATTGCGTTTATAGTCTTCAGTACGGATGATGTTGCGGAGCAGTAGACAATTGAACCATAGTCGATTTTAGACCTTATGAGGTGTTTGTATATTGTCCGTAACACTTGTTCCTCTGCGCCCCAATGTTGATGTGCTATCATCTTCATTACGTTCAGCCTCTTAATGCAGCTGGTCTTTAGTGCTTTCATGTGTGGGGCCCATGTTAGGCGTCTGTCTTTAAATTCTGTGTTAAATTCAGGACTGTATGGGGGTAGTCTTAAAATTTCATGTCCATGCTCTCTTAATATTTTATCCATCCTGTAGTCGGGATTTCTGGATTTGTTTTCTTTAATCAACTGATTCAATTCCGGTTTGGTTTTCCCTGGATCATGTTGAATATTTCGGTGGTTCAAAAACGCAATCATATCGGCTTTACGGGATGCTGTTGTAGGTTCTTTCTCGTCTACTACATTATGATATGATGCGTTATGTAATACCAGAACACTATTTTCCGGGAGATTGGGAATTAGTCGACTTCGTAGCCAGTTTTCGAAGTTTGCTGCATTCATGTCGTCGTGATAATCACCCGACTTTGATCCTGAAAAGGAATAAATAAAATATAAATTTTTGATAAAGCAACATAATAATTATTATCCTATTGACCTGACTTAAAAATTAAAAGGACGTCTTTGACGAATCCCTGCTCACCACCAGCATGGACAACAATTATTCTTTTTCCTTTTGAAATAGCTGTCACCTTGGACTGTATTCTGCGATATCCTTCCATTCTCGATTCTTGATAAGAATGGCGGCGGGATCCACGTTTGGCGGGATGTTGGGCTCTCATTGGAGGCCTCGTGTCTCTTCTCACTTGAGAAAGACTCTCACTGTAGTCGTCGTGCACATATGTGCTGGAATTATTACCTCGTTGCATCTTAAGGCCTAATTTTCAAAGACTTATTATTTTTGTCCACCCAATCATACTTTTGTTTATGCGAGCTGTGGATATAAGTTTCATCCGTATAAATTATATTTCTGCCCTCTTCCCTAAACTTTGATATTTTTCGAACGTATTCTATTCGTTTTCTTCTTATGTCGTATGATTCTATCAAAACCTTTCGATTGTCGGTTGTTTTCTTCCATTGGAATCCCATTTGCTGCAGAAGCCTCCAAAAGGTAGCGGAGGAGCCAGTGAAAAGTTCAGCCGCACGTAATTTCGCTAACATGCCTAAATTTATGAATTATAATTTTTGTTAATTAGGTTAATAATTATTATATGTAGCATAATTCTGTTAAACTGAACAGCATATTCGAAGCGAGATTGAATTACTTCTGCTGCATTTCTTCTCTCGGGAACGAAGGAAACTCTTTTCAGTGAATAGTGAAAAGTCTTCAGAGCTCTGTCAATAGTAGACAGGGAACCGTGAAGAAGTTGCGGCCACAAAGTTAAACATTTTTCCTTCAACTGACGAAGTGTTAAGGTGCAGTCTTCATCCACCCAGTCACAAATCTGCTCCTTTTGCACCAAAGAAAATGTCTGTGATCGATGCCCGGCAGTTCTCTTGATAATATTTTGGGTTACTCTATACGTCGCGTAGATTTTTCTCACCGTATTTGGAAGAACGTTAAATTGTTGTCCAACATTTTTGGCTGTAGCACCATTATTCATACACTGAATTATTAAATTACGTACTTCATTACTTATTTTCTTATTTCTGCGTATTTGATTATTCATATTTTTTAACTAAGAAAGTGAATTCAATAATATTTTATGAATGGGAAAAGCAATGGACATAAAGTGAAACTGATTTGACATAAAAGGAAATAGATTGATAAATCAATGACAGGTTCCTTGAAAATAAGAAACTCATTTGACAAATAAGGAAAAGCAATTGACAAAAGAGGAAAACCAAAAGCAAAAGACTGTAATATGGATAGTGATTATTATGAAAATTCCCTTAGGGCCGTTTTTTCAATCCTAGTTTAAACCTAGTTTAACGTTAAACCAAGATTAAAGACAAATGATCCTTGTTCATTGCTAGTTTAAGGTTAACTGTAGTTTAAACTGGGGTTTAAACTCGGGATTCTTAAACCGAGATTTTTGGTGGTTTAAGCTAAGTTTAACGTGAAACTAACCTACAAAGTTATTTTTATGAATAAAAATATAATCCAGGACTAGGAGTCAGGTTGTTTATAATACGCACAAGTGCACCAGTAGAGTGTTTTACAATTATTTTATTAGTTTATTACCTACTTGTTACTTTTTTAAAAGAATTTGGTTGATGTGGAATTTGGTTATTGTTATTAGTCTGTTTGAGAAGGAAGACTTATTTTTCACGGTCTTTTCGTCTCGATAACCATCTGTGGTTACCGAATTGAAAAGATTTCGAATTTGTTCCCAGGCTGCTTTCTTCTCCTTACAGGTGACTGCATCAGTCCTTCTATTTTCTATTATTTCCTTGTATTTTTCTACACAGTCCACAAGCCTTTCAACCTCTTGTGTTGAAAAATTAGCGTTCCTCTTGAACGTGCTAGTAATTTTTGATACACCTTCCATATTAACCCCTTAGTGCACTAGTTTTTCTACCAAAAAGTGACCTTTTTTTCACCAATTATTTTATGTTTGATTTTAATTGTACATGATAGCATAAAACAAAAAATATATAAAAGACTTGGAAAATATGTATTTTACCAAAAAAAAACACAATGACAAAAACGGCATATCTCGCCAACCCGAGTTAACTCGGGCAACACAATATATGTCACAATTTAGACAAAAACTACCGGAAACTAGAACATAAAAAAATATACATTTTTTATAGGTAAACACAAATTTTGCACTATATTATTCCTAAGTAAAAAAGATATATATATATATATATATATATACAGTGCTTCCCAAAAGTAACGGATAAATTCGATAAAACGGAAAGCGCTGTTATTTTGAAAAAATAAAAAAAACAGGTCGATTTTGGTTTAGAGTTGTTCAACTTTTGACATAATATTTGGGTATACAGGGTGATGCACGAAAAAGTGGTGACGTCATCGGCATTTTTTTAAATGGCAACCTTTATTTTTTATTATATTTTTTGACACTTTATCCAATTGCCAATACGGTAATGTAATCATTTTGTAACGTTAAATAAGGAAATTTCGGAGAAAAGAACTTAATTTCGACAGATTTAATAGATTTAATTTAATATAATTTAACAGATTTATTTAATACACTTAATTTAATAGACAGATCTTATAAAATTACCATGGAAACAGTCATTTTTATTTGATTTTTTTTTTTTTATCGTTAATGTTCCGATTTTCACATCAGTGAAAAGTGCACAATTTCGACTCACAAGTTGTTTTCTCAGAAATTTCCTTATTTAAGGTTACAAATTGATTACATTATCATATTGGCAATTGAATGATGTATCAAAAAATGGAAAAAAAATAAGGGTTGTCATTTTTAAAGATGCCGATGACGTCACCACTTTTTCGCGCATCACCTTGTATACCCCAATATTATGTCGAAAGTTGAACAACTCAAAAACAAAATCGACCTGTTTTTTTAGTTTTTCAAAAAAACAGCCCTCTCAGTTTTATCGAATTTATCCGTTACTTTTGGGAAGCACTGTATATATAACAAAATTAATCCAAATTTGCCACCGTATGGTAAACTTTGAAACAAGGGACGACACACAGGGGAACGTCACAGTCAGGGCACATGTATCTTGTTTCTTTTCGGATTTTTTTATTTCGTGCATCCCGTTTCTTGGAGCAAACAACACATTGCCGAGTCGGGTTTTCTTTTTTTTCAGTTGGCGGTATTATATCAAGAAAATGTCTCGCCGATAATCTTATTGGAGTTGGAGCAGTGGAAGGACGTCCACTTCTTGGAGTACCCTCTGTTGGAGTTTTATATTTCTCGATTATAAGTCGTATGATTTCCAGTCTAAAATTTAGGGAATCCATTTTTCCTTCAGTTTTTTGGTAAAGGACAAAAGAGTTCCACAAAGCCAGGTCCAGTAGGTGGAAGAATATTTTTTTATAATATTTTTTGCCCCTCTTTCTTGGAACGACATAAGTGGCCAAGTGTTGATCTACTCGATCAACACCGCCCATGGTATGATTATAATCGATGACAACCTGTGGCTTTATTTTTCTGCCCCGACGCGTCTCAATTTCGACCATCGACATAGCATGGATGGTTGAGATGAGAGCAATATCTTTTTTGTCCTTCCATTTGAGAACACACGCCTTCCCTCGTTGAAATCCAATTACTTCTCCTATTTTCAGTTTTTTGTCTTTCAGCTCTTTTGGAACTTCTTTTCTTGTGACACGCAAAGTTTCATACACGTCTGTCCGGTTTTGTAACAAAATATCCGCTAATTGTGGCGAATTATAAAAATTATCCATCGTCAAACAATAACCTTTGTTCAACAAAGGTTTCATTAGGGTCATGACAACTTGTGAAGAAACTGGAAGGTTTTCAAAATCTTTATCAAGAACAGTTTCTTTGCCTGTATAAATTACAAAATTCCAAACATATCCGCTTCTTGACTCACATAATAAATATAGTTTTATGCCAAATCTGGCTCTTTTCAGAGGAATATATTGCACCCATCCCAGACGACCTTTGTAAAGTAAAAGACTTTCATCAATGGTCATCAGTCTTTCAGGAGTTAGTAAAATACGAAATTTTTTATTCAGATTATCATAAACTTTCCAGATTTTGTTTAGTTTAGGACAAGGGTGATTAGTCCTGTCGAACAGTTCATTATTAGAAAAATGAAGATACTGCTTTATAGCTTCAAAGCGTTTTCCGGTCATGCATTCTCCAAAAAATGGTGTTTGGAGCATTTTATTTTTCGTCCAGTAGTGTCGATATTCTGGTTTCTTGTCGATACTTTGTAAAAGCACAATTGCAAAGAAAACTCGCATTTCGTTTGGGTCTGTGTCACGCCAAGAACTACTCGCTCTTTCCTGGTTACGATTTTGAGCATATCTATTAGTTTCCTCTGTAATCAGAAGCATGAGCTCATCATCGAAAAATAGTTCGAAAAATTGCAGAGGATTGAAATTTTGAACATCCACATTTATGCTGGGAGTTCCATTGAAAGGAAATGGTGGTGGTGCAGGAGTATCACGTGTTAGCGGGCACCACTGACGTGCCAATTCTAAAGTTACTTCTTCTTCCTCGTCCGAAATATCGTCCCCTTCAGAATCACTACCACTGTTTTCAATGTCTTCTTCTTCATTTGAGCTTGGATTCCAATCTTCACTTTCGTCACTATCCCGGTCCATTTTGTAGAAAAGATTTTTGAAATCGAGATTTTACAACCAAACACACGTGCTCGTAAATAACCAAACAAACGTGCACCTGTACGCGCTAATGAAATAACAGTGTAAACTTTGACCTAATCTAAAAGCACACAGTACAGTATTCGAATACCCCCGCCTACTCTCAGAAGCCGGCCGTGTCCTTGGAGTGAACCAATGCTGTAAGCTTTACTGGTGGGGAGCTGTGGTGGGGACCGACAAATATGTGTGTAACGTATTAACTCGGGTGAGCGAGAATAAGACATGCAGACTAACGGATAAACTCGGTTTAGATTGACACGGAACACAAAAACTTTAGCCGGCCGAGTTAACTCGGGTAAGCGGAAATAATTCAACCTACTGAGACCGAGTTAACTCGGTTGAGTGCGTTAAGAGGTTAATGCATATTAAGCAAAATAAACAATAAATATAATTAAAACAAGTCCACGTGCACCTCGCCAGGTACAAAATAAATTAATTTGATGTCAATTTGACGGTTATGACATGATGAACCGACATTTAAGTGACAGTGTTTACAATAAAGATACTTACACACTTGAAACTGTCGATTAAACTGAGTTTAGCTAAACTTCGTTTGAAGTAGGCATGAACAACCGAAACTAACTTAAACGCAGTTTAAATTTTAAACTCCGTTTAACTAAACTCAAGTTTAAACTGCTATTGAAAAAACCGCCCTTAGTAATTATTGTCATTTTGACATTAAGTATAATAATACATAACTTTCGTGTCCGTGTTGACTGTTGGATATAAATTTGATGATATCCGAGTGTTAATAGTAGCTGTACCCAAGCAGCCATATAGGGGGAAAAGGTACTCATTTTATTCTTGCTAATTTACTTTTTTCCCCCATAAAAAGTGGTTCATATAAAGAGGCATTCTTATACCGCCAAAAGGGATAAAATGTATTTTTTTCCCGTCACAGAAAAAGAATCAATTGAAAAATGGCAGAGATAAGACTGTGACACACTCATCGGACGGACGTGATGAATTTGCAAAGGTTCCATTAATTTTCCATTAAAAAGGTATACATATAAATAAAAAAATAATATTTTTGTTTACCTGATCACAATCCTAGTCCCTAATCCGATATACTTTCGAAGTCATCCTCAGCATCGCTATCAGAAGTTTCACTATCAGAACCAGTAGTAATCACCAACTCTTCTGTTATCACATCAACTCGAATCTCGTGTTCCAAGTAATTGTCTTCTACTTTAATTAAATGTTGGCAACACTTCGTCCAGTCTTCAACAGTAACTGATGAAAATTCTTCTTCTGTCAGAATTTTCACAGCGTCTAATTTGAATAGAACATTTTTCTTTGCTACCGCGTTTTTAATTTGAGCCCATATCATTTCAATTGGATTTAAATCCGGATGGTAGGGTGGGAGCCGTAAAGGAACTGCTGTTAGTTCCAGCAGATGGTCGAATTTGTACATAATGTGTTGTTTTTTATTATTTTTAACGATTTCATATAACTGGGGCTTACGCAAATTCGGCGCAAAAGGTATATTTTTTTTTACTTATCAACCAGTCTACCATATCCGATTTTCTTGAGTTGCAGTTTGGTGCTTTTTGTAGCTGTATATTATGATATGGTGCATTGTCAGTTACAACAATACAATTGGGGAGAAGATTGGGAATTAGCTTTTCTGTAAGCCACTTCTCATAATTATCCGAGTTCGTGTCATCGTGGTAGTCTTAGGATTTAATCCCGGATTTAAAAATTAAGAGACAATTAGGTATGAAACCCATTTCACCTCCGGCATGAACAATAACCAATCGATTTCCTTTTGATATGGTTGACAGTAAACCTTTGCTGGTATTGTCTGTCCAACTTTTCGAGCTAGTATGGCCAGCATGAATATATGTTTCGTTTAAATAGACAATCTGTCTACCTAGGCTTCTGTAATATTTTATTTTATCTAGGTAATTCAGCCGTAGTGCACGAATATCATTTTTTTCTATAAGTAAACGCCGGCTGTTCTTTGTTTTCCTCCATGTATCCAAGTTCTCGGACAATTGTTTTTGTTGTTTTTTGTACGAGTCCTTTTACGGTTTTTAGGAGAACTGAAGTTTACTTCACCATTGTCATTATTTGAACTCCGTAAATCGACACTTACACTCACAATTCTCTTTATAGTTGATAGAGATACTCCGGTAGCAGCTACAACACGGTTTTTTAATTCAGTTTTATTTTCATTTGGAAAAATTGTCTAAAAATAATTATATACAATATGTTAGCACTGCACGGGAATACAGGCACAGGGTGGGAAGTGAGGAACTCACGTATTTGTGTATACAATGTATTAATATAGAAAGACGTAGATTATAATCAAACTAAAATAATGATGAGGTAAGTCTCAGAATACGGGAGCGTATCCAGGCTCGACTTTGTCGTAGGTAGGAGCAACCGTCACCGCATACGAGTCAGTAAGCAATGCCTTCCGAGGCGTAGTCTCTGTAACCGGCAGCAGTTGGGTCGTTCGATCCCGCGACATCACCGAGCGTGATCAACATTTGGGGGAATACCAGAATACGAGCGCCGCTCTCACGGCGCTCTCAGGAACCAGCCGATGAATGGTAGCCATGAGGACGAGGATGATTGAACACAATAGTCTTCGACTGGGAATCAAATTCCTTCCTTTTATTTTTTCCCTCCATTGTTTTCCTTTCACAAAAAACTTTAAAATAATTCACAAAAAATGCTCTCACAATAAATCACCGTTCAGATTCAAGGCATGTAAATGCGTAAATGCTAGCTAACTGCAAGATTTATAAGCGTGAACTGGTGAAAGGTGTGCCGCTGCTGTCTTTCCGGCCGGCGGTAAGTGCAGTCAGCTTGCATTTCCGAGATAGTGACGTAGCACACTTCCAAGAATTTTAGCTTATGAAATATCGGTCAAGCTGTACCTTGCTTTGTTTACCCTTTGTATGGTACTGTCATTAATTTTATTTTAATTATTAATTCCTCTGTTCTTTTATTTCTTTGTTTAAGAAGCATATAATGTTATCTGGCACTTTTAAAATTAAAATTCCAGAATACATTTATTTATACATTATTAATGTACATTTATTAATACATTGAATACATATATTTCATCTGTGGAGACATGAAAGTTTGAAAGTTGATCTTATTTTTTGCAGCAGCATATTTGTTTGTATATTCCACAAGTTTGGCAACAATTTCAGGTGTTAGCATTAGGTTGAAAAATTGCAACGGATGAGATTCGCTGCTCAATGTAAGTGGTGGAGGAAATTTCCGAAAATTTTGCGCAGATGCTTTATCAAGGCCACCCTTTTTCCAATTTATTTTCACAGGTTTTTCTCCTGTCGGCATTTTTTTATATTTTTTCAAAAACCTGGACAAATATTTGTTTTTGTCCTCATTCTCATTTCCATCTCCGTCTGCCTCCTTGTTGTATGTTTCATCTACTTCCACTTCCTGTAGCGCATTTTCGATATCATCATAAATGGTGTCTCAGGATACTCATCGGGTATTAGATTGTTCGTTACCTTCATAATGAAACTCAGCTTCTGCAGATAATATACTATAATCCAATCGATTTGGATTATCAGACTCCTCATCACCAGAATCAGCAGGAGTGTTGAACCCATCATCATCTGGAGGTGTCATTACAATTCCATCAGGGACATTTTCACCTGTCTGAATATCTTCCTTTTCCTCCAAGATCTCAGCAGCAGTTAAACAGCAGTTAAATAACGCGGTTTAGTTTTCTAAAAATTGATTTCGCCTTATAGTACTGTTTTTCTTGTTAGCACAGAAGATAACGAAGCTGTTGATTGCAGCAACATTTAGAACACCGTAGAAAACTACCATAGGTCATCTCCTGGTAGCCCTTGCCACATTGTAGGAAGCACATATCTGATCGACTACATCAACCCCGCCTTTGGTTGAATTATATGACATGATTATCTCTGGTTTGCCAGTTTGACAATCTACTGAATGGTCGTGATGCATTGTGGATACCAACAGTACATTTTTGTTTTTCTTTGGAATATAGGAGACCAAACTCCATTTTCCTCTAAAGCCAGACATACTTGAAAAAACTGGTCTCAACTTTCCTTGCACAAATTCTACTGGAAGCTCCCGCTTATTCTTTTTTATTGTACCCACTACTGTTAGCTTATGTTCTCTTAGGAGATTATCCACAAGTTCAATGCTCGTGAACCAATTATCGATTGTGACATTTCTTTTAGATCCATATATTGGCTCACAGAGCCGTAATACGACTGCTTTGCCACTATTATCGACACAGAAGGGGCCTTCTGGCTGTTTTTCTACATACACTTCCATTTTTTGTTGTATAAAACATTTTTGCATCGCAAAGTGCAAATATCTTGCCACAGCGTCCCCTAAAGGCCTCTAACTTTTCGTCTACTGTAACGTACAGTGACAAAGAGTAATTTGTTTGGCAATTTTGATTGAATACCTCAAACAACTCTCTTATAGGAGCTAGTTTGTCTATCTGGACTCTTCTGGGGCGAGTGCTTTTGTCATCAAATCGCAAATGTCTCAGCATAAATCGAAATCTTTGTATGGTCTGCTTTAGGATTATATTATATTAAATTATTATATTAACAACAGCTACTAAAAAATAAAAAGCTGCACTAATAATGAATTTAAATTTAATAAAAATTCCTTTTTGTATTAAGAAATTAAATATCCCATGCAAAATAGTGGAATTTAAAAGATTAAGTCGGAAAAAATCAGTTTCGTATTTTTCTTCTTTAGAATATTCTGGTGTAAATTTGTCATAAATGAAACGCTGCAAGTGGTAGCAATAAATTACATTTACTCTAGTAAATATAAAAAGATGTACATATTCATATTTAAATGAAAAAAATACAACAATGAAATGTACGTACTGTTTTATATTTATGTTGGTTTTATTTATTTCTACTCCTTTGAGCTTAATTTATTACTTCTTTCTCAATAAAACTCGTCATTTTATATTCATGTTTTATTAAGCCTTCATCAATCTGCTGGTTCATGAAAGGGAGTGCTCGATTGAATTAGTTCAACCAACTGAATTACGGTTGTTGCCAACCTTACAAACATTCCCCTAACCTATATTACTATACTACGGTACGTATGAATAAGGTGTGACGCATCGACAACCGATGGAGCGTTGCGGGAAACGAAACGAGCGGGTATGAATTCCATAGGCGTAGAATATTTTTAAAGGAATTATATGATTTTCTGTAATTTATAAAATTTATTTAATCTTCATAGGAAAATAATGATAAATATTCCTTTTATAATTCAGTTTTAATAAATAGAAGTATTTTTCAAGATAGGAAACTCCTAAATAATAATGGCTTTCATCAATTGACCACAGTTAATCCCTTAACAACAGAGTTTACTGTAAATAGGTACCTACCTACAGACGTATCTGAATATTTTTAAAGCTGAATAGGGCCCACTTTCATTACAAAGCATTATTCACTTCATCATAATAATTATCATAACAATAACAAAGCATCATAACAATTATTATCATAACAAAGCATCATAGCAGTTATTTACGAAAACGCGAGAGAGGTTGCAAATTTCGAAAAAAGTGGGGAACGCTTGTTTATAGAATTTGTTTTCGGTGGAGGTACATATTTAACAATTAATTACTAGCTAAAAATTGTACTTGAAACGACAAAAATTCAAAAATAACTTACCTACAAAAAAATCAGGATTATACCCGTGTCCAGTGTGAAGAATTATAGAATCCAGAAATAAATCATATGAGTTGGCTTTTTGTCTTGGATGGCATTTTGAAGATTCCGCATTTACATTTTTTCAACTCTTGACAGAAAATATTCAAAACACAATATTTAATACACACACTAATCTTAGTCGTGCACAGTTTTATAAGTCAAATTATGAGAAATCACCTTAATTTTCGGAGGAACAATTATTATCAAACAGGTTATTCAGAGTCAGAATCTTCAAAATCTGAATTCGAGCTGCCGCTGTTATTTTCCTTGTCGCTGTCGTTGCCTGTCTGAATTATAAGGGGCTCAACAAGAACTTCCGCGCGAACATCAAGCTCCCACATCCTATCTTCAACTTTTTTAACGTGGCCAATGCATTTCTGCCAATCATTGGCTGTAACGTTTTGGATGGCCTCATCAAATAAATGTTTAACCTGGCCAAGTTTGAAGGAAGTGTTCTTTCTCGCCACTTCTCCCTTAACCTGCGCCCATATCAACTCAACAGGGTTGAACTCGCAATGATAAGGTGGCAAACGTAGAACTTCTATATTGTTTTGCCTGGCTAACTCATCAACGACGTACCTAACATGGTCGCTTTTATTCTGACGTGCAATATTTAGTAGTTCTATTTTCAGCATTTCGTCATGGTGTTCTGTATGCTTTTTCTGTAGCCAATCTATTATCTGCCCCTTACGCCATGCCGAAGTAGGTTGCTGTTCCAATCGACGACTGTGATAAGGGGCGTTATCCATAACAATAACAGAACCAGGTTCCAAAAGTGGCAAAACTGAGGCGAACCATTTTTCAAAAGTGTCTGAATTCATTTCTTCGTGATAGTTGCCTGTCTTTTTACTCTCAAATGAGAGTAACCCGCCTTCTAAGAAACCACAGTCGCTTCCTATATGGGTGATTATCAGGCGACGTCCTTTACCTGAAGGTGCCTTTAAGCCGGTAGAAAACCCATCTAGAAAAGCCTGTCGACTACTGGTTATTGACAAATCTTGCCAGACTTTCTTCACCGTATGGCCTTCATTTAGCCATATCTCATCCATCCAGTAAATTCGCTTACCCTCTCTTCGGAATTGTCGCACTTTTTCTAAATACTTTCTGCGCCAGATTACAATTTCGGATTTTTCAATGAGCATGCTTCTCCGATTTCTTTTCAGGTAACGAAAATTCATATCTCGTAATGTCCGCAGCAAAACTTGCCGCGAAATCTTCGGCAGAGTATCATCAGCCATGATAGCCGCTGAAATTTTTTTTAAATTCGGTATTTCATTGCGGAAAAAAAAGAATGTACGATTCGGCGTATAGAGTATCGTGTATCGTCGTCTACGATGATCTTTTTATTTTACGTCCCCTAACTTCTTCCTTGGGAGCAGCTACGCATACGGGTCCAGAATCTCTTTTTTTCAAACACCTGTAAATACTTGACTCGTTGACTTTGGTTAAAAAACTGCAAGTTGTCACTGCGTCCAGTTTCGAAATATTAGGGTCGCGTTTTCGATGTCCCTCATAAACGTTGCAGATCATTGTTTTTTCTTCATCAGTAAGATGCTTTCTTCTTCGGTTCTTGCTTGCAGCGTCCGCCATATTTCTTCGCTTGTGTCTGGATAATAGAAAAAAAGTGAAATAAAATCAAAATATAAGAAAAACTACTTCCGTTACACATTCCAATAACAAGTATATTTAGTTACGGGTTATCCTGATATTTGGACCTAAAGAGTTGATCCGGAATTAAATTCGAGATCCCGATCTATTAAGCTGGGCTTATACAGCTTTTTTTAACAGTAAATTTAGGATTAAGCTGCTAAGATTCAGTTCAAATATAGCATGTAGCACTAAGATGACCTTGAAAGTTCCCAACTTAGCCGTATTTAGCTTTAATTTTAGCTGTAACGTCGATGCTCATACGTCATAATTATTATATTTGTCATTATGAGAGACAATTATTATGATGTGTAAATAATTAAATTAAAGTAATAATAACTAAATTATTCAAAATAAATGTTCAAAAGAATCAAACATAATACCTACCTACCAAAATTTATTATATTAATAATTATTATTTTTTATAAATGATACGGAAAAATGTCAACTTGTCAGTTAAGAACATGCTGTATAAACCTTAATACGTATGTATTTGTATAAACACCTAATTAATACTAATGTAAAAACTAAATTGCTTTTAAAATTGGGGCTAAAACTACTGCAAAATTCAACTTGTATAAATACAGTATAAACTTGTACAGTAAAAACCATAGTATAAAAACATGTTAAACTCCATAGACTGCTCAGACACATTGAAATAATTCATTAAACAATAACATAACACCTACCCAAGGTTAGTAAAGGGAATAGGTTGCCTCGTAACTTTCGACCAATGAGAGGACAGCGCGCGAATACGTCACAGGTAGGCCACATTTGAATCTATTGATGGAGTAATGGAGTAATCAACTGAACATCGCAGACAAATACCACTTTTAAGTTAGTCTATTCAATTTTTTGTTTTAAACTTATAGTATGGACACATAAATCACACACTAAACCTAATTAAAAGTTTGAATATATTAAAATGCACCAAATATAACAGCCAGTATATCAGCTTTAGGATATTTAATTATTTTCAAATTAATGGACTAATTTAACTGAATTGTCATGGAATAGAATTATTAGATCAATTATCTTGAAATAAAGAGAAAATTGTCTTAAGGATACTCATAAATAGGAAAGACTCTAGCTCTTTTATTCTCATGAGGAGACCAAATAATAGAGCCATAATATATTAATAAAGGTCTTATAATAAGGGATTTATACAAATGAATTATAGAATAGATAGATCCTAGGTCCTTAATATTGTCAACATTGTCAAGAAACAACCCATTAATACTATATCGAAAAGAAAGCCTGTTAGTTTTGCTGCGAGCAAACAAAATAAACTTACACTTATTACAATTTAGTTTGACGATAATGACGATAAACATCAATATTACAATAATTATTAATTAAGTAAATTAACTTTTTAGCATCAATAATAAGCATAATAATAAGCATAAGATAAGCATCAATATTACAATAATTATTAATTAAGTAAATTAACTTTTTGGCTTTAATTAACCAAAGTTCATTATTTGTTTAATTAACAATTTTCTTCATTTATTTAATTTTTTTTCGCAAATTTTCAGAAGAGGCTTCTCTTTTTTCTGCTTGCTTTTCCGCTCGTTTTATATCAAGAAACTTTATCCTTACAAATATTCTTTGCCTGCAAAATGAAGCCACAAGTTCCTTTGGTATATCATCGTCAACTTTGCCAACTACATAATTAATATTCTGTAGTTCTTTTAACTATTTTATTTTTTGAATTAAAATTATCATTATGTAATTTATGAAAATGCTGATCCATTCTGGTAACTTGTTGTAACCATTTTTCTGACGGTTGTATCAAACCACCAAACGATAAACTTTGGATCCATGACGGCAAACTGCTATAATTATGTAGGTTCAAGGCTTCTGTTTTATATGTATATTCTCCCAAATCTGGGTGTTTTTCTCGATGTTTTTTAGCAAAATACCCAGCAATATAGACTTGGCCATCTTTTTCGGACTCTTCCCTAGAGCTATCCCCGGAGTTGATACTGCTAGATGATCTGGTACTTCCACAGTCCATTTTGTCATCGACCTGGTCTGTGAACTGATTTTCAGAATCTTTATCAGTAATTTTTAATTTTCCAAGCTTTGCTTGTTGTAAAGCAGCAGCTAGTATATATTCGTCGTTTTGTACATCTGGAGAGCTCCCCACATTTGAACTTGCTGTCACCAGGCCAGGGTTTCTTCCTAATAGAATCATTCTTATTCTATAGATAGCATTCAGTGGCGATGGATGGTCATGAAGTCCTCCGCGAGTTCTAACCTGAAAATAAATCACAAAATGGCTTTCTTGAGTCCCAGCTAATTTGACTGTGAGACTTACTTGACTGAAAAAGTTCTCCAGACAATCTTGATTAATTCTATGGGTTAGAATATAATCAACACCGTACTCTTGCTTCATATTTACATACAAGCTTTGCAAAGCTCTTGTCGACATAATTATTCCACGCTGAAACATTTGCATGCTCTTTTTACCCGTGCAAGTCATTCCACTAATAGTAGAAATCATCTCATTTAAAACTTCATCTTGTAATGGTAAATTAGTACCATATGGTCTCTTTGTTGGAATTGCGACCGTTGGTGAATAAGAATTCATTATATCAAACCAATTGTTGACTAGTTGAAAAAAATCACCAGTTGCTAAACTTGCCTTTTTATCTTCCCCAGGAAGATAATGCTTTAATGCTGTAGCATTTGTGTTAGAAAATAATTGTGCTGCCAATTTTACATTTTGCCGTTGAGCACGTTCACAATTCAAATGTAGTGGGGTTAACTTGAAGCAAGCATTAATTTCTGATCGTGTGATTCCTAGCAAACTTTTCACTGGATTTTTATTAATAATAGTATTATCTTTCAACACAAAACCAGTATCAAGAAACCAGTTTCTTAGCAGCTTTAGGACATGAGGAACATCAGAAAATTTAAAATGTCAGTTTAACTACTAATTAAAACTCAAAAAATCCGCACCTGTTTTTTTAAGACGCTTTGGTATTGTCTTTAGTAATCTAGCTTGCAACTTGTCTTCAAAATCCTCTGGTTTGAAATGTTTACTGCAAATCCTCCTATTTGCAACATGCCATACATCTTTGCGATAACATTTTTTTACCCATTCTTTTTGAATTTTGATCTCTTTTGGAAAAGAAAAGAAGGAAAGTTTCTCTTCATTTTCCATTGCCTTTTTTGAATTATTTTTGCATATTGCAGCACTACAAACAATTCCTCCAGGCATCTAAAAATAATTATTAATATCAAGTTACTTTTATTTAATATTACTGTAAGTTGTATTATAAGGTTTGAATTATGATATTAATTGATATTAAATTATTTTGAATCAAAACTTCCTAATATTTACGTTTAAGTACTTGTATCCCTTGGCTTCTGACCCCCTCAGTTGCTTCTTATAATACCTGTGGTACTTACACTGATTACTTCGTTTTGTTGGCTTTTTTAATCACTATTTTATTGTTTATCGTTTATAGTTTAAATTTAACACTACAACACAGTGTAAAACACCACTAAAACACAGTTTCTACAGTGGCAAGTTATAGTTAACTCAAACAAAACTTGGAACGCAATTAACCCCTTCGCACCGGGCGCACTCTAGTCGAACGTCGGATATATCCGGACCGGCGCGCCAAATTTTAATCTGCGGGAATGAACATAGACCAGTCCCTAGACTTTAGAATCTGAAATAAACTAACCAGTGATGCGTAGCGAGTACATATAAAACATAAGATATTTTATTTTATTTATTTAAATTTCGTAATAGATAAAAAATGATAATATGAAACATGCAACATTACATGAAAGAGCTTACACAACTATTTCAAGGAACTACTCGCATGGTATTCTTCGAAATGTTCCTTACTACAAAGAGCTTTGTCACAACTCGAACAAAATAGATAAGTAAGTTTGTTTTTCTTGTTTGTGTAAAGCACCTTCGTCCTTTTTGCTCGTCTTTTGGCAAACGTATCAACCCGTGTTCTGGGGTGAATTTCTTTGACTTTTTTCCTTTCTTCCTGCTTTGCGAATTGTAACTGTCTCGCAGTGCCGTGTATTCTGGCTTGTATTCTGACAGGAGATCGTCACAAAGCCTCTGTGTAAAATCTGCATATGGCAGCTTTTTATTATGCGAATTTTCATACAGAACCTTGGCATTCAAGACCATCCTTTGAATAATATGGACACCCAGTTTTTTGAACCAGGTGTAATTTTTTCGAGCAGCATTGTAGGGCTTGATTTCTTGATCCACTAAATCCACTGCACCCATATTCATATTGTAGTGGTCTATATGTTTCGGCTTTTTGTAGAACACTTTGGTTTTTTTGGACGTGTCATACTGTTGCTTTTCCTTGAAGTCGGCTGTAAGTTTGGTAGTCAGTACGTAAACGTCTTTTTTATCACGAAATCGTACGACAAGGACGTCTTTCTTCCGGATAAAACAGGATTGGTACTTTTCTAAAGGAAGCTGAATAATATCCTGAGGCACTCCTCTTCTTACATTTATTGTACCGGTAACGTAAGTATTTCGACTCAGCAAAAATTCGGCAAGACATACCGATAGGTACCAATTATCGAGAATTACTTCCCGTCCATCATCGAAGTGGTTCTGCATAAGAAAAACTACAATTCTTTCAGACATTGATAGCAAATTGGCCCGTGGAATGTGAACCAGGTCATAAATGTCTTTCCCAATGTAAAGGGCAAAATTGAAGGTATAGCCTCTGAGTTTGGGATCGCTTGGACATAAACAGAACAGCTTTATGCCAAAACGCGACCTTTTCGTTTTTATATACTGCTTGAAGTGTAGCGCTCCTTTGTACAGCATCAGGCATTCGTCAATGGCAATTGTCTTACCTGGATCCACAAGAATTGTGGTATTTTCGCGGATTTTTGCAAAAAACATCGCTACACGTGTCATTGGTTTTTTTTTTGTCTACGATCCGTGGATTACCGAACCTCAAGAATTTGAGTATCTGTAGGAACCTGGAATGTATATCACATTTAGAAAAACAAACAGAGAAAAAAAGATAAATCTAATTACCTATCTCTACTCATGATTTCGGCAGAAAATACTGGTGGTCCTCCCAATAAGTATGATTTTTTCCAGTAGTCTTGCATCAGAGGTAGGTGTACTAATCCCATCAGCAATAAAAGAGAAATAAAAATGTACATTTCATTTTTCAGTACAGTTTTCCAGTATAAACCGTGGATTTTCAGAGCCAAATTATCGCTTTCTTCCAGAAACATTTCGGCACGTTTGTTTGTCCACTCACAAAGAGACTCTACTATTTCAGGTGAAATAAAAGCCTCAAAGCAACTCCTGTACGTTTGGGAGGAATTTACCTCAACAGCCGGGTGAATTTCATGGTCGAAATTTTTTTCATATATTTCCGACTCTCTCTTGTCGGAAAAAGGATCTGAAATAACACTCCAGTCTCCAAACTGAACAGGTTCTTCATCGTCCGACAAATCTGAATTTGAGTAGTTCTCGTCGGAACTAAGATCGTCTTCAGATCCATTGTCCTCCCATTCGGAGTCACCACTATCGAAATCCGACATCTTTCTACTTTAGAAACACTTTTTCAGTAGACACACCCGCTTTCAAAGACAAAATGCTACTGACAACACCTACTACCTACTATGTAATATGCAGTGAACTAATACTGCCCCACCTCCACCTCCTACCTAAAAGATGGGTGTGGCTAAGTTCTTCCACTTTTCATAAACGATTACGATATCCGGAACAAGCTGAAATGCATTTAGGATGGATCATAAGCCGGAGACACCGTATACCAGAACGATATTCCTTGGATCACCCATGTGTATCATCCGGACATAGCTACCACGCGTGCATGATACACTCGTGTGTATCACCGACGCGAAGGGGTTAAAATCAATAAGCAATTATGGCGAATTATCTGCAACTGGCAAACACGATGACGCGGTACTCCCCTCTCACGTTTCTCCCCTCTCCGAGTAACGGCGCAACCTATTCCTTTACTAACCTTGACACCTACCTACATTTACTTTGTATAGAGGAAATCTATTGCCCTTTAAATGAAATTAACTTTGCGAATTGACTTCTTATAGGATTAGTCACTTCAGAGTATCGTTTCATTATAAAATGTAATCTAATATTTAAATATTTCGTTACAACTGCCTCTATAAGGAAATATGCTTATGTGATTATTGTTGTTTTCTATAACATTTGACTCTTTGGGGAACTAAAAAAATTTGCCTGAATACAGTCGTACATTACTTTATTTTTTTAAATATTGATAGAAATGTTACTTCTCAAGTTATTTTCACTTATTCTGAGAAAATGCTCTGTTGTTTTACAAATTTTTATCACATCGTTCGAAGGATATGTTAACCCACCATGATCTTTTTTTGTGATAAGGGAATGCAAAAAATTTGATTTTACATTATGCAGCACATTTACACAATATTCACATTGAATACTACTTTGTAGTTTTATAGTAACAAATCCTGCTATATAATACTTATAACTACTGTACTGTTCATGTTATAATCATGATCACTCCAAATAGCTTCGAGTGAAGACATACTATTTACTTCTTTTGAAAATCTACTGGAACCTACTAAAATTGGTATTTCAGTTAACGGTATACAATTACCCATGCCGCCTTCACGAATTTCTACCCTTACAAGAAGTCTTTTGTACGCAGAAGTAAACTGTCGGGCAGTGGGATTATTATTCCAGTTACCCTTTGACCGAATAGACGAAAAAAATAATTCCAAGTGGTCTTGGCTTATTTTGTATAAAGGTGACTATTTTTAACCTATCAATTAATTCTTCATAATATAATAACAAAGCATTTTTTAAAGATGCAATACAGCCTATAAAACCAGTTTTTCTTCTAGATCGTACTACAAATTCACCATCGCAAATTTCAAGGTAGATATATAATTTATTGCTTCAAATATAAAAATCTTTGTTCTTGCAATATTCCTTTCATACAGTGCCTTCGTAAAAGATGGAGGAATTATAGATCTACTATTAAGAATATCAAATAATATGGCAGTGAAAGTTTTTATAAAGTGAGCAGTTGCTTCGCAGTCCTGAAATTCTGCCAATTTCAATTCGAATAACGAGCTTCAACATGTGACATGGGTCATAAAAACAAAAAACATTGTTGTCACCTAGAGAAAAATACGGTCTTACATCTTATAAATTAGAAACACAGCACCCTAATAATACTTGTGTTAGCGCTGATATGTATTAGATATCAACTGTGGGCGTGACGCCGCTTGTTTTCTCATTGATACCAATTTAATTATTGATATCTGGTATTAGTTAGGTCGTAAATCTAACTGTTATGATTAGTGTCAAATGTATTATTTATTATTTAACACTTTGGCATCATTTGATAATAAGCTAAGTTGTAGGTAGGTATATAAATTTATTGCAATTGTAATATGTAAATTGTATGAGTACACAACAGACTCTACTGCCTTCTCGGAGCTGAGAAGGTCGTGCTCGTATAAATGCACAAATGGTACTGGCTCTTTTTCCCGCCGCACCCGCTCTCACCCTCTAAGAGCACTTCTATCGATGGTGGAGAGAGGGTAGGGCGGACACCATTGATGCCCTAGTTATGGTATTTTAAGAAGTAAAGTACAACTTGTGTCATTGGAATTTTGTCTTATCGCGCTCTGGTTCCAAGTGTCAAACTGATATGAACTGTATGGTCACGAATGACGAATGAAAAATAATGCACGTGCTACGATGAAATGTATTTATTTATAACAAAGGCGCCGAGGGTGAAGAAGCGGTCTGCGGACTGGCTGAACTAGCCCGATCGACCGATGAAATAACAATGTTCGTTGACCTTCACCACGCTTGCAAGAGTACCTATCCCTCTACAGGCAGGTATGGATACAGATGTAAAAATATGAATTTACAGTACAAAGAAGCGCTGTTGCCCTTTTTGCCTGAGAATGCAAATATGCTTCACCAGTCATAGTAATGTTCGATGGAGCTCCATCAAATGTTAGCGACACCGTTTGAGCACCTGTCTCAGAAACTAAATTGATGCACTGCGTAACAAGCATTGCTTTTTGTTCCCCATTTAACCCATCTACTAAAAAATAGCCAAGTGGCAATTTCCACTTACCATTAATGCACACTGCCATTAAAACAAAAGCCTCTTTGTCGAAGGCATCAGTATCATCTTGTAAGTCTACACCATGATTTACAAACCCGTGAAAATTTTTTCCATCCCACTCTACCTGCTTCCGTATAGACATTTCATCCTATAACGAGAGCAAGTAAAGTAGGTTTACCTGATAACTGGGTATGTTTTTGTAATATATTATCGAATGACTCTTTTGTAAACCCCGGCGCAGCATTTACATTTTTAAACCATTTACCTATGGTGCTGGTGCTTCTATGCGGCAAACAAGTTTCATAAGCTCTTCGGACATAATCGTAGCCTTTTGGAGAATTTCCGGAGAATATTTTACTTTCTTCCCCATTTTTCTTTTTAACACTTCCTTAGTTACTTCAGGCATGTTGCTACGCAGAAGGGCCCTTTCGGAAGACAAAAGACTTTTAGATTTAAGTTCTTTAACCCCTTAGTGCACTAGTTTTTCTACCAAAAAGTGACCTTTTTTTCACCAATTATTTTATGTTTGATTTTAATTATTGTACATGATAGCATAAAACAAAAAATATATAAAAGACTTGGAAAATATGTATTTTACCAAAAAAAAACACAATGACAAAAACGGCATATCTCGCCAACCCGAGTTAACTCGGGCAACACAATATATGTCACAATTTAGACAAAAACTACCGGAAACTAGAACATAAAAAAATATACATTTTTTATAGGTAAACACAAATTTAGCACTATATTATTCCTAAGTAAAAAAGATATTATATATACAGGGTGTTGATTTTCAAAGCGGGCCATAGGGGATTAGCATTGCGAAAGTGGTTTTTGAGGATTCCTGCTCGCCGTTTAAACTGACAGAAATGGTTTTGGTATCAAAATGAAGATAAAATTATTGCGCATAACGCTTGACATCAGAAATTAATTTAATTTCGCGTTGTTTTCTAAAATTCTTCAGTAAAAATTCAAGTAATTGTTGATGTTTAATCACAAAATAGCATGCCTTGCCTAAACAATAATGACGTTTCTACGTTTCGACAATCCAATAATAAAACTTTATAAGTCAGTAGGTAATAATAAAGTCTGGTTCTACTTAAAAATGGGTTATACAAACCAAGAAAGAGTCTTTATGGTGAAAACCTACTACAGTGTAGCCAGTTACAGGAGGGTTAAATAGAACCAGATTTTATTATTACCTACTACTGACTTATAAAGTTTTATTATTGGATTATCAAAACGTAGAAACGTCATTACTGTTTAGGCAAGGCATGCTATTTTGTGATTAAACATCAACAATTATTACTTGAATTTTTACTGAAGAATTTTAGAAAACAACGTGAAATTAAATTAATTTCTGATGTCAAGCGTTATGCGCAATAATTTTAGCTTCATTTTGATACCAAAACCATTTCTGTCAGTTTAAACGGCGAGCAGGAATCCTCAAAAACCACTTTCGCAATGCTAATCCCCTATGGCCCGCTTTGAAAATCAACACCCTGTATATATTGTTATGGTTCGCAGGGACTGTGCTTTCTCTACTCTTTTTTGAAAATTTATTTTCCTCTCTGATTCCCTCTTACCATAAACAATTTATTTATTTAGGGGGCCTTTCTTTTTTAAAAACTAATAAAAGTTTAGTCTGTATGAGACCACTATTACTCAGAGTGAGTTCAAGTGCTTTTTTTTTATAATTTTTTTTTAAATTTTCATAACCTATAAACTTCTATTGAAACTCAATTTAAATTTGTTTGGGTTTTATTACAATAAGAAATTTTCCCAACAATAACACTTACAACAACTAACTTAAAAATAACTTAAAATTACTCACAGTTTGTTCCCTTATTGAATCTTCTTCGTCACCGACTTTCTGTCATTAATTTTTGACAGAAGTCCCTCGTAGGTTAACGAAAGGAATAACCCACGGAATCAGCTGTTGAACAAAGCTTGAAGTCAACTCTAGTAGCCTTGCTGTTAGTGTGTCAGCAATTTCAATGTAGATCTCTGCATGGATATATCCAATTCGCTGCTACGTTTTTCTATCTTCAATGTCAAAATCGCAGAATCCAAATCGCTGCACGGCTGTACCCAAATCAAACTGCAATTGTCAGCTGCCTGCTAGCCAAATCTCCGCACGGCTGTATCCAAATCTAATTGCAGTTGTCAGCTACCAGCTAACCAAATCTCTCCTTCTAACCTATATGTTTCTTCTTGCAGTCAGCTACGGCCTCTGTTCTTTTCCAAATTCTTGATGTTCGAAAATTTTCTAGATGTTCACGATGTTCACGATGTTTACGATGTTTGGTTATGATTTCGTGGTCTACACTGATTAACTTCTGTTTTAGGAATCCCCTCAAATAATCGTTGTTTTTCTATTTATAGTTTTTCTTGTAACTATCTAAATTCGATTGTTATCTGCTTGACAACATATTATTTCTCACTATGACAGCGGATAATTTTTGTATTTTCCTTCCAATCAACATCTATGAAATTCATTTCTCTTCTGGAGTACAACACACAAAATCCTCTTTGGACATGTTATGTTTTCCCCTTTCTAACAGCCAATTTCCCTGCTACTAGAGTTGCTGTTCTTTTCTTCAAAATTGTGACTTTTTATAATTTTATGCTTGACATTTCCCCATACACTCTAGCTAACTTATTCTAATTATTTTACAAAAATTATTCTATGACATTTCACCTTATTATTACAATTATATTTACTATTCTACTCTCCCAAACAAATCTAAATATTCTGTTCCAATAGAACTTCTCAAAAACTAAAGACTATTTTTAATGAAAGAAAAAAAAATTATTACTAGGTAAATAAGCGTAATGAACTTTTTATAACAATACAGGGTATACCTTTGGGAGATGATACCATTTGTATAGGCTAAACTGTCAGTCTGACAGTTCTAATTTTTTGCATATCTGTATTATAGAAAAAACACAACATTTTAAAAATATTTTCGGCACAACACCACTTCCGGTTATACCGGAAGTAAACACCAACTTCTTGTTTTTAAATAGAACACCCTGTAAAACTTTATATTTTTTAAACGTCTGAAGAAATCTAATACAGGTGGTTTTCACCATTGGAATTTAGATTGAGCGGTTTATGAGTTATAAACAAGTGAAAATCGAAAATTTTCAACTTCAAAGCAGCGTAGAACTAGAGCGGCTCAAGATAATTAAAAACGGTTTACATGTCCCTATCTTAACTTTTCACATAGTATCCTACTATGTGGAGTAAATTTCAATACAGGGTGATGAAAATTATCCGATTTTTCATCACCCTGTATTAAAATTTAAACCACATAGTAGGATACTATGTGAAAAGTTAAGATAGGGACATACATGTAAACCGTTTTTAGATATCTTGAGCCGTTCTAGTTCTACGCTGCTTTGAAGTTGAAAATTTTCGATTTTCACTTGTTTATAACTCATAAACCGCTCAATCTAAATTCCAATGGTGAAAACCACCTGTATTAGATTTCTTCAGACATTTAAAAAATATAAAGTTTCACAGGGTGTTCTATTTAAAAACCCGAAGTTGGTGTTTACTTCCGGTATAACCGGAAGTGGTGTTGTGCCGAAAATATTTTTAAAATGTTGTGTTTTTTCTATAATACAGATATGCAAAAAATTAGAACTGTCAGACTGACAGTTTAGCCTATACAAATGGTATCATCTCCCAAAGGTATACCCTGTATATATATATATATATATATATATATATATATATATAACAAAATTAATCCAAATTTGCCACCGTATGGTAAACTTTGAAACAAGGGACGACACACAGGGGAACGTCACAGTCAGAGCACATGTATCTTGTTTCTTTTCGGATTTTTTTATTTCGTGCATCCCGTTTCTTGGAGCAAACAACACATTGCCGAGTCGGGTTTTCTTTTTTTTTCAGTTGGCGGTATTATATCAAGAAAATGTCTCGCCGATAATCTTATTGGAGTTGGAGCAGTGGAAGGACGTCCACTTCTTGGAGTACCCTCTGTTGGAGTTTTATATTTCTCGATTATAAGTCGTATGATTTCCAGTCTAAAATTTAGGGAATCCATTTTTCCTTCAGTTTTTTGGTAAAGGACAAAAAAGTTCCACAAAGCCAGGTCCAGTAGGTGGAAGAATATTTTTTTATAATATTTTTTGCCCCTCTTTCTTGGAACGACATAAGTGGCCAAGTGTTGATCTACTCGATCAACACCGCCCATGGTATGATTATAATCGATGACAACCTGTGGCTTTATTTTTCTGCCCCGACGCGTCTCAATTTCGACCATCGACATAGCATGGATGGTTGAGATGAGAGCAATATCTTTTTTGTCCTTCCATTTGAGAACACACGCCTTCCCTCGTTGAAATCCAATTACTTCTCCTATTTTCAGTTTTTTGTCTTTCAGCTCTTTTGGAACTTCTTTTCTTGTGACACGCAAAGTTCCATACACGTCTGTCCGGTTTTGTAACAAAATATCCGCTAATTGTGGCGAATTATAAAAATTATCCATCGTCAAACAATAACCTTTGTCCAACAAAGGTTTCATTAGGGTCATGACAACTTGTGAAGAAACTGGAAGGTTTTCAAAATCTTTATCAAGAACAGTTTCTTTGCCTGTATAAATTACAAAATTCCAAACATATCCGCTTCTTGACTCACATAATAAATATAGTTTTATGCCAAATCTGGCTCTTTTCAGAGGAATATATTGCACCCATCCCAGACGACCTTTGTAAAGTAAAAGACTTTCATCAATGGTCATCAGTCTCAGGAGTTAGTAAAATACGAAATTTTTTATTCAGATTATCATAAACTTTCCAGATTTTGTTTAGTTTAGGACAAGGGTGATTAGTCCTGTCGAACTGTTCATTATTAGAAAAATGAAGATACTGCTTTATAGCTTCAAAGCGTTTTCCGGTCATGCATTCTCCAAAAAATGGTGTTTGGAGCATTTTATTTTTCGTCCAGTAGTGTCGATATTCTGGTTTCTTGTCGATACTTTGTAAAAGCACAATTGCAAAGAAAACTCGCATTTCGTTTGGGTCTGTGTCACGCCAAGAACTACTCGCTCTTTCCTGGTTACGATTTTGAGCATATCTATTAGTTTCCTCTGTAATCAGAAGCATGAGCTCATCATCGAAAAATAGTTCGAAAAATTGCAGAGGATTGAAATTTTGAACATCCACATTTATGCTGGGAGTTCCATTGAAAGGAAATGGTGGTGGTGCAGGAGTATCACGTGTTAGCGGGCACCACTGACGTACCAATTCTAAAGTTACTTCTTCTTCCTCGTCCGAAATATCGTCCCCTTCAGAATCATTACCACTGTTTTCAATGTCTTCTTCTTCATTGGAGCTTGGATTCCAATCTTCACTTTCGTCACTATCCCGGTCCATTTTGTAGAAAAGATTTTTGAAATCGAGATTTTACAACCAAACACACGTGCTCGTAAATAACCAAACAAACGTGCACCTGTACGCGCTAATGAAATAACAGTGTAAACTTTGACCTAATCTAAAAGCACACAGTACAGTATTCGAATACCCCCGCCTACTCTCAGAAGCCGGCCGTGTCCTTGGAGTGAACCAATGCTGTAAGCTTTACTGGTGGGGAGCTGTGGTGGGGACCGACAAATATGTGTGTAACGTATTAACTCGGGTAAGCGAGAATAAGGGCCGTTTTTTCAATCATAGTTTAAACCTAGTTTATCTTTAAACTAAGTTTAAACGTAAATGTCACTTTTTCATTGCTAGTTTAAGGTTAACTCTAGTTTTAACTCGAGTTTAAACCCGACATTCGTAAACTGAGATTTTTTGTGGTTTAAAGGTAGTTTAAGGGTAAATTTTTTATTTATAACCTATGTTATTGAGATTCTATTTTTCTATCTGTTTGTTCACTGTTCCTGTTCTGGTTTGTGTTTCGGCTTTGCTGAATACTTGTGAATAAAGAAGTGTACCTAGATAAAATGGAAGAATATAATATTGAAGTAGATTCAGATGAGGAGAATGCTAATTTAAATGAAATTTTAAATCCACAAAGACGCCCAAGAGTAGTTCGTCCAAGAAGGCAGCATTTTGAGGAATGGGATGAACAAGACTTCTTATATAGATTTCGTTTGAGAAAAAATACAGTGAGGCAAATTGTGGAAATGATAAGAGAGCATATTATTTCTCCAACTGATAGGTATGTATGCGTAAATATGTAAGCCATTCGACCTGATTAGTTCATATGTTCATATTATCTGAATTAAATTATTATAAGATACCGCCCTAGACCTATGCCGCTGATGTAAATAATCATCTGTTTTTTTTTTTAGGAACAACGCTCTTTCAGCTGAAGAGAAGGTTCTCTTAACACTGCGATTTTATGCCACAGGAAGTTTCCTAGTAGTTTGTGGTGAACTACTGGGAGTCCATTACTCTACCGCTAGCAAAGTAATTCATCAAGTATCCAGATGCATTGCTCGTCTAGCCAGGACGAGGCAAATAATTAAGATGCCCGACACCCTCGATGAAGTGACAGAAGTTGCACAAGGTTTTTATAGGATCGCTAAGTTTCCTAGGTGCATTGGGGCTATCGACTGCACACACATTAAGATACAGTCTCCTGGTGGTAACGAAGCAGAAAACTATCGTAACCGCAAAAACTATTTTTCCCTAAATGTGCAAACTGTTTGTGATGCCAACTTGAAGATCAGAGATATCGTTGCAAGGTGGCAAGGATCAGCACACGATTCAAGAATATTTTCAAATTCGGCATTGTGTACGCGATTTAGAAATGGGGAATTTATAAACAAATGGCTAGTGGGTGATAGTGGGTATGCTGTCAAGTCATATATGATGACACCATTAAGAAATCCCCAAACACCCGCAGAGCGTTTGTACCAGGAATCCCAGGTGCGCACAAGAAACCCAGTGGAAAGATGCTATGGTGTATGGAAGCGAAGGTTTCCAGTACTATCCATGGGCATCAGATTGAAATTAGACAGGATCGAAGCAGTAATCGTTGCAACAGCTGTACTACACAACTTGGCAGTCAATGAGCGTGACCCTTTGCCAGCAGTACAAGAACCAGATTTAGAAGTTGAAGAGATTGGGGATGCAGAAGTCGGTGATATTAATCATAATAATGATGACTTCGCAAGAAGGATGTTAATTGAAAATCATTTTCAAAGATTACTCAATAATTAGTTCTTAGATGTTCGTTTGTTGATTATTATTTCTCCTATTTACCAAGTTGTATTATAGGAAATCACATTACAACAAAAGTGGATGAGAATCAGGCCTATGATGTATCGTTTATGTAATGTCACTTTCTCTAACCCTTAAATGCATGATTTTTTATTTTTTTATTTAAAAATTAGTTTTAGATCGGAAATGACTCAGAACATGATGGAAAAATAAAAAAAAAATTTTTTTTTTGAAACCTAAAATTTTATTGAAAAATTAGTGTTTGTTGCAAAAATGCAACATTGTGCAAAAATAGCAAACTCATGCTTAATTATTATGAAATAATTTGAAACAATTATTTTTTTTATTCATGCATAACGTTACGCCACATTTTTCACAATTGATGTCTGTAAAGCCTCTACAGCCTGGATATTTACATCGGGTCCTCTTCTCAGCAAAAACTGGCCAATGTCCCACTTGATCTAACCGGATATCTTTGGGTGGAACATGCTGAGCATTGCCTCTATGTTTCTTTGCTTGAATAGCTTGTTCTAAATTCGAGCTGGGTCTACCTCTTTTCGAGGTATTTTGACTTGCAACAAGACATAAACAATGAGCAACCTCACTTCGGAATTTTGACTGAGGAAGAATGTTTTGAGATTGTCCCTTCAAAGTCAGAACCTTCTTATGTAGTAACCAAGCATTGACCATACCTAAATCTAACAAGTGGTAGAAAATTCGTATGTACCATTTTCTACTTTTTAGAGCAATGCGGTATCTTCCTATAAAACTATCCATCAGGTCCACTCCACCCATATGGTGATTGTATTCTTTCACAACTGAAGGACAATCAACATCCACCATGCGTTTTTCTTTTTTGTCGAAACGTTTTACGGAAGTGATGGGCTCTTTTCCAGCATAAGTTGAGAGGAGCGTAACATATTTGTTGTCTTTCCAAACTAGAGATGATATGTCAATACCGTCAATTGTGGTAAGATACTCACTTGACGTGCCCCGTTTTTCTTTTTTGAGGTCCTTCTCTGAAGGCAGCTTACAATTGGGAATTCGATTGCGCCTGACGGTGCCCAGAGAATATATGCCTCTTTTAGCAAGGTACAGCATGAGCTCTAGAGATGTATAATAATTGTCAAAGTACAGTCTATAATTTTGCATTGTAGGAATAATACGAGCTAAACGGACGACAATATTAGCAGAAGCACCAATATCTGGCTCATTAGCTGGTCTCGTTTGTAAGTTCTCCTGACCAGAATAAATTTCAAAATGGTACGCAAATCCTGACACTCCAGCCAATACATATAATTTGAAGCCCCACTTATGAGGCTTCATTGGGAGATATTGCTTCATAAAGTGTTTCACTTTAGTAGCACACATCTGTTCATCAACTGCGAGAAACTGTTCCAAGGGAATGCTACGAAATGTTTCGTTCAGATGGTCTATTAGGGGTCTTAGTTTGTGTAGCCGGTCGTGATCTGGATTTTCACGAGGTAAATGCTTCGAGTTATCATTGAAGTGTATATATCGCCGTATCTTCTCGAATTTGTTTACAGGCATCACATTCCTTATAGGATCGTATCCTAAATCCACACTCCAGTATGCCCTTACACTTGGAAGATGAACTAACGACATGTAGAAGCAGATACCCATGTACTGTTTTATATCCTCCGCAGAAATGTGAGCACTGTTGTTTGGGTTCTGTTGTGTTGCATATAAACTTGATTCTTCTGCAATTCTGTCAATGAGTTCGTTGGAGAAAAAATATTTAAAAAAGCTATATGGAGTGTCTAGATACATGCAATCAGGCGGTAATTGATTATTGCCATGAAATTCTAATTGTAGATCATTTAGATGTAAACCTCGATGTCTCCATAGCACGTCCCTCTTCGGCAAACTCTTGTTTTTTCTAGAAGTATTCTTTCTCGTAGTTTCTTCATTATCGTTTAAGTTAGCATTATCATTTTCTGTATTGTTTTCTCCACTTTCTTTATTCTTTTCCTCATTATCTTCAGTGTTGTTTTCATTTTCATCCTCAGATGATAGGTTTTCTAAAAGGTCTTCTGATGTAAAATATTCAATAGGATTAGGCGAGTCGGGTAAATATGTTGGGTCAGCTACACTATCTGTATCTGAAAAATCTAATCCGTCTTCACTTTCTGACCAATTGACAGTTTCCGCAAAATTTTCTGCAAGCTCTGCTAACTCCTTGCTGGTCAACGGCCGCTTCCTAACACTGCTTCCGTCCATGTGGATTACAAATTTCCGTTCTCCAAATGCACAATGTTGCAAATCTACAACACCATTAAAAAGTCAAAATTATGTAAATGTGCATGGTGTTGCATATTTACAACAGCGGTAATTTAACAAAAATACAAAGAAATTCAAATTTTTGCTCAATCTACATCAAATACATAGTAACTACATACCTTTGTACACACGGACACAGTCTTCGAATTCAATTTATCACAAGAATAAGCAAGATATAACGACTTTTGTTTTAACTATAAGCACACCGGGTAACTTTCATAACCAACTAACCAATAAACCAAACACAATGCCTGACACGTCTGCCATCTATGATACAAAACCTTAAACTTACGTTAAACAGAGTGTCATGAATCTGCAACAGTATGCAGTTACTTACTATTTCATTTTTAAAGCAACTTTATATAGATGAAATTTGGTCGTTGCAAATTTGCAACCTTATGCATTTAAGGGCTAATGTCTTTTATAAAGAATTAACTAGAAAATAAGGTACCTATTTATTAAATGTGATATCTTTTAATTTTTTTAGGTAATTATAAATCTTTTGTTATAGAATATAAATAATTAATTATTCTTGTGGAAACATATTGTAAATAAAACTTTAATTTTTTTAGAGAAACGTAATTACGTCTTTGTTTCAAAAATCCCAAATAAAAACAGAAAGAGTAAATATCATTATTTATTGATGCAAAATTTAATTTATACAAATGACATCATCTTTCTTTTTTTAAATTCAATATCGAGTTCCAGCTCTTTAATTTTCATATCGCTTTCTTTCCTCATCAGCTCCATTTTTAGGTCATGCTCTGCTTGAGCATGCTTCATTTGCAGATCGACCAGGTCAATTTTTTTTCTCGCCAGTTCCGTCCATGCCTCATTGCTAACGTTTTTCGCTTTAGCCTGAAACAATAAATAGGAATAGTTTTATGATTTGTTCCTACAATATACTATGACCTCATACCTTTTTCTTATTACTTGTTACTAATGCAGCAGACTTCCTTTTTCGCAAAACGTCCCAGTCGTTTGACAGACCTTTATTAGGAGTAACAATAGTTTCCACAAACTGCTCCTCAGGTATAATAGGCGCAGGATCTTCCAAACAGGAATCGTCCTTGCAATTGTCATCTTCACATGACAATGAATCATATACAACTAAATAAAATAGAAATATATTAGGTTTAAATACTTTATAACAATTATGGGTAATCCTGTGGTTTGGTCTTGCAAAACACCCCTCACATGCCCATTCCACTTTTTCCACTCGCGTCGCTCACAGGGTTGCTGCATTAAATCAGGTCTTTGGTCAGGGTAGGTTTTTTTTTCATTTAAATGTCCCTAAAAGTAAAAAAAAAAACTACCCTGACCAAAGACCTGATTGGTGAATATCTAGATGAGCGGCATGGGTATAGGGCGAAATGGCTTATACTATCGGATAGCTCGTGTCTCTAGGAGTATCAAGGTACCATTGCATTTTTGCGCCGGCAAGTAATAGTCGAGATATAAGGCCTTAAAGTTTCATCCTTGCCCTAATACGTGTATTCGAACATTATACGCGCGAACAGGCAGTTCGCTTATCCGTCGGAAACACGACGATAGAGCGTTTTCTGTTCGAGCGCAATCATATGACGAATACACGTATTAGGGCAAGGATGACACTTTAAGGCCTTATATCTCGACTATTACTTGCCGGCGCAAAAATTCAATGGTACCTTGATACTCCTAGAGACACGAGCTATCCGATAGTATAAGCCATTTCGCCCTATACCCATGCCGCTCATCTAGATATTCACCACCTGATTTAATGCAGCAACACTGTGACTGCTGTGAGAGACGCGAGTGGAAAAAGTGGAATGGGCATGTGAGGGGTGTTTTGGAAGACTAAACAACAGGATAACCCAATTATGGATATTGAAATTACCATGAATTGTCTCAACATCCGTATGCGTAGAATCAGCATCGTTATCAAACTCTGATGGCATGCCATCCAGTTGTTTTCCAACCAGATCTCTGACCTTCGCTTCGACTGGATCTATTTTTATTGTTTCACCTTGCCCCCCGCCAGTTAGCCGAAATGTTTCCTTTTCTAATGAGAATTTCTTTTTTGTTGTTTTCTTCAGATTCTCATATTTATTTTTCAGAGTTTTCTCATCTCTGAAGCCATTTGTCGAGATCGAATTGAAAACGTCGCGAATCTCTTCCCAAGCTGCCTTTTTTAGCTTACTGGTGACTGCGTTCGTTTTTTTGTTTTCTATGATGTGTTTAAATTGTTTCACACAGTCCACCAGTATTTCAATTCCTTCCATTGAAAAGTTAGTGTTTCTTTTAACTTGCGTAATTTCCATTATTGATTAGTATAATTCTACACTATAAATTAACAATTAACTACAGTCTACACTATTAGCACTCGTCACAAGAAAAGAGCGATGTGTATCTTACCATAAGGTATTTTTGCAGGTTAAGAAAATCAGACTTGACGCTGTGACACTGAACTTTGACATGATGATTTGGCATTTGACAGTCTCATAGTACAATAAAGGTAGTCGCACACTCAAAATTGTAACATAAACGTAGTTTAGCTAAACTCAGTTCAAAGTTGGATTGAAAAAGCCAAACTAACTTGAACTCGGTTTAAATGTTAAACTCCGCTTAACTAAACTTAAGTTTAAACCACTATTTAAAAAACGGCCCTAAGACATGCAGTCTAACGGATAAACTCGGTTTAGATTGACACGGAACACAAAAACTTTAGCCGGCCGAGTTAACTCGGGTAAGCGGAAATAATTCAACCTACTGAGACCGAGTTAACTCGGTTGAGTGCGTTAAGAGGTTAATTAGAAACTTTCTTCTTGTACCGCTTAACTTTCTGATCCAAAACAGTAATTCTTCGGGACTTGACTTTATTTTTTACTACTTCACGGAACAGTTGTCTTCGAAGCGTCTTTTTTCTAGGAGTTTCGTTTTCTTCCTTATGTAGATTTGGATTCGGACTGAGATCTGAAGTAGAAGGAATTGCTGCAGCTGTTTGTTGGAATGGTCTTTTCTAATTTAATTTCCTGTTCAATAGAAATAATTGCCAAGTCGCTTAACCGTTCTTGAGTCATTGTTGACCTCAGATAGTTTTTGATAATTTTCAATTTAGAAAAACTTCTTTCTCCTGTTGCGACTGACACTGCTAAAGTAAGGAAAATTCTCAAAGCGGTGAAGATATTTGGAAATGATGACTAATTTATTTTTAACTATGTAGGTAATTCAAATTTGTCAATGGGTCTTTACTGTCAGTTTTTATAATTTTGAATGAAAGCATCTCCATTGAATAAATCAAATTGTCTTTTGAAACAGTGTTTTTTTAATTAAAAGTGACATGTCCAATTACAACATCTTTTACGGAATTCTTCATCAGTTAGTTGATGAAATTCTCCAAGAAATTCAAATAAACTATTGCACTCTTTCAAGTTATCAAATCTTTCCTGTATTGCAGTGAAAGTTGCATCTATAATCGCTAGATAGAACTCCACTTTGAATTATTACAAGAGTTCGTAGTTTTATTTTTACATACTTAACATTTTCTTCTGGCTTGTTGTGTAAGAATAATATATATTATGTCTTATACTATAAATAACAACTATGTTTTCGAGGAGCACTTCTTGTCACAGCAACAGTCGGTGGTCGAACATGGTGAGTTCTGAGACTTTGTTCTCTGGTGGGAGTATTTCTAGTACAGTTTTCATTAAGGTTCTCAAGGTTTTCCCCTTCTTCGGGACATCAGTTTCTTACAACATTAATAATATAATTAAAATGTTTGTTATTAATTAAAATTAAACATATCATCTTGATTTGACAATAAATCGTCTATTTTTGATTTATCTGTGCTAGGCACTGATAAAATGCTTAATGGCTCTTGAGATGTGCAATTAGCCGAAGATGATGTTGCAATTTCGGCATGCAACAACAATCTTTTATATGCACCTTGAAATTGCACAGCTGCGGGGTGATTTGAAAAACCTCCTCTGGATTGTAGGTCAATAGAGAAGCACCTTTGAGAGGTTAGGGTCCTCAACCAACATCTCCTGATATGTCATTTGAGACAACTCAGGCAGTATGTTGTGCGAAATGTAACTTCACGGACACTCATATTGGCTGAAAAGACACTGTCTGCAAAGGGGGACCCGGAGGTCAGCTTCTGCTGGGACGCGTCATGGTCTGCGTGCCTAAGGGGTGGGGGGGGGGGGGGCCGCCGCTGGAGCTGGGCGTCTCGGGCCTCGAGCAGCGTTTGGGGCTCGACGCGGGGATGGTGCCTCTTGGGCGGCGTCGGGGTTCTGCCTATTTTCAGGGCTATCTCTGTAGAGCCTTCTGCCTTGATTGCGATATTTTTATTTGTTTCTAATGCGTATCTAAAGTTCTTACAATATGTATAAACGTACGTGCCTTGGTAGATATTTGGTTTAATGTATTAATAAGTTAATAAATTTTGTTTCCAATTTTACTTCATTTCTTAATTATTATTTACACTTGCAAATTATACGGCACATTATCAGTCTGAAAATATTCAACATAACTTTAATAACGCAGTCTTATGACTCATGTGAAGTTGGCGCCCGAAAGTTGGAAAATCGTAATTTTTCTTAGAGTTCTGGGAAGACTACGCATAGTTCTGGAGTTCTCCAAAAAATATCCAATAGTTCTGGCTTAATACGCCCAAAAATTCATCATAAAAAATTTCGGCGCTAACTTCACGCGGCGCCCACTTTTTCGCAAAAAAGAGTTCTGGATCGGTTTTCTAATAAATTATCAAGAGTTCTCGAGTTCCTGAAAATATTATCAATAGTTCTGGTGTATTAAGCCCAAAAAACGACTCCAAACAGTATGGCGCCGATACTACGCCGGGAATGGGATTTAATTTTTTTTGGATTTCGACGGTTCTGAAAGAAGTTCTGAATAGCGCCAGAAGAGTTCTAGAGATTATCCAAATAAAACTCCTCGCTAAAATCATTCGTCTTCGATTTAAAGCGAATCACAAGTTCCGTTTCCGAGGACTTTGAAAAATTTTTTTAATATGATTTTTTTTCTTTATTTCGACGGTTCTGAATAGCGCCAGAAGAGTTCTAGATTATCCAAATAAAACTCCTCGCTAAAATTATTCGTCTTCGATTTAAAGCGAAACACAAGTTCATTTTCCGAAGACTTTGAAAAAAAAATGATTTTGATTTTTTTCTTTCGTTTTTTTCGACAGTTCTGAAAGGAGTTCTGAATAGCGCCAGAGCAGTTCTAGAGATTATTCAAATAAAACTCCTCGTTAAAATCATTCGCCTTCAATTTATTAAAGTGAAAAACAAGTTCCGTTTCCGAGGACTTTGGAATTTTTTGAATTATGATTTTTTTCATCGGCAGTTCTGAAAGGAGTTCTGAATAGCGCCGGAAGAGTTTCGCAAATAATCCAAAATAAATACCAATAAAAGAAATTTGAAGGGTTTTTTCAACATTTTATTTTATATAATGAACACATGTTTGTTAATATTAATCTAATTATATACAAGGTTGTAACTTTTCTGTTGTTTACCAGAGGGGTGATGAAACGAAAAAATATGCAAACGGAATCAGGACTTGAAAAATAAAAAAACGGAGAAACCTCTTGTGGTGGCTACAAGAAAAAAGTTCCCTGTCGCTCAAAATTAAACTAAATAGAAATGTTCTGGTTAAATAAATGCAAAAAATTCTTTAGTTTAAGTTAAAAATTTATAACACGACATGGAATAAAAAAGAAATTGTATCAGATAACAAAGGAAAAGCTTTAACAAATAGATGTAAAACAATATAACATCAATATTAAAATAAAAATAAAAAATCAGCTTTCTATAAAACGATTTTAAAATTATAATCTGTTCAATAACATCAATTTGAAATAAGTAATAAATAATATAATAATAATTAATATACTATAATAACAATTCGATAATCTCTAGAACTCTTCTGGCGCTATTCAGAACTTCTTTCAGAACTGTCGAAATAAAGAAAGAAAAAAATCATATTAAATTTTTTTTCAAAGTCCTCGGAAACGGAACTTGTTTTTCGCTTTAAATCGAAGACGAATGATTTTAGCGAGAAGTTTTATTCGGATAATCTCTAGAACTCTTCTGGCGCTATTCAGAACTCCTTTCAGAACTGTCGAAATAAAGAAAGAAAAAAATCATATTAAAATTTTTTTTCAAAGTCCTCGGAAACGGAACTTGTTTTTCGCTTTAAATCGAAGACGAATGATTTTAGCGAGAAGTTTTATTCGGATAATCTCTAGAACTCTTCTGGCGCTATTCAGAACTCCTTTCAGAACTGTCGAAATAAAGAAAGAAAAAAATCATATTAAATTTTTTTTCAAAGTCCTCGGAAACGGAACTTGTTTTTCGCTTTAAATCGAAGACGAATGATTTTAGCGAGAAGTTTTATTCGGATAATCTCTAGAACTCTTCTGGCGCTATTCAGAACTCCTTTCAGAACTGTCGAAATAAAGAAAGAAAAAAATCATATTAAAATTTTTTTTCAAAGTCCTCGGAAACGGAACTTGTTTTTCGCTTTAAATCGAAGACGAATGATTTTAGCGAGAAGTTTTATTCGGATAATCTCTAGAACTCTTCTGGCGCTATTCAGAACTCCTTTCAGAACTGTCGAAATAAAGAAAGAAAAAAATCATATTAAATTTTTTTTCAGTCCTCGGAAACGGAACTTGTTTTTCGCTTTAAATCGAAGACGAATGATTTTAGCGAGAAGTTTTATTCGGATAATCTCTAGAACTCTTCTGGCGCTATTCAGAACTCCTTTCAGAACTGTCGAAATAAAGAAAGAAAAAAATCATATTAAATTTTTTTTCAAAGTCCTCGGAAACGGAACTTGTTTTTCGCTTTAAATCGAAGACGAATGATTTTAGCGAGAAGTTTTATTTGGATAATCTCTAGAACTCTTCTGGCGCTATTCAGAACTCCTTTCAGAACTGTCGAAATCCAAAAAAAATATAATCCCATTCCCGTCGCAGTATCGGCGGCATACTGTTTGGAGTCGTTTTTTGGGCTTAATACACCAGAACTATTGATAATATTTTAAGGAACTCGAGAACTCTTGATAATTTATTAGAAAACCGATCCAGAACTCTTTTTTACGAAAAAGTGGGCGCCGCGTGAAGTTAGCGCCGAAATTTTTTATGATGAATTTTTGGGTGTATTAAACCAGAACTATTGAATATTTTTTGGAGAACTCCAGAACTATACGTAGTCTTCTCAGAACTCTAAGAAAAATTACGATTTTCCAACTTTCGGGCGCCAACTTCACATGAGTAGTCTTATGGCCCATTATCTATTTGACGACCTCTGTAATATTTTCCTTGCGCTCTTGCATGACCCATTTATAAGTTGATGTATTTCTGAATTACATTATTATTTATTCTTATATACAACATTATTCTAACAACAACCATTTGCAAATTACACCAAATATTGTTATTTCACAAGATGTTAGTAATAAATAACAGATATGACAACGCTGCACAACATGATCATTGTTGTCAGCTCTATGAATCTGTCAGTTTAGTGAATTTAACTGGACATGAAGTGTCATTTTTGGTCAATTTTACGATATTTCAAACTCAATTTTCTCGATATTTTATGAACAGTCCGCAATTTTTTTTCCAGGTATCATCTAAATTGAGCGTAAATTAACGACTCATGCAAGAATTTTCCCAAAAATCGGAGTGAGTTACAATGCACCGGCTCCACTATTTTCTCTACATTACTTGGTTTAAGTCTATTCCTGCGTTCTGATACCACTTGTCCCGATTTGGAGAAGACTCGTTCAGTATCAGTAACGCCTAAATATGTTTTTGCCAATTTTGCTAAAGTGAGGTAAACTGCCTCCCGTGTTTTCCACCCTTATAAAGGATCATCTTTTCTTTTTATATTTGGTTCTTCAGCAAATTGTTTGAGTTCGATAATCGAAGTAACTGAAGTTAACCTATTCTTTGACACTTTGGTGTCAAAACTTTTCCACACTGAATCATTGTCGGAGTTACTAAGACTATTTTTGTCTATATCCATTTTGTCATTCTCCATACTCTCATCTTCTTGTAGTTCCTTCACTCTAGTCGCTGAATCCTTTTTTCTTAAACCGAGGGTTCAAATATGTCGCTTTCGAAATCAGGGCATTATACTCGATACGATTAAACCGCGAATCTATTCCCTTAATAATACTCATTTTTAAGTTCGATGCGGTCATCTCCTCAACCCGAAGATATTGTCTCAAACTTTCCACCAAATGTATAATTTTTGAGACACACACACACACTTTTTTCTGCACTTAGTTCTGTAGAAACTCTCTCAAATGGTTTTAAAATTGTACATACAGACTTTTAAAATCAAATCGTCCATTCATCTGCACTCAGCACTTCAACAGGATTATGTAATATACCAAGAACTGCTTCAAGTGGTGCCTGAACTTGGTTCTTATCTAAGTAGTGTGCAGTTAAAGCCATGTAGTTTTCAACTGAACGTCCAAAAGTATCTGTTGTGACTGTTACAAACTCAGCTTCACTTAATAGATCTTTAATTTTCAAGACAACATCTTTATATTTATTTTTTTCTCAATTAAGTCTCTACTGAATGTGGTCCTTGAAGGTATCTGATAAGATGGATCAAGGGCTACCACTGAAGATCGATAACCCTCATCATCTACCATTGAAAATGGTTGTAAATCTCGAACTATCATATTTAGAACTTTTTCATTTAACATTTTTGTTCTAATTACTGAGGCTGGACGGACGCTTGTTTGGTTTTGAGCTGCTGGACCAAAACGAGGCTTTTTTATTACTTCGGCTTCGTTTGATTGATTATTCCCTTATCAAGAGCCGTAGATGTTGAAAGACCTGCCAGTCCTGCTGTCACTGATTCGGTGACTATGCACATTGATAGATGGCTTATTTTGAGTTGCAGCAAAATTAGAAAAATGTTTTGACTTTAAATGTTTATTTAAATTTGAAGTCACCTCCTTTATATGATAAAACAGATTTACAAATATCGCACTTTGCCTTTTCACTGTTACTATGGTAAAATGCAACCACACTCCTTTACAAAGTGCAACAAAGTTTCTATTACTTATTTCTGTAGTATTACCTCTCCTTTCCTCTTCAAACAAGCTTGAACTCAGATTTTCTTCTAGAAGTTTATTATAAATTTCATCTTATATTTCAGTGAATGTCAATGCCAATTTGGTCTGCAGTCTATGGGCACGAATTGGCTGACGATTTTTTAAAAAGGCACATTTTTTAAGGACAGACCTATCAGCCTTCTCGGTAGTTCTGTCTATGCAAAAATTTGGATTATACTCAGGATTATTCCTCGGGTTATCCTGACTGAGAATTAGGTGTTTCAGTGAATGTCTGCTTCAGCTCATCTAGATACATCGAAAGCTCGTCTTGGATGATAGTAATCGTGTTACAGTTTAAGTAATCATCTGATATTCTAACGGATATGTCACTAGTTAATGGTATCTCCGAGGGTAGGTATCTCATTTCCTGGAGGAGATATTTTTACAAAATTTAACAAGTTTGTTTGGGATTGGGACTGTGACTTGTTTTGTTTAAGCTCCCTGTCGGTTTAACTGGTTTTCTCGCTGGTCTTGTTAACAAATTTCTTTTCGCGTTTCTTAAAATGCTTCCTAAAGTGGGTATTGTAGTTTGATGAGATCCATTTAATTTGATTATTATTTCTTTGGCCTGTTTTTAGAAAAAAAAATTTTCTCGCTTATACTAATAGAAAAAATAATTGCCTTTGTCACCATATAATATCTTCATATTGTTAATTATAAACAACCTTGAGAACATTTTTTTAATCAGAGAAGAAGCTTGCAATGGTCAAATGTCTAGACTATTCCAGCAAATAGGGTTGGTTTGGACAAAAACTATAATTGAACAAAAAAATATATTTATTTGTGCCATATTTATGAGACTTGTTTCATAAATGTATCAAAAAAAAACTATATGAACTTGAATATCACTTTTGACTAGAGCTTTTTTGCCTTACCATTATAATGACAGTTCCCGCCATATTTTGTCGCTTGGAATTTCTGAAGATGTTGCTGGTGCAGAATGTTTTTTTGCCACAAGTTGGGTTAGTTCCTCAGTGACCCATTTTTGAGCATTCGCTGCATTTTCATCTAGTCCAAATGCATATTTTTTGAATCTACGGTCTATAAAAGTTGCTTTGGCAACAATTTTGTTGCCTTCATGTCCTCCTAACCGACGTGTTACGATATGCAATAAATTGGTCCTAAGCTCTTCACCAACATCAGCTTCAGCTGCCATGTTTCTGAGGGCGCACTGAAAGCCCCGAATCAGCGGAACAACCAAAGATATGGTTGGATATCTTTCTACAGACAATATTGTTGTCATATCCTCAGCAGGTTTTAATATTTTGACACAATCCTCCAGTACGCTCCACTCATTTGCGCTAATGACTTCTGGGATGTTTGGGAGACTGGACGCTACAAGACATAGCGCATCCTTGATTTTCAAAAGTCTTTCCATCATGGTGAGACACGAATTCCATCTTGTGGAAACATCTTGTTTTACCTTTAAGATAGGCAAGTTCATTTGTAGCTGGATAGACTTTAGTTTTTCTGCAGAAACAACACTATGCTTAAAATGTCCTACCAATGCTCCACACTTTTTCAAGATACCATGCAATACTGTGGTATCTTTTAGAGGATCAGTCACACTGAGATTTAATGTGTGTGCCAAACATGGATGATGGTGCATTTTTAAATGTTCATTGACAGCGTTTTTAATATTTTGGCACCACTATCGGAAATAACTGTCACAATTTTGTTGAAAATATTCCATTCATATTATGTTCCTTCCTTCAGATTTGATGACGCCTGTAAATACCCAGGCAGCAATCGAACATTCACTGAATGTTAAAAATGAACATTCAGCCAATGTTAGAAACGACAGATTCGTAAACATTCAATGAATATTAGTTTTAAATGTTGGGTGAATGTTTGTTTTTTTTTATCAAACTGATCATCACTAAGAATTGTATTACCTATGGAGCTGAAAAGCTGAAAAAAATAATACTTATTATGTAGGTATATTCCATTTTTTATCAATCCATCAGTGAACAATAAATTATTATTACCATAAATTATAAATTATTAAGGCCACATTTGCTCTTCCGTGTTGTTTTTTTTCTTCCTGTCTACATCATAATACCTACCTGCTATAATACCTGGGATGAAGAATTAGATTAGTTTGCATCACTCTCTGCACCTTCTCTCTCCGACCAGACAAGCATAAAATACTTAGCTTGCTGATAATTTATTGTGACTTTTATACCCATACATAGGTATATTCATAGTTTAGAAAAACAAGATGAAATGCCAAGAATAGCGGACATATTGGGCACAAGACAAGAGAATACTGAGCTTGGATTGCTGGGATGGGAATGAAATAGACAAGAGAGCTGCGCGTGCAACACCTCGTTGTAATAATTATAATAAATATAATTCTGGTTTTTATCAATTTTTAAGCCAAATACTTTCGTTTCAGCATGTAATTTTCCAATTTTTTTTGGTATATGTTATTTACCTGATGTCAGTGTACCTGTATGTAATTGCGTGCAATAAACATTTCATCTAAAACATTGTATGAATGTTAATTAAACATTGCATTTTGAATGTTCAGTATCTAATGTTCAGTGAATGTTTATTCAACGTCTGAAAAGGAACATTAGAATCTGAACGTTGCCTGAATATTAGGAAAGTCTGTTTAACATTAGACTAGAGCAATGTTTAATGTTCGGTGAACATTTAGGGAACATTCAGTGAACATTCCTTGCTGCCTGGGTATGCTGCAGGAAGAATGTCATTGGCCATTTTTTTCCTATTTGGTGGTTTATACAATGGATTTAATTGGTGCGAATACTCTATAAACTCAATATTCTCAACGACAGAGAGGGGCTGGAAATCCGCAACTATCATTTAAAGCAATTTTGAGATTTCCGATTGAGAAAGTTTATTTTTGTGCATGGCGCCTTAAAGTCTCATTTGTTTTTGATGTGGTATAGGAAATTGTGATTGTCTTTCTTTACACTTATTGGAATTATCAGACGGTCCGGGAAGACTTTTAGTTGTTATGTCGTGGTTATTGATAGTATTAGTAGTATCGAGGGAAGAAATATTTTCTCCTGCTTCCATTTCAGACAATTTTCTTTTTTCACTAGTAACACATTTTTCTTGAATACACATCACATTTCTTTCATCTTCCTTAACTTGATTTGGATGGATTCTTAATAAATGTTGCATTAAATTGGTAGTGCTTCCAAAATACTTCAAGACTTTGCAGCAAATACTGCATGTCGCTGTGTTATTATCTTGACTTAAAATGATTTCAAACAATTGATTTCTTTGAGCCCAGGCACTAAAAATGCTAATTTAATTTTTTAAATAATTTTTTCTCAGTAATTTTACGACCGCTTCATCCTTTCTGATGAATGCCGACTGTTCATAAGTCACAGTAAATCTGTTCGAGTTACTCGTATATGCTGCTTCAAACATTGAACTTCATATCCATGGAGACTTCTTCAGTCACTCTGGCAACAAAATTTCTTGTTGATTTTGCACTTTTTCCGTGAACTCTACAAACGACATAGTCGTCTTTTTGAATGTTATATACTGTTCAAAGTTTTCTGAAATTTTATTTTTACTCTTTGGTCAACCCTTTTTTATGATCCCAATTAATTCTTATAATTCCCTGTCATTCTTTGTTTCTGTTTGCAGTTTTTCAAATTGGACTCAGCAGACTTCCTCAGAATTCCTCGATCTGGATCTCTCATAGTCCTGAAAATATCATTAAAACAGTTAAAAACGCTCTCGGGCATTGAATCCTAATTCAGTATTATTTTTTTAATTAATTGGCACATTTAAGAATAAGACTTGGAATAACTAGACTGCTCATACGTATCTAATAAGGGTGTTGTCCACACAGTATGCAGCCCAAGAAGCAGCGCAGGGCAAATCTCAATGTCCCAAGTCTCTGGACCTTTTTAGTAGCTTCAGATGTAGTAGCTTTAACAATGGAATAACATAATGGAATGTTGTTTAACTATAGCTTTACATTTTTCCATATGTACATTTCTTAATTTATGTTTGATAGGTATCGATATCTTTTCCACTTGCTATATTAATTTCATTGTCACGGCATTTACATTTCACTTCTTTTGCAAGCCAGTTTAGAATCTACCATATCAAATTTCTTTAACACGTTCGATGCGCCGCGTAGCGTGAATAGTTTTGACCTGTGCGGATATATTTTTTTAACAATTTCTGCACATATTGCTGTTGAATATAATTAGAAAATGTTCTTATTGCTATATTTAGCAACAATAATATATATTCCCTTCCATCAGACTAAATACAACCTTTGAGGCATGTCCTTTACCCCCGAGATCATCAAGAGCTCCTGTATAGACTCTAGTATTCAAAATCAAACCGTTAGGCTCAGTCAACATATACAATTTTATACCATACTTATGACGTTTATTTTGTATATACTGCCGAAAAATAAGACGGCCTCTCCACAAGACCATCGACTCATCTAGCGAGAGTTGCTTACCCGGGTAATAGATATTAGACATTTTTTTCGTTGAAAAAATCTAAAACTGGCCTTATCTTATAAAGACGGTCGGTCATTAGGAGTTGCTTCCCCTTCAGCAGGATTACGTGCAAAATGTAAACATCGTAAGATTATCAAGAAGCGATCACGGCTCATATGGCTTGAAAACATGTTAAATTGAACAATGGATGACTCTTCCAATAGTCTTGAATCCTGTTTAGTTTTATTGAGCCAGTGTGCAACACTAATGCTAAAAACTTCAATAGTTCAGGTGTTGTTAGTGGTTTCCATTTTGTAATTCTGGAATTTTCCGTAAATTTGTTCTAAAAAATTAGATTTGTAAATTCTGAAATTTGTTTCCTCGACTATGGATTCAAGAAACTGGTCATCAACAAGCAACCGAAAATAGTGTATGGGCTCATCAGGTGGTTTTGGGACCAAAAGTTCTGTTATGTCGAATCGTACTTGACTTGACGGGAATCGACCTCTATTAACTGACTCTTGATTAATTAATGGCCGTTGGGTCATTCCACTAAGTTTTCGCGTAGACACATAAAACGTCTATAAGTAGCCGGTTAGGTTGTAAGTCTAAGTAGCGTCCAGAGACTGGAACTCCGGGTGTTATTTGGATTTTTGATCAACTAATGTTTTAATAAAGTTATACACGTAATAATAGTAATGGTTATTTAATAATGTAAAAATTACTTCTGTTGTACATCAGTTGCCGATGACAGATCTTGATCTTGTGTCTGTCTTACAAAAATCTGTCTAAACATTACTACCCTCGTACCGTAGTAGTGGGAGGAAGGGCGTGGCTAAGATGACAGCTAGCTTTACTCTCATTGAGTAAACAAGTTCTCTCTTTTTAGAAAATGGAATGTATTTCATTCCAGAAGACGAAGTGTCCCATATTGGATTAGACCGTCTCGCATTATGTACTACAGGCACAGGTGAAATAATTGGTCTTGCATTAGGTTCATTATCATCTATATCTGCAATGAAAACACGAACATAACCAACAATTTCCCACATTTATTGACCAGTATATTTATGAATAAAACAAATGATAGAACACGAGGTTATTATCATAATGTAATATGTATGTTTACCTGATAGTTCCGAATCCGAACCACTTTCATTCATATTATCATCACTTTCCGGTAAATATTCAATGTCTTCGTCACTACCACTGAATGGTTCAAAAGGTTCATTTATAAGAGCTTCTAGTTCTTCATCAGACAATTTGTTTGAATTTTTATTATTTACTATTGACCTTTGAGGTCTTGAAGGTCCGACTACAAGATCATCTCCCATCTTGAAAATTTTATTTCAATTCTGAAACGGCGGCTGTATTTCGTTTTTACGACACTTTAACAATGTGCTACTGAGCGCACGTGCACCCTACTGCAATGCTGAGAATGCACTGAAGCTTTGAGATACAGGTGCTGTGATGACACGGATCCGTGACACACGCATACTGTAGGAAGTGGCTAATGTCCCGGATCCGTGACACGCGCAGCGAACGTGTTAATAACTGATTTACCTACTCTTTCTGATTGAGCGTTTTTAAACCCTTCTTTTTATCTACATCTACATGCATACCTAAGCAGTATTTTACCTCGCCCAAATCTTTAAACAACATGTTTAACAAATTACATTTCCAGTAATATTTCCAGCACATTCTAAACCACTAACAATGCCATTTTTTATCAATTTTAAATCTCGATAATTGATATGACCAAACCTACGATGCCAGATTTCTCCATTGATCGTTGTTTTTGGAAAGTAGAGAATGCTGAACCTTCTTTAAAAATTTAGTCTATACACATTATCCAAAAAGTCTACAGTTGCTATCAATTTCAACTTTCTGTTGAATAATTTACAGCCTTCTTGGTTAAAAAATACATCATTACCGTTCTTGTTTAGTTGAGACACTGACAAAAGATTTGTCGTCAAACCAGGTACATAGAAAACATCTTTTATAGTCAGGCATTACGCTTTTATTTGCAACTGTAATCTCTGTCAGATCGTGTTTGTGTTTTAACCAATATTTTCTGGTAGTCAGGTGTACCTACACTACAGCCTGAATCGATATAAAAATTTGTATTCTTGAACTCTGAGTTTAAGAATACTGCACTAAATACATGACCTTCATCAGTGTGTTTTTTGTCTGCCGTCACTGCTTCCACGTTTCTTGTGAAGTTTCTCCTCTTCTCATTTTTCTTTGCTTCAACATGTGATGTAATCCTTCATTGTTTATTTTCTTATCAAACTCTCTTTAAGTATGTCTTTGGGTCCCTACCATGACGTGATGTTCCTTTCAGGTTGTACAAATAATTTTGCAACCTCTCATTGATTACTTTGTGAATATCAGTCGCTGTAAATCAGACTAACACGTGTCTTCAAAGTCTGACAACCGTGACTTGATAGGATTAGTGTTATCTGCTTCATATGGTCTCATGGTGTCCTCAATATCTCGATACGACATCGTGAAAGACAAGCGAGTATAATTTTCATTTCTTGATCTTGGATAATTATTTGAGAGGCCATTGAGAGTGTTAATAACACCAACACTATTTTGCAAGAAGTAAAATTTATTTGTTCTACATATTTTGTGCAAGAACTTGTCATTACAGGTAATGGAACTAGCAGATGACACCAAAGAGAAAAAATCACAAATAAACCCAAAAAATTGTTAGATTTTTTAATAATTTGATTTACTAGATCAGTAGTTGAATTAGAATTATTAAATTAGTAATGTTAGTAATTTTGGATTCTAACAACCATGGGTGATGTATTCATAAAATGTTTCCCCTGTCATCATCCGCTTTCATTTTTTCCAACTCCCCGGGATTCAGGAACGCTGTCAGTTATTTCTCTTGGGATTCTTGAATATCTAAATACTATCATAGGCGGCGCCATCTTACCAGCTGCATTTCCAGTTATGAGCACAGTGAGACATTCCTTCTCGTCACTATTCACCTGGTGATGGACCGTCTTGTCGCCCTTTCTTGCTAATACTTTAATACTTTATTGCTTTTCTGATTAAGAAAAAAAAAACACTCTCATCGCCATTAAAAATTCGTTAAGGATCCTTTAAAACATCATCATATTTATTATCTGTAATATATGTCTTCACTTCTTGGAACCAAGCTGCCAGGCAAGGCTTTCTTTTGTTACTGAGGCTCTGCTTATCGTCAGATTCTGAGCAGTTCGAGTAGCAAGTTCAGGATTTCGCTTGAGGAAACTGTAGTACCATTTTCTTCCGGGTCTATGAGGATTTCCAATGAGTACATAATCTCCTCTGCCTCTGGTAGTAGCTTGCCTTGGGGCAGCAATAATTCCTTACATCTGATTGCTAGTGGTCATCTTGGAGGAGTCTATGTCGAACTTCATTGTTGTTAGTTCCGCAGATTAACATTAGTTAGGGTCGTTGAGGATCCTTTAAAACATCATCATATTTATTATCTGTAATATATGTCTTCACTTCTTGGAACCAAGCTGCCAGGCAAGGCTTTCTTTTGTTACCGAGGCTGACTCTAATTGTCGGACTGAGAAGCTCAAATATTTATGCTGATCTCCCATGACGTGCCAGTTTCTATCATCTGGTTCTGTTGGATACCAGGTGAGCTTGGCGGGCGTGCCATTCTTGCGAACGACAGACGCCGGATATCCAACAGCAGATGAGAATGATGTCATATTTGCGTTTTCACCGTAATCACTGAGGGTAAAGATGTACTCCCCAGGTGCAGTTACAGGTTCATACGGCAGGTAATAAGCAGTAACAGAGTGTAGTTTCATTTCCTTAAACAGGCCCATGAAACGATTCCTCCAGTATTGTGCCAATATCCATCCGTCGTCACAATCGGCTGAAGTGTAGGTGGGGTTTGGCGTTATATTGCCAAGCGGGGCACTGGGATGTTCGTCTGAAGTGTTGTTGGTATGTAATACACGTAACGATCCCTGGGTTATATCCCACGCTGTTTGGACAATAGTTCGCATTATGTGTCCCATTATCGTCTTAGCTGGTGGTAAGACTGCACTTCTCTGTCGATATCTGCGTCGTGGTCTGGCTTTGGTCTGCTTCTTCATTACTCGCTGGTTGTTTCTCTTCGTCATTTTAAAGGTGGTAAATATATCCTGCTACTAAACAAGATATAAAACAGTATGCGCTTATTGCAACAAATGTGCTCGTAGCTGAGAAAATCCAAAGGGTCCCTAAATCTTTCGTCGTCGTGAGACAATTACTCCAGAGGAACAAAATGAACTACTCGTTGATGCTAGTCACAAATGATCGGTCAAAACGATCCGACTTTTACGCAATAAATTCGATGATTATCTCTCTGCTTATCGTCAGATTCTGAGCAGTTCGAGTAGCAAGTTCAGGATTTCTCTTGAGGAAACTGTAGTACCATTTTCTTCCGGGTCTATGAGGATTTCCAATGAGTACATAATCTCCTCTGCCTCTGGTAGTAGCTTGCCTTGGGGCAGCAATAATTCCTTACATCTGATTGCTAGTGGTCATCTTGGAGGAGTCTATGTCGAACTTCATTGTTGTTAGTTCCGCAGATTAACATTAGTTAGGGTTGTTGAGGATCCTTTAAAACATCATCATATTTATTATCTGTAATATATGTCTTCACTTCTTGGAACCAAGCTGCCAGGCAAGGCTTTCTTTTGTTACCGAGGCTCTGCTTATCGTCAGATTCTGAGCAGTCCGAGTAGCAAGTTCAGGATTTCTCTTGAGTAAACTGTAGTACCATTTTCTTCCGGGTCTATGAGGATTTCCAATGAGTACATAATCTCCTCTGCCTCTGGTAGTAGCTTGCCTTGGGGCAGCAATAATTCCTTACATCTGATTGCTAGTGGTCATCTTGGAGGAGTCTATGTCGAACTTCATTGTTGTTAGTTCCGCAGATTAACATTAGTTTTATTAAATCATTTTTTAGGTCTCCAAGAGTGTTATTACCGTTTTGCTTTGATGTGAAGAATTTGTAGGTACCTGATGAATGTTGAATTCTGCCTAGGTGTAAAGTGGTTATTGATTTTAATAATCACTTCGTCATACTTGTCCTTTTCATTATCAGTGAACTGTAGTGTTCCATAAATTTTTTGTAGATCAGTTCCAGTACAATGTAGAAGTTGCACTATCTGTATTTTCTTTATTTTTATCAACTCTGTAGCTGTTCTATAAATTTCAAAGCTGTTAAGCTACTGAGTCCACTCTTCTGCTTGATTACCTGAACTAGTTAATTCTAACCTTTATTTGATAGGGTCAAATAATTAAACATCCTTTTTTTACGGGGTTATAGGAGCCATTGATCTTTGTAATGTGCAATTCAAAGCCACGAAGGAACAAAGTGAAAGCTACACAGAAAGAACCAATCACTATCACTCGATGAGTCATGTCTTTCTTTAGTCTTTCTTTTATTGTTAAATTTGATAGCAGCCATGATTTCTGCATGTCGCTGTTGTTGCTGCCTTTCCATCATTTCCATTATGCATTGGAATTCGTGTTTCCTGTTTTGCTGATTTTCATCATTGATTTCCTTTAATGTTTCAACTAACTGAAAATTGCAGCTGGATGTACTAGCAGTGGCACATTTTGGATCAGGTTCAAGTTCATCTACGTTGTCACTTAACTTGACTGCATTGCAACTTGTAGCAATGCTGAAGTGCTGATTTTCAGGATTTTCTGATTCGCAATTAATTTAATTGGTGCTACTTTATGTTTATCATTTATTACATATTTATCGAACGAAAGTACATACTTACATGATCTGCAGAACCTACGTATAAATAATTATCTTTCTCCTCTCCATTTACATTTACATTATCAACCCTTTTTTGCTTGCATGCAATTGATAAATGGTTGAACTTTTTGCACACAGTACATTGTTTGCCAAAGGCTGGGCATTGTCTCGCATGTTTCTGTTTGCACCTGTAACAATTAAAAATATGAGGACTTCTTTCTCCTGACATACTTCTGTTTCTGTAATTGTTTTGGGAATTTTCTGTTATTCAGGCTTGGTGTTCTGGATCTTCCTTGTCTGGCTCTCCAATAACAACAAGGTCAATAAGGAGCCCTATAGAAAATAAAACTAAACATGAAATAGTTAAAAACAAATTTTATTTTATTATTTTTTATTTTGTAAGGTTTTGTTAATCTCCAGCAATGATCTATTAATATTAGAAAACCCAGCCTCTATAATATTTTTTATGTCGATTAAAACCTCAACTGACTGCTGGCATAATTCCCTTTCAGTTTTATTTGTTCTTTGTTTCGGTGTCCTTGAATAGGAATGTTTGGGATCAACTTGTGACGTTGGGGAGTAGAAGATATTTTCTTTTTCGCTATCACCACCTTCTTCAAGTGGTCACTTCCAGTTGCGTCCGTCTTTCGTTGAACTGGAAGCTGAAAATATTTCAAAAAATGAGCAAACGATTCCTAAAATACTAAAATACAATTCACAGGTCTTGCTCGGTCTCAAAATCATGCCCATGCACTTACTTAAGAGGTTAAATGATTATAAACATCACGCTTACCCCCAGTTCTTCTACATCCACTCCTTCAAAAAACGTGTTTCCCAATATTCCTAAAATTCTTTCTTCGTAAGAATTTAAGGAAGAGCCTTTTGAAGGACCTCCTCCAGTCTCCCTATGGTCCTTTCTCAAGACAGAAGCCTTCCTTTTCAAATTATATTTGAAGTCAGTCCATGTCTTATAACAAAAAAAAAGACTACATTAAACACGTGACCACAAAAATCAAAATATTTTCTTACCTTTTGCCATTTTGTTGAATCTTTCATCCCCAGTCCTTGAGAATTCAACTTGTTGGTCAAGGTTTCCCATTTTTTTATGATTGGCCCGTCCCGTAGGGCCATTAAATTGTCCCTTGTTTAAATCAGGATTTTCTTCCATAAAGTCTATTATTATGTGTTTCCCAATATTCCTAAAATTCTTTCTTCGTAAGAATTCAAGGAAGAGCCTTTTGAAGGACCTCCTCCAGTCTCCTTATGATACTTTCTCAAGGCAGAATCCTTCTTTTTCAAATTATATTTGAAATTCAAGGCAGAAAATCAAGGCAGAATCCTTCTTTTTCAAAAATATATTTGAAGTCAGTCCATGTCTTTTAACAAAAAAAAACTACATTAAACACGTGACCACAAAAATCAAAATATTTTCTTACCTCTTGCCATTTTGTTGAATCTTTCATCCCCAGCTTGAGAATTCAACTTGTTGGTCAAGGTTTCCCATTTTTTTTATGATCTGTCCTGTAGGGCCATTTAATTGTCCCTTGGCCAAATCAGGATTTTCTTCCATAACATCTATTATTATGTCCCAATGCTCCTTCTGGACAGTTTGAAGATTAACACTCTCGCCGCCAAGTGTATCATTTATGATACACCATGTGTCCATCGTGCAGGCCAAGTGTATTATAAATGATACACCAAGTAGTCCTATTTTCATAGCGTCGGTGTATCGAAACGAAGACACGTATATGTACATTTACACGCTAAAACGACAGGCCTGGCCTGGGAATGGACATTGTACTGCGAGTTTTGGCCTCCTGTCTATCGAAATTCGAAATTTTGTTATTTGTATTCATTGCCTTGCAATAAGTACCTTTGGAAATACATTATGTATTTCCGAAGCTGTGACTGTGTGTTTGGTTACTTAGAAAGTCGAGACTAATGCCCGTATTCACAAACGATAATTTCCAAAATAATTACGTAATCAATTATCCCCATCTCATTCTATTGCAAAAAAACTGCATATCTCCATCTCACTCATTTAAATAATTACGTAATTATTTAGGAAATTATCGTTTGTGAATACGGGCATAAGGATATATAAGAAGAGTTCGTTTAGTAAATTTTATTGTATTATATAGGAATCAACCGGTAAATGAAAAAAAAAAAAAAATTCTAATGCATTTTGTTGAAGCAATATCTGCAGAAGAAAGGAGTTCCATCGCAAGTGTCGCAAACAGTACCAACTTGTGATGGCATCTTCTTTCGGCCATCTACGATTTTACCATGTTTACCATATTTCCGGTAACATTGCTTGTAACATTGTATGCCCAGGCCACGTGTATCATTTTTGATACACGCTATAAATATTTCCAAAAAATACAGAAAAAAATTGCAGAAATTAAATTTATATTAAAAACTGCTATTTAAACATAACAGCTGAGACAGAAACACCCTTGGCCTGTGGGACCAAAAATTGTTTTTTCACTTTGGCAGTGAGAGTGTTAACTAATAAAATAAATCAATAAATAAACTAATATAAATGAAATAAAACTTATAAATAAAAACTAATAAAAACTAATAAATTTAAAAACTAGCAAAGATCAAAATCGACCTCACTGTTGATAAAAAGTTCAAACGCATGGCGCTTTAGAGAATTGACCCTACGAATCTCTACCCTTCGAATGGGTAAGCTCTATCCATTAAGCTAGAGGCTAATTTTACGTCTACTATTGCCGGACGTGTTTAAGTTTTCCTTCTAAAATAATGTACCGGGTAAGTTATTTCCACCTGCCTTGGAAGTTCACCCAACAAACAGATATTACCGTCGATCTGCTCTCCAGCTCTTCTCCCACACGTCTTGGTCCTACTTGTAGAGTGCCCATCTTATTGGAAACTAACATAGCCTTTGTTCCTTCAGGCTCGTACTGGATGGGTTTAGTGAAGTACTTTGGAACCTTCCGGTTCAAATAATTAAGCACTGCTTCTATGTCCGCTTCTAAGTTATCAGCTGTGTAGTTAGCGAGCATTATTTCATCGGGATTCATCAGTATATTTTGAGCGTTAAAAATGGCTCCAGGGATTGGATTGTTCTCAACAAATAGCTGTCGCGCATTGCTGGAGTTGCAACATTCGCCATAGCTAGAAATGTCTCTCTTAAGTCCTGCAGCGATACCTGGTTAGCGACTGGTATAAATATAAAACGACCTGCACTATTTCGAAAATTCTTCCCAGTTCTTGGGATATACAAACTGTCGTATACCCTTGGTTGGGGTTTCTGCATTCACCTCAACAATTACAATGGAACTATGTAAAGGGGGAGATTTCCCAATCGCTAATTAGCGATTATTAAATAAGCCTCTTAAAAAGAGCCGGTTAACGTAAGACTCGGATATAATCAACAACAGTTGATTCAAAATCCCTCTCGTTAGAGAATGATTGGCAATTGAAGACTAATCAGAGTTTACTCGATAAATAATTGGCAGCAGAGTATTCTTATCCTGAAAAAGTTCAAAGTATCAGAATCGATAGCAGAAGACGGTACCAGATAAAAACTGAGAATAGAAGCCCGAATCAGTAATTAACAATTAATAGAAGACAATTAATAGAAATCTATGAGATCAAACGTTCACACCAAACTATTCAAAGCATATTGGTCTACTGAATCGAAATTGACAACAGAAGATGATTCAAAGTCGGCCAAATCAAAGATTTACAACAAGCAATTCAAAGTTTGTCAGATCAAGAATTGATCATGTGTCAGAAGTATTTGAGGGAAGTATTTCAGGAGCATCATTTATACTGATTACGTCGCAAGCTGTAAACCCGGAACCCAATGTTGGCACCGAATGTCCGAGTCTTAATAAAAACTTCATAACATTGTTTTTAAGCAATTAGTATTTAAATATCAGTTGTTGATGATACGAGCTGCGTTGTTTGCTGAGCTCATGGCTGTAACCGGCGGGGGATGAAAAATCTCTTTCTTCAACGTTCACTCTTCCGATAGATTGAACACACGAGTTGCGTTGTTTGCTCTCACTATCGTTATTATGAAGTTAAAGTCTCCCTGTCACATTAGTCCTTTGGCTGGCCGAGCGGTTTGTCAGAAAAAGGCTTTCAAAAAGAATTGTAGGTAGGGGCTACACATCTCAATTAGTATTTTTGGGGATCTTTCGGGGTAGCTCATGGCTCTATTTTATACTTATCTTTCGTTGATGTTTCCTGAAATCTGGACTTCTGCTGTTGATCATCTCTTAATTGTTGTAGGTAGCTTTATCTCAATCACTTGATCTTGACCCTTATTACTTACTGGGAAGTTTATTGTCGAACAAATAAAATTTAGAAAATAATAGAAATCAGTTAAAATCTACTAACTTCCTTTGCCTTGTTGTAACTCAAGTTATTTGATTATTAGTTTGATGCTTAAATTAAATTTCATGGGTGGAAAAGAAAGGCAACATTGCAAATAAATTTACAATTTATTTAAGATTAAAATAAATTGGAAAACGACTACACTTATTTGGAATAAAAAATATTACGATTATTGGTCAATGATTTAACCCTAGGCGAAACCTGTACCTGGAGCAATAAAACATTTCGGCAGCAACCTTTGCGGGTTAATTTCCCTTGAGCGAATTTCGTACTAAAAGCTGCGATTTTTGGCCAGTCAACCTTCTAAGGGGATGGACCAAAAATTTTTAGATATTGATCACTCCGATATATTTTGTTACTCCCCCATCCAATTTAGGAGTACAACTAGATGCTCCACGCACCCGAAAATTAACAAATCCGTTAATCGACCATTATAAAATTTTAAGGTGAACCAGCCTTTGCTGGCTTACGAATAATAACATACAATTATGCCAATTTTAGGACTCGACTTCACTAGTAGGTATGTTATTCTTGATTATAAAATATTTTAATTAGACTGACACAATCTGTCCATTATTGATGGACTAATTCCTGAATTTAACTCATCGAGCCTTAAAATTGGAGGTGGCAAAAAAAATTAAATGAAAGGTTAATCTTACAGACTACATTCTATCTTTACATCCGTTGGCAGCAAGCTCTTGTTTACTATTGATCCTTACATATCTGTCCACAAACAACACTGGTGTACACTTCCGAACCTAACGGACCCTTATGTCCCTAATTTATATACTATTATCACCCGCCTATTTTCCGGCCTACGATTCCCTCTATATAATATATAGAGAGAGATAATTAATCCATATTATGGATTAATTTTTCCTTAACATTTGCCGCGCTCCCAGAGCATCCTGCGACCGACGATTAGGTACCACTACCCTCGTCTTCCTATTTTAATTAATCCGTGCACCCCGTGCGATTAATTTCTCCCGGTACCTGTACCGCAGTAATAATTAATTTCCTATATTTCCATAAATTCTCTCGCGCCCTCGGAGCACATACGGTCGACGATTCACGCTCGTTGAGTCCCCACGTAAACGAGTTCCTATCCTATCGCACTCCCTCGCGACCAACGCTTACTCTATTGTCGTTTCGATTTATTTATTTCCGCGTACTCAGTGAGTACCTATCTATACGATCAACTCTCTACCTTCACCGCAGACTCTATGCGACTTACTTCCCCGACACCCGGTGTCGTCTTTTTCCCGATTTTCAACCCCCTAGGTCTAAGCGTCACCGCCTCAGCTTTTCACGTTACCGACTCGCGTCTTTACACCCAACTACTGTCTGATTACGCTCGTGTCTACCTGCTTAATCCTCTCCGTGACCTGATTAAAATCATTATCCAGTGTCTAGACGTAATTGAATTTTCTACTCGCTATTTTTGCCGCCTGTTACAAACGGACCCTTGTTCATGTCGTCCGTTTCTCATGGATTTCAGTTATGCGAGCCTTCTGCCAAGGCCAACCTCCAGACTATAACTGTTATACATGCATCATTAAGATTATAATATTCTTAACAGAGAAAGACCTGAGCTCTATTTTTAAATGTAAATCACGTCTTACTTCTGGATATTTTTCTTTTACCCAGCTGAATTCTTAATTCCCCTGAAATTTCAAAATACGGACTGTCGATGTTCTCGACATGTCACACAAGGCAGTGACAAGAGAACTGTCAGTCTTGAGGGAATAAAAATTTTCAATAAACTTTTTAATTGGTCTATCAAATTCTTGGGAGTTATTTTCAAACTTCTCCATCAGTCGATCAACACATTGGTATAATTATTATTGATGTCGCACGTCATCAGTGTTCAGCGGCTAGATGTTGATGGGCATGGAGAAAATCCTACATCTGTTTGTCCTGCCTCAATGGTCTGCGATTTTGATGTTCCCGGAATCCCCATTAATTCATTGATATTTTCATACCAACCTTCTATTTGGCACCCACTACCATGTATGACTTTATGTAATAATTTTTTTTAAGGAACTGTCAACTAGTGTTGGATGAAATTGTTGTGACACTAAATTAAATTTATCCACAACAGCAAATTGGTGTTTACAGGGTGTTCCATTCTTCCCTATGTAGCAAGTGCATAATTCTAACTCAAATCTTGGCGTGTAACTAATGCAATGCTGATACCACAGTTGGCTTGTCAAGAATGTATTCTACATTTTGAAAAAAAAAAAATTCAATTATTTCAACTTTTGTGAAAGTTACAAAGGAAAAAGGAAACACATTAATAGAGATACTTTTTATTATTACTAAAGCAAACAAGTCTATAGTCCTTACAAAAATGCATAATGTTTCTTCTATTTTTTAACATGAACCGTAGAAAAGCATTCTATGCACACACTAGGTTTCGTGGGACATGTTGAACAAATTGTTACAACTTTTTTTGTTTTGTCTCTGCTTACTTTATGGTCCTTTCCAGAATGACGAAGCTTTTCGTAACAATGAATACAGCGTCTCGGAATATGTTGATTAGTTCCTTCAATTAGACTAGATTTTGAGAAAGTGTGTTTGAGTGATTTACTGTGTGTAGAATTGTCAGTGTTATTGGAATCCAATCCCAACAAGCTTTTGCAAAGCATCTCTCTGAATTGTACAATTCCTAGTGTAGTTCTTTTGGTAATTATTTTGTAGATTATATATGAGTTGACTACAGCTGTTCCAAGAATCAGTTCTTCTGCAACTTTATGATAGCAACGAATAGATTTTCTTACGGGAGATGAATAGCTGGATAACTGATCTGACAAATCGATACCCATTTTTGCTTTATTGTAAGTGAGAATCATCACCGGTTTAATTACGTTCTCGTTTTTACGATTTTTTTTTGCCTGTTGCTTCCATATCCAAAGTGTGGCAAGTACTGAGCGCCATTACATCCCTTCGGTCTTTCCATTTCATACATACTACTTGTTAATAACGGTTTGTTATTAAGGCAAATCTTGTTCGTGGAATATAATGAAGTGGACTGTGTGTCGTAAAAGTTTTATAAGATCGTAGATTAGTAATCAAAAGGCACACGTTCCGTAACAAACATTTATAATAATCAAACTTTTAAATATAAAGAACATTCGTTCATGATGTGTTGTTTACCAAATACAAGTTCGTAGTAACTAGTATAAAAATGAAAAATCGATACGTTCACAACAAGTACAACAACACACCCGCTCAGGATGTAATATAATAATATAATGATGAAGAGAAGATCTCTCTCGTTCTTGAATTCATGAAAATATACAAAACAATGCCAGATCGACACCTGCGTCCTGCGCTGCTTAGCTCGACCCTGTCTCGCACCGCTGTAGGTCCAGTGGTACAGTCGCCCAGCCTGCAGTGGACCGAACCAAATATTCGATTCTCAACACTACTCCTTTGTTGTCCTCTTTTCCGATTATTTCTCATTGTTTTAACTTTGCCACTTTTATGCAATCAGGTATATGTCGTCTATTTTTTCTCAAAGTGCCAACCAAATGAGTCTTTTGTCTGAGTAATTTATGAGCTAACTCTGTACTTGTGTAGTAATTATCGGTCACTATTGTGGGTCCGGCATTCAAATAGTCTTTACATAATTCTAACACGATGTTGCAGCTTAGGCTGTTTGCTTGATTTGCTGGCTTTGGCTGTAAAGATTTGCCTTGATATATTTGCAAATCGTAAGTGTACCCATCGGGACTACATACTTTAAATATTTTTACACCATATTTGTGCCTCTTGCCCTGTATATACTGTCGAAAATTAAGTCGGCCACGGAAAGCAACCATGGTTTCATCAACAGCTAGTAGACCGTCGGGTTCGTTCATCTTCTTGAAGTTGCCGATAAGCAAATTTAGCAATGGGCGTAACTTGTACAATTTATCTTCATCTTGATTGGCATTATCAGCAAAGTGCCAAAACCGGAGAATTAATTCAAATCGGTTTCTTCGCATTATCTTAGGATTCTTGGTCAATTCATTTTTGTATAAGATATCGGTGCTTCAATAATCTGCAATACTGGGCCTCTTGTCCAAGCCCATCCACAGTAGTAGTCCTAAAAATTGCTTCATCTCAGCACTATTAGTATCTTTCCAGTCATTCATTCTGCTTTTCCGGGAAATTCGTCCCCCGGCAATAAACCTGTTAGCATTTGTATTCGTTTCTCCTACCATCAAATCAATTATTTCATCGTCGATAAAATAAGAAAAACAGATATTTGGTGTATAATGGTGAATAGGTAAGGAAGGTATCTTTAGTCCAGAGGTAAATGTTTGGGGGTATTTTGATTGGTTGGCTCCTGAGACATTCCATGAAATTGGTTCAGAACTACTAGTGTCACTAATCAGCTCATTGTCAGTTGAAGAAGCACTTGAATCACTGTCATTGTCCACAGGATTGTAGTCACTTTCTGAATCACTAATAAAATCATAATCACTAGCATCATCTATTAGAGTTATTCTTTGTCTTTTTCGCATATTAATTTCAGTCGAAGGGCCTGCTTCACCCATTTTAACACTGTTTAAAAACATTTAAGAATCAAAAACCATTGCAGACCGATATTTAATAAACAAGTATTTATTTTTTAAAATATATCAATTTTTTGTTGAATTTGTAACTACAAAAAGTAGATAACTCTATCGCCACGTGGTACGTTAACGGCCTGTGCGTGCTAGCACTGCCGGCCAGGCGACAATGCGATCGTCTTATTCACTCACTGTCTTACAGGCCTGCCTGTGAAGTTATACGTGGGTCGCTACCGGCCCATGCGGCAGTCAACGTGTTAAACAAGATTGAGTACGATTACATATATAGGCAGCAGTAAGCACTGCTTGTTCCCAAAAACTTTTACTCATTCCAGATTGCATTATCATAGATCTTGCCATATTCATTAATGTCTGATTTAAACGTTCGGCTACCCCATTCATTTGCGGAGAGTAAGGTGGTGTGTATGAAATAGTGATTCCCTTACTTGAACAAAAATCCTTCAATAATTTGGAAGAATACTCACCCCCATTATCACATCTAATCTTTGCTACATAGTCTTTAAAGCAATTAAACACTTCATCTTTTGTCTTGATAATATACACCATCACAAACCTCGAAAAATCATCCACAAATGTTACAAAGTAATTATTTTCATTATGAGAGGTGGGTGTAATTGGGCCACACACATCCGTGTGTATTAATTCTAAGACTCGACTGGACCTAGAAATTTTTGAGTGATAAGGAGAACACCTCTGTTTTGCTCTTACACACACCTCACATAACTTATTATTATTTCCGAATTTTCCCAGATTCATCCCATTAACCAAATTTAAATTACTAATTTTCGACAACGAATCATAATTTAAATGCCCTTGTGCCAGAGTTCACAATTATTAAAATCTATCGCTAAATTGGAATTTTTATTTACATGAGGATTTGACAAGGCAAATCTCAACTTGTACAAATTGTTGTTTCTCTCACCTCTACCATACAACTTGCCATTCTTCTCTATAGAAATCTGACCTGCGACACACGTTACTCCAAAACCTGCTTTCTCTATTCTTGAAATGGAGAGCAAATTCACTCTTAGGCCAGGAACACAAAAAACATTCTCAATTTTGATGGGAATTCTCTGATTTCCAACTATACTTATAACTAACATGTACATCACCACTGCATGTAGCAAGCATGGATTTCCCTTTCTCAGCTAACTGGATTGACTTTGCTTCACTGAAATACTTTTTATTTGATAAGATTCCTTCGCTATTGATATAGTGATGAGTGGCCCCGGAGTCTGCATACCATACAATGTATTTTTCATTTTCATTATCATCACTGCCCTTACTTTCAAATAGAGAACAAAAGGCTACACCATCCCCCTGGCTGCTACCTGCAGTTACGGTATTGACGTTACTTGAAGATGGGATATTTCTTGAATAATTCGCTTGAACGACAATATTTTTAGTCTTCTTGTACTTACAGTAGGCTGCCCTGTGTCCAAATTTATCGCAAACAAAGCATTTAACTCCACATACACTTTTTACGTGCCCCAATTTACCACAACGGTAACATTTTACATTTGATTTTGCAGAGATAAATGATGCAGGGACCGCTGTTTACTTCGTTTTATCAATTCCAGCTACGCTTCTATTATTTCTGAACTCCAACAACCTTTTCTTAATTACCGCCAACTCCAATTCATCCTCTGACATCGTTCGTATAGCTGTAACAACATTTTCATATTCTGTTGGCATTGAGAGCAAAAGAAAACACACCATATCGGATTCTGAAAAATTGGCTCCCAAACTTTTCAATTCTCTGGCAACCTTATCGTACCTTGCAAAATGTTGCTGCAAGTCTTCCTGTACAGAATACTTTAAAGAAACCAATTCTTTCAAGAGATAAAATTTTGAACAAGTTCCTTTCTTAGCAAAAATTTCCTCTAGTTTCAGCAACATTAATCTTATCTTTTACATATTCAATATGTGAATCTGCCACACTCTGAATAATAATACTTTTGGCTTTGTTGTCTTTCTTAATCCAATCCTTGTCCTTCATAGTTTCTGCAGTTTTGTTATTTATAGCTTCATACACCTCACAGGCCTTCAGCACTGACTCCAGTTGAAACTTCCAGTTATCAAAATTACTCCCATTGAAAGGCTGAAGCACATACTTATTTTCAGTCGCCTCCATTTTCCTTTTTGCCAAGCTAGCCTTAGCATTATCTTTTCATAATCATCAAGGTGTGTTGGTAATTTGGTAGCAGAGCATGGTTTCTTCCTTAGGACATTTATTTCCTCATCGGTTAGGGTTTCTGGGTTCTCCAAGAACTCAATTGAAATTATGTAAAGGGGGAGATTTCCCAATCGCTAATTAGCGATTATTAAATAAGCCTCTTAAAAAGAGCCGATTAACGTAAGACTCGGACATACTTTGTTGTTCTAACACATTGGGTTCATTGCGATTTGGGTTCCAAAGCTTTATTAATACGATCTCTGTATGCTTGAAATGATGCCACTCCTAATCAACACAAGGCAACTCAGAAGCTGCCATTCAAGAACTTATCAAGTGATGATGTCCTGCAATGTTAGAGAGAAAAAGTGACAACTGTTTTTGGTACGTCTTGTTCAATTCCTAACAGAAATCACTCACATGTTCTATTACCAAGAACTGAGCTAATAGTAAGAAGATTGCAAACAGAAGACGATTCAAGGTTTAACCGATACAGAACCAACAAAATAAATAAATGTGCACTGCTAACAGAAATCTTAAGTCTTAAGAAGAATTGATAATCATAGATAGTCCATCTAAACATCCATATAGATTTCATAGCAGAAGATCATCCAAATCCTGCCAAATCGATAATTTACTGCTAGCAACAAAAGTTGATTCAACGTCCCACTGGATAGAGATTGATTGGCAATTATTGACTAATCAGAGTTTACTCGATAAAAAATTGGCAGCAGAGTAATTCTTATCCTGGAAAAGTTCAAAGTATCAGAAACGATAGCAGAAGACGGTACCAGATAAAAAGTGAGAATAGAAGCCCGAATCAGTAATTAACAATAATAGAAGACGATTCCCTGTCTACGAGATCAAACGATTCAAAGCATATTGGTCTACGGAATCAGCATTAACAATATCTACCAGCAACGCCGAATAACCAAGTCCATCAGGTCAAATGTTAACATCATACTATCAAAAGTATTATATTGGTCACTGAATCAAAATTGACAGTAGAATATTCAAAGTCTTCCAAATCAAAGTCTGAACCCAATGTTGGCACCGAATGTCCGAGTCTTAATAACATAACATTGTTTTCAGACGCGTGGTATTTAAATATCAAAGCAAAAACGTTGTTGCTATTTGTTTATATTGTCACCTGGGCGAGGGGGGGTGTGACTGGAGGGTATATAGAGGAGGTCCTTGTTCTCTTATCTTGAAAAAATTGTCTGAAGAGCAGCAAGTGCTATTACCAAACTAAAAAAGCAAGTTTTTAAATACAGGTCTTGCCAAACATATCCGATTTAGTCGGACTAGTGAGTCAGTGAATTTGCACTAACAAAGAAGAAAAAAGTGGGGGGGGGGGCACTTACGAGAGAACATGCAAGCAAGGTGCTATTATAAGATTTGTTACATCATATTTTTCATTCGCCAAAAAAACTTGTTTTAGTTGCTTTCTTTTGCTCAGCCTCTTCCTGCTATTTGCGATTATGATCACCGAATCGGAATATAATAAATTCGTTAATGTATAATGACAAGGGAACAACAAGCAGGTTTGCAAGTTGGGCCTGGTTACTTGATTTAAAAATGAAAAATAATAATTGTTGTAACTCGATATTCTTGATAACAAGGTTTGATAATATCATTCCTATGGTACCAAAATGAAGATTTATTTAAGATGAATCCTGTTTAGTTAAAATAACAGTTATGGAGTGTTGTGACCTGGGAGCCTTGTAAGCCTGACTTTTGCTTATTAACTGCCAGTGTAGAGTAGAGCTGTAAAGTTTTGAAACAGCGTCAATGTTATGGACCTATGAGTATACTTCTTGTCATATGTTTTTTTGAAGAGAACAGCCGCCACTTGTAGAAATAAGTTGTTTTTTATAGGTTTAAAGATTCTAGCCAGGGTAGATATTTTGAAATAAATCTCAAATCTGGGTACAATTAGGCTAAGGAAGACCTAAAACTCCAATTATTGTAACTTGTGTTTCGATATAATCCATTATCGATTTCTTCCTTGAGACATTTATTTCCTCATTGGTTGGGGTTTCTGCATTCACCTCAACAATTACAATGGAACTATATAAAGGGGGAGATTTCCCAATCGCTAATTAGCGATTATTAAATAAGCCTCTTGAAAAGAGCCGGTTAACGTAAGACTCGGACGTACTTCGTTGTTCTAACACATTGGATCCATTGCGATTTGGGTTCCAAAGCTCTGTTAACACGATCTCTGTATGCCTGAAATGATGCCACTCCTAATCAACACAAGGCAACTCAGAAGATGCCATTCAAGAACTTATCAAGTGATGATGTCCTGCAATGTTAGAGAAAAAGTGACACCTGTTTTTGGTACGTCTTGTTCAATTCCTAACAGAATTACTCACATGTTCTATTGCCAGGAACTGAGCTAATAGTAAGAAGATCGCAAACAGAAGACGACTCAAATTATAACCGATCCAGAACCAACAAAACAAATGTACATTGCTAACAACAGAAATCTTGAGAAGAATTAATAAACATAGGTAGTCCATCTAAACATCCATGCAGATTTCATCATCCAAATCCTGACAAATAAATAATTTACTGCTAGCAACAAAAGTTGATTCAAAATACCTCTGGATAGAGAATGATTGGCAATTGAAGACTAATCAGAGTTTACTCGATAAAAAATTGGCAGCAGAGTATTCTTATCCTGAAAAAGTTCAAAGTATCAGAATCGATAGCAGAAGACGGTACCAGATAAAAACTGAGAATAGAAGCCCGAGTCAGTAATTAACAATAATAGAAGACGATTCCATGTCTACGAGATCAAACGTTCACACCAAACTATTCAAAGCATATTGGTCTACTGAATCGAAATTGACAACAGAAGATGATTCAAAGTCTGCCAAATCAAAGATTTACAACAAGCAATTCAAAGTTTGTCGGATCAAGAATTGATCATGTGTCAGAAGTATTGAGAGAAGTATTTCAGAAGCATCATTTATCCTGATTATGTCACAAGCTGTAAACTCGGAACCCAATGTTGGCACCGAATGTTGTGGTTCCTAATTACAACTATACCTAAGCAACAACTGTTCATGAAGAGAACAGCCGCCACTTGTAGAAATAAGTTGTCTTATAGGTTTAAAATTCTAGCCAGGGTAGATATTTTGAAATAAATCTCAAATCTGGGTACAGTTAGGCTAAGTAAGACTTGAAACTCCAATTGTAACTTGTGTTTTGATATAATCCATTATTGATTTCTACCTTAGGACATTTATTTCCTCATCGGTTAGGGTTTCTGGGTTCTCCAAGAACTCCATTGAAATTATGTAAAGGGGGAGATTTCCCAAATCGCTAATTAGCGATTATTAAATAAGCCTCTTAAAAAGAGCCGTTTAACGTAAGACTCGGACATACTTTGTTGTTCTAACACATTGGGTCCATTGCGATTTGGGTTCCAAAGCTTTATTAATACGATCTCCGTATGCTTGAAATGATGCCACTCCTAATCAACACAAGGCAACTCAGAAGATGCCATTCAAGAACTTATCAAGTGATGATGTCCAGCAATGTTAGAGAGAAAAAGTCACAACTGTTTTTGGTACGTCTTGTTCAATTCCTAACAGAATTACTCACATGTTCTATTGCCAGGAACTGAGCTAATAGTAACAAGATTGCAAACAGAAGACGACTCAAATTATAACCGATCCAGAACCAACAAAACAAATGTACACTGCTAACAACAGAAATCTTGAGAAGAATTAATAAACATAGGTAGTCCATCTAAACATCCATGCAGATTTCATCATCCAAATCCTGACAAATAAATAATTTACTGCTAGCAACAAAAGTTGATTCAAAATACCTCTGGATAGAGAATGATTGGCAATTGAAGACTAATCAGAGTTTACTCGATAAATAATTGGCAGCAGAGTATTCTTATCCTGAAAAAGTTCAAAGTATCAGAATCGATAGCAGAAGACGGTACCAGATAAAAACTGAGAATAGAAGCCCGAATCAGTAATTAACAATAATAGAAGACGATTCCATGTCTACGAGATCAAACGTTCACACCAAACTATTCAAAGCATATTGGTCTACTGAATCAAAATTGTCAACAGAAGATGATTCAAAGTCTGCCAAATCAAAGATTTACAACAAGCAATTCAAAGTTTCATAAAAATAATGAATTGTAGGTCAATGAGTATAAGCACACAGAGTGCAATTGCTAGCCTGTTAGGTGGGTTCGGAGCAATCCTCCATCGCCCATAACAGTTGTCATGCTGGCAGTGCCCGAAACTCCAACCAGAGAGTTTGCTTCCGCATCCAACAGCAGAGCCTTCCAGAGTACCAAATCAAGCACAGACACGTGTTTCGTTCTACTGGAACTCATCAGTGTGCTGCATTCGGAGTGTCTGGAGGATGCTGTCGGATGAACGGAAGCCGGGGCCTCTTAAGGCCAGCATTAACACGGAACTCCGTGTGGTGTAAAATAGAGCGACATCTAGCGGTCAGTTCAAGGAACTAACCGTGAGTTCACTCTAAATTGATTGAAGTTCCAATTCAAAGTTTGTCGGATCAAGAATTGATCATGTGTCAGAAGTATTTCAGAAGCATCATTTATCCTGATTATGTCACAAGCTGTAAACCCGGAACCCAATGTTGGCACCGAATGTTGTGGTTCCTAATTACAACTATACCTAAGCAACAACTGTTCATGAAGAGAACAGCCGCCACTTGTAGAAAAAAGTTGTCTTATAGGTTTAACATTCTAGTCAGGGTAGATATTTTGAAATAAATCTCAAATCTGGGTACAGTTAGGCTAAGGAAGACTTAAAACTCCAATTGTAACTTGTGTTTTGATATAATCCATTATTGATTTCTACCTTAGGACATTTATTTCCTCATCGGTTAGGGTTTCTGGGTTCTCCAAGAACTCCATTGAAATTATGTAAAGGGGGAGATTTCCCAATCGCTAATTAGCGATTATTAAATAAGCCTCTTGAAAAGAGCCGGTTAACGTAAGACTCGGACATACTTCGTTGTTCTAACACATTGGGTCCATTGCGATTTGGGTTCCAAAGCTTGGGTTCCAAACCGATCCAGAACCAACAAAACAAATGTACACTGCTAACAACAGAAATCTTAAAAAGAATTAATAAACCATAAACATTTGGCTACCAGATAGCGCTAAAATCTCAATTTCTCAATTTTACTGACAAATCGCCTTCTTCCCCTGTACTTACCCTTCAAATGTGATGGAACTTTTTTGACTGAAATTAAAACTTTAATAATGAAAGGACAATAATTAGATACTTTTTACTTAACCATAGCAACAAAAAATGCTTTTGTTTCAATAAATCAATATAATTTTCCAATGTTAGGAGTTTTGTAATATTAACTAATTAAATATAAAATGTAATATAAATTTTCAGGGTAGTGATATTATCAAGTGCGTTATAAAGTAGGTAACAGCTAGATACTTATCCAGAATAGAAATAATTTAATACTAACATTTTACAAGTATAGAAGACTTCTTGGTTTAATAATAACACACTGTTGTTTAAAATGATGATATATTTTCCCGAATAATACGAAATAATAATTCTAGTTCTAATACCCATAATAATCATACCTAATCGTAACGTAACATAATGCATAAAAATTGATCTCTGATTCCGTCTGGTGAGTATCCTAAAAAATTATTTAAAGGTGGTACAACTAAACCACACTCAAAAACTGTTTCTGAAACAAATTTGCTGTATACAGCACGTGCAGTGCTTTCAAATTCTAATCCATGCTTGGTGCCAGGTGTAGAGAAGCTTTTGGGCCAAAAATATTTCATGCTTTTCGAAGCCCAATCGTCTTGAGCATATGTAAAAATTTCATAGCACCTAGATCCAGTCACTCGGAACTGTCGCTCTTTTAACCACAATTCCTTTGATACCAGAGTCTTCTGGCAAATATCTCTGACATTTTTACATTCAACGAGTTCTTCGTAGTTTGACTGACAGCATGCACGCAGTGGACCAATCAATACACTTGCACATCGTATCATTGATTGTGAAATTGGTATGTGTTTTAAAGGCCAATCTACATTCCCTAATTGATGTTTCGTAGTCTTTTTTCGCTGTTCGAACCTTGCTCTGAAAAAAATAATAAAAATTGCATATCACAAATAAATAAACATATTATTATTGTTTTCACTTCGAGTAAATTTGTGCTATATTATGTACTTACTTATGTACTGCCAAAGCAGAGTCAGGTGAAGCTGCCAATAGTTTCCTTCTGCAAATATTTTGAAGCTCTACAGACGCTTCTACAACTGGTGCCACATTTATACAGGTGGAACGCTCCAGTGGCTCCGGCTCATATTTCAGAAGAAGTTCTTTATTTTGAGTCCAAAGACACTTTACATCGGTCGTTGAAAGTGCTTCGAGTTTAATAAGATTGTGCCTGCAAAAATAATGAACGGCTGTAATATACCTAGAACGGCAACAAAAAGGGTCTCTTAAACACAAATGAAGAGTTTTGTAATATTAAATAATATTGCCAAGGTAAGATTGCATCTTCGCTCAATTGAAATTATACAAACCTTGTGCAAAAAATTAAGACAGCTGCAATATGCTTGCATCGCCCTCCAAGCCCTGCTTTGCAGCTACAAGTCATCGTAGACACCTTCCATTGTTCGTCCTGATCTTGTATAATTGTGCCCTTTATTTCATGAGGCTGATTTTTAAGACTCGAAGTTTGAAGACATAGGGCTAAAATATCTAATGAAACTTCTGAAAAATACCACACAATTTTATTTTATTTAAAAAACTCACTCTATTCGAACCACGGTGTAAGATATATAGGTGAGTGAACGAAGCACGTATTTCAACAGTAAAGCGCGCGACGAAAACCTGAACCTCAGTGTATGAGAGAGTCTTGCCAGCTGGGCTCTGACCTCTTGCTCTTACACATGCAAATTGCCATTATCAGGGTGTCATGCTACTCAATTTTATTTTTTTCTGAAGAAGCGATAAGCAAAAATGGGTAGAAACTGTGATTTGCCTAATTGTAGAAGATAATGCGATGAAACTATAACGGGTATTTCATCGAGTGACATTTTAACATTTAAATATTAATAAAATTAGAACATAAGAGCACTCGTTTATCAGCGAATATGCGTGAATCATTTATGCTAGCGCTTGTGCGCTTGTCCGAGAGAAGAGTACGGCAGAACTAACCATTGCGAGCGAGAGCAACAAAACAAATGGGTAAAACAGATGTAACGTGACGAGTGGTGACGATATCGGGTCGCACTGGGGAGTCTTGTTCCAACACCTTAGTTATCTTACACCGTGATTCGAACCTATTACATACCTGAAAGGTTTGTTAAACCACATAAAATTACATGGCCTGCATTCAACACTGCCTCTCCTTCCACTATATTTCGAGAAGAAGGTGTTGATAACAGATAATTGAATATTGCCCCTAAAGTTAAATGGATTTCTTCCACCGATTCCATCATCAAGGAATAAAAACTGCTAGGTAGATTGTTGATGCAAACACTTTAAACCTTCGACTGTAACTCAGACCAACACTCTAAACCGAAAGTTAACTCGCTAATTCCACTTAAATCGCTTTTAAATACAATTATAATGACTAATATCAATTTCAGCACATGCAGCATGCACTATTCAAATGAGTTAAATAACTGAGGTTATGTAGCTATACTCATTAGGCGGCCATATTGTGGCGGGAACGTTAATTTAAATCGCGAATAATCACTTCATTAAGTATGTCAATAGTCATTGGCTGATCAAATTTATAATAAATTGGTTGCTTCTAGTTTTTGAGTAATCCCCTTGCCATTACTGTTTGGCAATTTTTATGCGGACCAATTTTTTCTTCTTTTTTTTATCAATGTCAATTCGATTCGATACGTACATTTCGTCGAAAGATAAAACGCAAAGTCTGTCAGTTTCATTTAAATCTACACTTTTTGCTCGTAACAATGGAAAAACACTGCGTAAAGTTCCCTGTTCTAAATTAAATGTAGCAGCCCAAGTTCTAAGTGTTGAGAGACCAGGTAAGGGGAATCCATTAGCTCTCAAATATCTATATGCTTTTGGCCTTACGCTTCGCAAAGAAATTGCTGAGGCAATGTCTTCTGGTAACCAACGTATAGATTTGATTTCAGGGTGCAATACTTTTTTTATTTGTCCTGGAGTAAGTATCCTACTCAAAATAGTTTTTACTGTATCCTCCTTTTCATTACGTAACCTTTCAACTTCATATTCCAATTCTTTATTAGAGTTTTCCAGAACAGCAATTTTTCTTTTAATATTTCACAATGATGACATGGAATACTAGAAAATAAAAATTGGTCAATGGTTTTGTTATACAAATAATATTACAGGGTGAGTTTGCTGTGATATATCCACTGAAACTACTTACATAAGGTCATGTTCTTTGGCTAAATCAAAAGACATCTAAAAAAAGACATCAAAAGACAATTTTCGGCAATATTTTCCTCAATATTTGATACTGATAAGTTTTCCTCTACCAAGTTTATTATTTCAGTGTGGCTTTCAGATGATACACTTTTACTGGTCGAAGCTGCTTCTTCTGTTAAAAGAATCTCATTGAGAAACTCAATATACGCCTCTTTTTTGCCATTCTAATTGACCTTTCAGAAATGGATCGGTCACCTGGTTTTCCTGGTAAATTTAATGTTGGAATTGCATCCTTCTTCAACAGTCTGGCGGTTTTAGGTTGATAATTCAATAGCTGGTACTTCAAAGGAATTGTTGCTAAAACATTGTCAATGTCATATACAGGGTGTCCGGAAATTATGAGCAAAAAATTAAGGGGGTGATTCTTCTTGATGAAATATTGCCAAAAGTATCTATAATTTTTTTTCGAAAACTCAAAAAGAAGAAAGTTATAAGCCTCCAAAGTTGATTTTTTTAAATCAATATTTATTATAACTTTTTTTCTAGTGTACGGATTTTCTTAAAATTTGACACACTTGCCACTGATGTTGCTTTACATCCTTGGTCCAAATTAGACTTGAATCCCTCGAAATCAAAAGGCCTTAACTGCCCTTGACCTTCAAAAAAGGCCTATAACTTTTTTCGTAATATTTTTTTCTGAGTTTTGAAGACGCACAATTGAAGAACATGAAGAAATATTCGGAAAAGGTCCTCTTTGTCTATCACGATAAAATGACCTGCGTCCGAGTAAAACTGTTTCAAAAATTTGCTTGCACTAAAATTGATCACCATAAACTATGATCATTCTGCAACAATACCAAAGCATGTTTTGGGAACGGTGGCAGGGTTGCCTAGGAAACAAGACGTTTGCTTTGGATTTCATTTTGACAGCAATTTATTATTTTTTTTAATTAAAATTATTTTATTATTTTATTAAAAAAAAAATGATTAAAAATTTTTTTCATTTTCAAAAAAAAAATCATTTCCAGTCTATTTATAATACGAATGTCTTTGTTTTGTACATAACTAGGCAATCCTGCAGCTGTTTCCAAAGCATGCTTTGGTGTTGTTGCAGAATGATCATAGTTTATGGTGATCAATTTTAGTGCAGGAAAATTTTTAAAACAGTTTTACTCGGAAACGGGTCATTTTATCGTGATAGACAAAGAGGACTTTTTCCGAATATTTCTTCACGTTCTTCAATTGTGCGTCTTCAAAACTCAGAAAAAAATATTACGAAAAAAGTTATAGGCCTTTTTTGAAGGTCAAGGGCAGTTAAGGCCTTTTGATTTCGAGGGATTCAAGTCTAATTTGGACCAAGGATGTAAAGCAACATCAGTGACAAGTGTGTCAAATTTTAAGAAAATCCGTACACTAGAAAAAAAGTTATAAAAAAATATTGATTTAAAAAAATCAACTTTGGAGGCTTATAACTTTCTTCTTTTTGAGTTTTCGAAAAAAAATTATAGATACTTTTGGCAATATTTCATCAAGAAGAATCACCCCCTTAATTTTTTGCTCATAATTTCCGGACACCCTGTATTTTATATAATATATTATTTTCAAGCTAGACTAGAAGTGATAAAATGCCAACAGCATAACTTACCATTTTTTAGGTTAATTTTATCTTCTTGGCGGCATGCTATGATCCACTGCTGTGAGAATTCCTCCGTTTTTGGGAATCGAAAGTATTTAATGTCAGATCCCTTGGTAATTCTGTCGTAATTTTTACAACCGGCTACAGCACAATTCACCATTTTTCAAATAGTATTATAGGAATCAGTCACTCCTGGAGTCAATAAGTTAAATAATAATAATGATTAATTATCAATTACTATTAATCACAAGCCACAACACAGCAAAACCAATTCAAAACTATTCCAATAATTATTAACAAGTAACACGTAATTTACAATCGTGCAAACACTTAAATAGTCAAATAAAAGACACGGTACACCATGTATTATGTATTATTAATGTCTGAAACTATTGAACAGCTGATAGACTTGCGGTGCAGGTGACGTCATATGCGCACTACAGTTCCAAATGCGTTCTACTACCTGACACACCGTGTTTTGGTGTATCGTGGGTTGAGGTTATATAATCAAATAATTGAACAATGCTGAAGGCTTTTTTTTTTCAATAATACTTTATATTGCAATATTCTAAAAGTTGCTTCAGCATAGTTATTCGTTTCATTGCCCCTGGTCAACAATTCAGCTTGATAACAAAGTACCCAAAGCTTCGCTCTATCCTTTAGAGTTTTAAAATATACCAACACTTTTGTATTTTTATTAACACTGCCCTCATTCAAAAGTTGCTCGTATGCTTTAAAAACAATCACTCTCGCTTGAGCAATTAAGGATATTCCTGAATAATTTGTAGATATGTACTCTGTCATGTTTATCAACACCATATTTGTTGAATGCCAAAGAAATCTCATAACTGCTTGCAATAGATGAAACTTACATAAAGTGTTGAATTTTTAAAACAAGTTTGAAATTCTTTGGCATAACAGTTTTTAATAGTTCAATGCCACTTGTGATTGCTGTCTCTGATTCTGAGTATGTCATTACAACGCCTAGAGGCAAAGCTCCCACAAAAATACTCTTGTATTGTGTATTTCCATGTTTCCAGAGGCATCTACAAACATGATTTCACTGGAGGATTTTTATATTTTGATGCACCCTTTTCATTATAGATGAACAAATTGCAATGACTAATAAGTTGTCGTCTTGGTTCATGGCCGCACATACATCTTCACACGTATTGTTGTACTCATCAATACAATTCTTTTGAGATTTTATGATTATTCAGCTACAATTTCATGATATCTGTCACCATATTCTTCAAAAAGCATATCTGACACTTAATGCAGTAGAAGGAGAATGTTCCTTTTCAAATAATTTTTTTAAATCACTTTCAAGTTCTTCTGATGGGGGACGATATTTTAACACTGTTGAAGAATACAATGGATGATTGTGATTGTGTCTTAACAAGATCTCACATGGGTATCTCTTCAAATATATATCTTTAGTCATATAACAAAAGAAAAAGAATTTGAGTAAATAACATGTACATGGTTGTTGTATGTAACTGTTCGTAAGTTACCCTGAACGTACATGTCGCCATCGTAGACTCCGCGAGATGTCACTGCTACCAAACTTTTAGTTTTTGTGGTATGATGTTTTGTTTCTTAGCCCACATGAGAATTATCCTATTCGGTATGATTTAAGAATGGTTCAAGCCATTACTGGTACTTCCTGAGATTCAGCAGGTACAATGAGAGCGTCCACATGCCACATTCAACACCATTTGATCCACCTTCAATCTAATGATTGCTGTCCTGAGAACGGTTATTTTCAAGCCTCCATAACCAGTCACCGATGCCCATCACCAGACGATGATGGGGATTTGCCAATACCCATTTTCTCGATTTCTTTCTGGCGAAGTAAAACAGCCTCACAGCCCTAATCAACGTCTGATTGTCTAGGCTTTTCGTTCACCCAACAATCGAAGTAAAACGATTCGGCTATATTTGTCTATATTTGTCTCTATATTTGTATGAGTGCCTGATATATTTCTTCAAAAACAAGGAAAGTTTTTTTTTGGCAAACAATACAGACCATCCATATAACACAAGAACACTAGAAGTAAATTATCCTATTCATCGATTGAGTCTCACTGAAAGGAACCCATCATATATGTGCATTAAAGTTTTCAATAAATTACCACAAAGGATTAAAAAAGTAGAGACGTTTTCTGCTTTTAAAAGAGAAATTAAAACATTGTTAATAGATTTAGAGCCATATACATTAAGCGAATACTTAGATGTTAGTTTTAGTTAATAGCTTTTGTTTTGTTTTGACGTCATTCCATTTTGTGCTGCTTGTAGTCTATATTTTAGAGTATTGTAGAACCTAATTTGGAATAAAGGTTGTTATTATTATTATTATTATATTTGCTCCCTTTACAACATTGTTCCGGTAGTTTCCCTGATTATTTCTGCAATCTTTTGTCAAGAGCCCTGAGCATTTACATTTATTGCACTCTAATCTATTGCACAAGGTCCTTCGGGCTATAACCCTGCATAAATTTCTAAGTTTGCAGTATAGGAAACTTTAGCATCTACTAAAGCAAAGATCTTGATTCCATATCTAGCAGGCTTAGAAGGAATATACTGCCTAAAAGAACATCTTCCTCTAAACCCCTCTAATTTTGTGTTTATTATCACGTTTTGCTATAATGAATAGTTTTTCTTGCAATTACTAACAAACATATTAAATATTTACCGTCGGTAGCCCACAAGTCTTCAAGTGATTGTCTGTTACTTCTAAGCACCCCAGCTGGGTACAGTATTCCAAGGAAAGCCTTTAGTTCTATTTTTGTAATATGTTGAGCATCTCTGTCACGGCTGAAGTTTTCTTTGACACTTTCTATGTATGCATTTATATGTAAAATAATTAAATTCAGCATATTATCATCAATAAAACAAGATCAAATCTATTAAGCTACTGATCGTATTAGGTGAGTGGTATTACTGTACCTCCCACCACAAACCAAAATGCCCGTCGTGTATCTGACAGATGTAATGCGACCGATGCAGGGTTAAAATAATAATTAGATGACACATCAAATAATTAATCACTCGATCAATTTCAGTTCCTTCATTTTAATTAAAACAACTCGTGAATCTTGGAGGTATGATACTGGAGGTAGGCCCTTTTAGACGGTGGATTTCAAAGATTAATGTGTGTGGGCTTTCACGGCCGGCTTCTATCGAAATCGTCATTGATTCCGGGCTGTTGTTCCATGGTCCATGGAAATAGGTCTCCATCATTCGAACCACATATCCGCATGTATTTCACGAGACCATCCTTTCGGAGGGTACCAAATTGACATTTGTCACCTTGTGCTTTCAAACTTATCATAAAATTTACCAAGGGCAGACCTGCTCGACGCATCATGAAGAAATTATAACTGTTGTATGTAACGTTGACCTTCGGGACAAAGTGCTCATTTAATTTATCGATTATTTTTTCTAATTTGTCCCTGTCACCCTTCACCCACTTCGAATTGTATGGTCTTGTATAAATTGTACAAATCTGGTCCTCCGTAATGTAATAGCTGTGCAACCTGGATTTTTTATTTAAATTTATTTAAACGATTAAAAAAAATATTAAAAACATTAAAACTACAATTATACATTATCAGATTGTTGCTGAACAAAAGAGATAGCAATCTGCTGACTTTCTGCAAAGTTTGACTTGCTCAGGACTTTTTTGTTTTTGTTTTCCTGTTCTTCTTTGTGGAAAATAAACAGCGCTGAGGTACTATCTTCTTGTTTGCTGGAAGTTTATTATTGTGTACATGATTAGAATTAGATTGATTTTCTTTGTTTTTTTTTGTCTGCTACCATTAATGTGGGTGACATTGGAGCTAATATCTGTTTGAAAACATTAAGTTTCGTCGGTGTCCGAATATTGTTCAAGACATGCAGAATCTAGACATGATGGGCAATCCGCATTAACCTCTTCCAAGACATACACATCAAAAGTACTTGATGCTGAAGACATCTCCCAGCCATAATCAGTTTTGGTTATTAAGTTGTAACCAATCTTACTTGTCTCAGCAGTTTTGTGTCTTGCACGAATTTTAGCAGTTTGGTAGTGACCTTCCCTTTATTTAGCCCAATTGGATTGTCAAACAGTTTGTCCCTAACAAACTTCGTGATAGCTGTTATGGATTTATCCAACCTTTTTGCAGTTTTCCCTTCCAAATATATATATTTTATCGTACGGTGCATGCGCTCAATGTGCATGCACGTTAGTGTTCAGTCCCGCATGTAGTGATCTTGGAAGTACGTACCAAATTCGGTGCAATCGGCATCATCTAATAAATTATTTAGAAACTGAGTGACCATTATGTTGAAAGCTGATTGGTCACGTTCCTGCATAATAGTTCTCAACTGTTTATACACGAGCACCTGCATATATCTACACAAAATAAATATAACAAGAAAATCATTACCTGTTTTTCCTTGTTTCTTATTTTGGTTAAATTTTTTCTCCAAGCTCTATCGACATGCCATGCAAAGTATAACCTATTAAAGAAATTTACATACCTAAATTGTGATCTATCCATTTGCTCACACCAGGCATTGTAATCACTCTCTGCCATATCAGACATGAATACACGAGGAGATATAATTCCTGTTTGACTTTTGATGTAATGGAAAAATATAGAAAGAACTTCCTTATCACTCAAATGCATAAGGAAAATCTTGCCTTAAGTCATCGATAACTAACAATGTGTGTAGTTCGAATTCGTAACTATTTAACCCGTGGATTCCGTCAAGGCAGATGCTGTCTGCTCCGTATTTTTTTAGTATACCACACTGTGCTTCAGTCATTATTATTAAAATGAAGTCATCAATCTTCAATTGGAAGTGACTGCCCTGAACTTCATCATGTATGACTTTCCTTTATAAAAACATTTTAAAATACATGTCCCTCTTATATTAATGGGATAACCTGTGTATATGCGTAAAGTTTTACTGAACTCGGTATGATATTTTTACCAGAGGTAATGTTTTACACAGAACCATTTTCTCGACGGCTCCCACATGAGCACAGAGAAACCATGGTCTGTCTTCCCAACGACTCACGAACAGGAGCACAGAAAGTGCTGATCTGATGAACCCATTGACCTGTACTGAAGGGGTGTCAAAAAGTATCCACTTCTTGATATGCTCCGCCTCATATACTCCTTTGTAGGATATTCTTGATCTCACAGCCTTTGGAATTCCAGCGACTTCGTACCGGTCATTTTATAGAATTTTCGTGATGCGGAAAGCCCCTTTCCATCTGGGCAACAATTTCTTGCTGCTGCCTTAACCCGTAATAGATGAAATTTTCACCAATACCAGATCTCCGACCTGATAATATTTAGGTGATCTCCTGTGGGCATCAAAATGTGCTTTCTGACCGTTTTCAGCTTGTAAGCACTTTTCAACAATGTTTTTACGGATTGCTGTTACGTCCAGATTATCTGGACCTGAACGGTATCCCAAAAGCACTCCGGAAGGTGTCACCCCAAGAGACTTGTTTACAGTATTATTGAGTCCCAGTTGAATGCTTGCTACATTTTCATCCCAAGCTGAGTCACCCTGATCTGCACCCATGGTGGTTAGTAATTCTGTGATGGTGCGATGATACCTTTCGACTTGTCCATTTCCCCCGGGCATGCCCACAGCATGAAAATGAACCATAATCTTTTTCCCTGCGCAGTAGGTTTTGAAGGCTTTGGAAGCATAGGTCTTTCCCTGGTCACAGATGATTCGTTTAGAGGCTCTGAATGTTTTGATGATGCATAAAAACAAAATTTTGTGTAAGCATCCACAAGCACTAGTAATTGGGTGTTTCCTTTTTTTGATTTGCAGGAAGGCCCCAGATGATCTACATGTATTGTGTGGAAGAACTCCCGGATCAGGTTGTTTGACACTGGCTTGCCTCTCCCTCTCGATCACCCCCCTGGTGGAGTCCGCTGGCATACTAAATCCTTGTTCAGTATAATTATTTCTCTCCTTCGAGCGTCCTCTGTATCTTGTAAAATTATTCTGACTCGGCAACCATGCTTTTCCACCTCCATTGGCAGCACCAGTATATCTTGTGATCTTGTTTTTCTATTTTGAGATGAGGTACAGGTATCCACGTTGACTTCCTCTCCAAAATGGCGATGCCTTGAATTAACTTGTCCAATTTGAATGAATTGGATGAATAATGAATAATTCCTTGTCGTCTAAAGTTACAGGTAACTCCTGGTAACAGTCGGATGGTCACGATCTTGGGGATGCATTTCATTGTGTATAACACTTCTCCCAACACTCTTCCAACATAACCTGGTTCGTTTTGTACCAGCTGACTAACAGTGTTGGGTGACAATGGGGCCATCAACAATCGGTTCCTTAAAATCTCACGATTCTTCGATGTACTACGTCTAAATACAGGCTTTCTATCTCTCGTTTGTAAGCCCACATTTTTGTTGGCCTAGCTTTAAATGCGTCATTTGCCTCTGTAGGGGCAGTTCCTTTAGTTATATTTCTTGATCTTTGTTTTTTCTTATGTGTCAGAGTCTGAAATTCTCCTTCACCTGATGTGCCTGTGATGTGCCTGTTTCAGTATGATCCTCCAATTGTATTATGTCTTGCATTACTTCCCTTTGCTTATTTTCATTAGTTTTTATTTCGTTTATATTTACTTTGTTTTTTTATGGTACCTTGTTTTTTTGGTATGCTATCAGTTACTGCAGATTGCACACCAGTATCTGCTACCTGGCTGTATGATAAGTTCGGTTTATCATCGTTTTTATTGCCATCCTGAGCCTTGCTCTGCACAATTTAAATAATTTTCTCCTTCAATAGATGATTTATTTTTTATTTCTATTAACTCTTTTATCCTTGCATCTTTCTCAGCAAGTAGTGCTCTCAGAAGAGAAGAGAATTTTTCATTTTAACTGCTGGACAATTAAACACATATTTAATTGTTTCAACTCTCTGTCCACATGACTGATGAAAAACACTTTCACATCTAATGCACTTCAAAAACTTTAAACCGGTGATACTCGTATCCACCCTTCTTCTGCAATATTTGCAGCATCTTATAAAAACAGATGTTTCACCTCCGGTCATCTTGAATTTATAATCCACAGGTGCTCTCTTTCTCTCTCGAGCTTTATGCAAGTGTTAGCATATTTTTCCGTGGCGACGCTGTCTGGCTTTTGAAGGTTGCTGATTTCGTGTTTTAATTGCAGACAAGAAAAGGAGCACGTATTCTGCTGCAATCATAATCTAATGTTATTACTTCCGTTCCTATTCATTAATATTAATATTCATTTAATTCATCCGTGAACGATCTAAGTCAACTAACAACGATTGAAGGCAACATTTATTTACCTAAAACTTATTATATTTCTTCTCTTAAGTATTATTGACTATGGTTCTCGATTTTGTATTCACCTAACTGACTTGTCTTTGTTACAGTAGAAGCTAATAAATGTGAGAAATCTTTCTTGTCTATTGTATACGCTGGTTGTAGAACCAACAATGGGTGTTACACCTAGAATCTGGTTAAACACCGCTTATTTTCTTATTAATGTCAATCTCATTTGATTTGACATCTGGTATAGAGCTAGGTTGTAAATCTAGCTATTTAGTATGAATAGTTGTGTAATGCAATATTAACACTTGGTTAGGGTCAATGTGAGATAAAATAAATTTAGGTATACTATGATTTTTATAAGAAGGCAAGAGTCTGGGCGTGAACTACGCATCTTGCCGGTTTTAATTGTTCCACCCATTGAACTGATAAACGCTGTTCCACCATAACAGACTAGAAATAACATCAGTGGCGCCGCGCACATAATAAAAAATATTTTATATTTTTAATATATTTTAAATGTTTAGGGTCAATTATCAATCTTCAATTAAGAAATCAATATGGACATCTACGTTTAGTATTCCAATTTATATGAATTAGTCTCGGTTAAATTATTTCGAATTTATTTAAGATAAGGTACCTATGCGGAAAAAAACTAAAATAGTAGATGTGTACCTACTTATTTTACTGGCAAGCAATATATTAATAACAAATTAATAACAATAATATATTAATCAATAAAACACATGATAACAAAAACATCGGTACCTACACACGACACGATGACAGAAACCACCTATTTTAAATAAATATACGACACGAGCTAAACAGTACACACCACTGACTTTTTACCTGTTCGATGAACGGCGGAGTTACTCTTATCAGCCTTATCTGGCTGGTTGTTTTTTTTTACGCGGACACCGACTAACATTGTTGATATTGGACAATAAACATTTATGGATTCGGAGCCCAATCTGCGCACCAACCAATTCTCGTCAAACTCTCGCCTTCCTATATTATTCAGGCTGTATGTATGTAAAGTATGAATTTATGATGTTTATTTAAGTATTAATTTTATAGATTTAGTTTCTCACAGGGAGTAGGAACTTACTCTCCTGAGAGGACTGACTTGAGTGAGTGCTTACTTGCTACTACTGGGCCCGGCCAGCCCCAACTCGCAACCCTGCATGGTTATTTCCAGTAGGGTGGGAGCGAACACTGGACAGCGACCAGCGATGTTATACACGGTTATACATCTATGAAAGATTGTTGTGGATGTGTTTTTTTCCAATTCACCAGTAAAATTTTCAGCATCCATCCAATCCACCCATGTTTCGTTCTATTATAGCGGGATCCTGAACTGCAGCATGGCTGGCCTTTTGGACCCAGTTCTGTTCATTGCTGCCACATTTTTTTCGCCTTGTATATTACGTACTGTGATGATAATATACCTGATGCAGAACTGTATATTTCACTCTCCAAGAAAACAGCATTTTCTGCTTTCCAGGATAATCCTGCAAGTTCGTCTCATCATAATTGAAAATATTTGCAGCTGGAATATTTTTCAGTGTTTCCCGCAGATTGTTGAAATATTCCACAATAGTCTCTCTAGAGACCTCAGCACGATACCTTTTGATATTTGTAGCAACTTTATGGCTTATAGAATTTTTGTGTCGAGTTAACATACTATACATCCAATCCTTGCCAAGTATGTTCGACAAAATTTTTTTTATATTGCGAGCTTGACTGTCTAAATAATTTTTTGCCAAGTATTGCATATCCATTACAGTGAGCGGAAATCCCCATTTTCCACAAGTATTCGCATAAACTTCGATGTTCCTTGAAAGGGCCATTGACAGTTTATGTGACAATAAAATATGTGGACCTAACTGGGAAAATAACATTTAATATTCCAATTTATGATATAAGTATTACAAAAATTACTTATCTTTTATGAAAGGTAAAAAAAAAAACAGTTTCTGTCTTTAACAATGCACAGGTGCATTTGACATTTCGAACACATAAACATGGTCTTCAACTGTCATAACTTGCATCTTCCTCGATCTGAAGTTAGTGGTACATTGTCATAACAGTCCAAGCGTGCATCTTGTGTGGGACGTGGTTGTGTGGGTTTTTTCGCAACTTTGGTTGTGGCAGGTAGAGACAAATCATCTAGATTTTGTATTTCTGGAATAACTGATCGATCAAAAGTGCCATGGCCAACAATGCCTGACAACAAAGTTTCTTCACAGTCGTCGTCACTTTCTGACTCCTCTGAATCTACTGGAGGTATTATGGCATTGGTGTGCAAGCTTTTCTCCTCCAAATGACTTGGGCATGACTGCAAAAAAAATTAACAAGTTTTTTTGCTTGTAAGCTGTGCATAAAAGTTAATCGTGATATTGGCATTGTACCTTTCAAGGAACACTCACAAAGTCGCTACAGTTTCGGATATCATGGCAATGTTCCTTTGAAGGTACATACTTTTTACATGGGGCATCACCAATATAATAAAGTCATACTAATTGAACAGTATGAGGTATTTAAATTGTTTATTGTTATATTCCTTCTGAGGAACATTATCAAGTTAAGGGTTAAACTAAGTCACAATTGCTTTTATTTTAAATACAATGTTTTGCCACTCAGCGCATGTCATTGTGGCCTCGGCTACCAAATTCAGGGTATGCGCGAAACATGGAATATGTTTTTTCTTACCAAATGCTAATTCTACAGCTGCGTTATCGGTAACCACAGCTGTCAAATTATCTTTATTGATACCCCATTCTTGGCAAGTCTTTAAGAGTCTTGCCAAAAATATCTTTTGAGCAAATTTTATTTGAAGAAAGCAATATCAAGATATTGCTCAAATTTTAGTGTTGTCCTACTCGGGATTTTATATTGAGGAGCAAACTGTCTTCATTAAATTCTTAAAGCCTTCATTCTCAACTATTGTGAAAGGCTGGTTATCTTTGCAGATCATATTATACAACAAACAATTGTAAAGTTTCCTTGTCTTCATTCCAGATTCTGAATATGCAGATTTATCTTGGAAATTAGACGTTTGTTTTTTGCCGTTTTACAGGCACTACATCAGAGCTCATGTCGATCGATCGGTTCATCTCCACTTGAAGTCTGATTTACTAATAACTCATTCGCCTTGGATAAGTTTTGAGTACTACTTATACTTGTAGAAGTGGCTGCAAAAACCAGTGGCGGCTCGTGAGTTATGAAAGAGGGTGGACACAAAAAAAAAACTTACCTAATTTTTGTACATAAAATCCATTCTCCTATTTTTCATGCTGGAAAAGACGTCTATGACTTTGTTGTCAAAATCCGGGATAGACTGGATGAACTTCTTTTCTATTGATAGGATAGAACCGCCAATGCGTTCAGTCGATCTTCTGACATTGTGCTTCTGAGAAAAGTTTTAATCCGTTTGAGGGTGGAAAAACATCGTTCACATTCTGCTGTCGACATTGGCGTTGCACAAATAATATCCAATAGTTTGTATGTTTCCGTCAAAACCGTTTTTAGGTTATTGTTTGTTATGAATATGAACACTAAAAGTGGCAAAACACCTCCTACGTCACACATGTCATCGCGCTGATAAATTGCTGAAAGTTCACTTTTCAATTTGACACTGTCCAACATAGGATAAGATTTCACAGTTTCATCAAAATGTTTTTGTGGAAATGATTGATTATAAGTTTTAAAATTTTGAGAATCAAATAATTTTGCTGCACTTGAGTGATCCTTAAAATCAAATCGGTCGCTAATTTGGCTTAATATAGTGTCACATACTTCCTTCGCAATAACATAATGTTAGTGAACATCCGCACATCCACTCATATTTTTCATATATATTTTTATTGAATATTCTGTTGTAAGTTCGAGTTTTACTTGTGGAAGCATTTTTTATTCATACCTAAAAACTTATATTAATGCCAGGGAAAGTCATCCTGAAGCAAAAATATTTCTTTATCTCCACTCCAATTTTACGTCGGGAGGGACTTTGGCTTATTCTAGCCTATCATGCCTGAAATGATGTTTTCTCGGGAGAAACTGTAGCGGGAAATCGCATTCCTGGGTGCCCGATTAATAACCCAAGGAGTAATCACCTCCGCCGGCATCTGGATCTGGATTTCGCCACACATAGTGATGGCACCAGAAACCACTTGCTCATTAGTAAGTTTTCGACTAACGTACCAATCCTTACAATCTCCAGCTATGTTTTATTTGAAGTTCAGGAATAGGCCTTCCTTTCTTCTTAATTAAAAGTTTTTCCTCAAAAGATAGCGGGTTTTTTTAAAGATTTTGCACACAATTAACTTCCATCATTATTCATTGATTAATAATAAATAAATAAATAAACGGCACTTTTCAAACTTCTCACGCAGTCAAACAAAGTGGCACGCTTTTACCACTTGTGCAACTGGAATTGTTAACTGGAGGGAGGATAGAGACTGTGATTTTTGTGCCCCAAATCACGGTATCATCTCAGCGCTATTCCACTTTTCCAGTAATATTATAACAGACGATCCAATAACAGGATACTCGATACTGTTCTTGAAATGGGGCAGTTTTAGTACCTTGTGCCCTTTAGTACCAGCCGCCACTGACAAAAACCATTGAAATGTCCAAAGTAGATTTGTCTGCATCGAGTGTATCGTTTTGTTTTGGAAATGAATCAATATAAGTAGCTTCATGAACATTACGAATATCGTCGCCGTAAAGTCAAAACCTCGTATCTAAAATATCATAGGTTTTCAGAAAACGCAAAAAATCTGCTAAATTCATTGAGATTTAGCTAAAATATTTGTAATTTTTTTGCAGAAAACATGTTACAAATCGGGTCAACATATACTATATCTCATTTAATAACTAGGAGGAGTAAACTGCAAAGTATCATTTACACCACTAAAAGTCACCAGATTAAATCACCAGATTTTTTTTGGCGGCAAATTTGAATTGAAACAATAATTATTAATAAGGAAGATAGGATAGGACTTGTTTTCGGTGTAGGAAGTCTACTTTTCAGGAGAGACTCTACAGCAGTATCACAAATCATTGTGATTTGCATAATATATCAGTATTATAGTGCTGAATGATTTTCTGAATATAAATAGAATGAAATTGAATAATTTATAGATATTTCGAAGAATATATTAAGGATAATAATAATTATTAACATTCATATTAAATTGATTGAAAGTACTTTATTTTAGGCAATACTTATGTGACAAATTTAATATAACATATAAATATATTTTATGTATGTATTATATAACACATAACATCGTAGATAAAGTTTTTATTTTACATTTAATAATATATAATTTGTGGATAAATCAATTTTTTCAAACAGTATTATAAACAGCATTTTCCAGTTTTTGTAGGACCAGATTCAAAGTGCGTTGTTGAAACTAACTTTATCACATACAGCAGTCCCTGTTTGGTCTAAATCCGCACCTTGTTCGATTGGAATATGTTCTTCAATTATTGGTGAAGTACGCATATAGAGTAGTTTTTCCAAAATCTTGTAGGTGACACTCTTTTCTTCCCGTTTCTTTGGAGGAGACATCCTCTCACTTGTACTTGATGTAGGATTATCCATAATGGCACTTGAAACCGTTTGCAGGATGAAAATGGAAAGCCAAAAATAATTTCAAAATTCTGAAAAGGATGTCTGTTCTCTAAAAACAACTGAATGGGCTTCAAAAAGAACTTATTTGGTTTTGAAATAGTTTTTAAAGAACTTATTTAGAACAACTTATAGGGTTTTGGAAATAACTGATTATAAAACTGATGTGTCACATTCGACGCTGACATTGTAAACAATAATGACACAACAATAAAAAAACAAGCATATAATGTAGTGTTGAGCGTTGCATAGATTCAATTTCCTGTATAAGTTTTGCTGGGTGTAATTTTGCCTATGAATTGACCAATGAGAAGCATCTTTTTTTGGCGGTTTATTTAAATTTACTCCTCCTAGTTATTAAATAAGGTATAATAAATATGAGCATCACTAATACATTTCATAAATAAAAAAATTTTGAAATAAGTTACGAGTTTTTGGATCTAAAATCTTAACGTTTATACGAGATACGTGGATCAGAAAATATAACTCTTAAATAAGTAGACATGATGTTAGAAACAATAAAAATAACTACATTTTTATTCATGTAAAGAAACTGAAAAACATTCCAAGTAAAAGATACAATATAATAGATAACATAAAAATAAAATACAAATCATTTGAGAAATGAAAGAGACATTGTTTCAACATTTTTTTAACACGTTGACTGCCAACCACGAAATAAATCGTAGTTGGTGTTTGTTAGCTCGCATTGGGCATCTCCGATAAGTGCGTTTAAACGTATATGGCTTCAGGAAATAAAAAAAATTTAAAAACAAACGATTTATTCTGAAAATAATAATAAACATTTAAATACTAAACAAAAGGCTGAAAGTAAGAGAATAAGCCCTCTGAGAGATAACTTTATGTATGGTATTTCTTAAAACAAACTTCGACACACAAAGCAGGATTTTCTTCGCAGACTGGACGAAAATACCTTGTTTCTCGGCGGCGTTTTTCGCTTGTACAAACCCGGCAAGGTTTAGTTGGTCTGTTCTTTTTTTCTGACGGTGGTAGGGTCTCTAGATAGTGAAAGTCGTCAGGATTTGCAGATTTGTTGTTTACCGTGAGCATTTTATCTCCAATTAAACAAGCCACAAATTTTTCTCTAAACTTCAATGTCCTTATATCTGAGTTTGTGGCTTTTCTGTATAACAAATGGGCATTATGGATGTACATTTGATATGCAATGCTATCTTCTTAGGCCACCTAATTGTTTTCCGCAGTGCAGAATAATAAGAGAGCATTTGATCCGAGCGGTCTATGCCTGACATCCCATGATTATAGTCCCTGATTACATTTGGTTTTGTTGAGACCTTACCATTTTTCTATTTCGAACTTCCACAGATTCGATTTTATGCATGTTTGATATGGTAAGAACGTCCCTCTTATCTTTCCATTTGCATACAACAGTCGATTCATGCCTTCTCCACGAGAGTTCACCTTTTTTTAGTTTTTTTGCAACTATTAGGTCTTTCGGATTTCCTCTTCTGTTGTTTCGTAGAGTCCCACAAATGTACGTCTTTCTATTAGTCAGCTGTTTGGTTAGTGACACAGAGTTATAAAAATTATCTGTGTACAGGATGAAGCCCTTGTCCAAGCAGTCTTCCATTAAATGGAAGACAACGTCTGCGGCGTGTCCCATTTCACTTGACCCTTCGGATTTGCCGCAATAAATTTTAACTTTCAAGACCATTCCAGTTGACTCACACAACTCATAAAGTTTAATTCCGTACTTGTGTTTTTTGTTCTTCAGAATCTTCGTCTGTGTTGATTAAGACCAATCAGGGTGGAGAAGCTCCTGCCACACTCACAAGTCTCCATACTAAGAGAGGGTTTTCCGGCGGAAGATCTCGTCGGAGGTTATATAATTTTTGGTTAATAAAATCCCTCAATAAAATCTCGCTGTCAGGTTATGAGGCTGACTGCGCTGTCACTAGTTGATTCTCAACCAGAAGTTTTTGGTAATTTGAACCCTCTCAGTTCTTACTCTGCGGAGAACAGGAATTGTGCGTCCGTTCAGCACGCAAAAAAAAAACGATTGGCGGGATCTCGCGGGCGCCCCGCACGCCAAGGATTTGGATTTATATTCCCGAGCGCGAAGCGGGATCTTAATGGCGCCCCGCACGCCGAGGACACGGTCTTTGCGATTTCTCCGAAAACCGCTGGAGGAATCAGTGGCTGGAGGCGTCGGATGGTGTCGGCCGGTCAGCTGCCCACAGTCGTGTCCGACTTGATAGTCTAAGGCAATTGGCGCTCTATCCGCGCTCTACTTGGCCAAGTTGCCGATGGAAAGTTGGCCTGCTACTGTGGCGGAAATGTCGACGGGGGGGTCCAGAACCGAACACAGAAAAAATCAGCCTGATCGGGCCAACGGTTCCGGAGATATTCGGTTTTGGCCGATTTTGGCGATGTTCGGCTTGGAATTCCCAAAATGTCTTTCGGCAGGAGTCGCAAAGTTTCGATGCTCTAGAACAGCGGTTCCTAACCTGTGGTCCGCGGACCCCTGGGGGTCCGCGAGCATATGTTTGGGGGTCCGCGAGCATATGTTTGGGGGTCCGCGGTCCCATACGCATCTATCTTACTTAACTTAGAGCATTAACAAAAATAAATAAATTACCTACGAACCAACCTTCTCATTAATGTTTTTATACGAAAAAGTTTGAAAAAGTTTATAAATTTAATGAAGGAATACTAAAATATAATATTGTGTCCAAAAATTGCACCTTTTTTTCACTCAGGGGTCCTTGGCATTATGCTTGATTTCCTTGGGGGTCCGCGGCTGAAAAGGGTTAGGAACCGCTGCTCTAGAAGATGGCGCCGGTCCCAAGTCTCTACGATAAGCCCGTCTGGCCGAAGAATTTTTATCGAAAAATTCTGGTGACGTATTTTATTTAGTGGAAATCACCAGAACCAGTTCTAGGGAAGTTTTATGAGAGCCGGCAACGTTGTAGACACTTTTAAAGACCCTGATGATGTTGCTTTTAAAGTCCCTCAATGGAATCCGCGAGCATATGTTTGGGGGTCCGCGGTCCCATACGCATCTATCTTACTTAACTTAGAGCATTAACAAAAATAAATAAATTACCTACGAACCAACCTTCTCATTAATGTTTTTATACGAAAAAGTTTGAAAAAGTTTATAAATTTAATGAAGGAATACTAAAATATAATATTGTGTCCAAAAATTGCACCTTTTTTTCACTCAGGGGTCCTTGGCATTATGCTTGATTTCCTTGGGGGTCCGCGGCTGAAAAGGGTTAGGAACCGCTGCTCTAGAAGATGGCGCCGGTCCCAAGTCTCTACGATAAGCCCTTCTGGCCGAAGAATTTTTATCGAAAAATTCTGGTGACGTATTTTATTTAGTGGAAATCACCAGAACCAGTTCTAGGGAAGTTTTATGAGAGCCGGCAACGTTGTAGACACTTTTAAAGACCCTGATGATGTTGCTTTTAAAGTCCCTCAATGGAATAAGACTGACCCTGAGATGCCAAGATGGCGATGAGTGAGGGACCATGGACTCGTCGATACATAAATTTCTATCTGGACTGTATTTTTCATGCATTGTCTTATTGAAATGATTCAGCACGGGTCGAATTTT